>BQMB01001274.1:0-625329 GCA_027943415.1 Closterium sp. NIES-67 | reverse complement strand
CATGCCCATGCCCATGCCATGCCCATGCCATGCCATGCCCATGCCCATGCGCATGCCATGCGCCATGCCCATGCCCATGCCCATGCCCATGCCCATGCCCATGCCCATGCCCATGCCCCATGTGCGTGCCCATGCCCAGGCCCATGCCCAAGCCCATGCCCATGCCCATGCCATGCCCATGCCCATGCCCATGCCCATGCCCATGCCCATGCCCATGCCCATGCCCATCCCCATGCCCATGCCCATGCCCATGCCCATGCCCATGCCCATGCCCATGCCCATCCCATACCCATGCCCCATGCCCATGCCCCATGCCCATGCCCATGCCCCATGCCCCATGCCCATGCCCATGCCCATGGCCCATGCCCATGCCCCATTGCCCATGCCCATGCCCCATGGCCCATGCCCAATGCCCCATGCCCATGCCCATTGCCCCATGCCCCCCATGGCCCCATGCCCATGCCCCCATGGCCCATGCCCATGCGCCCATGCCCATGGCCCATGCCCCATGCCCATGCCCATGCCATGCATGCCCATGCCCATCCCATGCCCCATTGCCCCATGCCCATGCCCATGCCCCATCCCCCATGCCCCATGCCCATGCCCATGCCCATGCCCATGCCCATACCCATGCCCATGCCCATGGCCCATGCCCATGCCCATGCCCATGCCCATGCCCATGCCCATGCCCCATGGCCCATGCCCATGCCCAGCCATGCCCATGCCCCATGGCCCATGCCCCATGCCCATGCCCCATATGCCATGCCCATGCCCATGCCCATGCCCATGCCCATGCCCATGCCCATGCGCCCATACCGCATGAGCCCATAGCCCCATACCCCATGCCCATGCCCATAATGCCCATAGCCCATGGCCCATGTGCATGGCCCATTGCCCATGCCCATGCCCCATGCCCATACCCCATGCCCATGCCCATGCCCCATGCCCAATGCCCATCCATGCCCATATCCCATGCCCATGACCCATGCCCATACCCATACCCATGCCCATGCCCCATGCCCATGCCCCATGCCCATGCCCATGCCCCCATGCCCCATGCCCATCCCATCCCATACCCATGCCGCCATAGCCCATGCCCATGCCCATACCCATGCCCATGCCCATATGCCCATACCCATGCCCATACCCATACCCATACCCATACCCATCCCATGCCCATACCCATGCCCATGCCCATGCCCATGCCCATGCCATACCCATACCCATACCCATATGCCCATCCCATCCCATGCCCATGATACCCATGCCCATGCCCATACCCATACCCATAACCCCATACCCATGCCCATGCCCATACCCATACCCATACCCATGCCCATGCCCATGCCCATGCCCATGCCCATGCCCATGCCCATGCCCATGCCCATGCCCATGCCCATGCCCATGCCCATCCCCATGCCCATGCCCATGCCCATGCCCATGCCCCATGCCCATGCCCATGCCCATGCCCATGCCCATGCCCCATGCCCATGCCATCCCCATGCCCATGCCCGTGCCATGCCCATGTGCCCCCATGCCCATACCCATGCCCATGCCCATGCCCATACCCATACCCATGCCCATGCCCATGCCCATGCCCATGCCCATGCCCATGCCCATGCCCATGCCCATGCCCATGCCCATGCCCATGCCCATGCCATGCCCATGCCCATGCCCATGCCCATGCCCATGCACATGCCCATGCCCGTGCCCATGCCCATGCCCATGTGCGTGCCCATGCCCAGGCCCATGCCCAAGCCCATGCCCAGCCATGCCCATGCCCATCCATGCCCATGCCCATGCCCATCCCATGCCCATGCCCATGCCCATGCCCATGCCCATGCCCATTGCCCATGCCCATGCCCATGCCCATGCCCATGCCCAGCCCATGCCCATGCCCATGCCCATGCCCATGCCATGAGCCCATGCCCATGCCCATGCCCATGCCCATCCATGCCATGCCCATGCCCATGCCCATTGCCCATGCCCATGCCCATGCCCATGCCCTGCCCATGCCCATTGCCCATTTGCATGCCCATGCCCATTGCCCATGCCCATGCCCATCCCCATGCCATGCCCATGCCCCATGCCCATGCCCATGCCCATGCCCATGCCCCATGCCCATGCCCATGCCCATGCCCATGCCCATGCCCATGCCATGCCCATGCCCATGCCCATGCCATGCCCATGCCCATGCCCATGCCCATGCCCATGCCCATGCCCATGCCCATGCCCATGCCCATGCCCATGCCCATGCCCATGCCCCATGCCCCATGCCCATGCCCATGCCCATGCCCATGCCCATGCCCATGCCCATGCCCATGCCCATGCCCATGCCCATGCCCATGCCCATGCCCATGCCCATGCCCATGCCCATGCCCATGCCCATGCCCATGCCCATGCCCATGCCCATGCCCATGCCCATGCCCATGCCCATGCCCATGCCCATGCCCATGCCCATGCCCATGCCCATGCCCATGCCCATCCCATACCATCATGGCCCATGCCCATGCCCATTGCCCATGCCCATGCCATGCCCATGCCCATGCCCCATGCCCATGCCCATGCCCATGCCCATGCCCATGCCCATGCCCTGCCCATGCCCAGGGCCCAGCCCATGCCCATGCCCATGCCCATGCCCATGCCCATGCCCATGCCCATGCCCATGCCCATGCCCATGCCCATGCCCATGCCCATGCCCATGCCCATGCCCATGCCCATGCCCATGCCCATGCCCATGCCCATGCCCATGCCCATGCCCATGCCCATGCCCATGCCCATGCCCATGCCCATGCCCATGCCCATGCCCATGCCCATGCCATGCCCATGCCCGTGCCCATGCCCATGCCCATGTGCGTGCCCATGCCCAGGCCCATGCCCAAGCCCATGCCCATGCCATTGCCCATGCCCATGGCACCTAAAAAATAGACTGCCCATGCCCATGCGCCTGCCCGCGCCCATGTTTTGCATTCCATTCACTCCAAAATCACCAGGGCTCAATCTTCCTGCATTCTATTTTTGAGGCGCCTCAAAAATTGACACCAGGGCTCAATCTTCCTGCATTTATCTCTTTTCCCCTTATCGCATCGCCCCATTGTCTCGGTTGCATGCAGTTTCGACCTCTCAAGCAGCAGCCCCCCGTTCTAACCCATCCAAACACCTGGTGGGAACACACCCACTCCTCTTCCTCCTCCTCCTCCTCCTCCTCTCTACCCTCCTGGTTCCTGCCCTCGTCCCTCCTCGCCTTCCTATGGCAATCCTCCTATGCCTGTAAGCACACTCTGGAGCTGCTCTTAGGGGAGCCGCTAGGGGAGGCTCTCTCATCCCCACTATTGTCTGCTTTTATAACGCTCATTGTTATCTACACTGTTGGCACGTGCCTGGGTGGTTTGTCCACTCCAGCTGCGAGAGCAAATGGGGTTCTGGAGGAGGTAGAGGAGGAGGAGGAGGAGGAGGAAGGGGAGGAGGAGGAGGAAGAGGAGGAGGAAGGAGAGGAAGACGGAGAGGAAGGGAGAGAGGGATGGGTGGGAGAGCAGCAGAGGATGCAACGGGTGAAGAAGAGAGAGGAGGAGAGATCAGCACAGGAATCAGTGAAGGCGTGGCAAAGAAAACGACTGAGCATGTGGGAGCACCCCTCTGAGCAACCCCCATCTGTCTATCCTCCGCTTTCCACAGTCACCACCAGCACCAGCAGCACCAGCAGCAGGGATGCAGCAAGGAGTGTCGGCAGGAGCAGTGGCGGCAGCAGCAGAGGGAGGAGAAAAGAGCAGCCAGGCAGGGTTGAGGGCAGAGTGGTGGAGCTCTCTTCGCCCACGGATTGCTGGTGGCTGCCGGCTGAAAGGCGAACCGGCAGCAGCAGCAGCAGCATGTCATATAGCAGTGGTAACATGGCGCCATATGCTGTGGTGTTGGTGCTACGAGATTGCGCGCCGTCTGAGAAAGACGCAGCTCTGACTAACTACAAAGAGGTTTGGCTGTCCCTCTTTACCCGGTCTTCTGTCATTTTTCCTCTCTTTCTTTCCTTGTCCTCTTGGACTGGAAGTGAGAAGTCTGAGTTCAATGTCTGAGGTCAATGTCTGAGTTCAATGTCTGAGTTCAATGTCTGAGTTCAATGTCTGAGTTCAATGTCTGAGTTCAATGTCTGAGTTCAATGTCTGAGTTCAATGTCTGAGTTCAATGTCTGAGTTCAATGTCTGAGTTCAATGTCTGAGTTCAATGTCTGAGTTCAATGTCTGAGTTCAATGTCTGAGTTCAATGTCTGAGTTCAATGTCTGAGTTCAATGTCTGAGGTCAATGTCTGAGGTCAATGTCTGAGGTCAATGTCTGAGTTCAATGTCTGAGTTCAATGTCTGAGTTCAATGTCTGAGTTCAATGTCTGAGGTCAATGTCTGAGGTCAATGTCTGAGGTCAATGTCTGAGGTCAATGTCTGAGGTCAATGTCTGAGTTCAATGTCTGAGTTCAATGTCTGAGTTCAATGTCTGAGTTCAATGTCTGAGTTCAATGTCTGAGTTCAATGTCTGAGTTCAATGTCTGAGTTCAATGTCTGAGTTCAATGTCTGAGTTCAATGTCTGAGTTCAATGTCTGAGTTCAATGTCTGAGTTCAATGTCTGAGTTCAATGTCTGAGTTCAATGTCTGAGGTCAATGTCTGAGGTCAATGTCTGAGGTCAATGTCTGAGGTCAATGTCTGAGGTCAATGTCTGAGTTCGATGTCTGAGTTCAATGTCTGAGGTCAATGTCTGAGTTCAATGTCTGAGTTCAATGTCTGAGTTCAATGTCTGAGTTCAATGTCTGAGTTCAATGTCTGAGTTCAATGTCTGAGTTCAATGTCTGAGTTCAATGTCTGAGTTCAATGTCTGAGTTCAATGTCTGAGTTCAATGTCTGAGGTCAATGTCTGAGGTCAATGTCTGAGGTCAATGTCTGAGTTCAATGTCTGAGTTCAATGTCTGAGTTCAATGTCTGAGGTCAATGTCTGAGGTCAATGTCTGAGGTCAATGTCTGAGGTCAATGTCTGAGGTCAATGTCTGAGGTCAATGTCTGAGTTCAATGTCTGAGTTCAATGTCTGAGTTCAATGTCTGAGTTCAATGTCTGAGTTCAATGTCTGAGTTCAATGTTTGAGTTCAATGTCTGAGTTCAATGTCTGAGGTCAATGTCTGAGTTCAATGTCTGAGTTCAATGTCTGAGTTCAATGTCTGAGTTCAATGTCTGAGTTCAATGTCTGAGTTCAATGTCTGAGTTCAATGTTTGAGTTCAATGTCTGAGTTCAATGTCTGAGGTCAATGTCTGAGGTCAATGTCTGAGGTCAATGTCTGAAGTCCTATTGTACACCATGTTTTTGAGGCGCTTCAAAATTTGTCCACTATGAGGGGAAGTGGGAAGGCTGAAGTCGTGCAGTGCACCATGTTTGGACAAGATGGGGACACGTCTGACTTCTGAGTCGACTCAAAAGTCATCTGAAGTGGCAAAGCAAACGGCTCTCGCCTCGAAGACAGCTGTGCTGTTGAGGTTGCAGGGTCGTTGATCGAGAATTCTCAAAAGCACCCTGGAACGTCGTTGGTTGATCCTCCTCATTATGCATCCATGCAGTCTGGTCGTAGAGGGGGATATGTTGGGACTACGACGTGTGTTACAGGATAGGCCAGAAAATTTTGTTGTTTTCAAACTTGGTTTGAGAAACAACAGAGCTACTTGCGTTCAACCATGTAGTTGGGAGAGATGTGTCGCAGGTACGCGTGCAGTTATCTTAGTTTGTGCACATGTACTTGGGATGCATCCTCCTCCCAAGCTACATGGTTGAGATGAGAGGGAATGGCTATATTGTTCCTCAGTCAATGGCCATGAAAAAAATCCGCGTTAACTTCCAAACTCGTCTATCTCCGCTTCTGTTTGAACACGTTGCTCTTGATTGCCCCCACCCCATGTCTGTCATTGCAGGTAGCATCGTCCTTCGTCAACGAATCGAGACTCATCTTCTCCTACGTGAGTTCCTCTTTCGGCCTTGGCTGCCCCAACTTCGTCTCATCCCCACCCGTCCCCCATCGTTCTTTCCCGTATGTTGCCGTGTGTCACAAACCTGGAATGTTTCACGGTAGATAAGCCCATGCAAGCTTTTCTTCCACCCCACACTGTTGTCATCCATCCATTCCGGTTCAGTTGACCGTTCCTTGCGTGTCCCGCCCGACCTGTGTGCCCCTCCCTCCCATCCCGTGCGCCCCCCCCATCCCGTGCGCCCCCCCCATCCCGTGCGCCCCCCCCCATCCCGTGTGCCCCCCCCATCCCGTGCGCCCCCCCCATCCCGTGCGCCCCCCCCATCCCGTGCGCCCCTCCCATCCCATGCGCCCCTCCCATCCCGTGCGCCCCTTCCGGCCCATTCTTCCGTCCTACATCCCTCTCACCCCGCTCTCAGGTTGACTGCTCTAAACACCACGCCTGGCTCGCATTGCTCTCGCTTTTCTCTCCCCTGCGAAAGGGAGGAACAATAAGTGAGGGTGCGGAGTTGAGCCATGGGGACGGGTGTCGCATCAGAGAAGGGAGTGGGAAGGAGAGAGAGGAGGGGCAGGAGGAAAGCGAAGGGTGGGTGGAGGTGGAGAGTGAAGGGATGGCAAGAAATAGGAGTGAAGGGAGCAAAGATAGAAGATCCGGGCTTGGTGTTGGAACAGCAGCAGTAATAGCATGGCACCCGCATATGACCAAAGCTCAGGTATGGGGCATTCCATTATACTATCTATCCCCGTTTTTCTCACTGTATTGTCGTGTGCCGTGGTTCTCATTTAGGAGCCCTTTCTCTTTGTTTACCTGAAGCAGTGTATAGGGGACATACAGAGCGGCACAGTGGATGTGCTTGTAACAAGAGTGGAGCGGCTTTTAGACGGCTCGTCTGGCCCATGGGTGCAAGCGACATGGCCTGCTTTGACATGACTCCATGAGTCATGACCCTTTCTAAGCGATTCACTTGCTCACGGTCAAAGGTGGTGCTCTTGCTTGTTTGTACATATTCACCTCACATGTGAGTGTGGCATGTGAGTTGTACCATCGTGAATCATGATTCACTACACCCTAGACTTGCAGCAATGGTGCTGTTGCGTATTTGTTTGTTGGTAATTGAATCTCTGGCCCTCTGTGGCAAATGTGCTAGTCATCTATAGGTAGTGCAGGCTAAAGGCAGTGCAGCGCAGATTCTCCAGTAAGATACGATAACTACAGCACCTAGCACAGTTTGGAGCAATGCCTGATGTGAATATTAGCCCACACTGTCAAATGTAACTTAGGTTGTTACTGTAGACTATACTGGATTGTGCCTTTGAGGGTACGATACCCTAGTCTATATATCCTTGTACACACACATTCTAGTTTCAATCATTTTCTGGTGGCTCGCACCTCCATGATCCATGCCGGTGCACCCCATTTTCTGTGGCCGTTCGCCGTTCGCTACGCCGCTCACTAGCTTAACCTGTGGCCGCACCCCCAGCAGCCTCAGGTTTCGCCGACCCTCCTTTGGTCTGGGTCACCTGGTGACGCGTCTGCGTTCCACGTCTGGGGCTGTCTTGCTCACGTTCGTACCTCTGGCACGGACAAGCTCACTGCCCCCACCCTTCCCTGTGTCTTCCTCAGTTTCCCCCTTTACGAGTCTGACTGGCACTTCTACTACCCGCTGACTCACAGGATCTTTCACTCCCGTGACGTCACCTTTGACGAGTCCGTCTCCTTCTTCCGCCGCTTCCCCTACCGAGGTCCCCCGGTTACCCCCCGCCTGTTCTTGGTCACCCCTTCCCCGGTCGTCGCCGCCCCTCCTCCTCCCCCTCCCCGTCCTGCCCCCTCTGGTGTGTCCCACGTCACACCACTTACGTCGGTTGTACCGGTTGAGGAGTCTACTGACTCTGGTAGTCCTGCGGCGCAGTCCTCGCCGCCTGCCCCTTCTCAGGTGTCCCCTCCTCCGCAGCCTACGCAGCCGCAGTCGCCACCGCTGTCGCAGCCGTCGTCACCGCCGCCGCAGCCGTTGTTGCGACCGCCGCCGCCGCAGCCGTCGCCGCAGCAGTTGGTTGCCTCTGGGGGTGCTGGAGTTGGGGTGGGTACTAGTCCTGGGACTCCTGTCGTGGCTTGTCCCGGCGGGCCTGGGGGTAGTACCGGTGCTCGAGGGGTTCTGAGCTCTGGGGGTGTTTCTTCTGCGGGTGCTGGTGTGGAGTGTTCTAGAGGTAGCCGCCCGGCAGATTGCGGTCTCGGTGTCGGCGTCACACCGCCGTCACAGAAGTCCCCGCCGGCGTCCGCTCTTCACCTGCTCGGCTTTCCGTCCCCTGACCCCAGGCCCATGCCTCCTCCTCCTCTTGTCTCCGGCCCTGTGTTCCCTCCTCCGGACGCGTCTCCGGCCCGTTTCCCCCCTCGTTCCCCTCCTGTGTCCCCTCCTCTGTCTCCTGACCAGACTCCTCCGTCTCACGTCTGGTCTCGCCGTCCCTCCCGTGCTCAACCTGTCTCCCCTATCTCGCGCTCCCACCCTATGTTGCTTCGTTCCCACGCGTCTCGTCCTCCCCTCCTACCGTCGCCTCCTCCGTCCTCCCTTGTCGTTGCTCCCCCCCCCCTATCTGACTACCTGCGTGCCGCTCGTCCTCTTGTTCCTCGGGTCCTTGCCTCTCTCGTTACCGACCCGTCTGTTCCGGTTTCGAGCCTTGACGCCCTTGTCGCTACGGTCGCTGACTTCGCCTCTACCCGCCGCCTTGACTACGCCACCGCTCCGGTCTCTGACCCTGCCAGTCCTCCGTCTGTCGGGGGTGCTCCTGCCCTTGGTAGTGACGTCCTGGAGGACCGCCAGTACGAGCTTGCATTCCTGTCCGAGGCTGCTCCCCATCTCTGTTCCATGCTTCTAGTCCCTGAGGGTGACCCCGACGCTTTCGACATCCCGACCCCTCGCACTTACGCTGAGGCGGTCTCGGGACCCTGGGCCTCTCAGTGGATAGCTGCCATGGAGCAGGAGATGGCATCTTGGAGATCCACCGGCACCTTCGTCGATGCAGTTCCCCCACCTGGGGTGACATAGTTGATGGCCGCTGGCTCTTCAAGGTGAAGCGCCCTGATGGAGAGCCGCCTATGTTCAAGGCGCGCTACGTGGCTTGAGGTTTCAGTCAGCGTGAGGGGGTGGACTTCTTCCAGACCTTCGCTCCGACCCCGAAGATGACTACTCTTCGGGTGCTACTACACGTAGCAGCGCAGCGTGACTACGAGCTTCACTCCCTCGACTTCTTCAAGGTAGTCTACACGAGCAGGTATACCTGCGTCGCCCTCAGGGCTTCACTGGTACCTTCCCTCCTGGGACCCAATGGCTCCTCCGGCGCCCCGTCTACGGCCTGCGGCAGGCTCCCCGTGAGTGGCACGACACGCTGCGTGCTACGCTTGCTGACCTGCAGTTCTTTCCATCCTCTGCAGACCCCTCGCTCTTCGTTCGTGCTGGTCAGACTCCGTTCTACATCCTTGTTTACGTAGACGAGCTGGTCTTCGCCACGGCAGAGAGGGACGCACTGGCCTCCGTGAAGGCAGAGCTGCTGAAGAGACACACTTGCACTGACCTTGGAGAGCTGCGCCGTTACCTTGGATTGCAGATCTCCAGGGACAGAGCCGCGCGCACCATCACCCTGACTCAGTCACACTTGGTGCGCCAGGTCCTTCAGAGGTTCGGCCTTCAGTTCTCCTCAGCACAGCCCACCCCTCTTCCTCTGGACCACAGACTCTGCGCTCCAGTTCCTGAGGAGTCGGTAGATCCCAGTGGTCCTTACGCTGAGCTGGTGGGTTGCCTCATGTACCTGATGACTTGCACTCGCCCAGATCTCGCATACCCTCTCAGCATCCTGGCTTGCTTTGTAGCTACAGGCAGACACCGACCTCAGCACTGGTCTGCTGCTAAGAGGGTTTTGCGTTATCTTGCAAGTATATCGGGCATGGGGTTAGTGCTAGGAGAACGTAGGCCAGTGGTCCTTACTGGGCACACAGACGCTTCTTGGGCAGACGACGCCGAGACCCTCAGGTCCTCACAGAGCTACTGCTTCAGCCTTGGTTCAGGTGCCGTCTCGTGGAGAACTACCCGCTCCTCGTCTGTTGCCCAGTCCAGCTGTGAGGCCGAGATCTACACCGGTGCCATGGCGGCTCAGGAGCTCCGCTGGCTGACCTTCTTGCTCACTGACTTAGGTGAGCGGCCTAGCTCTGCCCCGGTCCTGTACGCTGACAACAGGGCCATGATCCTCCTGTGTCAGGAGTCTCGACTCGAGGGCAGAGCGAAGCACATTCAGCTGCGGTACTTCCTCCTGCGTGAGCTGCTGCAGCGTCGCCAGGCGCGCGTAGTACACTTGGCCTCCGGTGCCAACACAGCTGATATCTTTACGAAGGCGCTTGCGCCTAAAGATCATCAGCGGCACTGTGTACAGCTGTGTATCGTTCCTGTAGCCTCTCACTTGATAGGGCCTTGACTGTGTACTGTCCTTTGTATATATATTTTACCCAGACTGGCCTTGTGGCTTCTCCCAGTGGCTGGACTAGTAGTGCGGCCTTGGGCTTGTTCTTGCCTTGTCTGCACTCCTTTTGCCTTGTCTCAGAGGCTGGACTAGTAGTGCCGCCCTGAGCTGCTTCTTCCCTTGTTAGGCACTGCCCCTATGTAGTCTAGGGGGTGTGTCAAATGTAACTTAGGTTGTTACTGTAGACTATACTGGATTGTGGCTTAGAGGGTACGACACCCTAGTCTATATATCCTTGTACACACACATTCTAGTTTCAATCATTCTCTTTCTGATACACACGACCACCACCCACAACATCCGCTACAGACATCCCCTCGTCGTTGCTTGTTACAGGGTTAATAAGAGAGTACTTGACGGAAAACGGGATAACAACAGAGCAGTACAGCTGGAAATAATGCCGGTCGTTGTTACACCAGTCGTGGAATGGTTACGCGTGGGATGTGTTAGAGAAGACAGCAAAGCAAGCTCGAACGAAGCTCTACAACAGTAACAGAGATATATAGATATTCAATCAGACGCGAATCACAGTCAGATGAGGCTCTCGTTGTCCTCCTTCCACTCCCTGGCAGCTCGCAGCACGTCGGTGGGCGTGGCAGCGAGGGGCGAGTCGATGTTCAATGCATCCAGAATGGCCGGTATTCCTGACAGGTAGCTCGTGTGGCCGTCCACCAGAGGCGTGAGATCCACCTGGTTGCGTGGTGGGGGGAGTGGGATAGGGAAGGAGGGGAGAATGGAATGACTTTTAGGAGGTGACGTCTGAGTTGACTCATTAACCCTCTACTCCTGACAGGAAGGTGCGGGGAAGGGAGGAGGAGAAAGGCGGCTAGAGAAGGGTGCGTCGTCATAATAGTAAGTCCCAAATGGTGAAGAGAAAGTAGAGGGTCTAAGGGGAGAAAAGAGAGGGAAAGAATGGGAGGAAGGAAGAGGAGGAGCGTCGCTTGATGCAGACTTACATTTTCAACCCCCTTGACGTTGACTGCCTGAATGCCTGCGACTCCTGACAGCAGGAAACTGTGGGAAAAGCATATGGGAGGGATGGGGGGTGGGAAGGGGAAGGAAGGAGGAGAGGAAGTGAGAGAATGAAGGAAGGGCGGTAATGAAAGGCACAGGCAGGACTAAGAGAGTGTAACAAGGGCGCACTTGATAACACATGGTTGCTATCTATGAGCTAATATTTCAAGAGACTTCCTTGCTTGCAACACACGGTTGCTTACGCACTTAATAACAGATGGTTGCTCTCTACGGACTAATATTCAAGTGCACAAACTCTGGCCTGGGCCTGATCCACAGTGCACAAACTCTGTCAAACTCTTGACTCTAGACTATCCAGCCACTTGCTACCTGGTGGGGTACATGAGCCCCAGCGCCGCAAGCAAAGGCCTGGACATGATCCATTCGAATTTTGAGTCGACTCAAAATTCAACTGCGCAAGCAAAGGCCTGGAGATGATCCATCCACAGTGAAAATGAAGCGAAAAGCCGCAAACTTTGTCTAGACTATCCAACCACTTGGCCTTGGTATGCATGTACCTGGTGTGGTACATGAGCCCCAGCGCCCCAAGTGAAAAGCCTGGAGATGATCCATCCACAGCGCGCAAACTTTGTATAGGCTCTAGAGTACCTGGTGCGATACATGAGCCCCGGCGCCGCAAGATGACTTTTGAGTCGACTCAAAAGTCCCTGCGATACATGAGCCCCGGCGCCACAAGCGAAAAGCCTGGAGATGATCCATTATACAGTGTGCAAACGATGCCTAGACTCTAGACTATCCACCCACTATCCATCCATACCTGGTGCGGTACATGAGCCCCAGCGCCCAGTCGTTCTCACAGTACCCGTTCACCAACCGGCCCGACACAACCTGGGGTGGTAAGGGGAAAAGGGATAAGGGGAAGAGGGGTAAGGGGAAGAGGAAGAGGAGGACAGCAGCAGTGGCCTTGACTGTAGTAAGACAGCAACGTCACGCTAGGATTTGAGAATTCTCAAAGCCAACAGGTCATGCTGGTTCGAACTGACTTGCTTGGAGGGTAAAGAGGTCGGAGTGAGAGGACAGAGTGTGAGTGAGCTTTTGAGCCCAGTGAGGGGTGTGGTGTGTGTGCGTGTTAGAAGCGACCACCCAGAAAAATATACTAACGATCACAAGGCTTTGGAAGCTAATAAAGGGGTGAACACTTTCGACAGGAGCGGGATCGAGAGATTGGAGATTGAACCATGGGTGAAAAAAGGCAAGCGTGAAGGAATGATCCCTCTCTACAAGGTGAGTTCTGTACTCTCGCTCATGGCTCTTTCCTCCCAATCACTCTCCTCGCATGCCCCTCGCCTTCCCTCCTCCACTCTTAAGAGCTGGCTCGATTGCAGCAAGCTCACTGAGCAAACGCTGCCTAATCTGAGTGCTCTCCCCCCTCATGCCCCTCGCCTTCCCTCCTCCTCTACCTTCGCCCTTCACCCTTCACCCACCACCCTTCACCCTTCACCCTTCACCCTTCACCCTTCACCCACCACCCTTCACCCTTCACCCACCACCCTTCACCCACCACCCTTCACCCACCACCCTTTACCCTTCACCTTCCTCTGCATCTCCTTCCCTCTTCCTTCCTTCCAATCTCACTTCCCTCTCACCCTTCCCCCCTGCTCCCCACCTTCACTCTCCCCCCTCACTCGCCCCTCTCACTCGCCCCCCTCACTCGCCCCTCTTACTCTCCCCCCTCACTCGCCCTTTCACTCTCCCCCCTCACTCCCCCCTTTCACTCTACCCCTTGGATGCCCTCCTCACACGCTCCCCTCTCACTCTCCCCTCTCACTCTCGCCCCTCACTCTCCCCTCTCACTCCCCCCTTCACT
This sequence comes from Closterium sp. NIES-67, assembly GCA_027943415.1. NCBI lineage: Eukaryota > Viridiplantae > Streptophyta > Zygnematophyceae > Desmidiales > Closteriaceae > Closterium > Closterium sp. NIES-67. The sequence continues at coordinate 611,992 of BQMB01001274.1, read as the reverse complement.
CCCTTCTCACCCACCCCCCTCACTACCCCCTCACTCCCCCCCCTCACTCCCCCCTCTCACTCTCCCCCCTCACTTCCCCCCCTCACTTCCCCCCCTCGCTCTCCCCCCCACCTCCTCCCGTGCCCTCACCCGTCGTGCTGCCCCCCATGCCTTGCTGTCTCGTGCTGCCACCGGCGCACCCAATAGCACTGCCCGCTCAACCACCCCCACTGCCGATCCAGGGGGGGGGGAGGGGGGGGGAGGAGGGAGAGGAAGAAAGGGGTGGGGAGGAGGAGAATGAGGCACCAGTGAACCAACCCGGTGTCCCCAACCCACTGCAAATTGAGGATACCAGGTTGGGAGGAGAGGGAAGAGGGGGGCGGGATGGGAAGGACGAGAACGAGACACCAGTAGGCGGGGATGAGGCACGGGGTGACTTTTGAGTCGACTCAAAACTTACTAGGTGCTCTGGAACGCCGACAGCAAATGGTGGGGAGGCGGGGTGGAGAAGGGGCTATCAAGACGCGAACTACTCGGAATTCTCCATTACTAAGAGCATCTGGCGCAAGGCTTCAGATGGTTTTTGAAGAATCTATAAGGCAGACGCAATGCAATTAAGAGGCGCATTGGCAGCATGAGCAAGCTATTGTTGCACTATTTTGGTTGTCGAGCCCATGGGAGCAGGGTCTTATATGAAGGGAAAACATAGGGCATTCCCATAGGGATGAGGAACGAGGGATGCGGGATGGGGAGCGAGGAACAACGAACGAGGGTTGAGGGATGGGGGATGAGGGACGAGGGACAATAGGCGGGGGACGATAGAAGAGGGGCAAGGAACGGAGGCTCACTGGCGGCATGGCCTTTAGCAGCAAGGTGAGTGAGGCAGGAGAAGATGAGCCGAGCTCCCATAGTGAAACCGATCAGTGTCACTGGCCTGGGGAGAGAGAGAGAGAAGATACAAATGTACAGAGTGAACATAGGATACAGGTTGAGAATGGCATGGCAGATTGACCGATGCCAGAAAAAGGCGTCGCATATATGCGAGAGAGAGACTACTATCTACAGCCCGGTGGACGGCCACAAGGCTGACCTCGCAATCCGTGACCGTGACTCCGGTGCCGTCTGGATCTGCGACGTCACAGTCACGGACCCAATCAGCAGCCGGGACCAAAATGCACGGAAGGGGCGTGGGTACATGGCCCGCGAACAGACCGACAAGAAAATCTACCACTAATGCAACAGGGCCCCCTATGTTGGCTTCTTCCCTCTTGCCGTAGAGACGTACGGCTGCCCCTGTGCCGAAGTCCCTACCTTCTTGAAGCTGCTCGCGGACACAGGGGGCAGGAGGCTCTTCAATTTGGACCCGAGCTCCTACCAAGCGGCGAAGCTGCTCCACCAGTTTCGCCAGCGCTGGTCAGTAACACTCCAACGGACGCAGGCCCTGGCTTACTTGGGGAAGGTTAACGAGGCCTCCCTTGCCCCGCACCCCTCCGTGGGTTCCCTTGACGCCGTCATGGCCCCAGGGGACTGTTTTACCGTAGCAGAGCCCCTCGGGGAGCTCGAGTAGGCTGGGGTCCCTTAGCATGCACGTACCTTGCCTCGTTGTCACCCTACCTGCCTAGCCTGTACCCAGGCTTCCAGCAATTAACGGACCGCTTGTGTGAGAGAGAGAGCCTGGCCTAGAGGGATTGTTTTCGATAGGACCCACCCGCCGTGGTTATCTCGGTTGTAACCAGGTTCCATTAATACACGGACCGCTTGAGAGGCTGGCTTAGAGAGTTCCAATCCAAGTGTTCCTTCCAGGAAAAAGACGTACCTGAACACTTGAAGAGTACGTGAACCCTCCAACCAAGTGCTCCTTCCAGCCAGAAGCAGCACAACCACCTTCAAGCGCCTCAGAAATAAGGTTGGTTTTTGGAAGTTCTCAGCACTAGAGGGCGTACCTGGATCCCTGTGTTCTCTCCAACAGCACATCTGCCAGCACGGCTCCTGCCTTGTCCGTCCTGGCGTTGCCACACACACACACACACAAAGAGGGCAGCGCACAGTCCGGAATGCGTGTGATGTGAGTGTGCTGTGAGTGTGATGTGAGTGTGCGGTGAGTGTGCTGTGAGTGTGATGTGAGTGTGCTGTGAGTGTGATGTGAGTGTGCTGTGAGTGTGCTGTGAGTGTGATGTGAGTGTGCTGTGAGTGTGCTGTGAGTGTGCTGTGAGTGTGCTGTGAGTGTGCTGTGAGTGTGCTGTGAGTGTGCTGTGAGTGTGCTGTGAGTGTGCTGTGAGTGTGCTGTGAGTGTGCTGTGAGTGTGCTGTGAGTGTGCTGTGAGTGTGCTGTGAGTGTGCTGTGAGTGTGCTGTGAGTGTGCTGTGAGTGGAGGCAGCAGCCACGAGCAGAGTCATGGGCTTGGAGGGTGTTGTTGAGAATTCTAAAAAACACCGAGCAGAGTCATGGGCTTGGAGGGTGTTGTTGAGAATTCTAAAAAACACCGAGCAGAGTCATGGGCTTGGAGGGTGTTGTTGAGATTTCTAAAAAACACCGAGCAGAGTCATGGGCTTGGAGGGTGTTGTTGAGATTTCTAAAAAACACCGAGCAGAGTCATGGGCTTGGAGGGTGTTGTTGAGATTTCTAAAAAAACACCGAGCAGAGTCATGGGCTTGGAGGGTGTTGTTGAGATTTCTAAAAAACACCGAGCAGAGTCATGGGCTTGGAGGGTGTTGTTGAGATTTCTAAAAAACACCGAGCAGAGTCATGGGCTTGGAGGGTGTTGTTGAGAATTCTAAAAAACACCGAGCAGAGTCATGGGTGGAACAAAGCATACTGCTTCGTAACCCCCACACCCATCCATCCCCTTCCCATTTGCACCCCCCCTCTTGCAATCTCACTAAGTAAATAACCCCCCCCCCAACCCTCCCCTTCCCACCTGTTTACAGCCACGCTCCATTTGTCATCTATAGAAGCAGCAGCCGTGAGCAGAGTGATCGGCCAAGCAGCAGCCGCCCCCAACACCTGCACCGCCACCATGGCCCCCCCTGTTGCCACAGACCGCTGCACCGCAGCTGGGGAACGGGAGAGTGGGAGGAAGAGGGCGAGGGAAGCAGAGAGGAGAGAAGCGCATGTCAGTTGCCCCTCCATGCAGAGAAGTCGCCCCCAGCACTTGCATGGCCATCATGCCTCCTTCTGTTGCCACCGACTGCTGCACCGCAGCTGGGGAAAGGGGGAGTGAGAGGAGCGGAGGGGTTCTTTGGGGAGGGGGGGGGAGAGAGAGAGGTGCATGTGTTATTTGACATGACGCAGAAGCAGCCGCCTCCAGCACCTGCACGGTTATCATTGGCTCCAGCACCTGTTTTTGAGGCGCCTCAAAAATAGAGGCGCCTCAAAAATCGCCTCCAGCACCCGCACGGTCATCATTGGCTCCACCTGTTGCTACTGACCACTGCAGCAGCTGGGGAAGGGGAGGAGAATGCAAGATGGATGGACGCATAGAAACCGGTTCTAGCACCTGCACTAGCATTGAGGTGGTTCCTCCGGTTGCTACTGACCGCTGCAGCGCAGCTGGGGAAGGGGAGGAGGATGCGAGATGGATGGTCGCACAGAAATGGCTTCTAGCACCTGCACTAGTTTTGAGGCGCCTCAAAACTAGACTCCTATCACGAGGATGCGAGATGGATGGTCGCACAGAAAGGGCTTCTAGCACCTGCACTAGCATTGTTGTGGCATCGGGGTTGCTACTGACCGCTACACCGCAGTTGGTGAGGATTGGCGCCACGGGGGGTTAGTATAACTAGAGGTACAAGCAACTGCTAGCTACCCAAGGGGGGTTACTAAGAGTAGAGGTAAAGTACCCAAGTCCCTTCCAGCCGCTGCTGACACTGACTGCTGCACCGCAGCTGTACCCACACTTCATTGGACAGACACACGTTTTGAAGAAAAAGAAAAACAACAACAAAAAACAAAGAGGAACGCTTAACACTCAACACTCAGCGCTCCACACTTAACACTCCACGCTCTGCGCTCGGCGCGCCGTACTCAACTGGACATGAGCCAGTCATGGATGGCTCTGCTTGATGTGATGAGGTCCGCTGACTGCCACACCACCGCGAATCTAATGAGAGGAGGGGGGGAGGAGTAGGGGGTGGGAAGAGGGGGAGAGAGAGAGAGCGCGAAGAAGAGAGAGAGAGAGAGGAGAGGAGCAAGCGAGGGTGTGGAAATGACAAGAAAGGACTCGTTGAGGATGGCAAGCGTATCATGAGATGAGGGAGAGACGAAGAGAGAAAGGGAGGGAGAGAGAAGGGGGGGAGAGAGAAAGGGGGAGAGAGAGAGGGGGGAGAGAGAAAGGGGGGAGAGAGAGAAGGGGGGAAAGAGACACTGCCTCCTGTGGGATGCCATGCCACGTCATGCCATGCCATATGCCATCCAGTGACAATTTGTTCTGTGTTGGTTAGTAGTGACATGTTTTGAGGTGTCTCAAGCCTGGATGGTCGTGGCACACTATCCCCTGTGGGATCCCAAGCCAGTGACATACTGCTCGGTGTCGGTTGGTAGAGACAGCCATGGCTCCACAAAATCCTTGGTGTTGAGCACGTAGCCTGATGCCACCACTGCCACCGATAGCTTCTGCAAACGGTAGGAGGAAACAGAGAGAGAGGCGCACGCAAACACAATTTCTGAGGCACCTCAAACATAGAGTCCTTTGTGTTGAGCACGTAGCCCGATGCCACCACTGCCACCGATAGCTTCTGCAAATGGCGTGGGGAAACAGGGGGGGAGAGGGAGAGAACGGAGAAAAGTTTTGAGGCGCCTCAAAACTAGAAACACACGTTCTGGTTCTGGGGCGCATCAAACACAGAGGTGCTCAGAACATAGCCTCATGCCACCACTGCCCAACCATAGCTTTGCAACAGGGTTTAGGGAACTCAGTAAGGGAAGAAAGAGGCGATGGGTGAGTGGGGGGGCAGAGGGGGAGCAGTGGGGGAGCAGTGGGGGAGCAGTGGGGGAGCAGTGGGGGAGCAGTGGGGGAGCAGTGGGGGAGCAGTGGGGGAGATGGTGAGTTTCGAGTCGAATCAAAAGTCATCTCGTGAGGTGGGGAGGGATGGGGGGTAGGAATGTGTGAGTGTGTCTGATCTCTCTCATGCAAAGGTCCGAAAAGCATAACTTGCCATTCTCGTTCAAATCACTCTGCACGTCTCTGCAAGAAAGCACGCATCCCAACACCATCGTCCTCAGCAGCAGCAGCAGCAAACAGCGGCAGCGGCAGCGGCAGCGGCAGCAGCAGCAAACAGTGGCAGGGGCAGCAGCAGCACCAGAAAGAATGAGGCGCCTGGAAAAAAGAGAACATCCCTGCAAGGAGGCACTCACCCCAACACCGTCCTCATCACCAACACCACCACCACTTCCACCACCACCAGCGCCAGCAGCACCAGACGATGCTGGTTTCCCCCACGGCTCTGCCGACCCCCCACGTCCCCATCCCCCTCCTCCCCCTCCCCCTCGTCGCCCCCCTGCGCCCATGGCTCTGACGGCATCGGCGCTGGCGAGCGGCACAAACCGGAACTCGTCCACGTCGCCCAGGCGCCGCCCCATCTTGTAGCTGCCCATGCGCGCGCCCGCGGCTGAATAAGGGTTGAAGGGGGGAGGGGAGGGGAGTGGGAGGGGGAGTGGGAGTGCAAGAGGGTGTTGAATCGTGCTCACTCACGAACCGGAACTCGTCCACGTCGCCCAGGCGCCGCCCCATCTTGTAGCTGCCCATGCGCGCGCCAGCAGCTGGAAGGAAGGGGGGTGGGAGAGGGGGAGGGGGACGGGAGAGGGGGAGGGGTGCGGGAGATGCGGAGGGGGATGGGAGCGGGGGAGGGGGGCGGGGGAGTGAAACTTGAAATACGGCCTTGTGCTCACTCACGACCGGAACTCCTCCACATCTCCCAGGCGCCGCCCCATCTTGTAGCTTCCCATGCAAGGGGCTGGCGGCTCAGCAGTTGACGGGGAAAGCGGGGGGGAGGTGGGGTGGATGTATAGAATGGGGTGGGGATGTTCTCAACAGCACTTCTAATGGTCTCAGCATCCCCCATGCGCCGCCCCAACGTGTAGCTTCCCATGTGGGGCCCCCAGGCTGAAGGGGGAGGGCTCGGGGAGAATAGAATTGAGAGATGGAAAAGAAGTAGTATCGTCGTGTCACGCCCAGACGCCCCCCCCCTTCCCTCCTCTCCCCTCTTTCCCCCTCCCCTCTCGCCCTTCCTCGAACGGTCCTTTGTTTAAGATAGGAACGGGTACGGCCAACTGGGCACATGGCATTGAACCAAGTTTCCTAGCACAGCCAACTGGGCAGGAGCTCCCCCTAAGGCTACCCCACCTTGGGTTCTAGAACTTGGAGCAGGTCTCCAACGGGGAGTGGCTGGGGTCCGACGGGCCACTCCTCCGCCCGCCCCCCATCCCCCCCACACCCCCTCTCCCCCTTCACTTTCCCCACCTCCCACTAACTCACCGCCAAAGGCGCCAATCATAGCCGCCGAGCCCACAGTGGTCCCAGCAAGCGCAGCAGCCCCAGTGAGAATCCCCCCAGCCACGGGAATCACCGACCCAGCAGCTGACATCCCCGCCAGCAGAACAGGCGCAGCAAGGCCCCCGGTAACTGCCAGCAGCGCCCCTGTGCCCACTGCTGCTGCGCCTATGCTCATGGCTCTCCCCCACCCGCCCCACTTGCTGCTGCTCGCCTGTGCCGCCTTGGCTTTCTCTGCTGCCGCTGCGGCTGCTGCCTGGTCGATCTGCACCTGCGCGTTGTAGGCTGCTGTTGCTAGCATGCGCTCCATGGCAGCCTGGTGGGAGTTGGGAGGGAGGGGATGGGAGGGCAGGACGTAAAAGGACGGGGGAAGGAACCCTACATCCCAAACCCTAGATCCTAAACCCTGAATCGTGCTGCCTGGCCGATCTGCTTCTGTGTGTTGCATCGTGCTGTTTCTTGCCTGCGCTCCATGGCAGCCTGGTGGGGGGTGGGGTTGGGGATGCGAGGGCAGGAAAGGGAAGGACAGGGCGAGGATATTGCAAGGCGAGCGAGTCAAGCAACACACACTCGTATCACACGCAAACGCAAGAACAAAATACACCCCATGAAGACTCCGATCCATATTTTGCGCTGTGGATTGGCGTCTCTCACTGGAGGCACGATCTTGCCTAGTGTGTCGGATGTGATCATGGTCCTAATTGAGGCCGCTCCAGCTCTGGCCAGGCAGCTTGTGTTAGCGGCCGTTGCAGGAGGTAAGAAGCATGCAAATCGAAATGAACCGGGTCCTGAGAAGGGCCATGTGTAACTGGCCAGTGAGCTTCATCCCACTTGCAACTTGTATACCATACGTCACATACATACCAGAACGCATCAGTCAAAACACCCACCCACCCACGCACGCACGCACACACAGAGCACGGCTGTCACACACAGAAGCGCGATCAGAATATACCCACAACAAAATAGATAAGGCACGTCACATACCACAATGGACCAGTCTAGCTGCAACCAGAGAGCCAGATGCCTGTGCCCCGTGCACGTGATAATAATCGTGTTTCGAGACATCTCAAATCACAAAACCCCGATGAACTAAAGAAACACACACGAAGGCTCGACACATACCACCATGGACCAGTCGAGCTGCAGCCAGAGGGCCAGGTGCCTGAGCGCTGTGCGCTCGCGAGAATCGTACCCGCCCGCCTGCACGCCCTGCACCGTTGCATCCCCTGCAGCACCAGCACCAGCACCAGCACCAGCACCAGCCGCACCACCTCTCCCTGCGGTGCGTTCGTCAGACATGAACGCGGCGAGCAGCTCCCACAGCACTGCAATGCGCACGTCCTCGGGAATACCCGCCACTGCTGCTGCGAACGGCACTGGCTGGCGGGCTGCTGGGGGGGTCGGGCAGGGTGGTGGGGTGGGGTTGAGTGGGGTGAGTGAGAATGCTGGGTGGGAAGTGAATGCCAGTTGCTTGCAGAGGTGAGGCTGGGTGTGGCTTGAGCAGGAAACTCACGGGGAACAGCTGGTTTGGGTGCACTTGGTGCACTTGGTGCAGTCGAAGCAGTTGGCGCATTTGGTGCAGTTGATTGTGGTGTCAGTTCGAGAGGGCATCCCATACTCCACCCCGGGATATCCAATGCCCCCCCGGTGTCTGCTGCCACCCCTGTTGAGACTTCCGCTGCTGCTGCTGCGGCTGGTGGTGGTGGTGCGGATGATGCCGGTGCTGCTGCTGTGTGCAATGGTCCGAACGATACCGGTAATTCTGCTCCTGTGGATTCAGCTGCCATGGGCCCTTCTCCACCTAGTGAGTCCGCAGCTTCTGAGACGGCAGTCTCCGCTGCTTTTGCTGGCCCTGTCTCCCCTTGCTCTCTCACCTCGCCTACCTTTGACGCAGCAGAGGCGGAATCAGGTTCCGAAGCAGAAGAGGCACCAGCAGTGGCAGCAAGTGCACTAGCAGCAGCCGCAGCCGCAGCCGCAGCCGCAGCAACGGCATCAGCAGCAACATCACCACCCCGCCCACTCATCTCACCACTCCCCCCATCAGCTGCTGTTTTCCCTCCAACATTTTCTGCATCCCTTTCGTTATTGTCATGGCCCGCCACCACCTTCTGTGTCGCATCCTCAGTCTCTTCGTCCTTATCCTCGTTATCATCATGATCAACACCACCATTATCACCAAGCCCACCACTGTTACCAGCCCCCTCATTCTGGCCCCACCCACTACCCTCCTCCTCATCCTCTTCCTCTCCCTCCTCACCCCCAAAGAACCCCCCATCACCAAACCCCCCTCCGCCTGCGAACCCCCCTCCCCCAAACCCCCCTCCAAACCCACTCCCACCTCCATCCACACCTTCCTCCTCCCCCTCGTCGTCGTCCTCCTCCTCGTCCGCATTGAAAAACCCTCCTCCGGAAAAAGGGGAGGGGTGGGCTGCTGCTCCCATACCGGCCCTACTGCCCCCTCTCACCCCATACGTCTCCTCCTCCTCCCATGCCCCGCTCTTTGTTGCAGCCTGTCTCTGCTTCTCTCTCTCTCTTGCCAAGCGTTCTCTCTCTCGTTCCATTTCTAGCTCGAGCTCCCGCTCTCTCTGCTCCTCAGCCTCCCTTGCTCTTACCCTCTCCCTCTCCATCTCCCTTTCCCTTTCCATCTCCCTTTCCTTCTCCCTCTCCTTCTCCTTCTCCCTCTCCTTCTCCCTCTCCTTCTCCTTCTCCCTCTCCTTCTCCCTCTCCTTCTCCCTCTCCTTCTCCTTCTCCTTCTCTCTCTCCTCCCTCCCCTTGTCCTCAATAAACTGCTGTTCTAATCTTACTGTATTCCCAACCCCACCAGTCCCACCAACCCTACCAGCACCAGCACCAGCGCCAGCAGCACCGGCACCAGAAGCCGTTGCCCCATGGCCCAGGCCACTTGCCCCTCCAGTTACCTTCTCCTTCTCGTCCCAACCATCCTCCAAGCCCCACCCAGAGGTCCAGTCATCCACCTTCTTACCTCCTCCTCCTCGTCCATCCAGCCGCATCTGCTGAACCCCCTTCTCCACCCCACCAGCACCAACACCACCCGCACCACCTACCCCTGCGCCTACTCCCCCCCCTGTCTCCCCCTGACCTCCCCCCCCATGCGCAGGGGGGCCGCCCCCTGCTGCTGCAGCTGCCTCATGCATGCGCCTGCGCTCCCCCTGCCATGCTGCCCTCACCTCCCTCCGCTCCCTCTCCCTCCGCCCGCGCGCCTGCTGCTGCAGCTTTGAAGCCTGAGCGCGAACACACTCTGCCACTGCCGCCACCCTCTCCCTCTCCCCTGGGGGCAGCGACGCACTCTCCTGCACCAGCACGCCCAGGAACTGGAGGGGTGGGTGAGGGGCATGGGGAGAGGTCAAGGGGGTGGGGGGAAAGTGAAAGGTTGTTTTGGGTCCTCCTCACACTCCGCCACTGCCCCCACTGCGCCAACCTCTCCCTCTCCCCTGGGGACAGCGACGCACTCTCCTGCACTAGCACGCCCAGGAACTGGAGGGGTGGTGCGTGAGGGGCATGTCCCATGGGGAGCCTTCAAGGGGTTAGGGGAAGGGAGAGGATTGTTTGGCTCTTCCTGGCACTCCGCCACTGCCTACCCTGCGCCACCCTCTCCCTCTCCCCTCCGGAGGAAGCGACGCACTTTCATGCACTAGCACACCCAGGAACGAGAGGTGTCTGGGGGGTGGGAGAGAAAATTAAGGGGGGGAGGGAGTGGGGAAGAGAGGTGTCTGGGGGGTGGGAGAGCGAGAGAGAATAGGGAGATACGGAAGCGAGAGGGGGAGTTGAGCAAGAAGGGGCAAATAGGTTCGAGTGACATGAAGTGGACCTTGCTTTACTTGCCTTCTCCTCCCATCTTTCTCCCGCTTTAAGACCTACGCTACTCCTCCTCCCATCCCCCACCCTCCCCCTCCCCTCCCCCTCCCATACATGTCGAGTCATCTTACTTACACCCCGTCCTCCGGCTCATTCAGCAATCTGTCAAAGGAGCCCTCTCTGCTTTCGAGCCACACAGTAACCCTCAAATGCACACAGTAACCCTCTCACTCGCCCGTTCGTTCCATCGCACCAGTAAAAGCAGCCCTACATTATAATATGAAACTTCAAGCGTACCTTTTCAATGTGGGGCTTTAAGGACGGCCCTGCGCTGGCCATCTGACAACACGCGCGAGCATTGGCCTCCGAGAGACTCAAACACCTGCCAGCCAGGACGGCAAAGGTATGCAACAGCCGGGTCACATACATGGTTGCGGTTACACACGTCACATGCATACGCCTGCGGTGAGAAGGTGAGGCTCAGACACCTGCAGCGAAGGTAAAGGCATGCAATGGCTGGGCTACATACATGGTTACTACTGTTGCGCACGCATACACGGAGAAAAAGAATGGGCCGCACACAGGCCGAAAAATAGTTGAAGTTTCTTTTTGTTTTTTTCCTGGTAAATTACGACGGAAGGTAAGGCGAACCAGGTCGTTGGGTGTTAGGACGATCTAACAATGCCTCGAAAGAATCACACATTTAGAACAAGGTCAACGCAGCTTCTGATAGAGCTACCTTTCCGCCTGTCTAGTTTTTAGGCGCCTCAAAACTAGCAGCTTCTTATAGAGCTACCTTTCCGCCTGTCTAGTTTTGAGGCGCCTCAAAACTAGCAGCTTCTGATAGAGCTACCTTTCCGCCTGTCCCAGCAGAAATCTCCGTATTCGACCTCGACAAAACGTGCTAAATCTGGCTTCTGTTTATTTCTCAGGACGGCAGTGCGCACTGGCAGTGACCGTCGGTTGACTTTTGAGTCGACTCAAAAAGCAGCGCGCAGTGACCGTCGGTTCACAACGGGTGACAATCGCCTGCGTTTTAAGTACAACTCACTTCAGCACGTGCTGACACACGCGTATCGCGCTCGGATCCTCCTCCCACACGCTCGCGCGCTGCCCGCCGTCCGATGCAGTTCTCCCCTCGCCGTTCCCAGCGCCCCTTCCTACTACGGCTGGCGGGAGGTCTGCGAACGGCTGTGCGAAAGCGTGCGATCGCTGGCTGAGGGAATCCGCGAGCGCGAATGTGAAGAGCGCGCCGGCTGCGGCTTTCTGCCGTGGGGTGAGCTGCGCCATGATGCCGCTTGCGACGGTAAGGATGCTGAATAGATCGAATAGCGATGAAATGAATGAAATCGCCAAATGGAATTGATCGTAAGGGATGTCACCGGCGCGAGGGGATGCTGTTCAGGAATCTCTATATTTTGGAGACGTGACAATAGCTAACTTGGATGCAAGATATGTTCAAATTTCGAAAGAGCAGGGAATTTTATGTCCGCCTCACTGAAGGCCAGCAAAGCTAGAGAGGCTGAGGAGTTCCTTCTGGTGTGGCATGAAAAATAAGTTGAGGGTTTGGGTTGGGTTGGGTTGAGTGGGAAGTAGAGGGGAAGGGAAGAAGGCAGAAAGAAAGGGGGGCTGGAGGGGGTTAACAGGGGAAGCTGAATGTCGGCGCAGACGACAGTGTCCGCTGTGCAAGCAAGCGCCGCCCAGCTGCTGGAAATCTGTGCCGCGCGCGCTGACTCCGAGGTTCCATTGAACTTGAGGGCAGACTGAGGGTGGGCAGCGGAAATGGACGGTTTCATGCTCCGTGTGCCTGCCCGAATCATCGTTCAGCGAATCAGCAGCTTCTTCCTTCCGCCAGAGATATTTGGCGAGGGCATCTGTCAATGGATTAGGACCTGTGACTCCTAGATCCTAGGAGGGAGAGGCATGACTGGCTTGACTCGGCGCGAAAGAATCAGGACACACTATATGTACACCATGCCCCATCCTGTACATTTCAAAATCCCGTTTTGATAGTAAGTGCACTCTATTTCCATTTTCAAAATTCATTTTTATTTAACGTCAAAAATGGATTTTTAAACATATTTGTATTATAATGAATACTTGTAAGTTTGTAAGATTGTAAAATTGTACATTTTTTCATAGTAGTCAAAACATGCTGTTTTTATTCATAGCTCCGCTGCCCATAACAACTCGTGTAACAGTCGTCGTCGTAACTTAAAGCGAAACATTCCGAGTGTTGGCGCCAAAAATTTGACCATCCAAATGAGCAAACCCTTATGCTGCAGTTCACCATTCCCCCAAACCTTCCCAGGCCCGAGGTTATCCCGATTGCCGAGACCGCCCACCGCCATTGCCATTCCGCACGCTTCCCAGCCCCTAGGGGCTATGACGTGAGTCCACGGAGGCAAGTTCCCCCATCCAGCAAGGCCCACCGCCCCGCACCACCACCCACAAACCCACCTTTGGGATACCCTTTCGCGCACCTCCACAGAACATGCGTCCAATCGGCGGGGCGGGGGGGCGCTGCTTTACGTGGGGGGCATCTTCCTGTTCCCCCGCGACTGCGACACCCCACCCAGGACAGGCAGATGTTCCTCATCACTCCACCCCACCCTTCCCCCCCAACCCCCTCCCCCCTTCCCCACCTCCACCTCCTCCACCTCCGCCCCCAGGCCACAGAAACACGCGCAAGGCTGGTGCGGGAGGTGCTGCGGAAGCAGATGCAGGGTGATGGGGGAGAATGGGGTGATGTCGTGTCGGTTCGGGGTCGAGACAGACACCGATATTGACAGCTGCGGGCGGGCCTCCCGAGGGGAAGCTCCCCACACCCCCCTCCCCCCCCCCCCCGCGCCCTCACCTACCCTCAACTACACTTAGCGTTCGTTCATTTTACACTCAATATCTTCACAGGAGTTACCGCGGAGAGGGTATCACCCCCCGAAAACAGCTACTGAATACCATATCCAAATACCCTTGAAAAACAAATTCAGCTTGGATTTCTATACGAAACGTTTACTGCTCGATCTAGTGTTTCTCGAGTCAGGAAACCCGACGTCAGCTTAGGCAGTGCTCAAAGTTTTTGCCCGCGTGGAGTCTGCCACGCTTAGGCTGTAGGAACAAGGGAGCACTGTCTACGCACTCAGAAATAGTCAGGATAGAAAATTTGTTTTTCTGCCGTCCAATTTCAGGGTGTAAATTTACCGCGGGCTTAGTGTAACACCCCGCCGTCGTCAAGCACACGGACAGGCTCACGCGATGACGCGACGATCCGCCACCACCACGCCACCCTCTCAAGCAAGCAATCGAGTTTTGCTCCCCGCAGCTTCATAAATCGTGAAGCAACAAGCTTCCAGCAGAGCAGGCCAGACCCGTCACCCCAGTAAACAAAGAAACGTCAGCTTCACACAAGGAAGCTCAAGTTTGCGCGATCGTTCGAGGCACGTAAATGCCAGGCCATTTCCCCTGGTTTTCAATCTCTTGGTTCTTCGTTAGCCCTTGGTGAGTAGCATTCGGAGCTTCGTTGGTCTGGCATTACCCCTCGCGTCCTCGCAGTCCTCATAAACTTACAGCCCCACAGTATTCCGCTTCGGAACGATAGTCTCTAAACTTGACAGTTACCCCGCCGTTTTAATCTGGCTCGTTGGTTCAGTCCTTGGCAGTGGAAATCTGTTCGTTCAAACCATTCTACAATGAATAATCTGGACCGTCCGTTCGCTGTGTCGATGGTGCACGCCGCAAATCCGAGCGCGATAGCACTTGTGCTGTCAAGTTCAGCCGGACAAGAGAGCAACATACCGCCATTAGTATCCATGCCCTCAGCACCAGCAGCCGTATCAGCCGCACCAGCCGCACCAGCCGCACCAGCCGCACGAGCAGCACCAGCATCACCAGCACCACCGGTAGCAGACCGTTCCTCGTCTTCTCTTACCGCCGTTCCCATCTCATGGCCACAGTCCTTTCTTAACGCGGAAGATCCCCAACCGTCGGATTATAGCAGAGCAGCGTCTAGGCCATCTAGCGAAGGCAGCGGACTTGCTGTGGAGGCGGAGAAGGAGAAGGTGGAAGAGGAAGAGAAGGAAGAGAGGGAGGGGTTGCTTTGTGGTACCAACACGCGGCAGCAGGAAGGGCAGGGAGGAGAAGGAGGAGACGGAGGAGGAGGAGGAGGAGGAGGAGGAGGAGGAGGAGCAGGAGAAGGAGCGTGGGGAGGAGTATTTCCGGCTAAGTGTCAAGATCAGCCGGATCGGCTGCGTGAGCAGCCATCGCTGCGGGATCGAGGAGTGCATGTGGAGCAAGGGGGCGAAGTCGGACGGCAGATACAGGCAGAGCAGGGTCGACTGCAGCATATGGCGGAGGAGGACGAGGAGGAAGAGCAGCAGAAGCAAAACCAGGATCAGCAACAGCGGCAGCAGCCGCGGCGGCGGCGGCCGCACCTCCGCGCGGCGATCAACGGCAGCACAAGCTGCCGGCCGGCCCCGGCCGCGCCGAGATTCGTGCGCCCGGGCGCAATCAAGCACAAGCTTGAGAGCAAAACCCTGGCAACCAAGCGCCCCCGCCCCAGCTCCGCACGCTCGCTCACCCCGCTCTCCCCCAATCCCCCCTCAGCCCTAGTTCCGCGGAGAGGCGCGCGCGCGCGTGCGCCCCCGGGGGGAGCCCTCGCTCCGCTCTCCCTTGCACTTTCCGCGCCGACCCCCCGACTGGCGGGCAGTTTGAGGTCACGGGGGACCGTCGCCGCTGTTCCGCTTTCGGACTGGCAGGTTGCGCAAACGGCTTGGCCGGCTCCGCGCGCGGGCGTTGGCGTGTTAGCGTCAGTTTTAGCCGATTCCGTTATTATAGCGAATGTTCCTGATGTAACCAACACTGTTATGGCGGATGATCCTCCAGCAGCAGCAGCAGCAGCAGCAGTGGCACCAGCAGCAGCATCAGCAGCAGCGGCAGCAGCAGGAGCGGCGGCGGCGGATCTGTCGCTACTGCGCGCCCCGCCCGCCGTGTTCCGCGGGCCGTGCGCCTCCTGCCCCGTCAACAAGCACCGCCGAAAGCTCTACGCCGCTCCGCCCTGCTTGCGATTCTGCGCGACTCCGGCGCCGGCGACTCCGGCGACTCCGGCGACTCCGGCGACTCCGGCGACGCAGATCGCTGTGGTCGAGGCGACGGACGAGCAGGCCATGGGGAGAGAGGAGGGGGGAGTCCGCGGGACTTGGAACGAAGCCCCTGGGCGAGAGAGTGACGGAGATATTAGCCGAGGGAGTGGCGAGGAGGCGGACAGGGAAACGGGGGGTGGAGAGTCGGGGGACGGAGTGACTGATGCGAATGGAGAGGCGGATCGCGAGGAGGCGGATGTGCGGCAACTGACGGTTGTCGAACCGGAAGCAAGGCAGGAAAGGCTGGAGGCGGAAAGGCAGCAGGACGGAATGCGGCAGCTGAGGATAAGCAGAGAAGAGAGAGCTGGAGGAGAGATCAACGGGCAACTGGCGCGCGAAGGGGGCAACAGCAGTCCTAGTCGTATAGACAATCCCATACCTACCTCCATCGATGGCACTATAAACACCCCTAGAAGTAGCTTTATAGCTTCCCCGTCCTCCGTAACCCCTGTCGCCCCGCCCTCCCCGTCGTTAACCCTCTCCCCTTCCCCCGCGCTCCTCCCGTCACCCGCCATGCCCCACTCACGCTCTGCTCACCGTGCGCCTTCCGCCATCCCGCCCCTCCCCGCAAGCCTACCCCACCTAACCGCGGGGTTGCCCCCTTTATCTGGGAGGCCTTTTTCCTCCCCGGAACCGCGCACCCCCCCCGCCGTTCCGCGCCTGCGCTTGCAGCGCACTCCGCGGAGCCTGTTTGGGCGGAGAATAGGCATGGCGCATGGGCAGGTGCAGGGGCAGGACGCGCGTTTCGGGGGGGCGGACTGGGAGGGGGAGAGGGAAGCAGCGGAGGCAGGGATGCGGAGTTTGAGTGTTGGGGGAAAGGGAGAACGGGCGGAAGGGTTCGGGTTTATGTACCTGCCTCAAGATATCGTGGTACGTGCAGGGACTATGGGACTTGTTTGCAAGTTGGTATTTGAGAATTCTCAGAAACCAACGGATCTGCCTCAAGAGGTTGTGGTGCGTGCAGGGACTATGGAAGGTGATTGCAGAGTGAGGCAGTGCAAGAATGGGAGCATAGGCTGATATGACGATTGCGAGATGCTGGATGGAGGCTGTAGCAGGCAGACTGGTGGATGGCGGGCGGGTTGGGTTGGGGAGGGAAAGGGGGGAAGTGGAGGAGAGGGGGAGGGAGGGGGAAAGGGGGAAGGTTGGGGTGTAGTGAGTGTATTTTGTTGTTTTGGCACTTGTAAAATTATGAGATGAAATGCAAACCGTTCTCCTCCTCCTTCCCTCCCCCTTGCTCCCATTGCAGATCCGAATCATCTGTTGCCTAAGGCATCACGAGCTCTCGTCTCTCCTCCTCACCTCTAAAGCCATCAGCTATGCAGTATGTTATGGTGTATGAGCGGAAGAGCTTATGAGCCTAGGGGTTCGTGGGCTCATGAGATCCGTACCGCTGTTACGCAGTTGTTGCAACGTACATGTCATTCGTACATTTCTGATCAGCTCGTGCTGGTTCCCTCTCTTCCCCTCTCCTCTCTTCCCCTCTCCTCTCTCCCACTTTCCTTTCCCAACTCCCATCTCCCCTCTTCTGTATCCGCTCCACCCTCTACCTTCTCCCATCCCCCCTTCCCTCTTCCCCCCGCTTTCCCCGTCATCCACTTCCCCGATGTGCTCACACCGCGCGCCATCAATTTTGACTTCACCACTCCAGGCGCACCTCTCCCTAATCCCCTTATCCCCACCTCCTTCCCCCCTCTCCCCCCCCCCCCCCCCCCCCCCGCTTCCTTTCCCCCAGGTGATCACTGTGGGCGCCACCCATTTAGACTTGACCACTCCAAATGTGGACAGGAGGGGCGCCCGGCGCACGTCTCCCTATTCCCCTCATCCCCACCCCCGTTCCCCCTCCCCCCCCAACCCCCCCCGCGCTTCCTTTCGCCCAGGTGCTCACTGCGCGCGCCATCCATTTTGACTTCACAACTCCGGACGTGGACAGGAGGGGGGCCAGGGGGCGGCATTCCCGGGGGCTGCGCTGGGGAAGGGGGGGCGGTGTGAGGCAGCATGCACAGGGAGGAGTGAGGGTGATGAGGTGAGAGGGGGTTGCATGGGGGGGTCTGAGGGTGAGCTGCAGTGTGAGGAAGGGCTGTGACATGGGGGGGGGATGGTGCCTGTTGGGTGCGACAGCTTGAACGAGGGACCTGGGCTTGGCAAGTGGTGCAAGGGGCAGATGGCAGGCATGGTGATTATGGCACACTGTCGCACTGTGAATATGCTTTTAATAGAGCATGCATTCTGGTCTCTCTTCCCCCCCCGCTTCCTACTTCCCCCCAATCTCCCCACTTTCTGAGTTAGCACTTCTTTATTCTCTCCTTTACGCACTTCCGTTTTCTTCTTTTGATCCTCACCCACCAAGTTTGGAATCCTTCTCCCTCCCTCCCTCCCTCCTTTCATTCGTTGGTTCGTCCTTCACTTGATCTGCCTCTCACCTTCTCACCCTCTCACCCTCTCATCCTCTTTGCTGGCATGCTCTCTCTGCTGTCGGCCTTGGTGCAGGGTGGTGGAGCGCCGGGAGAGTCCGCACAGCATCAATGTCGCACACACAAGCAATCCCATTCACGCGCCGCCTGCTGCTCCTCCTGCTCCTCCTGTTGCTGCTGTTGCTCCTCCTCCTGCTGCTGCTGTTGCTGCGCCTGCCCAACCAGACATGCCTATGCATGCAGGCTTGGGTATGCCTACAGAGACTTGTGCACATGTCCAGGCAGGTGCACATGGGACGGGCACGCCATGTGGATCCATCTCCGACGCGGGGTTTTCTTCGGGGGGGAGCAAGTGCGTTGATGGGGGGGGTAGCAGCAGAAGCAGCAGCAAGAGCAGCTGCAGGAGCAGCAGCAGCAATAGCAGTGCTGGTATCAGAACCACGAACGTCCATGGTGCCAGCAGCAGCAACAGCAACGGCAGTAGCAGCAGTAACGCAAGCAACAGAAATATCTGCGGTGATAGAAAGGAGAAGAGGGGGGAGGGAGGAGGGATCAACAAGAAAGAAGGGAGCAACAGGGGAGACAGGGAAAGTGTTGGAGGGGGGGTTGAAGGGCGCGAACATGGAGGAGAAGGGATTGAAGTTGGTGCGAGGGTTGTGAGTTTCACGGGGGGAGTGTGTATGGAGGAGGATAAGCAGGAAGAAGTCTATAAGGGTATGGAAGAGGGGCTTGGCTCCTTGGTACTCAAGCGTGATGGTGAGCCGAAAGATAAACACGGCTTTCACGATTTAAAGCAGGTGTTAGGGGGGCAGCAGCAGCAGCAGCAGCAGCAGCAGCAGCAGGGGCAGCAGGGGCAGCAGGGGCAGCAGCAGCAGCAGGAGGAGCAGGAGGAAGAGGAGTATGAGTTGCACGCCCCACTTGTGCCCCCTCCTCTCCCGCCACACCCCGGCCCTTCCTCGCGATTGCTCAACCCAGCAGTGAGTGCGGAACAGGTGAGACAAGTCACGGCTGTCCTTTTCCCCTCGCCTGCTGCTGCTGCAGCTGCTGCTCCTGCTGCTGCTGGTACAGCCAATCGCTGGCAACTAAGTGTGCTGGAAGAGAGCCAGCAGCAGCAGCAGCAGGATCAGAGTGGTGGAGAGGAGTTGAGAGGGGCGGAGGATGTAATGATGCTACCATCAGCATCTGCATCGGCATCTTCATCCGCATCAGCTTCGTCCCACCGTGCTCTCTTCCCAGCTGCGCCACCTGCTGGTCATGCTATCCTTGAGGCAGGTGCAGTTAGGTAGTGGTGGTGGTGGCCTCTTGCTTTCTCTGTGGATGTACGAACGGGCTAGTAGGTCTCTACTCTACTCATGTAACACCAAGGAATCGTGGTAGAATGTTCACTTGATCTAATTAATTAACACTACGAAATAAGCGTAATTCTAGCAATATCCTAAGGCTAATATTACTTGCAATACACTGCACCACTCTGTACCTGCGCCATGCCATGCGTAAGGGCGTGTCCGATGTGGGATGTTCACAGGTAGTAGGTTCAGCACGGTGCTATACGTTTGAATACTTTTGTAAAGGAATGCAGATAGTTTTAGGGTCGGTGCCTCGACATCCGTTTTGTCGACGGGGGTGAGATGCGGATCAGGCAGATGCAGTACCACAACGCCAGAAGTCATTCTTCCCGGAGTGTTCACGGGGAATTATGCTTAGCAGACCAAACTCCGACCCACTTGTACGTAATCCACAGCACAGCATTAGTGCTCGCAAACATATCTCTGCGCCTGTCTCTATTCCCATGCGCGCATAAAAGCGCTTCCAATTTCACAGTAAGTGGACTAATAATTCGTATAGGTGTAACAAAAGGTGGCCCTAGTCGTAAGATCCACAGAGCGCCACATAACCATCTATGTAGCCCTGGTTGTCTACTGAGGCAAGGTGTGCACACCTCTGCCGACGAGTAAGCTGATGGTCACGAATAAACTAATTCGTATAGATTATTTAGGCTTCCTCGGCCATGGACAGGACTCGGCTTCTGCTGCTGCGACCGCTGTCGTTGCTGCTGCTGCTGTAGCTGCTATCCCTGCTGGTAAAAGCTCCTTGCGCATAGGATATCCCTTATTCCATACGCCGACGAAATTAGGGCTATTTTGTAATTTTCTCCTGCAATCTAGCGAGTAGAGACTGGGAGGGGAGGGGTGTTGTCCGCTCTACATGCAGCAGGTGCTGTTGCCGACCTGCGGACAGCATACGGGCTTCTTCTGCTTCGTCATGCACAGGCTCGTTACACTGCAGCACTTCACGCCCCAACACACGCGACCGCTATCGGGCTGCAAACCAACAGAAAAAGAAGTGCGCAAACCACGGGGCGAACTCGCGATTAGATGGGCATCGACACGGAACGGTTCAGTGCACAACTGACCACCGTAAGGGCAATCAAGACCAAGAAAAAAACAATGTCCAAGCCAAGAAAGCAGAGACTGGGAGGGGAGCCATGAGCGCAAAGAGGAGCAGCAACGGTCAGGATGTGACCATTTGGCGTTTTGGCTGTAAAGATGGCTTACCGATCCGCAGCAGGTGGTGCCGGCGCAGAGCTCGGTGGGGGCGAGGCAGACGCCGTTGCAGCACTGGAAGGGCATGCAGCAGCTGACCTTCTTCGCGGGGTTCAGAATGCTGCCGCACTTGGGGCACAGCGACGCCGACGCTGCGAGGCGGACAGGCGGGCGGGCAGGCGGGCGGGGGGGATAGGAGGTAGAAGGAGACGGGGGGAGAAATTAGGTTGTGGACATAAGGGCGAAGGAGCGTGGTGGATAGCGTGGCACATGGCGGAGGGGAAGGGGTGCGAGCGGAAGGAAGCATATACAAACGGTTGGCGACCGAGACTTTCAGCCGCCATATTTTCCCGATACAAACACACTCGCTTTCCAAGAAAGCGCACAATTACCGCACAACAAATGCTTACAGGAAGCGGAGAAGCTCCAGCTGAGGATGTCGTGCGTGGACTGACCGCCCGCATTCGACGCCGTGATACCGACGTAATACCCTGGCTGCTTCAGCACGTTACACGTGTTCATCGCGTACCGCAGCAGCGGCGCCGCGGGTTTCTTTGCGCCCTTGCCCATCGACACGCTCAGCGACTGCCCGTCGTACTCGATCCACACGCGACGTGGGACCGAGTCGTTCAGCGGCGCGCGAAGCACCTTCCACGCGAGCGACTTGACGCTCCCGCGTGAGTTGATGCCAACGTGGGTCGCGCTCGGGTCCCACGTGTTCTTCGCCATGTCCAGCTCCACCGCCATGCTGCGGGACTTCTTATAACGAACCGCCGGCCCGCCGTACCCGAGGTAGCCGTCCGGCGACCCGAGGTTCCGCAGCTTGGACCAGATAACAAACGCCAAGCCGTCAGCGCTGCCGGACGACTTGAACACGAAGACGGAGCGCCACGAGAGCGGAGTGCACGAGGTCGAGTTTGCGTACTTCTTGTCAAGCAGGAGGAGCGGCGTGCGAAGAATAACGCCGCCGGCGGAGTGCGGTTGGCTGGTGAGGCGGATGGTGCCCGCCGCCTTGTTCTGCTGCGCGCTCCCGAAGAGCGTCACCATGGTGATGTCCTCGAAGTTGGGGAAGAGAACCTTGCCTGACGGGGGACGGGGGACGGGGGATGGGGAACGAAGGGTGGCGCGAGAGGTGTTTATTTGTTAGAGGTAATGTCTGTGCGAGTGGGCGTGTTTGTGAATGTGGGATTTGTGGGGACGGGCGGGTGGTGAGGTTTGCTAGTAGCGAGAGGGTGCAATGGAGGTGAAAGCGTGGCGAAAGGTTTACGAAAGACGGAGAGTCACGCGGAGAAAAAATGATGAAATGGAGGGTAATCAGGTCACGAGTGAGCGTACTCATTTGATCAGCCGTTTGAGGCACAACGACGGTTGGCGCCTGCGCTGAGACAACCGTCAGAGATGCCACGAGAGCTAGGAGCACGCACGCTGCAGCCATCGCTGCTGGCCTGTAAGCCTGAGATCGCTCAAACCTAGGCGCCTGGTAAGCCAGGGCGAGCGTCTGATGAAACTAAGCTTCTCGAGGAACAAAGCAACGGGAGATTAGGCCGAGGTGTGGGCGGAGATTGAACAAAACGCCGATCAGATTTGGGGTGATAGTTATCTGCCTCAACTGCTCTATCTGCAAATCGGGGTAAAATGTGATCAGGTGTGGCGAGTGAGTCGCAGTTTAGTTGGCGCCAAACTCCCCAAGCCGTTGGATTATCATGCCGTACTCCCACAGGCGGTTGGGGGTTGGAGGTGCCGAGCGCAGCCGAGCCGAGTCGAATTTCGCGTGGCGTGGCGAGGCGATTTCATGTTTTTTTCGCGGTGGTCACAATTGCGCTCTCACACAGGCCCCTGAATTTTTTCGTGACCGTAGGTGTTTTCGATTGGTTGGCCACGTTCCGAATCGCGCCAGAGCGATGAGATGAGAGGCGCGGCGCGTAGATTTGAAAGCCAGTTTCCCGCCAGCCGTCAGTGAGTGTGGTTGTGTGCGACGGTGTCACGGTGGTCGGCCACGTCAAGGTTTTTTGAAGAAATGTTCTGGGCAGGGGGCGAGCACCAGGAAACATTTACCGAATTTTTTTTTTAGATGTGGGTGTGTGCTGAGCGGGAAGAGGCTGTTGCGCCATCAATCGTCAACAAGCAGACTGATGGGCAGGAAGTTGCTCATCAAACATCGGCTGTGGCTTGTTGACCGTGGCGAAGAGCAAACTGCTCCTTGTGCGACGATCTGCGAGGTGCAGAATGTCTGACAAGGGGAAACATTGTGCTGCCATCGTGATTAGGACGTTTGCGAACTAAATTACAAAAGGTTTCTCAGCATAAGGGCGTGCATCAAGACGTAGGCACGTAAATAAGCTAATTTGACGTCAGGGTATTAAAGCCGCGGAGCAATTATAGCCAGTGAGGTTCAATTGTTTATAGGTTGAAAGGCTAGGTTTCCCGATGAGGCAGTGCTGAGCTCGCCAAAAGCCGTGCAAAAACTTGAATTAGAATGGTGCACTGCAAACCTCGAAAGTTGTCACTCTGCTCCCCGTGCGTTTGATTCCCCTCGCCTTGTTTCCTTCCCCCGAGCCCATTTCGTTTCCCCCCAAAGGTCCCCACCCCGCCCTCACTTTCCCATTTCCCAAGGGGCAATTTCGATTCCGCATCGGGGCTCAATCATTTCCGCCAAATTTCAAGATGTTTTCTACACCCCGCCCACAAAACTCCCCCTGCCTTTCCCCCCTATCCCGCAACATCCACCTCGGCAGGACCAAAATCAAATTACAGCATGGCGAAATCACCGAATTCCCAACCAATCACGTGCTTCGTTCTTTCCATTCCAACTCGCTAAACTCGCCAACACCCAACTTGGGTTTAGGGTTTTATTCAATCTTACATGGCGGTTTTAAAGCCCGCGTTCCAAATTGCAGGCCGCGGTGCTCAAACGCACTACGTTTGAAAGGGGTTGGGGCGAGGGTTACGTGGGCTGTTTTGCTGGGGAGTTTGGGGACTAGTGGGGAAGGGGGTTGTCAGGTTCAATGCGTGCTGCAATTTGGAACCTCGAAGTGTTCAGGTGTCAGAGCCGTTCATTTTCCAAGATCTAAATCTAACGGTCCGAATTCGTTCGGCGAAGGCAACATCTCGCGACCCAAAAGTAGCAGTGGCTGATTGTGCATATACAGAAAGGGGGAATCTACGAGCACCACTTGATTTATATAATGAAGCGCAAAGAGCGTGCGTTGAAGGATTGAGTAACGTGGGAACAATACAACAGAGGCAACATCAAAATAACAAGGAGCATGGATATAGCTGGCCTAGAGGGGCACACGGTCGTGGCTCGACAGAGCTGCGATGCGTGGTTCGTAAATTGGCGCGAAACGCCTAGATCTAGGCATGAAACAACAAGGCGGGCAAAATGCATGCGGCTCGTCAGGAGGGTATGTCCTTAGCTAAGGCCGCCGACGTCGCGCACATTGCGTAACTGAAGGTAGAATCGTAACACTGGGTGATTCTCGATTTGTGCCAGGGGCACCCAACTGTTTTCCAGGGCTGTCCGGACCCTCCATGATATCAAAAACTCGATGAGGCGAGCCTCTCGAGGGTCCTTCATCCGATGGCAGAGAATTTTCGCAAGTTCGAGTGTAAGTTCGGCGAGCGGTCGGATAGACGATTTGGCCCGATAACGTAGCCGTTTACTGGTGCTGGCAATAAACTGTATGGTCGTAACAGTCGCACATGAAATGATGGGCTTACGCTCCAGGTGGCCGGTAACAGTAGATGGGTTGTAACGGAAGATATGATATAGCCGATGGTAGATGGTCCACAGTAGCGAGGGCGAAGTTTGGGGCGATGGGCAGTCGAAGGTTCTGGGTGTCAAACTGTACTAAGTCTCCAGCCTCGTAAGTTTCTGCTCGTCGGTGTAGATCGGCGTTGCGTTTAGAAAAAAACATTCGCGCGCTCAATGGCTTCGGTTGCTCGCTTCCAGACATTATGTAATATTTTGGCAGACTATTGGGCTCGAAGTACAGGATTTTCGATGTTGGGCGTGATTGGTACTGTAGGGTTCTGTCCGTAATTTAGATAGAATGGTGATTGCCGGGTAGTGGCTGACGGGGCATTATTATACGCGAACTTAATTAGTTGCTTGATCGTCTTATTGGCTCGTTCTGTCTGTCCGCCGGTTTCGGGCTAATAGGCAGAAGAGAATTGCAGCCGCGTGCCAAATTGTTCCCAGAGGTTGCGCTAGAAGTTGCTGGTGAATTTTGTATCGCGATCCGAAATGATGGCGAATGGAATTCGGTGGAGACGAAAGACGGTCGAGATGAAAGACGGATTGTTTCTTCGGCTGAGAAGTAAGCCATCTTCATCAGCTTATCGACGACAACAAATATCGCGTCGTTGCAGCCGTCCTTGGCAAGTAGTTCCGTGGTAAAGTCCGTCGTCACCCACTGCCACGCACGCTCAGGCAGTAGAATTGGCTACAACTGTCCAGCTGGCTTTCGCTTCGATGATTTCAT
This sequence comes from Closterium sp. NIES-67, assembly GCA_027943415.1. Lineage (NCBI taxonomy): Eukaryota > Viridiplantae > Streptophyta > Zygnematophyceae > Desmidiales > Closteriaceae > Closterium > Closterium sp. NIES-67. The sequence continues at coordinate 587,129 of BQMB01001274.1, read as the reverse complement.
GGTTTGGCAGATTCGGCACAAAACTACATGCCGCTGCACGTTCCCTTGCATTGTAAAGCACGTGTTAGGGTGGCCAGTGTGAGAGTACGACCCCGTTACACCACTTGTCCCTTTTCTTATTTCCTTCCTCGTTCATTTCTCTCATCTCATTTGGTTTCCTATTCTCCCTTTTTCCTTAACCTTTGGTTTATCCTGCTATTGTAATTATATCACCGACCAGGCTTGGGATGTACTGGTGCGCTATCTGGCGTAATCCTGCCGTAATCCCTTAAAGCCAATAGCCTCGCGTGGCTATACGCAGGGTGATTCTATCTTCTAGAAGGGTCTATTCCCTTAGGATAAGATAAACCTGGTTACCTGATGTACTCTGGAAGTATAAAAGCGCCTTGTACTGATCGATAGTGCAACCTTTCCTCGACACATTCGATCCTGTGACACTTGGTAATCAGAGCTTTTCTCACTCGACCGCGCTCAGCTAAGCAGCAGCAGCGGGGATCCTGCCTCGAAAAACCGCCGGGGGCGACCAATTCAACGCCGATTCTGGTAAGCACCAGCTCCGCGATTTTCGAATTACCCCCTCCGTGCGTGTTTTGAACAGGATGGCAACCTTCGACACCGCCGAGGTTACCCAGCAGCTCTTCGCGCGCATCGCAGCCCTTCAGGAGGAAATGCGAGCGGATCGCGAAGCGTGGCGAAATCAGTTCGAGCGAGTAACTCGACTCGCCGGAGCGCAGCACGAGACGACAACGGCGACGACGCAGCAGTTTCTCGAGGCTCCGAAACCGCGCCCACCTGAGCCGTTCGATCCGAGCGATCGAAACTCCGACGCCCGCAGATGGATCGCCGGGATGGAGATCTACTTCGCAGCCGTCGGATGGAGCTCGCCAGTCTGGGACGGTCAACGCGTACGACTCGCGGCGACACTGATGCGAGGGCCGGCACTCGAGTGGATTGGCGGCAACAGTACTTTCATCCACGGTGAAGCCACGTGGCAGCAGTTCCGCACCGACCTGCTGAAACGCTTCGAACCGATAAATTCGAGTTTCCTTGCCCGGGAAAAATTTCATCGGCACCGACAGTTCGGGAGTGTAGCGCAGTACACGCAGCAGATGGAGGAATTTTATAACCGCATTCCCGACCTGACCGAAGGGGAAAAAGTACAATCATACCTCGCCGGGCTGAAGACCGAAGTCAAACGACAAGTCGCTGCGTCAAACTACGCGAGCTACAGTGACGTCGTTTCGGCAGCGGAGCGCTTCGACATGGTCAACGTCGGAACACGACGGACGCACGTCGGCAGTACGTGACAGGGCGACCGCTCGGCTCACCCCACGTTCGCCGACCCGATGGAAGTCGACAGATTCGAGGGGCGGCCACGTCCGAAAAACACCAACTACACGTGTGATTTTTGCGGGGTGCCGGGCCACCGAATCTTCGACTGCAGCAAAATGAAGACCGCACGCGCAGAGTATCGGGCACGCAACAGTGGCGGAAATCTTTCGGCCAATCAGAAGACAAAAAACGGGAGTCGCCAGTGATTGCGGATCTAGCTGGCGAAAATAAAAAGATCCGAAAGCGGCCACGGGATTCCGGGAAAATCAACTTCGACGAAGCTGATTCGACGCCAGAAGGAGGAAATGATGGGGGAAAATCTCCACCCCACGACCAGTCCTCGCCAGGGAAAATCGCCGAGGAAAAATACGACTCCGCGAAAAAAGACTCTGCCGAGACGGGGAAACTCCTTGAAGACCCAAGAAATTATAAGAATTCGTTAAAGTTATCTTATAAAGATGCTTTAATGAAAACTTATGAATTTCGAGGGGCTAGAGCCTTGGAGAAAATACGGGAGGGACTCCAAAAGAAGCAGAAAGCTGTGGAGATCATACCGATACCGGACAACATGGGGAAAAAATTAAGGAGTGTGGAAAGAAGCCGACCTTTCCACGGAGTCAACGTCCTCTCCCGACACCAGCCCACAACGACTACCCGATCCCCAGGGAAGACGTCGGTGGAGCTAAAGCAGCTCAAGAGGAAGCTGGGGGTCTACAAGAAGCTGCACAAACCCCGAACTCCTCCTACGGATGCATCCAGTTCTTCGGCATCAGTGACGCGCACAGTCGTCAAAGAAACTCCGGGCCCTGGAGAAGAGCCGTTCTCCAAGCAGCCTTGGCCAGCTGCCAGCTCAGGAGTAGACAGCAAGACAAAGGTGTGTACGGAGTATTGGGATGTACCCTATGACCCAATCAATGAAACCATCTTTGGGTACTCCGAGCAACGACTGCCCCTCGTGCTCGAGGTCATCTGCAAAGGACGACGCCTCCAAGCACTCGTGGACAGCGGAGCATCACACACCGTCTGCGACAAGGCAGTAATCGACCGACTACGGGGAGAGTACAAGCCCTCAGGATTCTCTGCAACGATGGTGGACGGGAGCAAGTTACCAGTATACGGCGAAGCAGTGCTACATCTACAAATCGGACCACTGCGCTGGAGACCTGCACTCCCCATCACCAACATCAAAGGGCTTGACTTGATCTTCGGGCGAGACTTCCTGAAAAGATTCAACCCCGAGATCAACTGGGTGAACCGCACCGCAAGCATCTACAACAATGGACGGAGAGTACAGCTACCCAACTGGGACGATACAGGAGATATCCCAGTGGAGACACTCGCACGATTCGAGAAGGACGTGAAGCGGACCGACACCGGGTTCCTGGCGATAGCAACAGAGGTGGAGAATGACGGAGAGAAAGCCTCGGAAACTCCAGAAAAAATCAAGGAATTACTGAAGGAGTTCCAAGACATTCTTCCTGACGATCTTCCGAACGAGCTACCGCCATACCGAACGCATCAACACGAGATCGTGGAGGAACCGGGTTCGAAACCGACCTTCCGATCACCATACCGGCTCAGCCCTACGGAGCTGAATGACATGAAAAAACAGATCGAGTATCTCCTAGCCAAAGGACTCATCCGGCCATCCACTTCGCCCTACGGTGCCCCAGTACTCTTCACCCCGAAACCGGACGGAAGCCTGCGCATGTGCATCGACTACCGAGCTCTTAACAAGCAGACCATCAAGAATAAATATCCGATACCGCGAATCGATGACCTGCTTGACCAGCTTCGGGGAGCTACGGTATTTTCCAAACTGGATCTGCGGTCCGGATACTGGCAGATACGGATGGCGGACAACTCTATCCACAAAACTGCTTTTCGAACTCGGTACGGATCGTACGAGTATTTGGTAATGCCGTTCGGACTCACCAACGCGCCGGCAACGTTCCAAGCCGAAATGAACCACATTCTACGACCACTTCTGGATGAATGCGTGGTGGTGTACCTGGACGACATCCTCATCTACTCGCGCGACATGAAGCAGCACGTCGAACACCTGCGACGCGTCTTCGAAATTCTTCGACGGGAACGTTTTTACGTCAAACTGTCCAAGAGCGAATTCGCCCTTGAAAAAGTCCAGTTCCTAGGACACATGGTGAGCGCTCGAGGAGTTCACGTCGACCCCAAGAAAATCGAGGCCGTACGCACGTGGAAGACGCCCGAGAACGTGAAGGAGTTGCAACAGTTCCTAGGCTTCGCTAATTACTACAACAGGTTCGTGCCACAGTATGCGAAACTCGCGGCACCACTCACGAATCTGCTGAAGAAGAACACGCCCTACAAATGGGAGACGAAGCACCAGGAAGCCATGGAGCAGCTGAAACAAGCACTGACATCCGCACCGGTGCTCATCTTGCCAGATCCCGAACGTGACTACGTCATTGAAGCAGACGCCAGCGATCAGGCCGTGGGAGCAGTCTTGATGCAAGGCCAGGGGAATGGACTGCAACCAATTGCCTACCTCAGCAAGAAACTGCACGGGGCAGAACTCAACTACCCGATACACGACAAAGAGGCCCTTGCTATTGTCATCGCCTTCAAAGCATGGAGATGTTATCTCGAAGGACGTCAAACAACAGTCTACACCGACCACTGCAGTCTGAAATATCTGAAGACACAACCAACCCTTTCCAGGCGGCAGGTCCGGTGGATTGACTTCCTCGAGACACACTTCCACGACGACATCGTGTACAAGCCCGGCCACAAAAACAAAGCAGACGCCCTCAGCCGGCCTGCACACGTTGCCGCTATCCAGGCCGAAGGGATGAATCCACTACTCAAGGGGCTCTTCGCACACGGGTACGCCACCGACCCCGAAATTCCCTTGGCAGAAAAGCGACATCTGCTTCAGTGGGACAGTGACATCGCGTACCGGAAGGGCTCAACAAAAATCTGGGTACCCAATTACTCTCCTTTGCGCCAGTTACTACTCGAAGAATACCACGACGTCCTGTACGCCAGACACTTCGGTAGCAACAAGACGCTCACCGGTATCGCCAAACACTACTACTCGCCCCACATGGCAGACGACGTCCAGAAATTCGTCACCTCGTGTGATACATGTCAACGGATGAAGAGCAGCAAGCAGAAAAAGACGGGACTACTGCAGCCTCTTCCTGTCCCAGAACAGCCATGGCAAGTGGTTAGCCTAGACTTCATCACCGGGTTACCATCTACCTCCAGCGGTCATGACGCCATCCTTGTCGTCATTGATAAGTTCTCCAAAATGGGACACTTCATCCCGACACACACGACGGCACGCACCGAGAAGACAGCACAGCTCTTCGTTCGTCATATCATCTCACAGCATGGCATCCCAACCACACTCATTTCCGACCGAGACCCCAAGTTCACCAGCAAGTTCTGGAAGGAACTCATGTCTCTACTCGGCACCAAACTCGCCATGTCATCCGCATACCATCCGCAGACAGACGGACAGACCGAGCGCCTTAACCAGATTGTGGAGCAACTCCTCCGAGCAGCCTGCAAGGACGACATCTCCAAATGGGACTTGCACCTGCCCGTACTAGAGTTTGCTTACAACAATGCTACGCATGCCGCTACTGGACAGACGCCGTTCTTCCTCTGCTACGGACGCCACCCACTCACACCACAAAAACCGACAACATCTGCTACGGTACAACCTGCACATGATTTCATCACAACCATGCATCAGCTTTGGGATCGAACCCATAAGCGCCTCCTCGACATTCAACAGCAACAAAAGCGCCAGGCCGATCGCCATCGCAATGACCACACCATCACGGTGGGAGACCAGGTGCTTCTTGACACCCGCAACCTGGACATCAGCCACCTCCCATCTAAACTTCGACCTCGCTTCTGCGGGCCTTTTCTCGTTGAAGCACAGGTCACTCCTGTTACCTTCCGCTTACGCCTGCCAGCTACCTGGAAGATTCACAACGCCTTCCATGTCCAGCTTCTGAAGCCCTACCGGGATCCGAACACGATCTTCGTCGGACGCCAACCGCCGCCGCCGCCACCCGTCCTCGTCCACAATGAACCCGAGTACGAGGTCGAGTCCGTGCTAGCACACCGCCGACGTCGGAATGGCACCGTGGAGCTTCTCATCCGTTGGAAGGGTTATGATCCTTCTGAGGACAGCTGGGTCCCTGAGTCCGACATGGGTAACGCCCATCGTCCTCTGCATGACTACCTTGTCCAGCAGGGTGTTACTTCTACCACCCAGCTTTGAGGGGGGGAAGTGTGAGAGTACGACCCCGTTACACCACTTGTCTCTTTTCTTATTTCCTTCCTCGTTCATTTCTCTCATCTCATTTGGTTTCCTATTCTCCCTTTTTCCTTAACCTTTGGTTTATCCTGCTATTGTAATTATATCACCGACCAGGCTTGGGATGTACTGGTGCGCTATCTGGCGTAATCCTGCCGTAATCCCTTAAAGCCAATAGCCTCGCGTGGCTATACGTAGGGTGATTCTATCTTCTAGAAGGGTCTATTCCCTTAGGATAAGATAAACCTGGTTACCTGATGTACTCTGGAAGTATAAAAGCGCCTTGTACTGATCGATAGTGCAACCTTTCCTCGACACATTCGATCCTGTGACAGCCAGGATCTAGAGTTGGTGGAGCCAAGAGTAAAAGTTAGCGGAAGGCTTTACACGTTTGCAAAGGAACTATTGGAAGAAGCGAAGTTGACGATGACTACTAGTTTACCCTACAGTGCGACAACCAAATTGCAATTCGCATCGCGCATCAGCCTGGTTTTGTCAACAAGACGAAACATATTTCTCTGCGTTACTTTTTCGTCAAGGATGAAGTCGAGAAGGGGAGAATGCGATTGGTCTACTATCGACCAACGAAATGGCTGCCGATTTTCTCACGAAGAAGCTGACACGAAAGAAGTTCCAGTACTGTAACAAGCTTTGCGGGATCTTCAAGAAGTGACTCTATTGAACTTCCAGAAATGAAGGGGAGTGTTGTGGTATATTTCATACTTAGCATTTCTGTAAGTCGTTTATCGATAGATAGTGTCGAATCCTACTGTAGAAGATAGGTCCGTAGGATGACGTCAGCAAATAACGCTCGTCATACGACAGTCGTTTCAGTCACGCGAATAGTCGCACCTCTTCATTATCATCTAGGGCGCATAGCGCGATAGTGACGAACATGTACATTAGCAAATAGGTACTTTTCCTAGAACTATAAATTCTTGTTAGGTCTTTTCATTATTAACTTTGATTACTCACAAGTTCACGTACTCAGGTTATTCAACCTTGACTGTTACCTTTTACAAGACTTCCGCTGTCTTACTAGTCTACCATTCCAGTAAAGATCCTGGACCAACACTTGAGGATTTCCACGTGTCAGTGTTTGCAGTTTTATACTTAGTCTTTTACAACATTGGTCAAGTTATTTCAGAACAAGAGTAAAAGTTAGCGAAAGGCTTTACACATTTGCAAAGGAAATCTCCGGAATAACAAGGATATTAATAATGAGTAATACAGGCATATTTATAGTCTAGGAAAGTACCTGTTCAAAGTGTATCGCGACTATTCGCGTGGCATGACTAGCGATTGTTTGTGTGACTGAAAGTGGCGTGACCCTTCGGGTGACTAAACGCATGAACCTACTCTTCACGCGTTGACTCGCTACTACTGACGTTATCACATGCGTCCTTTCATATCAGGTATCGCGCTACTAGTACGGTCTAGATATTATACCAGGAATGCATAAATCGTTACTCTATCGAGTATAATTCAACAAAATGCGCTTCGGGTAATGTATAGAGACGTGGCTAATATATTTAGCTAGCGTGCGAGTTCGGAGCGTGGCTCGACGAGTGCGGGCTTATTTGGCGAGTGGCTCGATAGTGCTGACATGGGTCGGATCGACGACTTATGCGATGGACGAACAAGTGGTAACCAGGCAGGCATGATGGCAATGGGGGTACGCCCTAATGCGTTTTTTTTCACCACGTTCCCTCTAGAAGAGCCCCCTGTACGAGAGTTCACCCGGAGATGGTGTTCTTGCGAATACACCAATAGCGTGAGAGTACGACCCCGTTACACCACTTGTCCCTTTTCTTATTTCCCTCCTCGTTCATTTCTCTTTATCTCATCTCATTTGGTTTCCTATTCTCCATTAACCTTTGGTTTATCCTGCTACTATAATTATATCGCCGACCAGGCTTGGGATGTACTGGTGCGCTATATCTAGCGTAATCCTGCCGTAATCCCTTAAAGCCAATAGCCTCGCGTGGCTATACGCAGGGTGATTCTATCTTCTAGAAGGGTCTATTCCCTTAGGATAAGATAAACCTGGTTACCTGATGTACTCTGGAAGTATAAAAGCGCCTTGTACTGATCGATAGTGCAACCTTTCCTCGACACATTCGATCCTGTGACACTTGGTAATCAGAGCTTTTCTCACTCGACCGCGCTCAGCTAAGCAGCAGCAGCGGGGATCCTGCCTCGAAAAACCGCCAGGGGCGACCAATTCGACGCCGATTCTGGTAAGCACCAGCTCCGCGATTTTCGAATTACCCCCTCCGTGCGTGTTTTGAACAGGATGGCAACCTTCGACAACGCCGAGGTTACCCAGCAGCTCTTCGCGCGCATCGCAGCTCTTCAGGAGGAAATGCGAGCGGATCGCGAAGCGTGGCGAAATCAGTTCGAGCGAGTAACTCGACTCGCCGGAGCGCAGCACGAGACGACAACGGCGACGACGCAGCAGTCGCAGCAGTTTCTCGAGGCTCCAAAACCGTGCCCACCTGAGCCGTTCGATCCGAGCGATCGAAACTCCGACGCCCGCAGATGGATCGCCGGGATGGAAATCTACTTCGCAGCCGTCGGATGGAGCTCGCCAGTCTGGGACGGACAACGTGTACGACTCGCGGCGACACTAATGCGAGGGCCGGCACTCGAGTGGATTGGCGGCAACAGTACTTTCATCCACGGTGAAGCCACGTGGCAGCAGTTCCGCACCGACCTGCTGAAACGCTTCGAACCGATAAATTCCAGTTTCCTTGCCCGGGAAAAAATTCATCGACACCGACAGTTCGGGAGTGTAGCGCAGTACACGCAGCAGATGGAGGAATTTTATAACCGCATTCCCGACCTGACCGAAGGGGAAAAAGTACAATCGTACCTCGCCGGGCTGAAGACCGAAGTCAAACGACAAGTCGCAGCGTCAAACTACGCGAGCTACAGTGACGTCGTTTCGGCAACGGAGCGCTTCGACATGGTCAACGCCGGAACACGACGGACGCACGTCGGCAGTACGCGACAGGGCGACCGCTCGGCCCACCCCACGTTCGCCGACCCGATGGAAGTCGACAAATTCGAGGGGCGGCCACGTTCGAAAAACACCAACTACACGTGTGATTTTTGCGGGGTGCCGGGTCATCGAATCTTCGACTGCAGCAAAATGAAGGCCGCACGCGCAGAGTATCGGGCACGCAACAGTGGCGGAATTCCTTCAGCCAATCAGAAGTCAAAAACCGGGAGTCGCCAGTGATTGCGGATCTAGCTGGCGAAAATAAAAAGATCCGAAAGCGGCCGCGGGATTCCGGGAAAATCAACTTTGACGAAGCTGATTCGACGCGAGAAGGAGGAAATGATGGGGGAAAATCTCCACCCCACGACCAGTCCTCGACAGGGAAAATCGTCGAGGAAAAATACGACTCCGCGAAAAAAGACTCTGCCGAGACAGGGAAACTCCTTGAAGACCCAAGAAATTATAAGAATTCGTTAAAGTTATCTTATAAAGATGCTTTAATGAAAACTTATGAATTTCGAGGGGCTAGAGCCTTGGAGAAATTTCGGGAGGGACTCCAAAAGAAGCAGACAGCTGTGGAGATTATACCGGTACCGGAAAACTTGGGGACCAAATTAAGGAGTGTGGAAAGAAGCCGACCTTTCCACGGAGTCAACGTCCTCTCCCGACACAAGCCCACAACGACTACCCGCTCCCCAGGGAAGATGTCGGTGGAGCTGAAGCAGCTCAAGAGGAAGCTGGGGGTCTACAAGAAGCTGCACAAACCCCGAACTCCTCCTACGGGTGCATCCAGTTCTTCGGCATCAGTGACGCGCACAGTCGTCAAAGAAACTCCGGGCCCTGGAGAAGAGTCGTTCTCCAAGCAGCCTCGGCCAGCTGCCAGCTCAGGAGTAGATAGCAACACAAAGGTGTGTACGGAGTATTGGGATGTACCCTATGACCCAATCAATGAAACTATTTTTGGGTACTCCGAGCAACGACTGCCCCTCGTGCTCGAGGTCATCTGCAAAGGACGATGCCTCCAAGCACTCGTGGACAGCGGAGCGTCACACACCGTCTGCAACAAGGCAGTAATCGACCGACTACGGGGAGAGTACAAACCTTCAGGATTCTCTGCAACGATGGTGGACGGCAGCAAGTTACCAGTATACGGCGAAGCAGTGCTACACCTACAAATCGGACCACTGCGCTGGAGACCTGCACTCCCCATCACCAACATCAAAGGGCTTGACCTGATCTTCGGGCGAGACTTCCTGAAAAGATTCAACCCCGAGATCAACTGGGTGAACCGCACCGCAAGCATCTACAACAATGGACGGAGAGTACAGCTACCCAACTAGGACGATACAGGAGATATCCCAGTGGAGACACTCGCACGATTCGAGAAGGACGTGAAGCGGACCGACACCGGGTTCCTGGCGATAGCAACAGAGGTGGAGAATGACGGAGAGAAAGCCTCGGAAACTCCAGAAAAAATCAAGGAATTACTGAAGGAGTTCCAAGACATTCTTCCTGACGATCTTCCGAACGAGCTACCGCCATACCGAACGCATCAACACGAGATCGTGGAGGAACCGGGTTCGAAACCGACCTTCCGATCACCATACCGGCTCAGCCCTACGGAGCTGACTGACATGAAAAAACAGATCGAGTATCTCCTAGCCAAAGGACTCATCCGGCCATCCACTTCACCATACGGTGCCCCAGTACTCTTCACCCCGAAACCGGACGGAAGCCTGCGCATGTGCATCGACTACCGAGCTCTTAACAAGCAGACCATCAAGAATAAATATCCGATACCGCGAATCGATGACCTGCTTGACCAGCTCCGGGGAGCTACGGTATTTTCCAAACTGGATCTGCGGTCTGGATACTGGCAGATACGGATGGCGGACAACTCTATCCACAAAACTGCTTTTCGAACTCGGTACGGATCGTACGAGTATTTGGTAATGCCGTTCGGACTCACCAACGCGCCGGCAACGTTCCAAGCCGAAATGAACCACATTCTACGACCACTTCTGGACGAATGCGTGGTGGTGTACCTAGACGACATACTCATCTACTCGCGCGACATGAAGCAGCATGTCGAACACCTGCGACGCGTCTTCGAAATTCTTCGACGGGAAGGATTCTACGTCAAACTGTCCAAGAGCGAATTCGCCCTTGAAAAAGTCCAGTTCCTAGGGCACATGGTGAGCGCTCAAGGAGTTCACGTCGACCCCAAGAAAATCGAGGTCGTACGCACGTGGAAGACACCCGAGAACGTGAAGGAGTTGGAGCAGTTCCTAGGCTTCGCTAATTACTACAACAGGTTCGTGCCACAAGATGCGAAAATCGCAGCACCACTCACGAATCTGCTGAAGAAGAACACGCCCTATGAATGGGAACCAAAGCACCAGGAAGTCGTGGAGCAGCTGAAACAAGCACTCACGACCGCACCGGTACTCATCTTGCCAGATCCCGAACGCGACTACGTAATCGAAGCTGACACCAGCGACCAGGCAGTGGGGGCAGTCTTAATGCAAGACCAGGGGAATGGACTGCAACCAATCGCCTACCTCAGCAAGAAGCTACACGGAGCAGAACTAAACTACCCGATACACGACAAAGAGGCCCTTGCCATCGTCATCGCCTTTAAAGCGTGGAGATGTTATCTCGAAGGACGAAGAACAACCGTCTACACCGACCACTGCAGCCTGAAATACTTGAAGACACAACCCAATCTTTCCAGGCGGCAGGTCCGGTGGATCGACTTCCTCGAGACACACTTCCACTACGACATCGTGTACAAGCCCGGTCACAAAAACAAAGCAGACGCGCTTAGCCCGCCTGCCCACGTTGCCGCCATTCAGATTGAAGGGATGAATCCACTACTCAAGGGACTCTTCACACACGGGTATGCCATCGACCCTGAAATTCCCTTAGCAGAAAAGCGACATCTGCTCCAGTGGGACAGTGACATCGCGTACCGGAAAGGATCAACAAAAATCTGGGTACCCAATTACCCTCCTTTGCGCCAGTTACTACTCGAAGAATACCACGACGTCCTGTACGCCGGACACTTCGGTAGCAACAAGACGCTCACCGGTATCGCCAAACACTACTACTCGCCCCACATGGCAGACGACGTCAAGAAATTCGTCACCTCGTGTGATACATGTCAGCGGATGAAGAGCAGCAAGCAGTAAAAAGCGGGAATACTGCAGCCTCTTCCTGTCCCAGAACAGCCATGGCAAGTGGTTAGCCTAGACTTCATCACCGGGTTACCACCTACCACCAGCAGTCATGACGCAATCCTTGTCGTCATTGACAAGTTCTCCAAAGTGGGACACTTTATCCCGACACACACGACGGCACGCACCGAGGAGACAGCACAGCTCTTCGTTCGTCATATCATCTCACAGCATGGCATCCCAACCACACTCATTTCCGACCGAGACCCCAAGTTCACCAGCAAGTTCTGGAAGGAACTTATGTCTCTTCTCGGGACCAAACTCGCCATGTCATCCGCATACCATCCGCAGACAGACGGACAGACCGAACGCCTCAACCAAATTGTTGAGCAACTCCTCTGAGCAGCCTGCAAGGACGACATCTCCAAATGGGACTTGCACCTGCCCGTACTAGAGTTTGCTTACAACAATGCTACGCATGCCGCTACTGGATAGACGCCGTTCTTCCTCTGCTACGGACGCCACCCACTCACACCACAGAAACCAACAACATCCGCTACAGTACAACCTGCACATGATTTCATCACAACCATGCATCAGCTTTGGGATCGGACCCATAAGCGCCTCCTCGACATTCAACAGCAACAAAAGCGCCAGGCCGATCGCCATCGCAACGACCACACCATCACGGTGGGAGACCAGGTGCTTCTTGACACCCGCAACCTGGACATCAGCCACCTCCCATCTAAACTTCGACCTCGCTTCTGCGGGCCTTTTCTCGTTAAAGCACAGGTCACTCCTGTTACCTTCCACTTACGCCTGCCAGCTACCTGGAAGATTCACAACGCCTTCCATGTCCAACTTCTGAAGCCCTACCGGGATCCGAACACGATCTTCATCGGACGCCAACCACCGCCGCCGCCGCCTGTCCTCGTCCACAATGAACCCGAGTACGAGGTCGATTCCGTGCTAGCACACCGCCGACGTCGGAATGGCACCATGGAGCTTCTCATCCGTTGGAAGGGTTATGATCCTTCTGAGGACAGCTGGGTCCCTGAGTCCGACATGGGTAACGCCCGTCGCCCTCTGCATGACTACCTTGTCAAGCAGGGTGTTACTTCTACCACCCAGCTTTGAGGGGGGGAAGTGTGAGAGTACGACCCCGTTACACCACTTGTCCCTTTTCTTATTTCCCTCCTCGTTCATTTCTCTTTATCTCATCTCATTTGGTTTCCTATTCTCCATTAACCTTTGGTTTATCCTGCTATTATAATTATATCACCGACCAGGCTTGGGATGTACTGGTGCGCTATATCTAGCGTAATCCTGCCGTAATCCCTTAAAGCCAATAGCCTCGCGTGGCTATACGCAGGGTGATTCTATCTTCTAGAAGGGTCTATTCCCTTAGGATAAGATAAACCTGGTTACCTGATGTACTTTGGAAGTATAAAAGCGCCTTGTACTGATCGATAGTGCAACCTTTCCTCGACACATTCGATCCTGTGACAAATAGGTGTGGGGGATTTCAGACATCCTATAGAGGTACCCAGCTCTCCTCTACTACTGCCATATCCTTCCATCCAACCAGGAATTCAATGCGGCGAGCACAAGAAGGGTCCCGCATGAGGTGGCTAAATAGTTTGTCTTGGCTATTATTATTTTTGTCACGGGTCAGGTTAGTAAATTCGGTCTTTCTGTGTTTCAGTTTCCCTAAATCGGTACAAAGGATCGCAGTTGGCTGATGTGGAATGTTGGGCTGATGGTCAAGTCTAACGGTAGCAAAAGATGCGCTGTAACAGGTGTGATCGTGTAGTGAATTTGGAATGGTCCACAGTACTGGGGTCGTACTTTTGGTGCGATAGGCAGTCGCATGTTCTTAGTGTCGAACAGCCATCCTGGTATGCCATAGCTCATCGATGCCTGTCCTGATAGCCTCATCAACTTGTTAATGGGCAGCCTTTATGTGCTTGGCAAATTGTTACGCATGTGGCACAGTAGATTGCAGATCTGGTGTTCGGGGCGTTACTTGATCGTGAATTTAGTTCAGGAAGAACGCCACAGTCGAGTTGTGGCTGACGCGACATTGTTATACACAAATTTCATCATCGATAGGAATTCTTCCCAGGTGGCTAGTTTATCACATGTGGTGGGAATCAGTTGCTCCAGCATTTGATTTGTCCGCTTTTTCTGGCCATCCATCTTGGATCGATACGATTAGGGAAATTTGTAGCCGGGTGTCGAAGTTATCCCAGAGTGTTTGCCATGAGTTACTTGTGAACTTGGTGTCACGATCGTTGATGATGACACTTGGTAACACATGTAGTTGAAGTACTGAAGCCATGAATAAATTCGTTGTCTGCTCGACAGTGGTGTTCTTTGTGCACGTTGCGAATTGCACCATCGGTCCGGCTGGTAACCCCGTAATGCATCGTCACTTGCTGCCAAAGTCGTTCAGGAGGCGAGAATGGGTTTAAGTTGGCCGGAGGGCTTCATCTGTGGCTTTTCATCACCTAGCGTATAGGGCAATTCGCCAACATGTCGCTACACACTACTAACTATATCCGGCTAGAAGAAGTACCGCTGCATCTGCTCACGTGGATTTACTACACCCAAATGCCCCAAGGCCTTCCGGTCGTGCACCTCATGTGTTACTACAACAGTTCCCTTTTTTTTAGTACTCTGGTACCCTGACCAGGATCGTGCAAGCTTTTACATAATTCCGTCCCTAAGGTTGTGCGTATGGTGCGTAATGTCCTGAGGTGAACAGTCGTTTTGTAGAATAGCCGTGGGTAAATAGTCCTATAGGTAGTGGCTTGCTGTGCCTGTAGAATTGCGTGGAGGTGGGTAGTCGGGCGAGTGAGGGCATCTACGATATTATTGGCGACCTTTTCGTTAGAAAAGTTTGACTCGAGGAACTCGAGCCAACGTGTCTGCCGCAGGCTCAACTGTGCATGAGCTCGCAGATATTGTAGTGATTTTTATTCAGTCCTGATTGTGACGTCGACACCCGTCAAGTAGGAGCGCCACACTTTGTCAGCGTGCATGATCGCCAACATCCTCCTTGTCTGGTGCAACTTTTATGATTCATACACGACTGGCTACATGCCTTCACTAAAATCCGGTAACAAGACTACTCCGATGGTGATGTCGCTAGTGAGCATCCGCGAGGCAAAGCACTGGTGGCGAGGAGAGGCAATTTGTCAAGGTAAATAGTATGCTCGTCCCCCCTCCCCCCTCCCCCCCCAACCCCCACCCTCATATATGATCGGCCCCCTTCTACAGCAGGTCCATTAACGAGCAGATAACCGTGCCATTTCAGGAACGAACATACGAACATAATCCACGAACATACATGTCAGAGAGCACGACGGTAACAAATTTGTCGTCGGGGAAGTTTCCACTACTCTTATTGAATTCATCGTGAATATTCCTCCATCGGTTGATGTATGGTCCGCCCTTCTCGCTGGGCATCATTCGTGTTGTCATGAGTTGGTTGAGAAGGCGACTCAGTACGACGGAGTCCTGTCCTTGGTGTATCTTGCGCGGATGTTCCCAAGCGAGTTGAGCGGGAACGGGGGTGTCCTTGAATGTGCGAATGCTGAGCTGCTCGGCGGGGGACAAGTTCTTGTCACCGGGAATGTGAGCTCGTCGTTCCACGTGCGACTGCTTCGACCCTACATTGCCAACACATACAGATTACTACGTCACCGAACCAGCCCGAGCATTCGACCGCTCGCCGATCCGAGGATCGAACTTGCGAAGATTAGCCATCAGATTCGAGACCTCAGAGGAGCCCGTGTGATCGATTTCCTCGTATCCTGGAGGAACCAAACGCCCTTGGAAAGCAACTGGGTGCCATTGGCGCTTAACGCAAATTACTTGATTTTACGCATCTATCTACTGTTAAAGTAGAAACGAATAATTACTAGAGGTGGAAACCTAGAACAAATACTAGTTGGTTGTACTCACTAGAAGCATACCTCAGTCTAGCCTATAACTTCTACATAGATAATATGTATAAGTTGACACACCCCCTAGGCTAGACAAGGGGTGAAACTAAACAAGAAGCAAACAGCTCAGGGCGGCACTACTAGTCCAACCACTGAGGCAGGGGTCTGGAGACCAGTCAGCAAGAATACAACCAAAACTGAAGCAAGCCAGGGTGGCACTACTAGTCCAGCCACTGGAGGTAAGGCCACAAGGCCAGTCTGACAAGCATATATAATAGAGAGTACACAATCAGGATCCTAACAGGGGAGCAGCTATAGGAACAAGACCAAGCTGTACACAGTGCCGCTGATGATCTTTAGGCGCAAGCGCCTTAGTAAAGATATCAGCTGTGTTGGCACCTGAGGCCAAGTGAACTACGCGGGCCTGGCGGCGCTGCTGTAGCTCGCGCAGGAGGAAGTACCGCAGCTGGATATGCTTCGCTCTGCCCTCAAGCCGAGGCTCCTGACACAGGAGTATCATGGCCCTGTTGTCAGCGTACAGGACCGGGGCAGAGCTAGGCCGCTCACCTAAGTCTGTGAGCAAGAAGGTCAGCCAGCGAAGCTCCTGTGCCGCCATGGCACCAGCGTAGATCTCAGCCTCACAGCTAGACTGAGCCACAGACGACGAGCGAGTGGATCTCCAAGAGATAGCACCCGAACCAAGGCTGAAACAGTAGCCCTGGGAAGACCTGAGCGTCTCGGCGTCGTCTGCCCAAGAAGCGTCTGTGTGTCCAGTAAGGACCACTGGCCTGCGTCCGCCTAGCACTAACCCCATGCCTGATGTACTAGCAAGATAACGCAAAACCCTCTTAGCGGCAGACCAGTGCTGAGGTCGGTGTCTGCCTGTGGCCACAAAACGAGCCAGGATGCTGAGAGGGTATGCGAGATCTGGGCGAGTGCAAGTCATCAGGTACATGAGGCAACCCACTAGCTCAGCGTAAGGACCACTGGGATCTACCGACTCCTCAGGAACTGGAGCGGAGAGTCTGTGGTCCAGAGGAACTGCCGCGCGCACCATCACCCTGACTCAGTCACACTTGGTGCGCCAGGTCCTTCAGAGGTTCGGCCTTCAGTTCTCCTCCGCACAGCCCACCCCTCTTCCTCTGGACCACAGACTCTCCGCTCCAGTTCCTGAGGAGTCGGTAGATCCCAGTGGTCCTTACGCTGAGCTAGTGGGTTGCCTCATGTACCTGATGACTTGCACTCGCCCAGATCTCGCATACCCTCTCAGCATCCTGGCTCGTTTTGTGGCCACAGGCAGACACCGACCTCAGCACTGGTCTGCCGCTAAGAGGGTTTTGCGTTATCTTGCAAGTACATCGGGCATGGGGTTAGTGCTAGGCGGACGCAGGCCAGTGGTCCTTACTGGACACACAGACGCTTCTTGGGCAGACGACGCCGAGACGCTCAGGTCTTCCCAGGGCTACTGCTTTAGCCTTGGCTCAGGTGCTGTCTCGTGGAGAGCTACCCGCTCCTCGTCTGTTGCCCAGTCCAGCTGTGAGGCTGAGATCTACGCCGGTGCCATGGCGGCACAGGAGCTCCGCTGGCTGACCTTCTTGCTCACTGACTTAGGTGAGCGGCCTAGCTCTGCCCCGGTCCTGTACGCTGACAACAGGGCCATGATTCTCCTGTGTCAGGAGCCTCGACTCGAGGGCAGAGCGAAGCACATCCAGCTGCGGTACTTCCTCCTGCGCGAGCTACAGCAGCGTCGCCAGGCTCGCGTAGTACACTTGGCCTCCGGTGCCAACACAGCTGATATCTTTACGAAGGCGCTTGCGCCTAAAGATCATCAGCGGCACTGTTTACAGCTTGGTCTGGTTCCTGTAGTCTCTCACTTACTCGGGCTTTGACTTTGTACTGTCGTATATATATATATGTATACACTCAGTCTGGACTTGTGTCCTCTCACAGTGGTTGGACTAGTAGTGCCGCCCTGTACTCGTTCTTGCCTTGTCTGTACTCCTTCTGACTGGTCTTTTAGACCCTTGTCTCAGAGGCTGGACTAGTAGTGCCACCCTGAGCTGCTTGTCTAGAACATTCCCCTATGCAGTCCAGGGGGTGTGTCAAACATGTGTAGTTATCATGTTTGTATAGACTGTATAGGGTCACCTTCTAGAGAGTCCAACATTTAGGTATATGTTTGTGTACTCTCTCCCTCTCATTATTCAATTCTAGGTTTGATAAATACCTCCTAAGAAAGGTGGTCAATATCGGAAACGCCTTTTTGGGTCAAATACGATATGAGCACCGAGTGTTCCTGAAGCGAGTCGGAAGTGGCCCAAGTGTCGTCTTCGCTTGTATGGTCTGCCCAGCAGACAAGGAAATCTGCACGGCGTCCTGAAGCGTCGAGGCGGATGCGATGACTCAGAAGCCGGAAAGGCTCGAGTGCCGGTTCGGCCATCGGACGGACACTGGAGACGGCCAGTGGTCGTGCGACTGCTGACATGCGACTGCTGACGTGCTGGAGAGGTAAGAACGAAAGAGGATGGCATGGAAAGCGCCATGAATGCACCATTCGTCCGGCAATAATAATTTCGTCATGATGGGTGCCACCATTTTGACGATATGGAATGGCCCGCAAAATCGTGGCCGGAGCTTGGAGGGCAGGGGCAGGCGGAGGTTCTTCATGTCGAGAAGGATTAGTTGCCTAGCGGCCATGGTAATATTGCGGCGATGAAGATCGGTGTAACGTCTAGCAGTGGTATTGGATTTGCAAATAAACTCGATCGCTTTTTCCAGGGCTGTCTGAAGCTCGCTAACAAACTACAAGGAGAGGGGGGACAAGGTTGTCGATGTTTGTTGTCGTACGTACGGTAGAGTCTATCCCATGGTTTAGGAAAAATGGCGAGCGATTAGTCATTGCAGATGGGGCGATGTTGTAGGAAAAATCCAGCATGGGTAGGAATTCTTCCAACCAGGCATGATCAAGGAAGTTGGTTCGTATCAGCAGCTCCATGGTCTGATTGGTGCGTTCGGTCTAGCCGTTGGTTTGCGGGTGATAGGCTAACGAAAATTGCAGGCGGGTGCCGTACTATTCCAAGGTTTCCTGCCAAAACTTGGACGTGGACTTGGGGTCGCGGTCGCTGATGATCGCCGATGGTAGGTCATGCAGTCAAACAACGGTGAAGATGAACATCATCGCAATCTCTTCGGCTGTGATTGTTGAAATGCGCCATCTTCGTCAGGCGATCGATGACGACGAGGACGGCATCGTTCCCACTAGCGCAGCAGGGAGTTCTATGACGAAATCCATCGTCACGTGCTGCTACGGCTTCTGGGGTGGCCAGAGCGGTAGCAGCAATCCAGTAGGCCGCTGTCGAGAGGACTTTATGCGTTGGCATATCGGACACATTGCGACGGATCTCTGCACATTAGACGACGAATCAGGCCAGTAATAGTAACGGTGAAGGAACTTTAAGGTTTTGTCAACCATGAAATGATAGGAGAAAATAGAATCATGGACTTCTTAAAAAGTAGTTCGCGAATGAGTCGGTAAGCAGGGACCCATATGCGGTCAGTACAGGCTTTTAGGAAATAAATTCCCTTGGCTGTGGTAACGTGCTGGTGGAGGTTGCTGGTGAAGAATGGGGCGGTGGCGTAGCCATGGGTAAATAGTCTGGTGAAGAGAGGGTTGGATTTGGCAATGATGATGGAGGCGAGGTGGGCGGACGGTCGTGTCAGTGCATCGGCGATGTTATTCGCCACACGTTTGTAGATGGTGGTATAGTAGAATTTGAACTCGAGGAAATCCAGCCAGCGAATCTGTTGTGGATTGAGGTCCGGCTACACACGGAGGTACTGTAGGGATTTGTGGTCTGTCCACACTGTCACGTCGGCTCCTGTCAGGTAGCAGCGCCACACCTTGAACGCATGTACAATGGCGAGCATTTCATAGTCGTGGACGGGGTAGTTGTGCTCGGCTGCCTGCAAATTTCTGGACTCATACGCAATTGGTTGGAGTTCGTCACTGAAGACATGTAACAGTACCGCTCCAATGACAAAATCGCTGGCCTCCGTCAGAACTTCGAACGGTCGTGATGGATCGGCGACTCGGAGGACCGCGGATGACATCAGATTTTTTCAGAGTTCGTCGAAAGCAGTCTGCTGTCTCTCCCCCCACTCAAACGGAGTGCCCTTCCGCAGCAGGTGAGTTAAGGGTCCGGTTGTCCCTGCCATATTGGGGATAAAACGCCGAACGTAATTGACAAAGCAAAAAAAAATGTATAGAGCTCCTGTAAATTCGTGGGCGGCTTCCAGTCGCGAATAATGGTGATTTTCTTCAGGTCGATCTTGATGTCGTCCGCTCCAACGACGTCTCCCAAAAAATTCAGTTCGGATTTTAGGGACTCGCACTTAGAGCCCGTTGTGATGAGGCGATTCTGCTGCAGCCGTTGGAAAACCGTGTCGATGTCCTTGAGGTGTTGTTCCTTGGTCTTGCTGAAGATGAGGATGTTATCCAGGTACACAATAACACACTTGTCGAGTTGGTCCCTGAACACGCCATTCATGGTCAGCTAGAATGTCGAGGGTGCGTTCGTGAGGCCGAACGGCATCACCGTGTACTCGTAGCTGCCGTAGCGGGTTCGGAACGCCGTCTTGTGGCAGTCGCATGCTGCACATGATGATATTGCAGCCATCCAGCGTCGTTGCCAGCATGGGCATGCTGAACATGAAATCGTCGCCACACTTCATCTGCACCATGCGTGCTTGCTCCCGAATCGCGAATGGATTCCCGTCCACCAAATGTGTGTCAATTTTGGGGAGACATTTCTCTAACGTCAGCTTCAACTGCTTTGTTGATGTCTTGTGGATGAGGCTGTGACTAGTCCCGCCATCCACAAATAGCTTTACTTTTTTACCATTCATCTTGCCTTCGACCAGCACAGGGTGATCTTCGGGTTCGCCCCCGCTATTCGGCCGAGTGCGGTCGATAGCGTGTATCGGTACCACAACTTGCTGGGAACACTGCAGCCTCGTCACTACGGGGTCCGTCTGCCTCTGACTTTTCCCATTTCCTGGCTTTTCCTTGTCGTTCTTCGTCGTCTTGGGCGCCTTCGGGCAGAACTTAGCTCAGTGACGTGGCTTGCCACACCTAAAACATAGCCCCGAAAATTCTCCATCAGGGGCCGACACGTCATTGATCGTGGGGCTATAAGACTTTCCACGAAAACGACCAGCATGCCTGTTGTTCTTTCTCGCCCACTGCTGAAGTGCATCGGCAGCTGACGCCAGTTGGACGGCTTCATCGAACGTCTTAGGAATGGACCGCTGCAACTCGTACTGAATGTCGAAATACAGCCCTGTAATGTATCTGTCCCGCCTTGCAGCTTCGCTGAGGTCATCAACTTGGTCTGCAAGTGTCGATAACGATGCAGTGTAATCTTGGACATTAGTTACCTGCCGCCAGTTGCGCAGCTTCGTACGAGCGTCGTCCTAGGCGGATGAGTTCTCAAAACGAGATCGTAGAGCTCTACCTCCATGTGCGAATCGTGTTCGTACCGAATATTGTTTATGCTCGTTGGTTAGAAGAGTACGAAGTCCCGTCCTTCACCTGCTTCACGCCTGCCAGAGTCCCCGTCGCCAACTGACGTCGCCACCAATCCAACGCTTGTCCTCGAAGTAGCGACACAACATAATCAATGCGTGTGTCGTCCGCATGCACACTTGTAGCCGTAAAGAATATCTCCATGCTGAACAGCCACCCTTGCACAGTTGTCGCCTTGTCCATGGGGTTGAACAGGGGCGGCGTGGCCGGCTTGAGTTCTGCACAATGTGCTCGTCGTTCTGCTCCAGTTCCGATGCGAGCTTGTCAAGGACGGTCTCGCTCGCCGCATTATTATCTGCGACAACGGGTGACTCCTGAGGCACTTCACTACGCGTCTGGCAAAGCTCCGTCTTCTCCGTCTGAAGTCTCATGACTTCACTGTTCAAACTCGTCATCTGGGTCTGCATTGCCTGCATCTGAGCCATGACCTCGTCTAGCTGGGCCTGAGTTATGATACGAATGCTTCGCCTTTCAGGCAGAGAGAAGGCCGTGGTAAGAAACCGCAGGGGACGCAAACGCTACCGTACTTGTGTGAGCTAATAACTCTAGCTCATGGACAACCGCTTTGCAGCCCCGCAGGGTTAATCACGCCTTGGAAATAAACTACCATGAGAAAGAATGGGTGAACCAGGAAAATAACTATGATACCAGATGTTATGAATAATAACTGAGAGTGCGCGGAATAATAATGGCGAGTACAAGAATGAGAGCCTAGTGTTAACGTAGAAACGAATGATTACTAGAGGTGGAAACCTAGAACAAATACTAGTTGGTTGTACTCACTAGAAGCATACCTCTGTCTAGCCTATAACTTCTACATAGATAATATGTATAAGTTGACACACCCCCTAGGCTAGACAAGGGGTGAAACTAAACAAGAAGCAAACAGCTCAGGGCGGCACTACTAGTCCAACCACTGAGGCAGGGGTCTGGAGACCAGTCAGCAAGAATACAACCAAAACTGAAGCAAGCCAGGGTGGCACTACTAGTCCAGCCACTGGAGGTAAGGCCACAAGGCCAGTCTGACAAGCATATATAATAGAGAGTACACAATCAGGATCCTAACAGGGGAGCAGCTATAGGAACAAGACCAAGCTGTACACAGTGCCGCTGATGATCTTTAGGCGCAAGCGCCTTAGTAAAGATATCAGCTGTGTTGGCACCTGAGGCCAAGTGAACTACGCGGGCCTGGCGGCGCTGCTGTAGCTCGCGCAGGAGGAAGTACCGCAGCTGGATATGCTTCGCTCTGCCCTCAAGCCGAGGCTCCTGACACAGGAGTATCATGGCCCTGTTGTCAGCGTACAGGACCGGGGCAGAGCTAGGCCGCTCACCTAAGTCTGTGAGCAAGAAGGTCAGCCAGCGGAGCTCCTGTGCCGCCATGGCACCAGCGTAGATCTCAGCCTCACAGCTAGACTGAGCCACAGACGACGAGCGAGTGGATCTCCAAGAGATAGCACCCGAACCAAGGCTGAAACAGTAGCCCTGCGACGACCTGAGCGTCTCAGCGTCGTCTGCCCAAGAAGCGTCTGTGTGCCCAGTAAGGACCACTGGCCTGCGTCCTCCTAGCACTAACCCCATGCCTGATGTACTAGCAAGATAACGCAAAACCCTCTTAGCGGCAGACCAGTGCTGAGGTCGGTGTCTGCCTGTAGCCACAAAGCGAGCCAGGATGCTGAGAGGGTATGCGAGATCTGGGCGAGTGCAAGTCATCAGGTACATGAGGCAACCCACCAGCTCTGCGTAGGGGCCACTGGGCTCTACTGGCTCCTCAGGAACGGGAGCAGAGAGCCCATGGTCTACGGGTAGAGGTGTGGGCTGTGCGGAGGAGAACTGAAGACCGAACCTCTGAAGGACCTGACGCACCAAGTGTGACTGGGTCAGAGTGATGGTGCGTGCTGCTCTGTCCCTAGAGATCTGCAGGCCAAGATAGCGACGCAGCTCTCCAAGGTCAGTGCAGGTGTGTCTCTTCAGCAGCTCAGCCTTCACAGAGGCCAGTGCGTCCCTGTCAGGAGTAGCGAAGACCAGGTCGTCTACGTAGACAAGGATGTAGAACGGAGTCTGGCCGGAACGCACAAACAGTGAAGGGTCAGCAGAGGACGGAAAGAACTGCAGGTCTGCTAACGTGGCACGTAGCGTGTCGTGCCACTCGCGGGGAGCCTGACGCAGGCCGTAGACCGGGCGCCTGAGAAGCCACTGGGTCCCAGGAGGGAAGGTACCAGTGAAGCCCTGTGGTCGGCGCAGGTAGACCTGCTCGTGTAGGCTGCCCTGAAGAAAGGCAGTAGAGAAGTCGAGGGAGTGAAGCTCGTAGTCACGCTGTGCTGCTACGTGTAGCAGCGCCCGAAGAGTGGTCATCTTCGGGGTCGGGGCGAAGGTCTGGAAGAAGTCAACCCCCTCGCGCTGACTGAAACCTCTGGCCACGTAGCGCGCCTTGAAGACAGGCGGCTCTCCAGGGGGGCGCTTCACCTTGAAGAGCCACCGACCATCGACTACGTTCACCCCAGGCGGGGGAACTGCGTCGACGTAAGTGCCGGTGGATCTCCAAGATGCCATCTCCTGCTCCATGGCAGCTATCCACTGAGAGGCCCAAGGTCCCGAGGTGGCCTCAGC
The DNA here is from genome assembly GCA_027943415.1 of Closterium sp. NIES-67. Lineage (NCBI taxonomy): Eukaryota > Viridiplantae > Streptophyta > Zygnematophyceae > Desmidiales > Closteriaceae > Closterium > Closterium sp. NIES-67. Next base: position 563,161 of record BQMB01001274.1, on the reverse strand, counting down.
GTAGGTGCGAGGGGTCGGGATGTCGAAGGCGTCTGGGTCACCCTCAGGGACTAACAGCATGGAGCAGAGATGGGGAGCAGCCTCGGAAAGGAAAGCCAGCTCGTACTGCCTGTCCTCTAGGACGTCACTGCCAAGGGCAGGAGCACCCCCGACGGACAGAGGACGGGCAGGGTCAGAGACCAGAGCGGTAGCGTAGTCAAGGCGGCGGGTAGAAGCGAAGTCAGCGACAGCAGCGACAAGCGCGTCAAGGCGCGAGACAGGAACAGCAGGGTCGGTAACAAGAGAGGCAAGGACCCGAGGGACAAGGGGACGAGCAGCACGGAGGTAGTCAGAGAACGAAGGAGGTGCAACAGCAAGGGACGAGGGAGGAGGGGACGGGAGGAGGGGAGGACGAGACGAGTGGGAACGGAGCAACATAGGGTGGGTGGGCAGGACAGGAGAGACGGGACGAGCACGGGAGGGACGGCGAGCCCAAACGTGAGACGGAGGGGTAGGGTCAGGGGACAGCGGAGGAGACACAGGAGGGGAACGAGGAGGAAGACGGGCCGGAGACGAGTCTGGCGGCGGGAACACAGGACCGTAGACAGGGAGGTCAGGAGGCGGTGGGGGAGACACCGGCGCGCGGTCCGGGGAGGGAAGGCCGAGCAGGCGGAGAGCGGAAACCGGCGGCGACGGCTGCTGCGGCGGCGACGACGGCTGGGCCGGAACTCTCGGACCAGCAGAGGCAGAACGACCGTCGGCAGAACACTCAACAGCAGCACCCCCAGAACCAACACCCCCAGAGCGAGAACCCCCTCCAACACCAGCGGCACCCCCAGAAGCCGCAGGACGAACACCCTCCTCCACACCAGCACCCCCAGGGGCCGAGAGCAGCGGCGGCAGTGGCGGCAACGGCTGCGGCGGCGGCGACAGCGGCGACGGCTGCGGCAGCGACAGCGGCGGCGGCGGCGGCGACGACAGCGGCGACGGCTGCGGCGGCGACGGCGACGGCGGCGGCAGCGGGGTCGGCGACTGCGACAGTGGGGGCGGAGGCACCGGGGAAGGGGGACGCGGCAAGGACGGACCGGGGGTACCACCAGAGTCAGCAGACTCCTCAACGGGGACAACCGACGGGAGGGGAGTGACGTGGGAGACACCAGACGGGGCAGGACGAGGCGGGAGAGGGGCAGGGGCTACCGGGGGAGAGGGAGCAAGGAAAAGGGGGGGGCAACTGGGAGACCTCGGTGAGGGAAGCGGCGGTAGAAGGAGACGGACTCGTCAAAGGTGACGTCACGAGAGTGGAGGAAGCGGTGAGACGGCGGGTGGTAGAAAAGCCAGTCAGACGAGTCCAGGGGGAAACCGAGGAAGACACAGGGGACAGTGCGGGCAGTGAGCTTGTCCGTGCCAGAGGCACGAACGTGAGCAAGGCAGCCCCAGACGTGGAACGCAGACGCGTCACCGGGGGACCCGGTCCAAAGGAGGGTCGGCGAAACCTGCGGCCGCTGGGAGCGTGGCCACAGGTTAAGCTGGTGAGCCGCGTAGCGAACAGCGAACGGCCACAGAAAATGGGGGGCATCGGCATGGATCATGGAGGTACGGGCGACCTCCATGACCAAGCCGATGCGGCGCTCAGCAACCCCATTCTGCTGTGGCGAGTCCGGCAACGTGTACGACTGGGTGATGCCCTCCGCACGACAGAACTGTCCAAGCCGACCAGAGGCGAACTCGCCGCCACGGTCGGAGTGGAGACACAACACGGGGAGACCGCGGTGGAGACGCGCAGCCACAACCCACGGGAGAAGAACGTCGGGCACGTCGGCCTTCCGCTCCAGGGGAAACACCGTGGTGTAGCGCGTGTAGTCGTCGACGAGCACAAGGAAGTAGCGCTCACCGCGCGGTCCGGGGACGGGGGCAGGGCCCCAAACGTCCAAGTGCAGGGTCTGAAGGGGGGCAGTAGCAGGACGCAGCGAGGAGGAGTGAGGAGCACGGCGGAGCCGACCCTCGACGCAAGGCGTGCACGGTGGCGCAGTCGAGGGAGGAAGGGCAGGGAGCGACGCGGGGAGACCTAAGACAAGACCGTGCTGGGACATGTGACGCAGACGCGGGAGAGCAGGGTGACCTAAGCGGTGGTGCCAGAGAAGGGAGGGGTGAGTGAGGGACCGACACGAGCAAGCTGCAGCGACCTGGGAGGACGCACCAACCGGGGGGGAAGCGGTGTGTAGGGTAAACAGACCGGACACCGGGTCCCGGGGGAACGTCGCAAGGGGGGAACCTGAGACAGCCTCAGAACAGACAGCGAACCGCTCGTGCCCGGGGAACGTGGTGGTGACGCCGAGGTCCTGGAGACAGCCGACACCAACCAGGTTCCTGGAGAACGAGGGAACGTGGAGGCCAGTAAGGGAGCCCGAGGGAACTGCCGGACAGGGAAGGGACGTAGAACTGCGCGCGACGACCGGACCCGCAGAGGGGTCAGCGAGAGAGACAACAGCAGGTGCAGCAAGCGGCGTGAGCGTGGAACGGTCGCGGAAGAAGCAGGCAGAAGCACCAGAGTCGAGAGTGAAGGACAGCGACGCAGTGGCGGGGGCCGGGGACGGAGCCGGTGCAGCGACTAGACTAGGCAACCTAGGCAGTCCTACGCCTGTCGCAGCAGGGGAAGCTAAGCTACACAAGGGTGAAACACCTAAACTAGAGTACACAGGGTAGTAAGATCCATCAACACTAGAAGCGTCAGCATACAAAGCATGCAAAGCAGCACCTATCTGATCCATGTCTAACTCAAAGATCGGCACGCCCTGGCGGAGCAGGCTGTGCCAGTCAGGGAGGTCCGGGGCCGGGCCAAAGCGACGACGAAAAAGATCGTCGAGGCGGCGGAAACAGCGGGCGGTCGGGTGCGGGCGGCGGCACAGAGTGCCGCGGAGAGGCCCGGTCTGAAGCTGGTACTGGCAGGTCACAGCACTGGAGCCGCTGGTAGACGCCAAGCTGCGCGGGCCGCCACCACGGCCACCGCCTCCGGAGGTGCCGGGCCAACCAGGCGGGAGACGAGCCCACGGCTGCGGCGGGTGCTGCTGGGACGGCGGCTGCGGCTGGGGCTGGTCCTGCTGCTGCTGGGACTGCTGCTCCTGCCCACCGGTGGTAGTCCCCTCAGGCGGACTACCGTCACCACCACCACGACCACTACCACCTGCGTCACCACCCCTACCTCCCTGGCGGCCACGGCCACCGCGACGCGAGCGCTGCTGCGGGTGGACAGCAGCAGCCGTCTCGGTAAGAGGGGTCGCCGTGGCGACCGCAGCCGAAACGTCAGTGAACGTGCACGGGGATGGGGCACAGCCGTGAAAGATAGAGACTGGCGGCGCACCGCTCGACTGAGCGATAGTGCGCTGGCGAGTCTCGATCTCAGTGAGGGTGTCGACAAAGGCGGTCAGGGTGAGGTCACCCGGGTGCTGGCTAAGAAAGTGGTCGCGAGCACTAGCGAGGCGGTCTGGCAGGCGCATAGCGATAAAATAGAGCGTCATGCAGAAAGGAGGGGGGAGCGCAGTGAGCTGGGCAGCAGTGCTGGCAGTGCGATAGCGAGTCTCTAGGGCACGCAAATGAGTGGCAAAATCTGCGACAGTAGGGAAGGCAGCCAGGTCTGGGAACAGCATCGGAAAGAGCAAGCGGCCAGCAGAAGCGGAGGCAGGGGTGGAATAGCGAGCAATAACGGCGTCTAAATAAGCTTTGGCCGTTTCAACAGTAGCAAAACGCGAGCGCTCAGACACAGGGAGGGCGTGACTAATAGCAACCTGAGCTACTGCATCGCGTGAGTCCCAGATCGCACAGGCCAGCGCAGCAGTAGAGAAAGCCTCACGGTCATCAGAGGAGGGGTCAGCAGGGAGGGGAGTAGGTGCAGGGGGACGGGGGAGCAAGCCATCAGCATGGACAACCAGAGAGTGGCCATCCTGGCGCTGACCTGTAAGCTGGCGGCGAAGATCGGAGAGCCAGGCGGCGAAGTCAACCGCGTGGCCCTCAGCGTCCAGGCGGAGCACAAAGTCAGCCATCGTGCAGGGTCAGCGGCACAGCTCCTCAGCGACACAGCGGCACAGCAGCACAGCTCCTCAGCGGCACAGGAGCACAGCGGCGCGGGGACACGGCGGCAGCACTCTCCAGTAGGGCAGCAGCTAGGCGTCCCAGCGCAGGCAAGCAGAAGACACAGGGCCCGAGAGGACACGGCAGGCCGAGCAGGGGAGGCGGGCAGGTGCTCTGGGGCCGGGCTGGTGCTGGGAGGGGCCAGGCTGGTGCTGCTGGGGCCGGTCGGGCACGAGGAGGGGCCGGGCAGCGCTGAGGAGAGGCCGGGCGGCGCTAGGAAGGGGCCGGGCGGCACTAGGAGGAGGCCGGGCGGCACTAGGAGGAGGCCGAGCGGCACTAGGAGGAGGCCAGGCGGGCGAGCGCTAACAGCAGGCGCGACAGGGGCCAGCGGGCGCGACGGGGCCTAAGGGGCGCGACGGGGCCCAGCGGGCACGACGGGGCCCAGGGGGGGCGCGACGGGGCCGAGGAGGCGCGACGGGGACCAGCGGGCACGACGGGGCCCAGGGGGGCCGCGACGGGGCCTAACGGGCGCGACGGGGCCCAGGGGGGGCGCGACGGGGCCTAGCAGGCGCGACGGGGCCTGGGAAGCGCGAAGGGGCCCAGCGGGCGCGACGGGGCCTAGGAGGGGCGCGACGGGGCCGAACGGGCGCGACGGGGCCCAGAGGGGGGGGGACGCGACGGGGCTTAGGAGGCGCGACGATGCCTAGGAGGCACGACGGGGCTCAGCGGGCTCGACGGGGCCCATGGGGGGCGCGACGGGGCCTAGGAGGCGCAACGGGGCCCAGCGGGGGCGCGTTAGGGCCTAGGGGTCGCGACGGGACCCAGCGGGCGCGACGGGGCCTAGGGGGAGCGCGACGGGGCCTAGGAGGCGCGACGGGGCCCAGCGGGCACGACGGGGCCCAGGGGGGGCGCGACGGGGCCTAACGAGCGCGACGGGGCCCAGGGGGGGCGCGACGGGGCCTAGGGGGCGCGACGGGGCCTAGGAGGCGCGACGGGCGGAAGCGGTAGGCGGGGGGATCCTAACCTAAGCGTGATACCATGTTAAAGTAGAAACGAATAATTACTAGAGGTGGAAACCTAGAACAAATACTAGTTGGTTGTACTCACCAGAAGCATACCTCAGTCTAGCCTATAACTTCTACATAGATAATATGTATAAGTTGACATCTACAGCCTCTGTTATTGGTGAAAATCCAAGAGTAGCGCAGAAGTGAATACCAAGATTCGAAATGACAGAATTATCAGAGTAATCAGAGTGTCGATACAATGAATGACGAGGCAAGATATAGGAACACCAGAGCGAACATTAACCATGTGAAGGTTCCGAGAAGGCATCCGAGGACGCGGAGCGCTCCGGAATGAGGCGGAATGGTTTGGTGTAGCACGTACGGTGACAGAACTAGGGCCTAGTCCGGTGCCGTGTATGTGCGTTGTACGCGCTAGCAGTGCGCCTTAGTAAGGAATTACTAATTTATTACAGTCTCGCAATGTGCGCGACGTCGGCGGTCTTAAGTAATACCATACCTAGGATAGGGTAGAGTGTAAGGAAACGGCATTTCCTTATCCGGGGTTATAGTTAGTTTGGCGTACACTTCAATAACAAGGTTGGTGCGCAATCTGCCACGAATTTTAAACTCGCGGAACCCAAATGTGGTCTCTTGACGAACCACATACATTTCACCCGCCTTACAGTTTCATGCCTGAATGTGTGTGCTCCGTGCCGATTTACAAACCACACATCTCAGCTCTGCCTAGCCTCTACCGTGTGCTCCAGGCCTAGCTTATTCAGACCCTCGGTTGTTGTATCGTTGCATCATTGTATTGTTTCCTCGCTACTACCAATATTCGACACTCGCTGGTTCCTCAGTACACTTACGAATTTGTCTACTGGCGGATATTTCTGGGACCAAACCGGTTCCCAAATGGAATTCCACAGCCACAGGCCTGTTGCGAAACCAGTGGCAGCTCGAGATTCGTGCGGGCGGGGTCTCCCGTGTGCCAGGTCCCACGTGCTGCGTCTGCCAGCGCATTCACTTTGGAATCCGCGCGGAAGTGTCTGGTGTATGCGCTGGAGCTTCCTGATGTCACGTCAGCCGCCGCCCAAATTCTGCGATTGGGTGAAAGACTCGAAGGGAAAAACGTAAATTGCGCTTCTGGTAAGGACGTGTCTAAACTCTCGTGTGGAAGGTTTCCATCCAATGCGTAAAACCCTGGCGGCACAGTCTGGGGTATTACACATTAAACCTCGTTAGAATCAAGCGTGAATGTCAGGTTTGTTTGTTTGTTTTTGTTTGTTTGTTTGTTTGTTTGTTTGTTTGTTTGTTTGTTTGTTTGTTTGTTTGTTTGTTTGTTTGTTTGTTTGTTTGTTTGTTTTTGTTTTGTTTTTTTTTTCGGATTGTGATTGTACGTGACCGCCCGGGGAACCGACCGCCAAGGGCATTTTTCGAGCTCTTGAATAATTCGGGGGTGTATTCTGGAGTGACAAGTGTTTGGTCCGACGTGGAGGGCACGAGAGAGGAGTTCAAAAAAAAAAAAAAAAACAGTGGAAGGGATCGCAACAGCCAGAAAGGCCTGCGCACTGTAGCGAACTGTCAACGCTCGACAGAATGAAACAGAATGTTCCGAATGGAGGATTTACGCGACGAGGAGCTTGTGGAATCAGCAGCTCAACCCATTAAGGTCTGTGGTTTTTCCCGCACTATGCCATATTTGGTCCAGGGCAATGTGAAAGTCCATTTCACAATGTGATAAGAAGCCGATCTTAGAAATGACTGTATCCGTTTTTTTATGATTCGTGATTTGAGACAAACAAGATGTAGGGTGTACACTTCTGTACGGGATTCGGGGGATCCATGCTCTCCAAGTCAATGTCGCTGAAACTGCCCGAGGGCAGGACGAGGGCTTCCAGTTTGAACCGCACAAATATTCCTTCTGGCTGAATACCGTAGTTAACCTGTAGAAGCTTATTTTACGTCCGAACCGAACCCCAATCGGACGTACTTCGGAGACACCAGAACTTTGACGAGAGCTGTCCAGATATTTTGACGGGAGGTTCAGGGATACCCTCTTGGACAAAGCTACACCAGTTAGAGTCAAGAACAAGGCATTGCACTGTACACCGAGCAGCGCCAGAAAGCAAAGCTGTACGAATTGTCACTGTGGAAAGGCAAGGGACCCTCCTTTTGTTCATTGCTCATTCAATTGCGAGAGTGGCAGTTGCCACCTCCTCATCCCGCCAAAACACAGCGGCACGGCACGACACGCGCCTCAGAAAGGTTCGCTCGAACAGCAGAACCAAGGACAAGCCCAGCACAAAGGCAACATAGCATCCATAATCCCAGCGTGGACATCACAAGAGTGATATACACTAACGACTTCTGTCCGTTCGGCCTCCGAGTTTTTTTATGTGACCTCCGCTCTTAGCGCATTCGCGCAGTATACACCTGCTAAGTACAGTACAGGACTACCCCAGATTTTGTCGAGGCGCAGTGATACATTCCGGTACTCTCTCCGTCGCTAAGCTTGCTTAGAGCATTCTGTCAGGAAGTTTGCTCAGGGTGAGTGCTCCGCGTGCGCACTACTAGTTCGGCAATATACTATCTTTTCGGTATCCGGTGTCCTTTTCGGTTTCTTTATGTGATTATTATTCCTGACGCGTACTATGAATCCTGTGTTTTTTTTTTTGCATCTGATCCGGTCGCCGGATGATACGTTGTACCTAAGCACACGCTCATCATTTTTGCTGCGCGCCGATGATGGCGTTCCTTAGGCTTCCGCAGCCATCGCCGTTCTTGAGTCGACTCAAAAGCGGTCCCCGCTATGAGTGTTAAAGAGTTGAAACATGTACGAACTTGGTAGTAAAGAGTCGAGCTCTTCGTCATCGAGCTCAAATGATCCTTTGCATGCTTTGTCTAGTCTAGTAGCAGACTGTTACCGCTTCCGTAGCCACTGTCATGCTTTCTTCAACTCCATTCCCTTCCTTACCCTCTCCCTCCCTCCCTCCCTCCCTCCCTCCCTCCCTCCTTCACCCCCCCCACCCATGTAGATCTCGCCGCCATTCGTAACTGTGCGATCGTCGTGCTCCAGCCAAGCGATCCCCTGCGCAACGCGCTTTCCCCATGGGTGTGGAACCCGACACCGCCGAGGGCGGCGGGTCGCCGCCGGTTCCCGTGCCACCTTCCGCGCCCGCGGAGAGCGCGGCGGCGTCTGCGGCGCTTCCGCCGGTGCAGGATACGGCGCAGCAGGCGGCGGGAGATGCGGTAGTGGCGGTAGCGGACGAGAGCTCCCCGCTCCTGGGAGGGGGAGCGCAGGAGAACGCGGGGGGAACGGATATGTCTGGCGGAAAGGGAAAGGAGAGTGGAGGGGAGGCGGGAGGAGAGTTCGGCGTAGCGCAGGGCGAAGGGAAGGAGGGGGAGGCGGAGGATACGGAGAAGGAAGTTGCGAAGGGGGCAGTGGAGGACGGAGAAGCGAGGAAGGGCGAAGGGACCAAGCTGGCGGCGGTAGAACGGGGGGAGGGAAGCGAGCGCGCGACGAAGGCGGAGGAGGCGGAAGAGGCGGAGAAGGGGAAGAAGAATGGGGAGGGGAAGGACGAGACGGAGAAGAAGGGGAAGGGGAAGGAGGAGAGCTCGGCGGAGGGTGGGGGCGGCACGGTGGCGTACTGGCAGCTGTTCCGGTACGCGGACAAGTGGGACGTACTCCTCATGGTGGCGGGGTCGGTGGGCGCCATAGGGCAGGGCATCGCGCTGCCCATGATGGCGCTGCTGTTCGGCGACATGATGAACGCCTTCGGGCAGAACGCGGGCACCATGGACGCCATGCTCGACCAGATCGCCAAGGTGCGCGCGGCAAGGAAGCGGTGAGGGGGGAAGTGGGGGAGGGGGATGGGGGGGGAGAGGGATATAGGGACGTAAACGGGTGTACCGGACCACCAAGGAACATGGACGCCATACGTTTTTGTTTGTCCGTCACAGCAGTGCGTCCGTCTGTCCGTCCGTCCGTTCGTTCGTTCGGGCTGCCTCAGCGCGAAACTCACATGGTGTGGTGTCTAGCCGTGTTTCCGGCGTGTTGGCGAGGTGCGCCTAGGGCCACGACTGGGGCCACGACTGGGGCCACGACTGGGGCCACGACTGGGGCCACGACTGGGTCGCCAATGTGCGTGCAGCAGGGTGGGTGGGGCCGCTCGTGCTCTGCCCTGAGTGCAGCAGGGTGCTCACGCTCCCTTCCTCCCTCCCTCGCATCACGCCTTGGTAATTGGTTCGGTGCAGGGAGGAGGGGAGGATGGAGGGGGAGGAAAGGAGGGAGGGAGGAGTTGAGGGAGAGGAAGGGAGCGGGGAGATGAAAAGGCGGGGAATTACGGAAGGTGCTGCTGCCAATCTGATTCTGTTTTGGGGCAGGATGCGCCTGTTGTCCGTTGTGCCAAAATCACAAGGCATACATATATGCGGTGCAGGCTGGAGCAACCGCTATGTCACTCGTCCTTCCTCTCCGCCAACCACCTCATCCTCTCCTTGCTGCGTCTGCCAACACCTTTGCTCCCTCACCCCCCTTCCCGCCTCCCGCCTCCCCCCCCCCCTGCCAAATATCCCCCCTCCCTTCTCTGTCTTCCTTCCCCTTAACCCTCTTCCCCTCCCCTCCACCCCTCTCCCCTCTTCCAGGCGTCGCTCAACTTCATCTTTCTCGCCATTGCGGCTGGCGTCACGGCATACATACGTGAGGAAGGGGGGTGGGGGGTTGGCCGGTGGGGGCAGTGGGGGGGTTGGGGTGTGGGGGAGGGAGAGTAGAAAGACAGATATGCACAGACATATATGAAGTGGGGAATCGATCTTTCTCGCCATTGCGGCTGGTGTCAAGGCATACATACGTGAGGGCGGAAGGAGGAGCAAGGAAGAAGGTGCAGGAGAGGCAGAAGGGAGGTTTTTTTAGTTGACTCTTATGCTTGTTATGGTCTTGCTTCGGCCAGTTCCTTCTCCTGGCATTTGTTCCTAAAAAGGTTCCTTAATTGCTTCTTAGTTGCTTTCCCCAGAGGAACCCTTTGTTTGGTGAGACCATGGGGTCACTCGCCCATACTCCCCTCTCTCCCTCTCTCTCGCCCATACGCTCCCCACCCACTCTTCCCGCCCTCCACACCCCCCCCTCTCTGTGCTGCGCCTAGAGACGGCGTGTTGGATGGGCATGGCCAAGCGGCAGGCCACCCATTCCCCCCCTCTCTCCCCCTATTCCCCCTTCCACCCGTCCCTTCCCACACACGCCCCACTCTTCCCCATCCCCTTTCCTCTCCCTGCCACCCCCCCCCCCACCCTCCACCCAAGAGATGGTGAGTTGGATGAGCATGGGCGAGCAGCAGGCGGCGCAGTTGAGAGCGCTGTACTCGGGGGCGGAAGCTCATGCTCACTCTCTCTCCTCTCCCCGTCCCCCCTCCGTTTCTACTCTCCTCTTTCCTCCCTTTCTCCCCCTCCTTTCTCCCCCTTCCATCTGTCCCCCTGTTCCCCCCTCCCTTCTCCCCCTTCCATCTGTCCCCCTGTTCCCCCCTCCCTTCTCCCCCTTCCATCTGTCCCCCTGTTCCCCCCTCCCTTCTCCCCTTTCCATCTGTCCCCTGTTCCCCCCTCCTCACCCCAACCCAGAGACGGCATGTTGGATGAGCACGGGCGAGCGGCAGGCGGCGCGCCTGCGGTCGCTGTACCTGGCGGCGGTGCTGCGGCAGGATGTGGGGTTCTTCGACACGAGCCTCAGCACGGGCGAGGTGGTGGGGCACATGTCGGGCGACATCGTGCTCGTGCAGGATGCCATGGGGGAGAAGGTCAGTGCAGGACGCCATGGGCGAGAAGGTGAGATTGGTGCGGGTGAGGTGGGGAGAAGATTTGGGGGGGAGATTTCGGGGGGAGATTTCGAGGGGGGGGGGTGCCGGGGTATTGGTGAGATGGAGGAAGGAGGAGGAAAGAAGGAGGGGAGAAAAGGTGAGGTGGGGGGGTTGGAGGGGGAGGTAAGGATGCTCTTGGGTTCACAAGGCTTGAGGGAGAAGGTGAGGAGGGGGAAGCGAGCAAGTGGAAGGCTTGAGACAGGGGAAGAAGGTGGCATGTGACGGTTGTTGGGGCGGCGTGTGATGGGGCGCCATGCGGGGCCATGGGGAGCCATGGGGGGGGCCAATGGGGGGGGGGGGATGGGGGGGGGGCCATGGGGGGGACCATGGGGGGGGACCATGGGGGGCCATGAGAGTCCTTCTTGCTTCCTTCTATCCCCCACCCTTTCAAACCCTCTTAACCCAATAATTTTTCCTCCTCCCCCATCTCTCCAACTCCCCTCCCCCAGATGGGCACTTGCATGCACTTCGTGGTGCACGCCCTAGGTGGGATGGCTTAGTAGTGGCATTCCTCTCAAAGTGACAGTTGGCTCCAAGTCCCACACCCTCTCCTTCTATCACCACCCTTTCAAGCCCCTTCAACCCACGAATTCCTTTCTCTCCCACATCTCGTTCCCCCCCCCCCCCCCTTCCCCTCCCCTCATGAGTAACCCCAGGTGGGTACGTGTATGCAGTTCCTGGCTCAGTTCTTCGGCGGCTTCGTGGTGGCGTTCATCTCAGGCTGGAAGCTGGCGCTGGTGATGCTGGCAACGCTGCCGCTGCTGGCGGTGGCGGGGGGGGTCATCACAGTGGTGGTGCAGCAGTCGACCAGCAAGGGGCAACAGGCGTACACGGCTGCGGGCACCATCGTGGAGGAGTGCGTGGGGGCCATCCGCACGGTGAGTGCTTGAAATGTTATCTGCACGGTGATTGTGTGGCTGTTAACTGCACGGTGAGTGTGTGCCTGTTATCTGCACGATGAGTGTGTGGCTGTTATCTGCACGGTGAGTGCGGGGGGCCATTCGCATGGTGAGTATGTGGGGGGCATTCGAACGTTGAGTATGGACACTATCAGGGTGTTGGCACACTGTGCAATGCTGCCGAACTTTGAGTCGCTGTTACGAGTGCATTGGAATGTGGAACAAGCGAACGAGGGTTGCACTACCGAGGCAATGTATATGGCGAAGGGAATAACGAGTAACGTGAGCAAGATTGGTTGAGCATCACGAGCCTGGCGTCGAGGTTCAGATCTCAGGTTAGGGCCGAGGCGGAGGATCAGGTTGTGAGGAAGCGGAAGCTAACGCTCGAGCAAAATAGTGACGTGTAACTGCGAAGGTATCAAGATGATTTGTTGAACAGTGTGTCTGAAAGTGAGAACTTGGTTGATTGAAGAAGCAAGAGCATACATGCTTAAATTCCAAGCATAAGGGAGAATCAGAGGGGATAAAGGAGAATCGGAAGGAATCCCAAGGGAATCAACCCAAATCGAGGGGAATCAACCCGAATCGGATGGATTGGGTTGGGATAGGTTGGGGACGAAAAAGCTACACCCCAACTAAACAAGCATTCCTAACCATAAACAAACAAATTACTAGTACCCAAATTTTGGCGTTGACCAAATTGCAGCCTATCTCCATCACACCCTCTAGGCTGCAACGTTGAAACTCGTAGAGCCGCCAAGTCCCATTTCATGGCGTACCACGCTGGAACAGCTCCCGCTTAAAGATGTGTCGGAGCTCGATATCCTTGGTCCGTTGGTGGAAGACATGATCTTTGGTAAGGTGTATGGTGCGCTTTTTGTCACACCACAAAGTCGGGGATTGATGAGGAAAACCGAGCTCAGCCATGAGGTAGGTTAGCCACCAAGCTTCTTGGGCTGCCATGGTGCTTGCGTACAACTCAGCTTCGCAGGGCGAAGACCGTATAGATCGCCAACCAAGGTTCAAAATTACGGTTTTCGAAAAATACGGACTGTAAATTACGACCGTTTTTTTCGGGCAGTTTCGGAAAAAAACGGCGTAATTTAAATAGAGCACTTGAATTTTTTTTTTTGGAGGGAGATTGGCTCCTAAGCGGCTGCAACGTAAACTGAATGCTTAATAGTGCACCATGGCACCTACAAACACGACCTGCAGACAGGCATGACCCCTATTTGCACCTAATCCCTACACTTGCACATGCTACCTCCTCCTCCTCCTCATTCTCCTCATCCTACTCCTACTCTACGCCTTCTCCTCCTCCCCCTCATTCTCCTCATCCTCCTCCTCCTCATCCTCCTCGTCGTCCTCCTCCTCCTCCTCCTCATTCTCCTCATCCTCCTCCTCCTCCTCCTCCTCCTCATCCTCACACTGGTTCACATCCCAAGGGCCTCCCCCTTTTGCCCCCTTGCTGGATTCTGCAGCTCCGACCTCATCAATAGCACACTCAGCCTCCTCCTCCTCCTCCTCCTCCTCTCCCTCCGCCTCCTCGTGTAAGGTACGCCGCTGCTTCTTCTTCCCCCTCCCCTTCCCGCTATGCTTCTTCGCCCGCTTCCCGACCTTTGCCTTCCCCTTCTTCTTCCCCCTCCCACCGACCAGCCCAAAGGTCTCCCAATCAATGGCACATTCCCCGCCACCTTCCCCCCCCTCCTCCTCCCCAAGCTCCACCTCCAAGCCCTCAGATTCTGGTGGAGGGGCACTAGGCCCGGGGAGTCCCTCCCCGATCTTCCCCTCCGCCAAGTCCCCATATAGCTTAGCGCGTTCAGCCGCCTTCTCGTCGAACGCTGCCCTGGCGCGCCTGCTGAAGGCCACCCAGGTCACGTCGACCATGGTTTCGGCCTTCAGCCGGTTCCGGTCGCGCCGCTGAACCCGGCTCATGGCGGACCACCAGCGCTCGACCTCTGACGCGGTGAGGGGCTGTGAAAGCACTCTCACAGCCATCTCCTGCAGCTCCTTTACCTCACCCCCGAAAATGACCCACCACTCCGCCTCCGACAGGCGCCCACTCGCCACGAGAGTGGAGGCCGCCCACCGTGCCTGCTGGCTGCCCAACCGCCCCTCCCCGTTGTGGAAGGAGGCGAGTTGTGCCTGCAGCAGGACCTGCCGCTGCAATTCGCTCTCCCATGCCCCAATGACTGTGGCGAAACCCTTGTTGACCTCACGGTCGTCGCGGACCTCCTTGTCAAACTGGTTGCGTGGGGAGAGGAGCCACCCCACGGCCTGCAGGGGGTTGTGGAGCTGCCCATCCCACCTGCGGGCTATGATGGCTTTGACGTCGGCCAAAAAGGCAGCCCGGTCCCTCTGCGGCAGCAACGGGGTCTGCTTCACGAAAAAGTTTGCTGCAGGGGGGATTGCCGTGTGATAGGGAGGGAGTGACGGGGGCAGGGAGGTGAGTCATGTTCAAGGCTTGTGGTCAGGGCAGCAAACAAGAGAATGCATACAAGGTAGAGCGGGTGTGACGGTTTGGAGGGAGAATGCAGAGAAGGGAGAGCGGGTGTGACGGGTTGGAGGGAGAATGCAGATAATACGAGGTAAGGAATTACGAGGTGAGCCCTTACCCGCTGCAACCGCGGCCGCGTTTGTCTTGACCGTCGCGTCGAGCATGAGGCCGTAGATCCTGCCCATAAGCAGAGATCTACGGTCAACAGCCCTCAGCACCTCATACACCGGCTTCATGAGGGCAAGGACCGCCGCCACCCCCTCCCAAAAGGTGTCCTCCAGCAGTAGCTTCTTGATATTTTTCCCCTCCTTTGTCTTGGAAACGGCCACCCCCTTCCACTCCTCAGATATCACCATCCGCATCATGGCTGACTTGACCTCCAAAAAACGGGTGATCATTATCACCTGAGTGCCGAAACGGGTAGTCCCCGGGCGGACCAGCTCGAGCTCACTAAACACCTCTCGAAAGAGGGTTACAGCGCTCGAGCTGTTCTTCACGAGCATCACGCAGCGGTGTGCCTGAAACAGCACCCGCTCGATGATGTCTAGCGCGCCCAAGTCCTGGAGCATAAGATCCAGACAGTGGGCTGCGCAGTTCGTGAAGAAAACCCGGGGAAAACCATCCGCCAACTCCAGCGCCGCCCTTCGGTTATTGCTCGCGTTGTCCATGACAACCTGGACAACCGAGCTATCACCGATCTTGCAGATGGCGGATCTAATCAAACCCGCCAAGAAAACTCCGGTTTTCTTGGCGGTTTTTGAGTCCACCACCTCGACCAGAACAGGGGCCGTGTCGTTCTGGGCAATAAGACACACGAGGCTCCTACTCCTCAGATCCGACCACCCATCAACCGACAAGGTGCACCCCACGGTCTTCCAGGTATCCTTGAGGGGCTGGACTAGCGCGTCAGAGTCGGCCTTCAGCCTCTTCAGCAAGGGGCCGCCGACCTTGTATGCGGAGGGAAGGTCATAGGGCTTCCCATAGGCGACAGCAGCGTCCACAAAGGCCTGAACGGCCTTGGACCTGCAAGTAGGGCAAGTGGCGGGTTAGGTTTGCTTAGTGGTTCTTCTCTGCCGAATTCAATGCATGCGCATGCTTGAAAGGTGACAAACAGCAGATCAATCAACAACACAACGGGAATACATACCTTGAAGACCAGAATGACCAATCGTTCTCCGCCACCGCGCATGCCCATAGGTAGTCTAGGTGGTCGCGCGCCTTAGGGTCAACGAGGTCGCGAATGTCGCGCTGTCGAGGCCGGCTTTGCCGTTCCCCCCCAATCTTTGATGCGGAGCCAGGCGCCGCTGTGGAGCAGGTAGAGCTGCGCTCCGCCTCGGCCGTGGCGCGAAGATTCCTGGCGAATTCCGACTGGCATTCAGCCACGTTCTTGAATTTCGTCGCGGGCGTTCCGTATAGGTGCTCGCCTATCCTGGTTGCACTGTTACTAAGCGCCGATTCGCAATGGAGGCATTCGATTCGGAGGACCTTGCCGTCCTCGCCCCTAACTCGGCGGACGTGTTCCCACATGCGGGACACCGCCCTGCCCATGTCTGCGACGCTGTCTAAATACGTCGGAAACAGGTCGGAGGTGTTTTAAGTCAGCGATGTCAAGGAAATCTGGAGTTGCTATGCGGTAGAGTAAACTGGCTTAGATTTCAGCTAGAAAAACGCTCCAAACTAAGTCCTATGGCAGCTTACAAAACGTCCTACGTATTTGTATCTCACGCACTTCGAATTTGGGTTGAGAAAGGCTTCGAAGAGAACCCAAATCCATTGGGTTCTGTTTTCGAAACGCGCTTCGGCAGGGGGGTTTCGTAAAATGCGCGAAACCACCCTACTGGGCGCGAAAAGAACCAACGGGTTTCGCGAAGGGGGGGTTCTTTCGTAACGGTCCAGGGAAATTCGGTAAAATGCGCGACTCGGGGTTCGATTGACTTCGCGCTTCGGGAAAACGTTGACTTATGAACATTCGGGGTTGCGCGTGTACCCCCATCCCCAAAATCCTGATACGGAATTCGACATTCTGAATGTACACCACAGGTTCAAAAAAACGGCCGTAAAAAACGGCCGTTCTTTTGAACCAACCCAAAAAAGGTGATTTCGAACCGTAAAATTCGTATTATACGGCCGTAAATTACGAAACCGTATAATACGGGCTAAAAATATAAAAAACGCCGTAATTTTGAACCTTGTCGCCAACTGATGACACCGCTGCCAAGGGTGAAGCAGTAGCTGTGGGAGGTGTGTCGGTCAGCTTGGTCATTAGCCCATGAAGAATCATTGTACCCCTCGTGGGGTGGAGGGGATATATCACTGAGAGTGAGGACATAGTCATTGGTGGCTTGAAGGAAACGGAGGACACGCTTAGCAACTGACTAGTGGCGATTGGTGTAACGACCGGCAGCAACATAAAGCGCGAGCACACTGATGGGGTAAACAAGGTCGGGCCTTCTGCACATCATCGCAAATATCAGTGATCCGACGAGCTTGGGATATGCCTCATCACAAGGCGCGGGAGATTGGGCTGGTGGGGAAGTCAGATCATGCTGTAAGAGAATCGGTGTGGCCACTGACTAGGCTTCGTCCATGTCAAAGCGCTTGAGGACGTTGTTCATGTAGAACTCTTGAGAGAGAGTGATGAGAGAGTGATGGTTTGGGCTTTGCGATTTCGCGAGATCTCTATCCCAAGGTAGTTATTGAGTTCGCCGAGGTCCTTCATGGCGAGAGCGTCCCTAAGAGCCTGCTTAACTGCTGCCAGTTGATAAGAGTCTTTGGAGATGAGTATTATACTGTTGACGTACACAAGAATGAAGAATGACTTCTCTTTCTTGCGAATGAAAAGACTTGGATCGGCGGCGGAACAATGGAATTTGAGTAACTCGTGGTTTGCCCTTCAGCTTCTTGTGCCATTCCCGTAGACTGGTCAATTTTACTTCCAGACTGTGCCGGGTGGAAAGTGCAAAGGGAATCATTGAATTTTTTCCATGTAGATGTCCTCACGGAGTTCCCCTTGGAGAAATGCAGCAGAGACGTCCATAGAGTAAACGTCAAAATTGCCTTGAGCAGCGACGTCAAGAAGGGTACTTAGTGTAGGCAGTTTAGCCGTTGGAGAGAGAGTGTCGAAGAAATCCAACCCATTTTTCTGTGTGAAGCCTTTGACGCACAATACCATGCCTTGAAGACTAGGAGTTTGGCAGGTAGTTGCTTGACATGGAAAACCCATCTGCCGCGCACAATGTTTACTCCTAAACGAAGAAACACATACGCGAAAGAGTTGTTGCGAATAAATGTTCACATTCCGCGATCATGGCTGCAAGCCATCGAGGGGAATGTGGTCCAGAGATGGCTTCATCGTACGTTTTCGGGGTCGGAATGGAAGGTTTTTCCGAGAAGTTGGTGGGATCGTTAAGAAATTGGCGAAAATGGCAATCAGCTACCGCCGTTCTGCTTAGCCGCTGCCCCCTGTCCGCTTCGCTGATGCCACCGCTTCGCCGCTGCACCTTGTCCGCTTCGCTGCTGCACCTTGTCCGCTTTGCCGCCGCAACCCCTTGCCGTTGCAAGGGCGACGGGCGGCAGCCCGTTCAGCTTCAAGGCGCAGATGCGGGCGACAACCCGTTTGGCTTCGACGAGCAGATGCGGGGTGACGAGCGGCAGCCCGAAGCGAAGCGCGGACGCGAGGCGATGGGCGGCAGCCCGAAGCGAAGTGACGAGCGGATGCAAGGCGACGGGCGGCAGCCCAAAGCGAAGAAACGATTTGAAATCCCGCGATAAGAGCTGGGAAGCGCGAGCTCTAGATTTCAAAAGAAGAGTACTTCAGAGCGTGACGATTATGACGACAAGAGAGGCTGTGCGTGAGGATCATGAGCCGCATAGGCAGGGACGGAGCAGTGATACCATGTCAAGAAGTGGGAACTTGATTGATTGAATGAGCAAGAGCATACATGCTTAAATACCAAGCATCGGAGAGGATTCGATGGGATAAGGGAGAATCGGAGGGAATCTCAGGGAATCCACCAAAATCGAGGGGGTTTGTGATGGATTGGGTTGGGATAGGTTGGGGATGAAAACATTCCTAACCCAACGGAACAAACATTCCTAACCCTAAACAAACAAATTACTAGTACACAAATTTTGACGTCAACCAAATTGCAGCCTATCTCCAACACGGTGATGCACGATATACTGTAGCGGCGGGCCAAGGAAAGTGATTTCCTTACAGCCACCCTTGGTCGTCGGTGTCTCCTTTTTCTGATCCCTCAGCATCCCATCGCATCCCATCCCTTCCCATCGTTTGTCGATCTCCTCCCCTCCCCCTGCCAGGTGGCAGCCTTCACGGCGGAGCGCAAGTCAGTCCAGGCGTACGCGGCCCACCTGCACGCGGCGTTCAGGGAGGGCGTGAAGCAGGGCCTGGCGGCGGGCTTTGGGTACGGCCTGACCATCTGCGTCATGTTCTGCTCGTACGCGCTCGCGCTGTGGTACGGCTCCAAGCTCATCGCTGAAAGCGACTACTCAGGAGGCAAGGTCTTCTCCGTCCTCTTCGGCGTCATCATTGGCGGCATGTGAGTCACGAGGGGGGTCTCTTGGGCATGTGAGTGGCGGGGGAGTCTGGATGAATGCTTTGTGCTGGATGCCCGAGTCTTCGACTGGGGAGGGAAGGTGCTGTGCTGTGCTGTTCGGTGTCGTCATCGGCAGCATGCGAGAGGCGTGCCTGCTGGGCCAGTGACCATCATTGCTGGTGCAGGCTGCTGGTGCCCTTACTGCTTGTGCTGCTGGTGGCTGCCGCTGGTTCCTTACCTAGCTTTCGTAGGCTGCCCTTTTCTTCCTACCTAGGGCCCTTCATCCTCCCCCCGGCCCGCCTGATCCTTTCCCAACCCCCCACTCCCCCACTCCCACAACCACCCTTGCTTCTCTCACCCATCTCCCACCCCCAGGTCCCTTGGCCAGGCCTCTCCTTCCTTTGCCGCCTTTGCCTCGGGGCAAGCTGCGGCCTTCAAGATCTTCCAGGTCATCCAGCGCATCCCCCCTATCGACAGCTCCAGCCCCGCTGGCGAAACGCCCCCAGACTCCGAAGTCAAGGGCGAACTGGAGCTCCAAGAGGTGGTCTTTGCGTACCCATCCCGACCTGAGGTGACCATATTCGACGGGTTTTCCTTGAGGATCCGGGCGGGGGAGACGGTGGCTTTGGTGGGGGAGAGTGGCAGCGGCAAGTCGACGGTGGTGGCGCTGGTGGAGCGCTTCTACGACCCGCAGAGTGGAGCCGTGCTGCTGGACGGCCGCAGCATCGCCGCGCTCAACCTGTGCTGGCTGCGACGCCACATGGGGCTCGTCAGTCAGGAGCCCGCGCTCTTCAACGTCTCCATCCGCGATAACATCGCGTATGGGAAGGGCGGAGAGGCGTGGGAAGAGGGAGGGGGAGAGGGGAAGGGGAGTTCAGTGAGCGACGAGGAGGTGAAGCAGGCGGCGCGGGCAGCGAATATCCATGAGTTTATCGAGTCGCTTTCAGACGTAAGTCACGTGGTGCTGTGCCATCTCTTCCTGTTCTCTATGGCTTCGATTTGCTTCCTTCATTCCCACCCACCCTCCACTCCCCTCCCCCACCCACCCTTCAGCTCACCTGCCCTTTAGTTCTCTCGGAACCAATGCACTAGCTCACACTTTCTTTAGAGCTTCTTTTTCCCGTTTGCCTGTGGCAGGGCTACGACACCTTGGTGGGGGAGCGCGGCACGCAGCTGAGTGGCGGGCAGAAGCAGCGTGTGGCGATCGCGCGCGCGATCCTCAAGGACCCGCGAGTGCTGCTTTTGGACGAGGCCACGTCAGCGCTGGACGCGGAGAGCGAGAAGGTGGTGCAGGCGGCGCTGGAAAAGGTGATGGTGGGCCGCACGACCGTGGTTGTCGCGCACCGCCTCTCCACCGTGCGGGGGGCGGACAGGATCGCTGTGCTCAGCCGCGGCAAGATGGTGCAGCAGGGCACGCACGAGCAGCTCATGGGGGAGCCAGGCGGGGCGTACCTGCAGCTGGTGCGCCTTCAGGAGATGGCGGGGGGTGGCAGGGGGGAGGGTGGGGAGAAGGGGAGTGCGGGTGAGGGGGAGAGTGGGACGGTCACGGCGGGAGCAGCAGGAGAAGCGGGAGCAGCAGTGGGGGGTGAGGGAGCAGAGGAGACGAGCAGTGGGGATGTGGGGAAGAAGGTGAAGGGAGAGAGCTCTGAGGACAGCAGCACTTCTGAGGATGACGAGGAGGAAGAGGAGGCTGAGGATGGAGCGGCAGGTGATGCTGACAAGAAGAAAGGCACTGAGGAAGATGGGAAGGGAGGCACAGGGCACAAGGCGAAGGAGATGGGGAAGGGGAAGAAGAAGAAGAAGCGGTCTCACGGAGTGGCCATATGCGCTGTCAGGCACAGTGGCAGCAGCGGTGCAGGGCATCATTCTGCCCCTCTTCGCCCTCATCCTCTCCCGCATCATCACCGTCTTCTACAACCTAGGTGGGTTGAATAACATGTTCACCTATGCCATAGGTGTATCAATCAACTGAACGGCATGTCACACGGGGTCTTTCCACTTGCCCAGAACCAAAATGGGCTCTCCAGGGAAGCGGAAGGGAGTAGCAAGTCTGCTTGCCCAGAACAAGAAGCCATTGTTTTCCCTCCCCCTCCCTCCTGCCCCTCCCTCCTCCCCACCTGCAGCCAAGGTCAAGATGTGGCAGGGCGCGGACTTCTGGTCGCTCACATCTCTTCTCCTCCTCTCCCCCTCTCTCCTCTCACCCCCTCTCCACTCACCCTCTCTCCTCCTCCCTGCCTCCTCTCTCCCGCCCTGCAGACAAGGCCAAGATGCGGCAGGACGCGGACTTCTGGTCGCTCATGTTTGTGATCCTGGCCGTGGTGGCGTGGGTGTCGCGCACGCTGCAGACGTTCCTCTTCAGCGTCGCGGGGCAGCGCCTCATCCGCCGCATCCGCCGCCTGTGCTTCCACTCCGTGCTCCGCCAGGAGATGGCCTGGTTCGACCGGGATGAGAACTCCAGGTGAGGGGAGGAGAACTCTAGGAGGGGGGAAGAGAACTCAAGGTGAGGGAGGAGAACTCGAGGTTAGGGGAGGACAACCCCAGGTGAGCTTCAGAGGTGCCTCAAGCCTCAAGCTGATGCGTGATTTGAGTCAAAAGCTGCCTTAACAACTCAGGCTGGCGTGGTCTAAGAGGCAGGAGAACTCTAGGTGAGGGGGATGTAGACATGAGCATGCCACATTGCATCGCAAAATACCACATCGGATTTATCGTTTTTTTCACGATTGCGGTGTTTTTTATATATATATTGTTATTGAAGATAAATATCGCGTGATGCGATGCGATAATTGTCTCGCGACATTGTTCATAACCGCATTTTCATTGCGCCCGTGTCGTATCGCGCAATTTCGCCAGGGTTGGGGGGGGGGCGGGAGGAACACAAACCCAGAAAAACGCGCCATTGTGATTCCCCTTTGCGGAATCAGAATGGTGCCCGTTTTTTCCAACTTCTCAGCACCCCCACCTACCTCCTACCTAGCCTAGCCGCGCATTCTGCCGTTCAGGGCCTAGACTCTGTAGGGTTTAGGGAAGCTCGACTTGCGATTTGCGACCGTTTCTTTCATGAACCCTATTCCAAGGATGAAAGTCGGGCCCCTATACCAAGGGGGCTCGCACCTGTGTGAAACCTGAGTGCAACCCTTTTTGCGTCTGTTGTCTGCACTCATTTTTTCCCCCCTGGTCCAAAATGTGATGCGAATCGCATCGCGCGAGATATCGCAAGTGCATTTGCGATATGACTAAATATCACACCCTGAACGCGATGTGCGATAACCCGAAATCTAAAAAAAAAATTGCCCGAGGCAATATTTTACCGCGTCACATTTAATGCGATAAAAAAAGAACGATGGGATAAAACATCGCATCGCATTTTAGCTAAAAACTCTTAGGATAAACAAAAAAGCTATGAACTTCCCTCTCTATGAGAACCCGACCTTGACACGTGTTCCTTTCCAACCCAAACCAAACCAGCCACCTCAAAGAGATTTGGCAGCATATTGCCATCTTGCTTAGTTGTTCCCCACCATTGTTGCAGCTGTACTAGATTGAAGAATATTTAATTTCTAATGGTCCATACCCACAAACTCTCACCCAACAAATGCTCAATGCTTTTGCAACAATATAGCATAAACATGTGAACTGTGACTGTTCCTATCTTCCTCAGTCTTGCTCCAATTGCTCCACCTCCCGCCATGTCCATAGCCATGCCAAACGCAGCAACCCTTGTTTGCCCCTCTCCTCCTCGCTCCATAATCGTCCTTCCCTCTCTTCTCTCCTCTTGTCGCTCCTCTCCCTTTGTGTCCCTTCTCCTCTCCCGTCCCTCTCCCTTCCCCTTCCCCCCACCCCCCCTTCTTCTTCCCCTTCTCACCAGCGGTGCCATCGGCTCTCGTCTCTCCTCAGATGCGACGCACGTGCACTCTATAGTGGGCGACCGGCTCTCCTTGGTGGTGCAGAATGCAGCAACACTCATAGCGGGGCTCATCATCGCCTTCTCCTCCTCGTGGATCCTCTCCTTCATCGTCCTCGCGCAGCTGCCGCTCATTGCTGCTGGCTCGATCTTTCAGATGCAGAGCCTGCAGGGATTCGCCACCGATGCCAAGGTGGGTTCTGGAGGGTGGGAGTGGGGGTGGGAGAGGGGGCGGTTGCACGGGGGGAGGTTGGGGGAGGTGTTTGAAAGGGTCGTTGTTTTCGCGCAGCTGTCGCTCATTGCTGCTGGCTCACTCTTTCAGATGAAGAGCCTGCAAGGGCTTGCTACCAATGCTAAGGTGGGATTTTAGGGGGGGGGGGGAGTTGGGGAAATTGTTGGCGAGGGTAGAGTTGGGCGGTCGCTTTTATCTTGTTCGTGCAGCTGCTGCTCATTGCTGCTGCCTCGCTCTTTCAGATGAAGAGCCTGCACCCTCCCCATCTCTCATTTATCCGAACCGGCATCTCCCCCAGTCCCGCAAGACTATGGTGGCTGGTGCACGCACAGTGCGTCAGACTCAGTCGGATCGAACTGATCAGTCCTTTTGTCATACACCGAAAGCAAGGCCCAGCACCTCTCCTTCAATCACCCTCGCCCTCCGTCTCTCCATCTCCCCACCCTTCCCCCCCCCCCCCACCCGCTTCGCCCCACTCTCCCCGATACCCGTGCTTTCCCAGGGATTTCTTTGCCAGCAAGCCTACCAGGCGGCCACGCAGCAGATGCAGTGGGAGCCATGCCCACATGGGATTTCAAAGCCTTACGCACCTTTTCAACACTCGTGCACTCTCCTCTCTCTTGCTCTCCTCGCAGCAAGCGTACGAGGCGGCGACACGCATTGCATCGGATGCAGTAGGGGCGATGCGCACAGTGGCGTCGTTTGCAGCAGAGGGGCGTGTCATGGCGCTGTACCGGGCCACTGCTGCGGCGCCCGTCAAGGCGGGGCTGAAAAAGGCGCAGGTGGGTGGGTGGATGGTGGGAGGGTGGTTGGGAGGGAGGGGTGAAGATGTGGATAGGGCGCGTGAAGGGGCGCGTCAAAGCGCTGTACCGCTGCCACGCCCGTCCAGGCAGGGCTGCGCAAAGCGCAGGTGGGTGGGTGGGAGGGGTGGGTAGGAGGGTGCATGGGAGGGGGTGGTAAAGAGAACGGCGCTGCACCGCGCCACCAGTGTCACGCCTGTCAACATGGAGCTATGCACGACCCTGGTAGGTAGGGCAGGGCACCCTCTGCCACACACCTCATGAACCATCCCCCACCGCCCCTCTCTCCTCTCTCCTCTCTCCTCACTTCGCGTCCACCTCTTTCCACCGCTCACTTCCTCTCCCCTCTCCCTCGCAGGTCAGCGGGGCGGGGTTTGCCTTTGGGCAGTTCTGTCTGTTTGCTGTGTACGGCTTTTCCTTCTGGTGCGGGGGGCAGCTTGTTAAGATCGGCCAGGCTGACTTCCAGTCCGTCTTTCAGGTGCGTCCAGGGCTGATTCTCAGGTGCCCATCAGGTGATTCCCGAGGTGCCCACGTGCCCTATGGCATCCCTGCATACTCATGCTGGCAATCCGTTTCCTTCGAAGTTTTTTCATTTCTTTCTTTTGGTACTTTCTTGTTATTTCCATTTCTGATCATCCCTTTGTCGTCATTCCTTCATTGTCGTCCAGGGGTTATCATCCCCTCCATATCGTCCCTTCCTATCATCCCCCCACCACCATGCCAGAGGATCAACATGCGCAACCAGGTCTCTATTCTTTCCAGTGGTCCTCACAACCATAAGAGTGACGCACACCCCATTCACTCCCCCCTCCTCCCTCCCCCATTTTCACCTTTCACCCTTTCCCTCCCTCCCACTCTCCCTCCCATCCCCCTTTCCCCCCCCCAGTCATTCTTCGCAGTGGTCTTCACAGCCATGGGCGTGGCTCAAACAGCCAGTCTAGCCCCGGACATGGCAACGGCGCAGGCAGCAGTGAAGTCCATCTTCAAGCTGCTGGACCGCCGCTCGCGCATCGACCCAGAGGCGCCGGGGGAGCGGCCAGAGGAGGGCGTGGGAGGGGAGGTGCGGTTTGAGGGAGTCGTTTTTGCGTACCCGTCCCGACCACACCTCACCATTCTACAGGACTTCACACTCACCATTCCGGCCGGAAAGGTGGGTGGGTGTGTGCGTGTGTGGGTGGGTTGGGGGGAGGGGAAGGGGGAGGGGAAGGGGATGGGGAGGGGGAGGGGAAGGGGATGGGGAGGGGGAGGGGAAGGGGATGGGGAGGGGGAGGGGAAGGGGATGGGGAGGGGGAGGGGAAGGGGATGGGGAGGGGAAGGGGATGGGGAGGGGGAGGGTCTTCGTGTGTACAGTGTATATGAATGCACGCAAGTGTCTGTACCTTGCCAGGATGACATGCTGCTCTTGCACACCCTGCTCTTGCATTGCTGCCGCTTGCTCGTTGCACAACTCTCACGGCTGCACGATATCTTCACACAGTGCTATTTTTCCAGGGGCCTACTTCAATCATCCATTCCTCACGTCCCTCTCCTCTCACTCACGCCCCATCTCGTCCTCTTCATTCTCCTGTCACCCTCCCTCTCCCCAATCTTGTTTACCAGACCGTTGCGCTGGTGGGGGAGAGCGGCAGCGGCAAGTCGACGGTGGTGGCGCTGGTGGAGCGCTTCTACGACCCGCAGAGCGGAGCCGTGCTGCTGGACGGCTGCAGCATCGCCGCGCTCAACCTGCGCTGGCTGCGCCGCCACATGGGGCTCGTCAGCCAGGAGCCCGCGCTCTTCAACATCCCCATCCGCGACAACATTGCATACGGCCGCGCTGCCACTTATGTTCCCAGCGGTGGTGCTGATGGTGTTGACGCTGATGGTCTTCCCATCGGCGGCCAGAAGAAGGGCTTCTGGCACTTTGGAGACAGCAGGGGCAGCCGTGATTTCAAGAGGAGCCACGACTTCAGGATGAGTAGGGAGAGTGCCGGGAGTGGCACTGATGGGGGAGAGGAAGAAGAGGAGCTAGAGGCAGTGACTGAGACGGAGATAGTTGAGGCTGCTAAGGCCGCCAATGCACATGGCTTCATCTCCTCACTTCCTGATGGGTATGACACACTGGTGGGGGAGCGCGGCACGCAGCTGAGTGGCGGGCAGAAGCAGCGCGTGGCGATCGCGCGTGCGATCCTCAAGGACCCACGAGTGCTGCTATTGGATGAGGCCACGTCAGCGCTGGACGCGGAGAGTGAGAAGGTGGTGCAGGCGGCACTGGAAAAGGTCATGGTGGGCCGCACCACCGTGGTCGTGGCGCACCGCCTCTCCACTGTGCGCGCGGCGGATTGCATTGTGGTGATGCAGAAGGGACGGGTAGTGGAGCAGGGCACGCATGACGAGTTGCTCACAAAGAAAGGCGCGTATCACTTATTGGTCTCTGCCCAGCGTTAGTGAAATTAGTAACTAGGGGGTGGTGAACAGTCTGCAGGTATATGGGTATCCTAGATCTTATACCGCGATATACTCATATTGAGAACGAGGCAATTGATGGAGGCTGAGTCTCTGCAACGGTTGCAAATGCCTGCGGTTGCCCTTTGCATTGGTTAGCTTAGCACCAGGCCCTAAGATTGGTTTTTGGGTGTTGGGCTGAGAAAAGCCCTTAGGATCTTTCCAGAGACTAAGTCCCAGTTGAAGAATGAGACTTGAGTAGTGCAGCGGAAGTTGAGTAGTTGAACCCTTGTACTAGTATATGAGAACAAGTGAATGATTAAATTGAACAAGCATACAGCAATAAAGTGAATGACCCATGTAGCGGTCAGTCGCAACCTCCAGTTGCGACCCTTCGAGTCCCTTCGTGTTCTTTGTCCATCCCCTCATGTAACCTCCGTTGACTCAGATCCGGTGACGTTTGTCTGCCCGGTCAGCAGCGTGCAGTAATCGAATTTTGCCTTCGCCAATTTCTTCGTCAGATAGTCTGCGGCCATTTCTGTCGTAAGGCAGTAACTGAGTTGAAGTCTCCCCTT
Source organism: Closterium sp. NIES-67 (assembly GCA_027943415.1). Taxonomy (NCBI): domain Eukaryota; kingdom Viridiplantae; phylum Streptophyta; class Zygnematophyceae; order Desmidiales; family Closteriaceae; genus Closterium; species Closterium sp. NIES-67. Next base: position 536,380 of record BQMB01001274.1, on the reverse strand, counting down.
CGCGATTTCATCCTTGACGAAGAAGTACCGCAGGGCGATGTGCTTGGTTCGGTTGGCGAAGCCGTCCTTGTTCGCGATTTTGATCGCAGATTGGTTGTCGCAGAGGAGTGAGAAGACGGGCAGGGTCGCAATCTTCGCTTCCTCGAGCAACTCTTGTAGGTAGAGTCCTTCCTTGGTCGCAGTACGGAGGGCGATATATTCTGCTTTAGCCGAAGATAGTGCGATTAGTTCCTGCTTGCTCGACTGCCAGGAGATAGTCCCGATAGGTTCTAGTCGGTAGATGTAGCCCGTTCTCGATCGTCGATTTTCCCTGTCTCCCGCGTGGTCGGCGTCGACGTATCCGAGTAGTTGTACGGATGGTGTTGTTACTTTGCTGTAGGTGAGTCCAGTCGTCGGCGTAGAGACGAAGTAGAGTAGTGCCCGGTTTAGTTCTTCGAGATCTTCTTGTTCCGGCTGCTTCAGATGCGTCGCCAGCTGGCTTGCGCTGTAGGATAGGTCAGGTCGGCAGGTTACTGCTGCGAATAGTAGGCAGCCGAGCTTCTGCTGATACTCCTGGATTTGCTTCGCGGGGAGTTTTGCAGAGGTGTCGTTGTTGTTCCCGTAGCGGTAGGGAGTCGCGACTGTAGTTGGTGTTAGTCCGAACTTCTTTGCGACAACGCCTGCGTACTTTCCAGCGTATAGGTAGAACGCTGAGTTGTCTTCGACGACGTTTAGACCCAGGTACTGGGTTACGGTGTCTGACACCGTGAGTGTCAGGTCCCTTTTCAGCTCCCCTTCGAGCCAGGTGGCGATGTCAGTAGTGGAGCCGATGTAGAGCAGGTCGTCGACGTAGACGATGAGTAGGATGAATTCCCTTTCCTTCTGTAGTCGGTACATGCCTTGGTCGTGTGGCAGTTGTAGGAATCCGATTCTGACGAGGCGACCGTAAAGGTGCTGCTGCCAAAGCCGCGGGGCTTGCTTGATCCCGTAAAGGGATTTTATCAGCTGGCACACTTTTGTAGGGTCGTCGATGAATCCGTGGGGCTGCTCGACGAAGATCTCGGCGTCCACAGGTGCGTACAGGAAAGCATTTGCGACGTCGATTTGGCGCAGTGGTAGTTTCTTCGTGGCCGCGACGGCGAGTAGGATGCGCAAGGAGGTGTGACGGGAGACTGGGGCAAATGTTTCTATGTAGTCGGTTCCGTATCGTTGATCGAAGCCTCGTACGACCCATCGAGCTTTGAATCGTTCGATGGAACCGTCCGCGTTGGTCTTGATGCGGTACACCCATTTCGCCTTGTGTTTCCCCCCCAAAGCATGCGACAGGGTCGTTGGCTCGTGCGGAGACGGCGGCGGCGGATGCTGGACGGAGACCCATAAGCCGAGTATCTGCAGTCTCGTGGGTGTGTGTCGAGGGGAATTTTCATTCCCCGAATAGGCTGCTTCGTCACCATCTTCTGGATCAGGTAAGAAGTTTGGGCCGATGCGTTCTGAGACATTTGTGTCGACCGGGTGAGGTGTAACGTAACCTTGGTCAGCGAAGTGGTAAAGGGTGTCGAGGTTGTTGCTATTGAGAGGATTGTCTTCGTCGAGTGGAACAGGCACGGAACAGTAAGGGAGTGGTCCGGCAGCTTCCGAAGCTCCAGGTACGTCTTCTTCTGCTGCGTCAGCCTCGGCAGCACGGTCGGCGAAGGAGCGAAGGCCTGTGACACCGTCGGTGGGGTCGTCTGTGTTGGCGACGTTGTCCAGGTAATGCTGCAGCGTCAGTCGTTCGTGGAAGATCACATCACGTGATGCCACGGTATTTTTGTCTTGTATGTCGAGGATTTTCCATGCTTGAAAATGTTTTGCGATGCCGAGGTGGAGTCCCCATCGTGCTCGTTGAGTGAAGCGTCCTGCTCTGGCTATGTGGGGTCTGTACTGTACCATGCAGCCGAAAACCCGAAGTAATTTTGTGCTGCCCCTTTTTTGTGTCCACAGCAGGTGCGGTGATGCGTTGTTGGGAAGCGATGACGAGGATAGCAAGTTGTGCAGGTGGACTGCATGGGTCATCGCGTCTGGCCACAGTGCGTTGGGCAGTCTCATCCCCAGGAGCAGCTTCCGCATCGTCGTCTGCAAGGTCCGGTTCATTCTTTCTGCGACCCCCTGTTGCTGGTGAGCGTAGGGTAGAGACACCAGGCGGCTGATTCCTCTTTCCGCCAAGTAGGTCCTGAATCGTTGTGACTGGTATTCCAGTGCGCCGTCGGATTGGAAACTCTTGAGCTTAGTTCCTGATTCTCGTTCAGCGATGGGGAGCCATGTTGTGAAGGCTTCGAAGGCTTGGTCCCGCGTTTTGAGGTTGTAGGGCCAGACATATCTTGTTGCTGCATCGATGAACGTGATGACATAGTTGAAGTCGGCTTCAGTGTCGTCCCGAGGCATGTTTAAGATGTCGCTGTAAACTTTTTCCATCGGTGCGTATGCAGGTGCACTCGGATTGTGATGTGATGGAAAAGGTTGGTGGGGAAGATCTGCTTCGGGGCACGTGAAGCACCGTGCGCGAGGTTGTCGTAGTTCTTGGCCGCTTGTTGTAAGAAGAGCGTTTCGTTCTAACACTTCGGCTTGGATGGTTTGTAGTACCGTGCTGTTTGCAGGATGCCCAAGGCGTTGGTGCCAGATGTCGTCGGAAGCGCGATGGCCGGGCGAGCGTTGGTACATGTCGGTGTTGGAGAAGAACGCGACGACCGTGGCGCGACTTCGGCAGACTTCTCGTGTGATGGGCATAAGTTGATCTGCTTCAGTTGGCGGTCCTCGGATCGCCGGTGGTGGTACTCGGCTGGGTCCTGCTGCTGCTACTGCAGGTGATGGTTGGGAAGGGACGCTTGCTGGTACTTGTCTTTCTTGTCTGATGACTGCTAACGCTCGTGTTCTTTCTGCTGCAGGTATGGTGTTGGAGTACCAGAATCCATCGGGGTTGAAGTCGGGGTCAAGATCCGGCGGGTGTGTCCAGGCGGCGAACGACACGATGCCATCGCTGTCTGCAGTACCGCGGTCGGGGACGAAGTCCAACACGAATACGCCGGACTTCAGGAGAGCACGACCGATGAAGAGGCCGCCCTTCTCGTGGTAAAGGCGAAACTCGTTGGAGTCCGAGTCGCACTCCAGGTGAATCCCTTTTGCCATTAGCTGGCTGACGCTTAGCAAATTGTATCCCAAGTTGTCGACGATTAGAACCTTGTTGAGTTGCAGGATGACATTTGTTTCCATGGACTGTAACTGAACCACTCCTTGTCTGTTTGTTTTCAGGTTCTCGTTGTTGGCGACGGTGATGATGACGTCGCTGTTGAGGCGTCGCTCTCGTTGCACGAAGCGTCCGGAAGAACACATGTGTTGACCGCAACAGCTATCCAAGAACCAGGTGTTTCGTCCGGTGGGTTCGGCGTTGGCGACTGCAGCGTATGCCGGGTTGACCTGAAGTCCTTGTGAGCGAGGCGGCGGTAGTTCTACTTCATTGAGAGCGTATGTTGGCGGTGATCCGGGTGCACAGTTGTCGATGTGTACCATGCAGTTAATGAAATTCGGTGTATTTTGTGCAGATGTGGGAGAGCGCCTCGGCGGACTTTCTTTAGTGGAAGTGACTTGTGGGTCTACTGGACGATAAGCTCGGGGACGTGTGCAGTTGACTTTGGAGTGTCCGGATGTTTGGCAGTTGTGGCAGAACGGCGGTACAATGGTGAGTCCTCTGTTGTCGCGTTGATCTTGCCTGCCGCGTCGGTTGTAGTTGTTGTCGTGTCTTCGTTGAGTGTAGAAGACTAATGGTTGTTGTTTCCTTGGTTGTCTTTCTTCAAACAGGTCCATCTCCTGTTGTTCAGCATGGAGCTCGGTGCAGAGGTGCATCTCCGAGATTCGTCCGTGGGCGCGAAGGAGCGAGAGGGTGGTTCTCCATTCTGGCCCGAGCCCAGCGAGGACAAGCGTCACGAACCTTTCTTCAGTGATTGTTCCTCCGCACCGAAGCAGGCGGTCGCGGAGTGTTTGGCATCGACTCATATATTGCATCGCCTTTTCCCCGGTCTTCATCTGTATTGTTGTCAGCTGCTGCATGAGTCCGCTTTGTGTCACGCTGTCGTTTGCTTGATAGAGACACTTGAGGTGATGCCATGCGAGTTCCGCGGAGTTTCCGTAGCTCCGATACGTTTTGATGCTTTGTTGTTCTTGTGGTGACAGGTTCCGCAGGAGAACTGTGTACGCCAGCAGCTGGGAATGGCAGGGACCCGTTGAAGTATCCCAAGAGATGCGCAGCCTCCATCAGCAGCTCGAACTCAAAGCTCCAGGTAAAGAAGTCGTGTCCGTTGAACGGTGAGGATGTCTGCAGTTTGATCACGTGTGAAAACTGCGCCTGGAGACTAAGTATCTCGTTTGGTGTTTGTTGTGATGCAGCTGCTGTTGGTTGGGCACGGGGCGGCATGAACTCGAACGTCCCCGGTGAAGAGTGATAGGGCGGAAAGGTAGGCGCTTGATTATGTCGCCCGAACGATGAGTTGTCGAGGCTCATCGGCGCTAATCCCATGTTTCCTCCGTTGCTCTGTGTTGAGTGCGCAGGTGTCCTTGTCTGCTGCTGCTTGTCGAAGTGCGACATGAAGCTAAAGAACCTTTCCATAAGGTTCGGATCCACGCTTGAAGAGGGTGATGGGGTCACCATTTCCGGTGTTCTTCCTGTTGTTTCTTGAGCAGTGCCGGTCTCGGTTTGCAGTCCTGAAGTGTGCAATCCAGAGTTGCCGGGTTGAGTGTCTTGGGCGCTGGGTGAGCCCGTAGAGATTTTCTTGCCCTTGCTGTCCATGACTTGTAATCAATGAAGTCGTTGGTGTGCAGATTGTAGATAGAGCGTAGTTGCTGGGAGTTTGGTCTCTGACCAGCTCTCATACCATGTTGGGCTGAGAAAAGCCCTTGAGATCTTTCCAGAGACTAAGTCCCTGTTGAAGAATGAGACTTGAGTAGTGCAGCGGAAGTTGAGTAGTTGAACCCTTGTACTAGTATATGAGAACAAGTGATTGATTAAAGTGAACAAGCATACAGCAATATATAGAAAGTAGAAAACAAGCAGTTGTAGAATACAGTTGAATGGCGGTTTATCGAGTCGCACAGCGACTCGATTGTCGCTTCGGTTACCGTTCTTGCAGTTGTAACGGTCAGTCGCAACCTCCGGTTGCGACCCTTCGAGTCCTTTCGTGTTCTTTGTCCATCCCCTCGTGTAACCTCCGTTGACTCGCGTACTCGTTACGATCTTCCTCGAGTGTGGTGTTACACTTCAGAAACGCTTAAGTCCTTGAGATATTTCCAACATTGGGCACGCTGATTCATCATCCTAGCCCCGCGGACTTAGGCTGATTTGTCAGCCCCCCTCTAGGCTGAAAGGCTAATTTTTTCAGCTTTAGTATATTTCTTTCGTCTGAAAATTACAGCCTTGGTGTGAAAATAAATGCTGAAGCAAGAATGGTGTATACATCATTACACACCTCTACGTCGGCCTCTACCTCCTCCCCCCAATGCATGGGGCTGAAACGGGGGGAGGGGAGGTCGAAACGGAGGGGGGGTCGAAACGGAGGGGAGAGGTGAATTGAATTGAAATGGAGGGGCGAGGTGAATCCAAATGGAGGGGAGGGAGGATCAAAAGGGAGGGGAGGGGGGGATCGAAACGGAGGGGAAGGGGGAATCGAGATGGGGGGGAGGGGGGGATCAAAACAGAAGGGATGGGGAGTTCGAAACGGAGGGGAGGGGGGAATCGAGATGGGGGGGAGGGGGGGATCAAAACAGAAGGGATGGGGAGTTCGAAACGGAGGGGAGGGGGAGTTTGAAACGGAGGGGAGGGGGGAATCGAAGGCGAGCGGGGAATCGAAACAGAAGGGAGGGGGAGTTGGAAATGGAGAGGAGGGGGGAATCGAAATCGAGGGGGAGGGGGTGTAAGTGAGGGGAGGGGGCATTACCGAAATTGGCCAATTAGTGTCCTCGCACACGCAGCCCCACGGTACAATATGGGGAAATTTTGGTGAAGGGCCAAGCAGCACCATCACTGTACCCCCAGCCCCAGCACAAACTGCGAGCCGAAACTGGTGAAGGGCTGACGACGTCTTCCCTCACACAGCCCCCAGCACACACTGGACAATGATTTTGGTGAAGGGCCAGTTTGGCCTCACCGATCGTCCAGCACGCAAAGGGCGCTGATTTTGGTCAAGGGCCTATCAGCGCCCTCATACGCCCTCATGGCGTGATTTACGGGGGATTGCGTGTCAAGGTGCGGTAAAAACAGGAGGGCCCCCGAAACACAGTATACTCGGTTTCAGACCAGGCCTGTCGATACAAGGGCAAATGCCCTTAATGCCTTGAACATTCCGGGTAAGCCGTCCGTCAGGGTCCGACTTTTCAGGGTTTTTCTAGGTACTAGCCCGTGATGGTTAAGGGTTTCGTTCAGCCCTATCCCGGATTCATTCAGGGCGGAGTTGAGGCCTTTTCCTGATTTTCCGTAATTGGGTCTAGACATACCCTGACCTAGGAATATCTTCCTCGCCCGCCCCCACCACCCCAACTTTACCTTTGGCTAGGATAATTTAGCTAAGTCCTCCAAACCAGAGACATGTCTCCCACATCCCACCCGAACTCAGAAAATTCCTCCAAGTCTCCCACACCCTGAGACATTCCTCCCACACCCCTCGCACCCCCAGAGAATCTCCCCAGCCAGAAAATTCCTCCAAGTCCTCCAAACCAGAGACATTCTTCCCACGCCCCAACCGAACATAGGCAAATCGATGGATGTCCCCCGTACCCGAACACATTCCTCCCACACCCTTCGAACCCCCAGAGGACTCAACAAGCCCCCACAGCCCGAGACAATACTCTACTCCAACATCCCCTCCTCCTAGGCCCCGACTTTCCCTCCCCCATCTCAGCCGATATTTTTTTGGCCGTCTCCGAAGCCAGTCACAAGCCCCTCCCACACACTTCCGCATCCCAGAAATTGGCCAAGTCAGTTACACCGAGAAATGTGCACTACTAGCAGATTTAGCACAAAACAATTATCCTGCGAATTTAGGCTGGCCTCCCCACTGAACACCTTGCCTTCCCTTATGTACGATTACGAAGTTTTTCTCTCAGGCAAAGTACAGGCTCCGGCGCAGCCCTGATTTGAAGTTCTAGTTTGGACCCCAGCCCGTACGCTTCAGGGCTCAGTTCGGTCGCTTTCCGGAAATTTCAGGGCTGTTTTCGGGGGACCTCAGCCACCCAAGTATTGGCCCCAAACCAATCGACAGCCCTGTTTCAGACCACCCCCCCCCCCTCTAGAAAACTCGCAGAAACTTCAGCCTACACCCCAACAAAAACTCTAAAATCATCAACAAAGTCTGATTTTGTCAGCCTCACCTTTCACAAAAAGTCTTACAGCTCAGCGTGGGTTGAAAAAAACGACAAAAAAAAAGCTGAATCAGTGTAAAATGGCTGATATCTAGCGGCCTGCTTAGCACCAATCATGTAGCTCTTTGAACTCTGAATTTTAGAACGGTGTGCAGGCCCCCAAATTGCAGACTTTTTTACTCTGATTCAGATTTTTTTCAGAGATTTTTAGGGGTGTACTTGTCAAACATGTGTGTATGTTTAGTAGACTACGTAGGGTCATGCCATAGAGAGTACAACCCATAAGCTATTTACCCCTGTATGCTCCCATTCTAGTACATCATTCTAACTTTGAGACGGTATCATGAATAGGTTAGGTCCCCCCCCCACCCCCCCCCCCCCACCTGCGCTTCCGCCTTAGGTCCTAGCCGCCCCGCTGGCCCCACTGCCCCGTCGCCTAGCTGGCCCGTTGGCCCCGTCTCCTAGCGCCTGCTGGCCTCGCGGCCCCGTTCCCTAGCGCCTAGCCACCCCGCTGGCCCCGCGGCCCCGTCACCTAGCGCCTAGCTGCCCGCTGGCCCCGCGGCCCCGTCACCTCGCCTAGCCGCCCCGCTGGCCCCGCGGCCCCGTCACCTAGCGCCTAGCTGCTCGTGGCCCCGCGGCCCCGACACCTAGCGCCTAGCCGCCCCGTTGACCCCGCGGCCCCGTCACCTAGCGCCTACCCGCCCGTGGCCCCGCGGCCCGTCACCTAGCGCCTCGCCGCCCGTGGCCCCGTCGTCTCGTCACCTGGCGCCTAACGGCCCCGTGGCCCTGTCGCCTCATTGCCTTGCGCCTAGCCGTCCTGCTGGCCCCGCGGCCTCGTCGCCCCTAGCGTAGCCGCCCCGTCGGCCAGTCGCCTAGCCGCCCCGTCGGCCAGTCGCCTAGCCGCCCCGTCGCCTAGCCGCCCCGTCGCCCAGCTGCCCCGCAGCCCCGTTGCCTAGCCGCCCAGCCGTCCAGTCGCCTAGCCGCCCCGTCGCCTCGTCGCCCAACCGCCCCGCGGCCCCGTCACCTAGCCGCCTCGTCGCCTAGCCGCCCCGTCGCCTAGCCGCCCCGCGGCCTCGTCGCCCTGCTGCTCTGCGGCCCCGTCGCCAAGCCGCCCCGCGGCCCCGTCGCCTAGCCGCCTCGTCGGCCAGTCGCCTAGCCGCCCCGTCGGCCAGTTACCTAGCCGCCCTGTCGCCTAACCGCCCCGCGGCCTCGTCGCCCCGCTGCTCTGCGGCCCCGTCGCCCAGCCGCCCCGCGGGCCCGTCGCCTAGCCTCCCCGCGGCCCCGTCGCCCAGCTGCTCAGCCACCCCCTCCCCCACCCTTGGTCGTGTTTCCCGGTCCCTGCTCGCTTAACCGGCCCTCTCCACCGTCCTGCAATGTGCCCCACCGTGCTGCACCGCTCAGCACCGCATTGCACCGTGCCCCACCGCATTGCACCGCACTGCACTGCGCCCCACCGCACTGCACCGCTCTGCACCGCACGGCATCGCTCTACACCGTGCCCCACCGCACAGCACCGCTCTGCACCGCGCGGCGCTGCACTGCACCGCGTTCCACCGCACTGCACCGTACAACACTGCTCCTCGTCGCTCTGTCCCGCCCTTCACCGCCTGTTCCCAGTTGCAGCGGCCACAATGACGGACTCGGTGTTGCGCTTTGACGCGGAGGGTTAGCTGGTTGAGTTCGACGCGTGGCTCATCGACCTCCGCCGTCACCTCACTGGTCAGCGGCAGGATGGCCACTCCCTGGCCGTCCACATTGATGGTACGCTCCCCTGCCCTGACCCCCTTGCTGCTCTCCCTGCTGACCCCACATCTGATGACCGTGAGTCCGCCGTCGCTGCTGCCCTTGCCCGTGCTGTCTGGCTGTCGCATGACGCTGTCGCTCAGCTCGTGATTAGCCATGCCCTCCCCCTGTCTGAGCGCCTCTGGTTTAAGTCGGTCAGGACAACGCAGGAGTTCCTAGAGGCTGTTGTCGAGCGTTATTCCACCCCGTCCTCTGCCTCTGCCGGTCGCCTGATCCTTCCCATGCGGTTCCCTGATCTCACGTCTTTCTCCACCGTCGCTGACTTGGCCACGCACCTGCGCACGCTCGACGCGAGCTGGCGCGCTGCCTGCACTGAGGCCCAGCTTAGTGTGTTTCAGCCCCCTATCTGCTCTACCCTTTACCTGGTTGCCACCGCCTCGCTGATCGCCTGGCTATTGTGCGCGGAGTCTGCACCCCACTGACCTCACCTTCCCGGACTTTGTCGACACCCTTTCTGCCATAGAGACCCGGCAGCGCTCTATCGCCTAGTCTAGCGGTACCATGCCGGTCCCTATTTTTCAGGGTTGTGCTCCCGCTCAGTGCACTTACTCTGGCAGTTCTTTGGTTGTCGCTGAGACAGCCTCTGCTGCTGAGACTGCTGCCGCGGTGGCCACAGCGCAGTCCCGTTATGGTAAGGCTCACCGCCCCAAGGCTGGGCGCGGTGGTGGTAGTGGAGGAGGGGGTGGAGGTGGTGGTGGAGGTGGTTCTTCCGCTGGTGGTAGTACCGACGAGGGGGTTGGGGCTGGTGTCTCAGAGCAGCAGCCCTAGCGGAAGCAGCAGCAGGCACCACAGCTTGACCACCACCAGCAGCAGCAGCCGCAGCAGCAACAGCATCAGCAGTCGCAGCGGAGGGTCGGCCGCCTCCCGCCTGGGTGGCCTGGCGCCGGTGGTGGTGGTGGTGGTGGTCGCGGTGGTCGTGCGCGTAGCTCGTCGTCAGGTGGTGGTGCGAGTGACGGGCGCTGCCAGTACCAGCTCCAGATCGGTCCTCGCCGCGGCCTCGTGTGCGGTAAGATCGGTCATACCCCCACTCGCTGTTTCAGTCGCCTGGACGACCTGTTTCGTCTCCGTTTCGGCCCCGCGCCGGACCTCCCCGACTGGCACAGTCTGCTCCGCCGTGGTGTTAGGCTCTTTGATATGGACATGGATGAGATTAGCTCTGCATTGAATGCTCAGTATGTCTATGACTCTAGTGTGACTGGTTCCTATTACCCCGTGTTGCCTAGTGTAGGTGTGCCCAGTGTGCCTAGTTTAGGCTCCCTAGCTACGTCAGGCATAGGACCACTTGCTTTGTTTAGCCTTGGCTCCACTCTAGCTCCTCCACCCCCAGCCGCCACTGCTGCGCTCTTCTTTACTCTCGACTATGGCGCGTCTCGATGTTTCTTTCGTGACCACACTACGCTGACGGTGCTTGCCGCCCTGCCGCAGTTGCCCTTGCTGACCCTTCCTCATGTCCGGTAGTCGCCCGTAGTTCCACCACCCTCCCCTGTCCGGCGGTTCCTTCGGGCTCTCTTACAGGCCTCACATCCCCTCGTTCTCTCGAAATCTAGTCGGTGTCGGCTATCTTTAGGACCTCGGCGTCACCACTACATTCCCTGGTCACGAGGGGTACTCTGTCTCTACCGAGGCCGCCACTGGTGCCCCCCCCTAACCACGTTCCCCCAGGACTCAGTGTCTGGCCTGTTCACGCTGGACACTACGTCCCCCTTGGTTAGGATGCCCCCCCAGGTGGCAGTCTACCCAGGTTGCTGCGGCTTGCTCGTGTCGGTCGCTTACTTACACTTCCCTTCTGTGGCACCACCAACTAGGTCACCCCGCCCTCACTCGTCTCCGTCACATGTCTCAGCACGGTCTTGTCGTAAGTCTCCCTACGTCGTTCCCTGCACTTCCCTCCTCGGCAGCGCCTCCCTGCACCCCCTGTGTTGAGGGCCGGCTTTGCCGTGCCCCTCACTCCTCACTCTGGACAGGGTCTCCTGGTGACGCATCTGCGTTCCACGTCTGGGGCTGCCTTGCTCACGTTCGTGCCTCTGGCATGGACAAGCTCACTGCCCGCACTGTCCCCTGTGTCTTTCTAGGTTTCCCCCTCGACTCGTCTGACTGACACTTCTACCACCCGCCGTCTCCCCGTTTCTTTCACTCCCGCGACGTCACCTTTGACGAGTCCGAGGCGCTTTACGTGGGTAAATGCATCAGTCAGCGTGAGGGTGTGGAATTCTTCCAAACCTTTTCCCCAACCCCGAAGATGACTACTCTTCAGGTCCTTCTTTACATAGCCGCGCAGCGTGACTACGAGCTTCACTCACATGAATTCTTCACAACGTTCCTGCAGGGTAGTTTGCATGAGCAGATCTACCTCCGGCGCCCTCTAGGCTTCTCTGGGTCCTTCTCACCTGGGACCAAGTGGAGCATGCGCCGTCCTGTCTACGGCCTTCATCAGGCACCCCGTGAGTGGCACGACACGCTTCTCACCACTCTTGCTGAGCTGCAGCTCTTTCCGTCCTCTGCTGACCCCTCTCTATGTTCGCACGGGTCAGACACCGTTCTACATTCTAATGGACGTAGACAAACTTATCTTTGCTACTCCAAACAGAGTCGCACTAGCGTCAGTGAAGGCCGAGTTACTTGGGAGACACACCTGTACAAACTTGGGGGAGCTGAGGCGCTATCTGGGCTTGGAGATCTCTTGTGACCATGCTGCTCACACAATCACACCCTCTCAGTCCCATATGGTGCAGCAGATCTTCCACAGGTTCAGTCTTCGGTTCTCCTCAGCACAACTCACCCCTCTGACTGTAGATCACAAGCTCTCTGCTCCTGTTCCAGCTGAGCCGGTCAAGGCTAGTGGTCCATACGTAGAGCTGGTGGGGTGTCTTATGTACCTGATGACCTGCACTCGACCAGATCTAGCATTCCCTCTCATTCTCTTGGCTCGCTTTGTTGCGACAGGCAGGCACCGACCAGTCCACTGGTTAGCTGCCAAGAGGGTACTGCGGTATCTGGCGAGTACATCAGGACTGGGGATTGTGCAAGGAGGACGGAAGCCAGTGGTGCTCACTGGATACACAGACGCGTCATGGGCTGACGACTTGGAGACGCTCAGGTCATCTTAGAGCTACTGTTTTAGCCTTGGTGCTGGTGCACTCTCGTGGAGGTCCACTAGGTCGTCGTCTGTAGCTCAATCCAACTATGAGGCAGAGATTTACGCAGGGGCAATGGCCGCTCAATAGTTCCGCTGGCTGACGTTCTTGCTCACAGACTTAGGTGAGCAGCCTAGGTCTGCCTTGGTCTTGTTTGCTGACAACAGGGCCATGATTCTCCTGTGTCACAAGGCTCGACATGAGGGCAGGGCGAAGCACATCCAGCTGCGGTACTTCCTGGTGCGTGAGTTGCAGCAGCACGGCGAGGCTCAAGTGGTACAGTTGGCCTCAGAGGCCAACACCGCTGATATCTTCACCAAGGCACTTGCGCCTCGTGACTATCAGTGGTTCTGTACTCAGTTTGGTCTCGTCTCCATAGCAGCACCACTCCTTGTATACTGAGTCATACTATACCTGCTTGTACTTGTTGTTCTATACCTGCTTGTCTTGCTACACTTGTTGACTGGCCTTGTGGCCTCTTGTCTCAGTGCTCAGACTAGTAGTGCTGCTGCCCTGATTTGCCTTGTTGCCCTCACCAGAGGTCAGACTAGTAGTGCTGCCCTGTTGTACTCTGCCTTTTTATGATCTGCCACTATCTAGGCTAGGGGGTGTGTCAACAAATATATTTATATAGCTTAGCTAGTTCATATTTGTTTATAGCCTAGCTAGTTTAGTTCTTAGTGAGTACAGCCCTAGTTTTGTATCCCTCGACATTTTTCCCTTAGTCACAACTTTCCCGCTACTCTAACAAAAACCTCGACATTTCTCATGCCTAGCTAGCTTCTAGGCTTAGCTTCTTTCAACAAGGGGGGGATCGAAATGGAGGGAAGGGGAAGTTCGAAACGGAGGGGAGGGGGGAATCGAATGGGAGCGGAGGATCAAAATGGAAGGGAGGGGAAGTTCGAAAGGGAGGGGAGGCGGGAATCGAAATCGAGGGTGAGGGGACGTAATTGGCCAATCAGTGCCCTCACACACGCAGCCCTACGGTACAATTTGGGAAAATTTTGGTGAAGGGGCCAATCAGCGCCCTCAATCTACCCCCAGCACAAACTGAGAGCCGAAATTTGTGAAGGGCTGACGCCTTCCCTCACACAGCCCCCAGCACACATTGGCCAATGATTTTGGTCAAGGGCCATTTCGCCCTCACAGAGCGTCCAGCATGCAGCGGGCGCTGATTTTGACTAAGGGCCTATCAGCGCCCTCATATGCCCTCATATTGTACGCCCTCATATCGTACGCCCTCATACATGGGATTGCGCGTCAAGGTCCGGTAAAAACAGGAGGGCCCCCGAAACACAGTATACTCGGTTTCAGACTTCCCCCCAAAGAACTCGTTGAAAATTCAGCCTACACCCCAACAAGAACTCTGAAATCATCAGGCCACGTTTTAAAAAAGAGTCTGATTTTGTCAGCGTCACCTTTCACAAAAAGTCTTACAGTTTATCGTCGGAAAAAAAAAGGGCTGAAAATGGTTGAATCAGTGTAAAAGGGTTGATATCTAGGGGCCTAGTCCTAGAAGATCTTTTAGCTAGACTGTATACCACGATATTCTCATATCGAGAACGAGGCAATTGATGAGGGTTGAGTATGTGGAACGGTTGCAAACCAGGCCCCCAAATTGCAGACTTCTTACTCAGATTCATACTTTTTTTTCAGATTTTTTTTGGGGTGTACTCAGATTACAAAGACTTTTTTTTTTACTTTAGTCTGATTTTTCAGAGAAGTTTGTTGTACCTACACTGATTTTTCGGACTTTTTATCCTACGCATCAACCCTACATGATGCGTCAACCCTACATGGGGGGGGGGACTCTGATTCTGTCTAATACTGGTACCGTAATTGGGGGGGAGCGTAATTTGCGCTGGTACCCAGACCCTCATATTCAAATTTAGGCACCTTGAGCCCTCAGGGTTCACCTTCTGAAAAGCGTGCACCTCTCATGGTTTGAGCGCTATGCACACCTTGTTTACATAGGGCAATGTCAACACAATACCCTGAGTTGTTAGGGTACTTTTCAGGGAGCAGCTATTATGTTCCAATCCAACTGCTGGAAATCATAAAAGAAATTCGGTCGCATACTATTGATCGTGCAACCCAACAGTCAGAATCGGAAGAGTCAAGAGTCAGCACAACAGCAAGGACAAATAACTGTTCCGATATTATAGTATGGGTGGTTACTCGAGTCGCCTTATCGAGTCGTAAAAAGGGAATGTACCCCTCGGAGTTCACAAACAGCTAGACTTTTCATATTCTCTTGTATTATTATACAAGCCTTGTATCCCTTTTGCTATTATCAATCACTTGTTCTCACATACCAGTACAAGGGTTCAACCCAAGACTTCCGTGTGCTGTCAAGCACTCTGTTACAAGGACTTAGCCTTCTGAAAAGATCCTAGGGCTATTCTCAGCCCAATATGGTATGAGAGCTAGTCAGAAGCTACGCTCCTGTTACAAACTCCCTCAGTGAGTTTTAACTTGGTTACAAAACCACTCGCAATAATGTCAGTTTACTAATCAAGGATACAAGACATGGCGCCATCAAAGGGCGATTGAACCTGTACTGGATCCCCCTTTGCACCCCCAGTCACTAGACTACAGACTAAGGCAGTCGCAGCTGCAGGAGCCTCCACGCAACCTGTGGCCTCCTCCTTGGGTATGGACCCAAACCTCATGGAGAAATTCTTCTCCTTCATGTCGACCTACAGTGACGGAAATTTCTGTCCACATGTTGGTCATGAAGTGGACAAAATCAGAGCCCATGAGAAACCGAGCAGGTTTTTTATTTTCTGGTTTTAAGGTTCTAGTTGCTACTGTTATAGGCTTGTGTGACAAATAATATGTTGTCCAAAAAACACACCATAATAGAGCATAGAACAACCAAGATCAGAAGAGGTACACTCGGACAGAATGTTCCCAGGATGAGCCACAGTTGAAATTATCAATATCAATACCGTGTCCATCTCCCCTTGGCCCTATTTCTTGCTGTGATCCTCCTAGGCATACTGTCTAACAGAGCTTCACACACGCCAGCCCCAATGCTATCCCAGGTCTCGTGCACCTACTCCCAAGTTTGCAGCATGCCTGTGAGGGGGTGCTCATGCTTGGCGAGCTGCTCGATGGGATTGGGGTCAGGGGGGGAAGAGGGCCATTGCAGGACGGCGAAATCTTGCTCTGCTAGCCACTCTTGAACGTTCCTGCACTTGGGTTTGGGGTCGTACAATGTACTGGAAATTCATGCCAGAGATGGTTAAATAATAGAAATCAAGAGCTTGAGCCACCTCGTCCTGCAATATGCTGCGATAGAGTTGGCCACCCGTGTGGCCATCAATCTTGCACATGTAACCAGGCACATCATACGTCATACATACTCAAACCATGACTTACCCACCCTCATGCTTCACATTCAACTTCACCTGATGCCCTTGGAGAGCAGTGCCTTCGCGAATCCATGCGTGGGTGTGGCTTTCCGAGCAATATCGAGCGATCCGTATCTCGTCCGACCTGATCACCCGCTTTAAGTCGTCCAGAGTCCAGTCCAAATGAGCTCTAGCAAAATACCGACGGCCGTGGCCGTTGCGTGCCGATAGTTGAGACTTGCGCAGTGTCTGCACGGCGACTAACTCAGGCAGCTTTAGAGCATTTCGTGCAGTACGAGGGTGGACCTTAACATCGTTATACGATTCCAGTGGATACACAGCCTTGATGCCCGTCAATGCGACACCTAACATGATGATGTGCACGAAGGTGCGCATGTGTCATGCTGAGAGCAATCGATGTCGACCTGAAGAGGGGACTGTTGGCCTAGCTGCTAGATGACTACTGCTGTGACTAGCCTTCATAGCATTTTTTTGGATGATTCTTCTCCCTATTCCTAGCGTATGTGCGATCTGTCGGAAACTCAGACCCTGGCGACAGAGTCTCATGATCCTCTATCTGTGATACAAAGCAAGCGGCCGCGTGCCTACAGGAGGCTCACGGGGTAAGGGGCAAGCATTAGCGAAAGTCTAAGCGACTTTGCTAGCTCGTGCAAAAAATGCTCAGCGGAAACATATCTAGTCTCTGCTCGGGTAGTATTTGTCCACATCGACCATCGAGCCTTAAAGCTTGTACTCGCTATTAGGCAATCGATATCTCCTAGCATTCGACATATTTACAGGTGCATCAATTGTTTCTGCATAATGTCCATAGGTTCCAGATTGATATCTATCCATTTATACTTGCAAAAACATCGCGAACTTGCTCAACAGTGCCATTTTGCGGACAAATTGTTCCGTCGCTGTATGAGCAGTCCCCAGCACCTGCTCAATCGGCACACAACAACAACAATGGAGCAATTCCAATGAGCCTTGACAGTGCATCGTATGCAAGAGGTGCACAACCTACACAACATCAACCTTACCAGCCCTCGGTAGGTTCGTTTACCTTCCTGTTGACTCCCGCGCCAGTAGTAGACTCATAGGCAGTTGACAAGCAATCAGACATCGTCACCATGCAACAATGGTTCAACAACATTCTAAAAATGCAGACGTCCTCACCATTCAACGGCAAGGACTTCTTCGCCTGGAGCTTCGATTTTGAGATGCTGATGGAAGGCGTGCAAATCCTCGGCTTCTTCACCGGCTCCTAGCCCTTTCCAGTAAATGGGACTACTCAAGAGAAGAACATTTACAGTGATCTGTTGCTAATGGCCTTCACCATCCTCTTGTGCAACCTAACAACAACGGAGCAACAAAGCATTCACACATATCGCAACTTCGGCAACTTGGCCGAACTAGCATATTGTCACTTGAAGAGCGTCTACCAAGCAGCCGACAGCGTGACTCAAAGCCGAATGATGGCACGACTCACAAAAATCCTGATGTAACTAGGAGAAAATCGATGCCGTACATCAATCGTTGCAGAGGCTTATGCGACAAACTTCTATGGAGCGGTGAGCACTTATCGGAGGATTCGTTTGTCATGGTCATTCTTGCTGGCCTCGGTCCTCAGTAGCGTACGACGCTCTCCCTTCTACATGCTCACGGGAGGATCTCTGAGATGCACTTGTGCATGGAGCTCCACGCCGAGCAGCAAGACATGGACCTGTATGAAGAACGACACGCAAAGAAACCGAGTCAACAATTCGCGTTCTACACGTACAGGCGCAACCATAACAATCACCATCACAAACAACACTCACCTCTGTATTGTCATCGATGCCGCACGATGGGACACTCATGCTTCAACTGCCCAAGGCAGCAGCAGCTGGTGTGCCAGCAGCAGCAGCAGCAGCAGCAGCCACAGTTCCCGCAGTATCAACCTCCAGCGCCACGTCCGTCACCGAGTCCGATCGCTTCAACTCAGCAGCGCCCCCCAGCTCCAACGAACTGCTCTGCACAAGACGCAAGGAATATCATAAGCTGTGTGGCACAAACAGATTTCTACAAACCGGACTCCCCACCTCACAGTGATCTCGATGAACAACCCCCCGCTCCGACACAGACCCGGCTCCAACCAAACCCGACTTACGCTGCAATAGCTTGCGAGGAACTGTCTGGCCGCAGCACTTGGTTTCTTGATAGCTGTTGTGGTCAGAACAAGTGTTCTTCAGAGCATTTCGTCCAGCAAGAGAAGACTCTGATCCGAGAAGTCGTCATCATCGTCGCCAACAACCAGAATATGTGCACACAAAAAGAAGGGGTCGTTCAGTTACAATCCAGCGAGACAAACGGGATACTACAGATGTCACGGGTACTTGTCGTTGACAACCTCTGCTACAATCTACTAAGCGTTAGCCAGCTAATGTCGAAGGGTATTCAAGTGGAGGGTGACAACTTCAATCGAGAGTTCCGTCTCTACCACGGGAAAGGTGGTCTCTTCATTGGCAGAGCCATCCAGAAGCACGGAGTCTTCGTCTTGGACTTCGTTCCAGACCGCGGGACTGCTGACAGCGATGGTGTCATCTCCTTCACGTTCTGGACGCACCCGCCGGATCTTGACCCCGGATTCGACCGCGACGGTTTATGGTACTCCGATATGATTCCTAAAGCTGAAAGCACATGGGTATTAGAGGTGATGCGAGAAGCTGATGAACAAGAAGCAAAAACACAACACGCAGCAGAACCACATGCGCCGACACGACAACTTCCTGAAAGTCCCATCCCTGGGACTTCATCGGCGCCACCCGTCGAAGAAGCTCCGTCTGAGACGCCACCCGTTGACGAGCCACCACCGACCGACATCGTGCAGTTGAAGGAGCATCCTCGCGAGCATCATTGGAGCGCCGTGACCGTCTCCACGTTCTACGCCAACTCGGATCTGTACCGATGATCTGTTGGACGCAAGGTGAGCGAGGAGATTTGGCATCAAAGGTTAGGACATCCCGACAACTCACGCCTATTCGATACTATTCGTGCGAACGTTCTGGACAAGGACACTCTTCTACTTCTCGACGGCCGTGAACTCTGACGACCTTGATACACACCTGCTTTATCTGCCCGGAAACATATCTCCCTCATGAACCGTTTCCATCGCATCACAACCTGAGCGCACCAAAGTACGCTCCACTCGAAAAAAGTATACAACAATATGCTGTATATCCCACGAGAAGTCGGTCGGGCCGACCTCAACTACGTTATCACCTTCGTCGATGCTGCGACATGGTACACCTGGCATCTTAACCTACCATCATGTGACCTCGCCTTCTCTGCCTTCGTCGCATGGCTTGCAGCAGAACGGGAGGGAGACACGAAACTGAAATGTTTTCAGTCAGACGGGGCGATGGAATATCAGTCACAGCAATTCAGGGACTACCTCATTGAGAGAGGAATCAAGAGGCTCGTCACCCTTCCCTATGCTCACCAACAAAATGGTGTAGCAGAGAGGATGAATAGGACTCTCCAGAACACCATGAGGAAGTTGCTGACTGGGACGCATCTGCCCAACTCGCAGTGGCCAGAGGCAATGAATCATGCCGTCATGCTGCAAAATCTTCTGTCGTCAAGCTCCCTGCCAAATAATGCATCACCGCATTTGCTGTGGACAGGGAAGCAAGGCAGCACAAAGTTGTTACGAGTGTTCGGCTACATGGTACACTACCATCTGCACACTGCACGAGCTGGACAATTTTCACAGCGGGCAAGATGGGGTTTACAACTCGGTGTGGAAAACCACTACAAGGCCTGGAATTTTTTTGACGTGGAAGATGAGGAAACAGTATCGACACGTGATGTGCTTTTCTACAAGAACCTCACCCTCAACCATTACCTGGAGAACATCGCAACCAATCAAGACCCATCTGGTGGTTTTGCTGGCGCACGCGCGTTCGCCTCGACAGAAGACAGGACTAACCTGGACGAGCAGAACGTCCATAACGCATCAGCAGCTGCATGACCACATCCTTATTGCTCCGTCGACATGCAGATGGATGACGAAAATCCTCGCGAAAGCGCGAACGCTGAAGCATACTACCACTTTGCTGACACTGGTTGCGTAACATCCAACAGCGTCGACACCACCGTTTCAGAAAGAGTTGGACTAGGTGTCGTACCTGATCCTAAAGCGGGAGATGAAGTAGACTATCCCGAGGATCCCACACTCCCCTGCTACACCAAGAATGGCCTGCAAATCCTCGGACTCGTAGCAGCCGTGCATCCTCCGTCCTCACCACCAGCAGTCGAAGAGCCGAAGACCGTCAAGCGAGCGTTGCAAGGGTCACAGAGGGAAAAATGGCGGGAGGCAATGGATCGCGAATAAGCGGCCCTGCACGAGAGAAACACTTGGAAGCTAATTCCAATTTCTCAGACCAAGGGAAAGACAATCCTCTCTAGGAAGTGGGTCTTCCGATTGAAGACCAAGGCGGATGGAACCATCGAACGATTCAAAGCATGATGGGTGGTTCGCAGCTTCGACCAGCAGCAGCAGTGACTATACCAAGACATTCGCTCCAGTCAGTCCCCACACTTCTCTTCGTATTCTTCTCGCCGTCGTCGCCGCCCGCCGACTTCCTCTGCGACAAATCGATATCGCCACCGCATTCCTCTATGCCCCCGTCGATACCGATATCTTTGTCGAGCAGCCATACGCATATGTCGACGATCCCACCCTGGTGTGCCAGCTCGTCAAATCCCTCTATGGGATCCAGCAGGCCCCGCACCTGTGGCAGCAGTACCTGCATAGGATTCTGACCACCATGGGCTTCGCCCAACCTCCCCACGACCAAGCCATGTACAAGCTATCCCGCAACGGCGACTACATCGTGTTGATAGTCTACGTAGACGACCTGCTCTACGTTGGCTCCACCCCTTCCATCATCGTCTGGTT
Source organism: Closterium sp. NIES-67 (assembly GCA_027943415.1). Classification (NCBI taxonomy): domain Eukaryota; kingdom Viridiplantae; phylum Streptophyta; class Zygnematophyceae; order Desmidiales; family Closteriaceae; genus Closterium; species Closterium sp. NIES-67. The sequence continues at coordinate 515,783 of BQMB01001274.1, read as the reverse complement.
TCAAGGGGAGCTAGAGCTTCAGCTCACAATCACCGTGTCGCTGAACATGACGCAGTACCTCGGCCTCAACATCACAGACGGCCCTGACACCATCCACCTATCGGCATCAAAGTATGCCGAGAACATCGCTCGGCTGTTCGATCTCTCCACGCTACCTCTCACTACTCCGTACACCTACGCCCCGCAATTTCCCGCGTTGACCGCCTTGCTAGGAATATCAGCAGATTCTGGGTTGCCTACTGTTCGCCACTGTCACCTGCCATCCTGATCTCTCCTACGCCGCTAGCCAGCTTGCTACGTACATGAAGCGACCTGAAGGGGGGAATCTACAGGAACTCGACCGCTCAGTCCACTACTTCATCTCGACTCCGATGATCGATCTAACCAACCACAAAAACGCTACTACCAAGATCGAACTCATCGGCTACATTGACGCCGATCATGCCGGCGATAAGGATAACAGACGCCCATGCACCGGCTACATCTACCATCTAGAACCTATCGGTACTATCTCCTGACACTCGGGAATACAGGAACCAATTGCTCTCTCATCTGCTGAAGCTGAATATATCACCCTCGTCACAGCCACAAAGAATGGACTGTACCTACGCGAGCTGCTCAAAGAAGCAAAGATTGAGTTACCGAGCTTCTCTCTCTTCTGTGACAACCAATCAGCAATCACAATCACAAAAAAAAACGGATTCGCAAATAGGACGAAGCACATCTTGCTTTGCTACCTTTTTCGTAAAGGACGAGATTGAGCAGGGACGCCTCCAATTGGTCTACTGCCCCACCACCAAAATGGCAGCCAACTACTTGACAAAAAAGCTGATGAAGTCGAAGTTCCATTACTGCATGCTGCTACACTAGACTGCAACACGTCAGCAACCTCGACCACATCGACACTCCAGAAATGAAGGACAGTGTTGGAAATGATAAAAGAACTTAAGGCATTTCCGGAGTCTTGCGTGGGTGTATGGATACGCGAAGACTGCAACAACAAGGATCACCAAGTCAACCCTACTACAGCACCAGTGATGGATGATGCATGTTGGCGACACCTCGCAGAGGTTACGAAAGGGCAATGGTCGCAGACCGTTGACCGTGCAACCAAACGGTCAGAATCGGAAGAGTCAAGAATCAGCGCGAGAGTAAGGACAAATAACCGTCCTGATATTACAGTACAGGTGGTTACCCAAGTCGCCTTATTGAGTCGTAAAAAGGGAATGTTCCCCTCGAAGTGCACAAAGAGTTAGACTCTTCATATTCTCTTGTATTATTCTATAAACCTTGTATCCCTTTGCTATTATCAATCACTTGTTCTCACATACCAGTACAAGGGTTCAACCCAAGACTTCCGCTGTGCTATTAAGCACTCTGTTACAAGGATTTGCATTCTGAAAAGATCCTAGGGCTATTCTCGGCCCAACACCAACTAACAACACCACAATTGTCATAAAGCATACACACGATATGGCAGAATAGCACATCGTCCAATACAGTTCAGATACATCATATTAAAAGTTTCCTTCGATATCAGCGTTAAACCCACAGCTACTGTCATCATCATCCTCTGGCTCACCATCCTCCTCTCCTTATCTAGCACCGGGCACCGAGCAGCTGCTTGGACATGCTGGGACCCATGCGGGTGGCACCATGTGCCAACGATGCCACACTTGGTGCTGGAACTGGTGCTGTTGGAATCGGCGTGGCAGGGAATGGCAGTGCTGGAACTGACGCTGATGGAACTGGCGTTGCTGGAACCGATGCTGCTAGACTAGGCGGTGATGCTGCCGATGGGACAGATGCCAACAGCGTTCCGCTGCGGGGTGGAAGGAAGAGGCAGGTATGGCGTGGACTCGCCTCAGGAAATCTTAACCTATCAGACCGCGGAAATCTAAACCCGGGCTTGACGGGGGCCTGATTACAATTGCCAACCCTATTTGGCTCCACCATGGCAATGGGCGGGAAGGGCAGCAATGCCCAAACACATGGTCGGCGCCAGAAACATATCGACGAGGAGGAAACGCATTATCTCTTTATTTGCTAGTGACCTAAAAGCTCAGTAGTGTGAAGCAGGGTGTGCAAGAGATGCGTGGTAGGGAAGGGCGTTTCAGGTGCAGCAACAACGAAGTGTGGCTTGCATGGTGGTGCAAAGAGGGACGGAATTGGAAGGGATAGGCATGCAGGATTCATTGGACAAATCAAAAATTTGACTTTGGCTGCAAACAGCCCATCTGTTGCAGCTTGTATGGTGCGCTGGATTACACAGTGTCTTGCAGCAGGTGTGGCGATTGGAATATGCTGCAGCCTTGATAGGTCTATCAAAGATGACATTGCGGGCAAAGGGGGCATCGCGCAAGTCTGAATGTTCTAGCGTGTATGGGCAGAAGTCCACTCCCTACCAGCAAAGCCTGGGAAACGCGTGTGAAGGTGGGTGTTTGTGCAATTTGCGGGCATCTTCGAAGGGAATCTGGGGATAAGCCTAGTATCGTCCCGTCAGTACATGGGGCCTGTATCAGGTCAGGGCTGTCCCCGGTAATACCCTAAGGCCTCAGGGCTAGGCAGATCAGAACACTCCGAAATAACAGGGCCCAATAGAACAGACATCCTGAAAGTTCAGGCCAAACAAAATGAATGCCCTAAAATCTCAGGGCTCAAGAACAGACCACACCCTGAAAATCAGGCTTTCGGGGTGTTTTACCCTGATATCTGAGGGGCTGTTGGTACCCCGAGGGCGCTGGCTGGCCCTTAGCCAAAAACAAGGCGCGATGCTTTCTGGGGGCTTTGTTGTGAGGGCGCTACTGGCCCTTCACCAAAATCAAAGGGCAATGAGTAGTGGGAGCTGTGTGAGTGAGGGAGCTGACTGGCCCTTCACCAGAATCAACACCCAGTTTGTGTTGTGGCAATGTGAGGGGCCGATTGGCCCTTCACAAAAAAAAAACTGGGGGCGTGATGTGTGCTGCGGTTTGTGTGTGCGAGTACGCCCATTGACCCTTTACGAGATTGCCACCTGGATGGCACTGATTTCCCCTGCAATTTTGATTCGCCCCCCCTTTCTGCCCCATCCCTCATTGGTCCCCCACACACAATTCGTCACGAACCAGTATCTTCTCCAACCACCAACCAATTTCGTTGCCCAAGCTGGCATGTGAAATTACTAAACGGGGGCTGGGTCTGGGCATGCCTGAGAAGTTTGAGGGAAGTAGGAAAGGGATATCAGCGTAAAAGTCTTGGGTGACTCTGATTGATCAGACAAAAATCTCTCGTCACTCTGATTTTTCAGACTTTTTTTTAGGGGCGATTCTGACGGCCATACCAAGGTACGGCAGGCAAGTCTGATGAATCAGACAACCCCAAAACCAATTTGGGGGCCTGTTGGAAATGCTTGCGTTTGTTCTTTGCATAGGTTAGCATCACTCGCGCTAGGTAGCTCTGTGACCATGTGAATTTTATTATGGTATGCTCGTGTATCTTTTCGTACTATAAACTTGTTTCACATTCCCTCTGGCAAGGTTGCATCGCATGCTGAATTCTCCCGGATAGGTGGTGTAAGGAAATGGAATTTCCTTATCCTGGGTTTTAGCTTGTAAGGCGTACACTGTCGTGAGAATTGGTTGACTAGGCAAGAATTGTACCCTGTATAAGCTTGAACCCCAACTAGGCTATAGTTTATATCATTCCTAACACATGCCGTAATCCCCCCCAAAAGGCACCCTAGGGTGTACCGAAAAATACAGGAAATAAAGGGGGGAGGATGTGTTAAGTTACAGTATCGCGAGAATTGAATGACTAAGGGAAAAGTGTCGAGCGGTACAAGAGTATGGCTGTACCCTCTAAGAACTGACCTACTAGGCTATATAACAAATATAACATAGCTAAACTATAATTATATTTGTTGACACACCCCCTAGCCGAGACAATGGCAGTTCATAACAACGAAAAGTACACCAGGGCGGCACTACTAGTCTGACCTTCAGTCAGGGTAAAAAGGCAACTCAGAGCAGCACTACTTCTGACCACTTCAGCAAGAGGCCACAAGGCCAGTCAGCAAGTGTAGCAAGGCAAGCACGTATGGAACACCAAGTACAAGCAGGTATAGTATGACTCAAGAGTGGTGCTGCTAATAAGGCTAGACCAAGCTGAGTACAGAACCGCTGATGGTCACGAGTCGCAAGTGCCTTGGTGAACATATCAACGGTGTTGGCCTCTGAGGCCAACTGTAGTGCACGAGCCTGACCACGCTGCTGCAACTAATGTAGCAGGAAGTACTGCAGCTTGATGTGCTTCGCCCTGCCCTCAAGTCAAGCCTTGTGACACAGGAGAATCATGGCCCTGTCGTCAGCAAACAGGACCAGGGCAGACCTCGGCTACACACCTAAGTCTGTGAGCAAGAATGTCAGCCAGCGGAGCTCCTGAGCGGCCATGGCCCCTGCGTAAATCTCTGCCTCATAGTTGGACTGAGCTACAGACAACGACCTAGTGGACCTCCACGAGAGTGCACCAGCACCAAGGCTAAAACAGTAGCTCTGAGACGACTTGAGCGTCTCCAAGTCGTCAGCCCACGACGCGTCTATGTGTCTAGTGAGCACCACTGGCTCCCGTCCTCCTAACACAAGCCCCAGTCCTGATGTACTCGCCAGATATCGCAGTACCCTCTTGGCAGCCGACCAGTGGGCTGGTCGGTGCCTGCCTGTTGCAACAAAGCGAGCTAGTAGACTGAGAGGGTACGCGAGATCTAGTCGAGTGCAGGTCATCAGGTACATGAGACATATAGACCACTAGCCTCGGTCCGCTCAGCCGAAACAGGAGCAGAGAGCTTGTGATCCATAGGCAGAGGGTTGGGCTGTGCTGAGGAGAACTGGAGGCCGAACCTCTGGAGGATCTGCTACACCATATGGGATTGAGAGAGTGTGATTGTGCGAGCGGTACGGGTACGAGAGATCTCCAAGCCCAGATAGTGCCTCAGCTCCCCCAGGTCTGTATAAGTGTGCCTCCTAAGTAACTCGGCCTTCACTGAGGCCAATGCGTCTTTTTCAGGAGTAGCAAAGATAAGATAGTCTACGTACACTAGGATGTAGAACAAGATCTGACCTGTGCAAACAAAGACAGAGGGGTCAGCAGAGGACGGGAAGAACTGCAACTCAGCAAGTGTGGTGCGAAGCGTGTCGTGCCACTCACGGGGTGCCTGACGAAGGCCATAGACAGGGCAAAGCTGGCTCCACTCAGTCCTAGGAGGGAAGGACCCAGAGAAGCCTAGAGTCGTTGGAGGTAGATCTGCTCGGGCAGACTACCCTGCAAGAACACCGTGGAGAAGTCGAGTGAATGAAGCTCGTAGTCACGCTGCGTAGCTAGGTGGAGGAGCACCCAAAGAGTAGTCATCTTTGGGGTCAGGGAGAAGGTCTGGAAGAAGTCCACACGCTTACAGTGACTGAAGCCTCTAGTTACGTAACACGCCTTGAACTTCGGCGGTTCTCCGGGTGCACGCGTCACTCTGTAGATCCACATGTCATCAACTACGTTCGCCCCAGGCGGGGGAACTGCATCGACGTAAGTGCCTGTGGATCTGTAGGATGCCATCTCAACCTCCGTGGCCTATATCCACTGTGTTGCCCAAGGTCCCAACACCGCCTCAGCGTAAGAGCGCGGGATAGGGACGTCGAGGGCGTCTAGGTCACCCTCTGGGGATACAAGCATGGAACAGAGATGGGGTACAGTGGTAGAAAGGTAGGCCAACTCGTACTGCCTGTCCAATAGCACGTAACTACCAAGGGTAGGTGCACCCCCGATGAACGGAGAATAGGCAATACTAGAGACCAGAGCGGAAGCATAGTCGAGGTAGTAACTAGCAGCAAAGTCAGCGACAAGCGCAGAGACGGTCTCAGGAGGAGCAGTAGGGTCCGTGACAAGCGACGCAAGCAAGCGCAAGAGGGTAGGATGAGCATTGCGAGCAGAGTTAGAGGGAGGAAATGAGGACTGCGGCTGCGACAACAGAGGAGGTAATGGAAGCACGGGGACTAGAGGAGCACGAGAACGAAGGACCATAGGGTGGACACTAGGACGGGGAGAGACATGACGAGCACCAGAGGGATGACTGACCTAGTGGTGAAGAACAAGTGACTGGGGACAAGGGGGGGAGGGGGACAAGTCAGGGGACGGAGGAGAGTGCGGGGGAAACCGAGTCGGAGAGGAGTCTGGGGGAGGAAACAACGGGCCATAAACAGGGGCACGCACCGGAGGCGGGACAGGTGGTCAGTCAGGGGAACTGGGAGCAAGATCAAGGAGACGAAGGGGAGAACGTGGCTGCGTCTGCTGCTGCGGCTGCTACTGCTGCTGCTGCGGCTGCGTCTTCTCCCTGTCCTCTCCAGGACCTCCACCTCCAACTCGGCTACCATTGGTACTCTCCAAAACAGCACCCCCAGTACTAGCACCCACAGACGCACCACCCACAGAACCAGCACCCCCAGAAACAGCACCCCCAGGATTCGCACCCCTTGATCTGGCACCCACAACACCAACACCTCCAACACCCACAACCCCACAACCATCACCCCAAGAGCCCACTGCTCTCTGCTGTTGCTGCTGCTGCTGCTGCTGCTGCTGAGTCTGCTGCGAAGGCTGCTGCAGCTACGGAGGCAAGGGGGGAGGAGGCTGAGGTGCCTCGGGTACCGATGCTAAGGGAGGCGCCACATGGATAGCAAGGCGCGCCCCCAGCAGTTGGGCCCCCAGAGTCATCCGACCCCCCCACGGGCCTAAACGAGGGGAACTGAGTGGCGTGAGAGACACCGGACTGGGCCGGGCGGGGTGGGAGTGGTGCGACAGGAGGGGCAAGGATGAGGAAGGGAGGCAGTGGAGGTACAGGAGCGTTGCGGTAAGAATGTCTCGTCGAGGTCACGCTATGAGTGGCAGAAGCAGCGGTGTGACAGGTGGTAGAACAGCCAAACAGGGGCGTCAAATCCCAAGAAGACACAAGCAAGGGTGCGGGCTGAAAGCTTGTCTGTACGAGTGTCGCTGACGTGAGCTAGGCTGCCCCAAAAGTGAAATGCAGACGCGTCACTAGGAGACCCGGTCCAAAGAAGGGTCGGCGAAACCTGTGGCCGCTGGGAGTGCGACCACATGTTAAGCTAGTGAGCAGCGCAGCGCACTGTGAATGGCAACAGAAAATGGGGTGCACCGGCGTGGACCATGGAGGTGCGAGCTACCTCCATGACCAGGCCGATGCGTCGTCTCTCAGCGACCCCATTTTGGTATGGGGAGTCTGGTAGTGTGTACGTTTGGTGGATGCCCTCCGCACGAAAGTACTGTCTTAGAGTTCCGGAGGCAAACTCGTCTCCACGGTTAGAGTGTAAGCGAACTATGGGCAAGTGGTATTGGAGGTGAACAGCAAGCAGCCACGGGAGGAGAGCTGTAGGCACGTCGGACTTCCGCTCCAACAGAAACACCGTGGTGAAACGCGATAAGTCGTCAACGACGACAAGAAAGTAGAGCTCCCGACTAAGACCATGGACCGGGGCAGGGCCTTAGACGTCCCCTGTGTAGTGTCTGTAGCGATGCTATGGTAGGAGGAAACGAGTAGGAGTGAGGGGCAGCTCGCTGGCGGCCCTCGACGCAGGAGGTGCACAGTGGCGCTATGGACGCAGGCAGGATGGGGAGTGACGCAGGGAGACCAGTGACTAGACCGTGTTGGGACATGTGCCTAAGACGCGGGCGTGCTGGGTGGCCTGAGCGGTGGTGCCACAAGAGGGTCGGGTGGGCAAGGGAGCGACAGGAGTAGGACACAGCTACCTCAGTAGACGCAACATTCGGCTGGAACTCAGTGTGCAGTATGAAGAGACTGTACCGTGGGTCATGCTCAAAAGTGGCTAGGTGGTGACCGGTGGCTGTGTCTATGCAAGCTACATGTCTTTCACGGCCAGGGAACGTGGTGGTGATGCCTCGCCACTGGAGGTGACCAAAACCTACTAGGTTCTTGGCGAATGAAAGGATGTGCAGACCTATGAGGGAGCCGAAAGGGACAGCTGGACAGGGGAGAGTGGTGGTGCTACGTGCAACAGCTGTGGCGGAGGAGTCTGCTTGTGCGACGCGGACAGGCGCATGAAGCGGGGTAAGAGCAGTACTATCTAAAAAAAAACACCGAGATGCACCAGAGTCTAGGATAAAGGAAAGGGCCGACGTGGCGGGGCCCAGTGAAGAATCTCTAACAGATAGTATGCCTGACGCGACAGGGGAGCCTATGCCTGACGCAGCAGGGAACCCCAGAGTACATACAGCAGTGGCTCCTAGGCTACAAACAGCAGGATAATTAGTACCAGCAACATTAGAGTCATCAGCATACAGAGAATACAAGGCATGATCGATCTCAATCATATCCAGATCAAAGACAGGAACCCGACGACAAAGCAAGGTAGGCCAGGATGGTAGCTGCACAAGCGGGCCGAAGTGACGGCGGTACAGGTTGTCGAATCGGTGTAAGCAGCGAGCGGCAGTGTGGCCCGAGCGCGCGCAGACTTGGCCCACCTGAGGGCCGGTCAACAGCCAGTACATGCAGGTCACCGCATTGACAGAACTACTAGCACCCTGGCTCGAAGCGAAGCCATGCGGCCTCCAAGGCACCAATTACCCCAAGGCCCAACCTCCACGGCCACCACTCTCAGGAACTGCCAGCCCCCACGGCAGCGGCTGCTACTGCTGCGACGGCTGCTGCTGTTGCTGCTGCGGCTGCTGCTGCGCAGTCCCCAACTCTGACTGACTAGGTCAAGGGTGAGCTCAGAGGGGTGACGAGTGAGGAGCGCGTCGCGGGCAGAGGCAAGGCGGTCAAGGAGGCTGGTGACAAGGAAGTAGAGAGTGACGTAGAGGGGGGGGGGGGAGCAGCTGGGCCTCATTACATGCCGCACGCTAGCGGGCCTCCAGGGAGCGCAGGTGCTCGACAAAGTTTGCTACGGCGGTGAAGCGAGCTGGCTAGGAAGGAATGCGAGAGGTGAGCATGGGCTGGTGGCGACTAGCAGGCGCAAAGTAACATACTAAGGTCGAAACGGCAGGATGGCGCAATTGGCGCGGGGGAGCTAGGGAGCGAACTGGCTAGGCTAGCTGGCTGGTGAGTGAGAGAGCGAGCTGGTCGGCTGGCTGGCGTACGAAATCAATTGAGTGCTAAGGGGGGGGGGGGCTACGAAGCGCAAAATCGGAGAGCGGGAGGTTTGGGAAAAGAAAGAATTGCTACACTAGCTGAAGTGTGAGGTGCGGAGAACCTACCTGGCTCTATACCATGTTAGTTTATCGCGAGAATTGAATGAATAAGGGAAAAGTGTTAAGGGGTACAAGAGTATGGCTGTACCCTCTAAGAAATAACTTGCTAAGCTATATACACATATAACCTAGCTAAACTATAATTATATTTGTTGACAGGATGTTCACAATGGCTTAAATATTTATACCCGTTGTGTGCTTAATAATGTTATACGTAAGTTCAAATTCCCTGTGCAGCTTTCTGAGAAAAAGAGGCTCTTTTATCAAGAGAGCCACAAAAATCGGGAGATAAGGTCGCATCTAACAGAATTTGCCACGTTGCACATGGATAAGTTTGATTGGCGCGACTATATGGTGAGTTTTCTGGCGATTTAATCGTTTCCGTCGATTCCCGCCTTTCCAAACCTGCTTCCCAACCGCCCTACCCCATTTTTCCCGAGAGTTCGTAAGGGGTGCTAATGTATGCGCTATGATTCATGATGCGTATTGATGAAAAGGCCTACAAAAAAACAAAGTCCAAAGGGTGTACTTACGATTACAAAAATAGGGTGTTATAGCAGGTGGGATATATAAGCACACCCTCCCCAATTTGAACACCCAGAGGGTTTTCAATTGGAGGGGGTGCCTTTTGCGGGGGATTACAATATATGAGCGCTAACACACCCATAGCCTGGGTAGGGGGAAGAGCCTAACAAGACACAGAAATCCAAGGTAACAAAATAGCTCAGGGCAGCACTAATAGTCTGACCACTGAGACAGGGGCCAAAAGGTTAGTAAGCAAGTGTAATAAGACAGCAGGTAAAGAGTAGCAAGCCGGTGCAACATAGACCAGGATACAAACAAGGGAGAGGCAATTGAGACTAGACCAAGCTGAGTACAGAACCACTAATGGTCATGAGGCCCTAGGGCCTTGGTGAAGATATCAGCAGTGTTGGCCTTTGAGGCCTACTGTACTACAAGCCTGACTGTGCTGCTGCAAATCACACAGCATGAATTACAGCAGCTGGATGTGCTTCGCCATGCCCTCAAGTCTAGCCTCCTAACGGAGGAGGATTATGGAAATGTTATCAGCAAACAGGACCGTGGCAGACCTAGACCGCTCACCTAAGTCAATGAGCAAGAACGTCAGCCGGCGGAGCTCCTACGTGGCCATAGTCCCAGCGTAGATCTCCACCTCACAACTAGACTAAGCTAAAGACGACAACTTAGTGGACCTCCACGAGACTGCACCCGCACCAAGACTAAAGCAGTAGCCCTGTGAGGACCTGTGTGCCTCTAGGTCATCAGCCCAAGACGTGTCTGTGTGTCAATGGGTTCCCGACCTCCCAGCACAAACCCCAGTTCTGATGTACTCGCCAGATACCGCAACAGTGGTATCTAACCAGTGCTCTAGTCAGTGTCTGCCGGTCACAACAAAGCGAGCAAGGATACTGAGAGGGTACGCTAGGTCTGGTCGAGTGCACGCCATCAAGTACATGAGATACCCCTCCAGCTCTTTGTATGGACCACTAGGCTCGACCTATGGGACTTGGAGAATGTGATCGTGCGAGCTGCATGGTCACGAGAGATCTCCAAGCCCAGATAGCACCGCAAGTCTCCTAGGTATGTACAGGCGTGTCGCCTGAAAAGCTCGGCCTTCATTGAGGCAAGTTTGACTCTGTCTGGAGTAGCAAAGATAAGGTTGTCTACGCACGCAAGTATGTAGAACGGAGTTTGGCCAATACGAACAAAGAGCAAAGGGTCAGCAGAGGACGGGAAGAAGTAGAGAGTCACGAGCATAGTGCGGAGCGTTTCATGCCACTTATGAGGCGCCTGCGTAGACCGTAGATAGGCGGCGCATGCTCCACTCGGTCCAGGAGTGAAGGTTGTTGGTGTAGCCTGTTGGGCGCCGCAAGCAGATCTGCTCACGAAGACTGCCCTGCAGCAAGGCTGCGGAGAAGTACGGAAAGTGGAGCTCGTAGTCACGCTCTGCGGCTATGTGGAGGAGCACCCAAAGAGTAGTCATCTTCGAGGTGGGGGAGAAGGTATGGAAGAAGTTTACACCCTCTCGCTGACTAAACCTTCTAGCCACATACCGTGCCTTGAGCTACGGTGGCTTTCCAGGTCCACGTGTCATCGACTATGTTCACTCCAGGTGGAGGAACTACGTCGACGTAAGTGGCTGTGGATCTATAAGATGCCATCTCTGCCTCCATGGTCTGTATCCACTGGGCTGCCAAGACACCCGAGACCGCCTCAGTGTACGAGCGTGGGGTAGGGATGTCCAGGGCGTCCGGGTCACCCTCAGAGGACACAAGCATGGCACAGCTATGAGGTATGGCAGCCGCAAGAAAGGCTAGCTCGTCGTGCCTATCCTCTAGAACGTCATTGCTAAGGGCAGATGCACACAACGGACGGAGGACAGGCAGGGTCAGAGACAAGAGCGGAAGCGTAGTCAAGGCAGTGGCTTGCGGCAAAGTTAGCGACACCAGCAACTAGGGCAGAGACACCCTTAGGAGGAGTAGTAGGGTCAGTGAGAAGCGACGCAAGCAAGAGGGAGACGATTTGACAAGCTGTGCGAGGAGAGTCAGAGAGAGGAGCAGGGGATAGCGGGAGCGATGACTGGGGAGGTAATGGTAGGACGGGGACTGAAGGAACACTAGATTAGATGACCATAGGGTGGACACTCGCACGAGGAGAGACAGGATGACCACCAGGGGGACAACGCACCCAGTGGGGTAGGACAGGGGAAAGAGGACGGGGGGGACGGGGGCCAGGACAGGGGACGGAGGAGAGTGAGGGGGGAAATGAGCCGGATAGGAGTCCGGGGGGGGGGGGGGACAGTGGGGTGTAGACAAGGTCAGGTGGGAAGGGAGGCACTGTAGGAGGGAGGGGCTGGTGGTCAGGGGAATCGGAGGAAGGAGACAAAGGGCAGACAGCGACTGCTACTGCTGCAGCTGCGGCCTTTGCTGCGGCTGCTGCTGCCAGCCCACGCGAGAACCCCCAGCTCCACAACTACTACCGCCAGAACTCTCTAAGCCTGCATACCTAGGACTGAACATTGGAAAAGCAATACACAATCTGGAGTATTCGTTCTCGACTTCGTACTTGATCGTGGAACCACCGACAATGACAGTGTCGTGTTGTTCATGACATGGACACACCCTCCCGATTTTGTCCCTGACTTCAATCTCTGAGGCTTCTGGTACTCAAATGCGATACCTGAAGCAGAGATCACATGCGCATAAAGAGTCATGCGTGAAGCAGAAACAATGACAGATGAAGAGCACAAGGCATTCAAACAACCACAAGCTGGTTCTTTGACTGCTCCACCTCCTCCACCGGTCGAGGAGCCACCACCAACAGAAGAAGCCAACAACTCGTGCCATCCACCAAAGCGCCACGACGGTTCCTGCCTCGTACGCAAACTTGGATTTGTACCGACGATCTGCAGGACACAAGGCAAGACAAGATATGTGGCATCAGCATCTCGGGCACCCAAGAAACTTAAGGCTCTCAGCTATTCGAGCAGGGATCCTCGACAAAGACGCTCTACTCAATGACTAAGAACTAAGAAAACCAATAAGAACATGCTTCATTTGCCCCAAAGCCGACTTTCCGCATCAACCGTTTCCGTCGCATCACAACCCGAGCGATTCAGCCTACACTCCACTCGAGAAAGTGTGCAGCGATATCACGTAAATACCTCGAAAAATGCCACTCGGGCTTTAACTATGCCATCACCTTCATCGACGCAGTGACTCACTCATCTGGCGTATCAACCTACCATCAAGCGACCTTGCATACGCAGGGTTCGTCGCTTGGCACCCGGTATAGGAACGTGAAGCAGATGTGAAGTTGAAAAGCTTTCAACCAGATAGAGCCCTGTAATATTTGTCATACCACTTTAGGGACTACCTGGTAGAGAGGGGAATCAAAAGACTCATCTCTCTAAGCTACACACACCAGCAGCAGGGAGTAGTAGAAATGATGAACAGTACATTGTAGAACACGATGCGCAAGCTATTGCGTGGCATGAGCCTGCCCAAATCGATGTGGCCAGAGGCGATAGACCATGCAGTGCTGCTGCACAACTTGCTGTCATCAAGCTCGTTGCCGAATAATGCATCGCCGCACCTGGTGTGGATACGGAAGCAAGGCAACACAAAACTTTTTCAAGTTTTTTGGTGCCTGGTTCTGTGCCAGCCGCATACTGCAAGAGCTGGAAGATTTTCCAATACAAATAATGGGGGGAATTTCACCTCGGCATTGAGAAGTTTACCAAACATGGAAGATTTTTTACATCAACGACAAAGAAACAGTTATAGACTTACGTTATCTTCTACGAAAGGCTCACCATGCAGCATCACGTGGACAACATCGCACCGACCCACGATCCTACTGGTGGCTTCAACGGCAATCGTGCATTCGCTTTATCAGGAGAGGAAGCTGACTGGGATGAGCCAAATATTCCAGGAGCCTCAGAAGTAGCCAGACCACTACATAACTGTCCTGTCCTTATCCCAATGGACAACAAAGACCCTCGCAAAAGTGCCAACGCAGAGGCGTATTACCATTTCGCCGACAACGGTTATGTTACCCCATGGACAGTCAACACCAACGTTTCTGAATGTAACGGACCAAGATTTATACCTGATCCAAAAGCGAGAGATGAAGCAGCTTATCCTGAGCATCCACACCTTCCCCGCGATACTGCTAGTGGACTGCAAATCCTTGGCTTAATAGCTGCCATTCACACACCGTCCCAACCGCCGCCAATCGAGGAACCCACTACTGTCAAGAAGGCCCTAGAAGGGAAACATAGGGATAAATTGAGGGAGGCAATGGACAATGAACTGAAGGCAATGTATGAAGGGAACATCTGGAAGCTGGTCCCAATCGTAAAGGCAAAAGAAAAAACAATTATCCCCGAAAAATGGGCCTTTCTTGTGAAAACGAAAGCGGACAGGACCATCGAACGGTTCAAAGAAAGATGGTTGATTAGGGGATTGGATCAACAGCATGGCCGCAACTACAATGAAACCTTTGCCTCTGTGAGACGCCACACGTTAGTTTAATTTCAGCTCGCCATAACCGCCGCTCGTCTCCCACGGCGACAAGTCGGCATCACCAACGCCTTCCTCTACGCACCTGTCAATACTGAAACTATGTGGAGCAGCCCCATGCCTTCGTCGACGATCCCACCCTGGTCTGCCAACTCATGACATCCATGTACGGGATCAGCAAGCCCCTCGGCTTTGGCAGCAAAATCTCCATGCCTGGCTCATCCGCATCAGATTTGCGCCACTATCACCATCACAGCCTGGTTTGAAGGGGAACCCCAGTCGGATCTCATGCTGACAGTCTCCCCAACATTCACACAGTACCTCGGCATCAACACTAGTGAAGACCCTAATGCAATTCATCTCCCCGCATTGAAATATGCAGAGTCCATCGCCAAGTGCTTCAGCATCTCGCCGAAGGCCATATCAACTCCATATCGCTGCATCCAGCCAAATCATGAGGCCGACACTAATCCGCTGTCGCCAAACCGCATTCGAGAGTACCAACAAAAGCTGGGCTGCGTGCTTTTCGCAGCCGTGACCTACTGCGTGGACCTGTCGTATTCGGCTAGCCAGCCTGCTACCTACCTTAAGAAAGCTGAAGGGGAGAATACGGAGGAAATTGATTGAGCACTCCTCTTCTTCGCCTCAACTCCCACGATCGGCCTCACCTGCCACAAGGCAATTTCTACCAAGACCAAGCTTATTGGCTATGTCGCCGCCCATCATGCTGGTGATAAGGACAACACGCGCTCGCGTACCAGCTATGTCTACTGTAAAAAATTATCAGCACAATCTCTTGGCAATCGGGAAGGCAAGAGATAATAGCTCTCTCATCTGCAGAAGCTGGATTTACACCCTTTGCCTAGCCACCCTTTACCTTCGTGAGCTGCTGGAAGAAGTGAAAATCACGAAGTTACCCAGCTTCTCCCTCTTCTACGACAACCAATGCGCAATCAAGATTGCAAACAAAAGTACCTTCGCGAATCGGATGAAGCACGTCTTGCTTTGCTACTTCGTCGTGAAAGAGATCAAACTGGGAAAACTCTAGCTGCCCTACTGCCCCACTTCCAAAATGGCAGCCGACTACTTGACCAAGAAGCTGACGAAGGCGAAGTTTGAGTACTGCATGCTGTTGACAGGAGTGCAACACGTCCATCAGCCTCAGACACATTGATACTCCAGATGATGAAGATCAGACTGAAGCATTTCAGGAGTATAGAGATCTACACAACAGACGAGTAAAGCAACATCAAGGATAGGTGAGTCAACGGTGCTATAGTACTCGTCGTAATTTGAGACAGTCATCTGACAATTCAGCTGAAGTATAGGCACGCGGGACTTCAGTTGAATAGTAACTACTTGTCTAGAATAATGAGACACTGTGGGCCTGAGTATTACAACTGCTACAACACCTACAATCATGTATGCTCTTTGACTTAATCAATCACGTGCTCCCACATACTAGTATAAGGAATCATTAAGAAACCTGTTGTGCTACAACAACGCAGTCGAACTCAAGAACTTGGTCTCTGCCATAGATCCCTGGCAGGCACTCAGCCGAAAAAAAACTCAATTGAACTTGAGCTGTGGAAAATGAAGAACGTGGCTGGCGGCTGGCAGCTGGTTGGGGTCCTAGGTGTGTTGGGCACAATGGAGGCCTTGCAGGTTGGGCCCCAGGGCGGTCACTGCCCTGGGGCCCGCGTGGTTTCTCTGGAGGCCCGTGGGCCTGGGGGCCTGGGGATCTAGATCCCGACGTTCTCTAGGAACTTGGTTGGTGTTGGCCATATCCAGGACCTCGGCGTCACCACCACATTCCCTGGTCATAAGAGGTATGCAGCCTGCAGGGACGTCACCATGGGCATCTTTCTTGCCACCTTTGATCGCGACCCTGCGTCCAGACTCTTCAGACTACACACAAAGTTCCCCAAGGTAGCCACGTCCACCCACGTTGCCGCATCCTGCTCCTGTCGCTCCCTCACCCACACGTCACTCCTGTGGCACCACCGCTTAGGTCATCCTGCGCTCCCGCATCTGCGTCACATGGCATACCACAGTCTAATCATTGGTCTCCTCGCCCTCCTCGCCTCCCTAGCGCCCACGTGCACCTCCTGCATTGAGGGTCGACAGCGCGCCGCCCCTCACTCCTCGTTTCCTCTGACTACTGCTCCCCTACAGACTCTGCACACGGACGTCTGGGCCCCGCTTTGGTCCAAGGGCCTTGAGAGGAGAGCTACTTCCTAGTTGTCATAGATGACTTCACGTGGTTCACCTCGATTTTCTTGTTGGAGTGGAAGGTCGACGTGCCTAACGCCCTCCTCTCGTGGCTCCGTGTCGTCCGCACCCTGTGCTCCCTGCATGTGCTCCATCTTCACTCCGACCATGGTGGCGAGTTCGCCTTCGGTCGTCTAGGTCAGTTCAGTCGTGCGGAGGGCATCACCCAGACATTGTTCACCCTCTCAGACTTGCCGCAACAGAATGGGGTAGCTGAGTGTTGCATCGGCTTGGTCATGAAGGTGGTCCACACCTCCATGGTCAATGTCGGTGCCACCCATTTTTTGTCGCCGTTCGCAGTGCGCTTTGCGACTCACCAGCTTAACCAGTGGTCTCGCTCCTTGCAGCCACAGGTTTCGCCGACCCTCTACCAGTCTGGGTTTTTCGATGGCGTATCAGCGCCCTTCGTGGGGACAAGCTCTCAGCCCGCATTGTCCCCTGTGTCTTCCTTGGGTTCCCAATCGACGCTCCTGACCAGCAGTTCTTTCTCCCTAAAAAAGCTCTTTTTTAGCTTGCTTCCCTCACCGTGGCACTCATGTTCTTCCTCCAACTCTCTTCCTCAATCCTGCACCACCTGTTGCTCCCCTCCCACCCCGCCCGGCCCCGTTTGGTGTCTCCCACGCCACTCACCTCCCCTCGGTTGTGCCTGTGGGGAATTTTGCTGGCTCTGGAGGCCCCGTGGCTCGGGGTGCACTCGCCATAGCTGTGGCGCCCGTACCCCCAAGCCTGGTGCCTCAAGCACCTCAGCAGCCTCCCCCGTTGCCACTGCCACCGCAGCAGTAGCAGCCGTGATGGCCTATGGGGGTGCTGGTTCTGGGGGTGTTGTTCCTGGGGGTACTACTCTTGGGGGTGCTGGTTCTGGGGGTGCTGGTTTTGGGGGTGTTGGCTCTGGGGGTGCTGGTTCTCGGGTGCTAGTTCTAGGGATGCTTGTCCTGGGGGTGCTGGCTTGGAGGGTATTGTTGGTGGTGGGGCTAGGGTTCCTGACGTGGGTTGGGAGTAGCAACAGCAGCAGCAGTAGCAGCAGCCGCAGCCACAGTCCGCCCTTCATCTCCTTGGCCTTTCCTCTGGTTCCCCTGACCACCCGCCTGTCCCTCCTACAGTGCCTCGCCTCCTGTCGGACCCTCTTGACGACCCGCTATTCCCCCCCCTGGAGTCTTCTCTGACTCGTTTCCCCCCCGGACTCCTCTCCGGCCCTTGCTCTCCTCCGTCCCCTGTCCTGTCCCCCGTTCCCCCCAATCCCCATTCCCCTGTCCTTCCCCACTGGGTCCGTCACCCCCCTAGTGGTCGTCCTATCTCTCCTCATGCTCGTGTCCACCCAATGGTCCTTCGCTCTCGTGCTCCTCCATCCCTCGTCCTGTCGTTACCTCCCCAGTCGTCACTCCCGCTGTCCCCTGCTCCGTTCTCTGAATCTACTCCCACTGCTCGTCAAGGTCGTCTCCCGCTTATTTGCGTCACTTGTCACTGTCCCTACCACTCCTCTTGAGGGTTTCTCTGCCCTAGTCGCTGCTGTCACTGACTTTGCCACGAGCCACTGCCTTGACTATGCTTCTGCTCTGGTCTCTGACCCTGCCTGTCCTCCAATTGTTAAGGGTGCACCTGCCCTTGCCAGTTATTAGAGGATGAGGCTTGTCGAATCCTTGATCACAACAATTTGCTATTTGCTATTTCTTGTGTGTTATATTCTTTTTCTGGAAATCCCTACACTCTTCCCCTACACATTAATATATTTACATATATCATACGTATTACAAAGTGTTTTGGACTTTCCTTGCATGACACGTTTTCTATTGCGTGGAGTGTTCCGTCACCATGACCGTACTGTATCTCTAGAATCCCTATAGTGCTTCTAGGTGGTGTTCCTACGGACAGTTCCACTCATTTCTTTTAACTCTATTAGAAGGTCATAGTTCCCTAGAGTTCATGTAGGTAAAAATAGCATTAACTCTTTGCTTGTATTCATTCAATTCTTGATCAGTCATTCATTCATGCTTCTGCTAAATCTTGGACCTGTGACACTTGGTTCACAGCACAAGTTTTCTGATCGACGGCTAGCCGCTGGGCCTCTAGGATCGCGCCGCGGATGGCGTCAAACTTTTCGATCATGTAAGTGAATCATTTTTTCTCACTAAGTTCAGACTAACCTTGAGTAGTTGCCCCATCGATGGCAAGCAGCATCGCCAACCGTTCGATACTCAGCATCGACGGAGCTGATTTTGGGGGGGAAGGGGAACATACGTCAGCGACCCGGCGAATGCGAAGACGTCCACGAAGTACCTAAAACAATTCTAGAGTACTTCTGACCTCTGAGGCGATCAACAAAAACTGGTGGAGCTTACCCTGTGACATTTCCAAGAGTTTCTAACTTCGCCACGAATCTTGGAGTTGCACCAGAATATGTGGAGAGACAAGCTACGTAAGCCACCCGATATGATTTCGACGCTTCAGATCATCGTTGGCGAAACAAACATAAGCTCATCCAATGGAGAACGAGCTACAAAGGCTCATCCGATGAAGAACGAGCTTCAGCGCGATTAAAAACGGGACCTCGTCTGTCGCAGATTCTTCAAGAGGTCTGATCGAAAGAGATTCGACATCGACGATTACGAATTGCCGTAGAAAACGAGTTGACTCTAATATTCGATGCAGCTGAATGAGCATCAAGAATATTTTTATATCTCTTAGAGTAAAGACCGTCAGATCTACATTCAGCCAGCAGACCAGATCGCGAGTTTCTTCAACACGGGAATTTGACGACAAGAAGCAGATAAACGCCGATATCGACATCGACTACTGGACTTCCAAATGTTTCACCCATCAAAATTTGAATGGCCTCTTTGTGAGAAGATGAGGCTTACCTAATCCTTGCTATTTGCTATTTATTGTGTGTCATTTTGTGTGTTTATTATTTTCTAGAAAATCCCTACAATCTTCCCCTTCACAGTGATATATCATTTATCATATGTGTTAGAGTGTTTCGAACTTTCCTTGCGTGACACGTTTTCTATTGCGTGGAGTGTTCCGTCATCGTCACCGTATCTCTAGAATCCCTACCGTGCTTCTAGGTCGTGTTCCTACGGACGCTTCCACTCATTTCTAGAATTATCTTAGAAGGTCTGGCCGTCCCCGAGGACAGTGAGGGCGACGACAGTAGCGATGGCCCTTGTAATGGCCTGTCGATCCTCGTCGTATTCTCACTAGGACCTTGACCAGTAGCTCCTACTGTATGTACCCAGCTCGAAAGAGCCCTCCACCACTGCCTGTACCTGAGCCACCCGCACACCCGCTCCCTCCATTTTCCCGAACGCATGGTGGCTTGGAACCCGAGGCACTCTCGGGTTCCGCGGAGGTCAATGGTTCCTCCTACCTGCATTTTCTGTCCCGTTCTCTCCACCTTCTGAGCCTTCCAAGCGCAAGCGCGCCTCGCACTGGACCCAGCAACGGCTCTCGGGCGCTTCGCCTCCTCGTCGTCCACCTAGTCCTCCTCCTTCCCACCCCACCCGTGGTGCTGAGGTGCCTCCCTCTGCCCTCTCGACTTCAGCTGCAGAGATAGAATATGCCGTTATTAAGAGTCGCTTCGACAATGACTAATCGAAGCGATTCCCCTGGCTCCAACTCCACCGTATGAAGAATGGGCAACCAGCACTCAAGTGCGCCACATGCCTAAAGCAGGCTGATCCAACCGCCAACACCAACTACGGAATAAAGGGTGAGGGCGGCCAGGATCTCCAGCTAGGCCGCATTTGGAGCCACATTGGAACGAGGGCTCACAAGCGTGAGATTGAGGCGGATGAGAAGACGGAGACAGAGAGGGCGCGGCAGGTGACACTCTCCCGCTGGCAGCTCACCGATGTGGGAACGCATCATCTCATCAGGCTTCTGCATGTGGCGCTGTTCATCTGACGTGCCAACGCTCCAATCGCCTGCTTCGTGCCACTCTGCTGGTTCCTGGCAAAAGAAGGCATGCTAGATCTCCCTCCAAGCGGTGGCTACGGTTCGTATTACACGGAGTGAGTGCCCACTTGCTGTTTGCATTCACCCTCTTGAGAGGCCCTGCTGTTCTCACTTCGCGTCCATTATGCTACATATATGTTGTACCCGTAGCTTTTATTCATTGATGAATGAACGCGGCGTGCCATCCCCTCCCCAGATATGGCTTCAAGGAGAGCATCCGCGCCAACTCCATACGGCACATGCAGGAGCAACAGAAATGCCACATCCAAGCCTCTCCATACGTGGGCATCAGCATCGATGAATTGATGGCAAGCACCTGATTCTCTATGCCACCTTCTTCAAGGGCACGCGTGTCGTCACAGAGTTTGTGACCCTGCTGAGCATGGAGCGCACCGACGCAGCTGCCCTCACGAAGACCATGGTCCACTATCTGCTGTCCACCAGCATGGACCTCCAGAAAATCACAGGGATTTTGACAGATGGTGCCTCTATGATGACGGGCGAGCGCAACGGCGTGGTCGTGCGCCTCCGTGCTCAGATTGAGCACCTCGTCAGCACACACTGCATTGCGTACTGGCGAGTCTTGTCATGGCACATTGCGATGCACTGCAGTATCTGTGCTCAAGCTGTCGCATTGTGCTAAACTTGTTAACAACTTGCCCCTACTCAACTTTGAACACCACTCTGTGTCCGCTTCTTGCAGAGAGGCGCTCGCTACGAAGGACGTGTCTTCTGCGATTCCAGACTTGCAGATGGTGGACCTGGTTATACGTGTGCTGACAGACATCCTCGGCCGAAGTCATGTCTGGCACCAGCGCTTCATCAACTTGCACCGCACCTCCTTGGAGCAACTCTCTATCCAGCTCATCCATTGACTGTCTCGCGGCGAAGCCGTGTCGCGGCCCGTCGAGGTGCTTCCAGCGGCGGTCGTCCTGTTGCGGGAGCATGGAAGTGAACTGTACGAGGTGGTCACCTCGTTTAAGTTCAACTTCGTGGTCCGCTTTCTGGCGGACATTCTGGGTGAGCTGAACCAGCTCAACGTGCGCTTCCAGCAACGCCAAGTATGTGGCGACTAGAATCCGCATTTAGTTTGCACCCTATGTTCAACCTTGGTCCGTCAGGATCCTCTATACTAGCATCGTCCCCTGCAGCTCATTTACTCGCTGTGCTTATTCAATTCTGCCTGCCTTTGTTGGTGCTGTACCCCCCACTTACGGAGGTGGATGTCACGCTCGTGGCGCACTTGGTAGCGCAGACGAAGAACGTCATCAAGGCCCGCTACATCAGCAGTGCCCCGGGATATGTCTTCGGGTACGGAGCATGGTGCCATGAACAAGCGCCAGATGCAGGCAGTGGGCGTGGATGCGGAAGGAAACCCTGTAACAAGCGTCTTCATTCTGTACGAGTTACCCCTTCCTAACCAGGAGACGGGGGGGGGGGACATCGCCGCATGCTTCAAGATGGCGGTCCGCTATGCGCGAGGAGTCAACGCCGCCTTGATCGCCGCCTGCTGGACCTGCTGAACCTGGAGAGGACGAATCTGCTCCTCGACTCCGCTTACCTGGAGAGGATGACATCCTGTGTTTTGCCACCTTCAAAAGGTGGCTAAAGCAGTTGCACGCTCTCTTCTGCAGCAAACTGCCATGTAAGCACTGAAATATTCACCCCCTGTGGCATGTTCTCTGCATAACCCGGTCAGTATGTCTGTCTATGCGTTGAATGCTTTGTACATTAACAAGTGTGATGTTGTCTCTGCACACCTATCCCCCACCCAATAGGATTTGACTTAAATGTGGCTGTGACCAAGCTGTACATGTTCACCTCTGCCATGGTCTCTCAACACCATGACGAGGACTTCCACCAGGCCCTCAGCCACACCCTTCAAGATGACAACTGGCAGCGCAGCTACCCCAACATCATGGGCATGTGGCAGGCTGTGGCAGTGCTGCCGCTCAGCACTGTTGAGTGCGATGCTCCCTGCTGCAGTACGACGTCGACTAGTTCAACGTCGTGGCCATCTTCTGCAACGAGGAGCCAAGACGCCCACTGAGAGACTTCACTGGAACTGTGGCTGGACATGCGCAGTTTGTAGACCTTGATAAGGAGACGACCTCCGGCAACGCTGGGCCTGCTAGTGGAGGCACCTGAAAAGGACGGCAGAGGCCCTGGTAAATAATTAGAGCGTTGTGACTTCCTAGTAGTAGTGCGTTGTAGTGATGGTGCAAGATGTATGACTTGATGACACCACTTTGTTAGGAGAACCTTTGTAGGCATGATGCTCTGCAGGAGATTACATGGCTCGTAATCAAAAGTCTAAGTGCAAATAGGGTGCGCTGGAAGTTACCGTGGCTACATCAGGGAGCTTTTTCAAAAACCTGAAAATACCCTGAAACTGCAAGGGTTTAATAGTTTTCACCCTTTTAGGCAAGGCAAAAAAATTTTAGTGCCTTGATCCCTAAGGGTGGTCTTAAACCAATCTCTGCCCCTGCCTTGCACACACAGCGCCCTACACACTACAGCATTCTGAGCTGTGTAAGAGTATTCCGATTCTACCCTCATGTCCAAAACCAGAAAAAAAAAAAAAAAAAAAAAAAAAAAAAAAAAAAAAAAACCTTCTGTAAGCCTACCAAAAAAATCTTGCCTTAGGGTTTAGGGTGCTTTGTGTCAACAAATACATTTATATAAATTAGCTAGGTCATCTTTGTTTATAGCCTAGTTAGTTTAGTTCTTAGCGAGTATAGCCCTAGTTTTGTATCCCTTGACATTTTGCCTTAGCACACTTTTCCCGCTACTCTAAGGGTGGGCGAGATTCGGCTCCAGCGGAGCCAAATCCCGAGCCCACGGCTCAATGTTGCAGTGAAATTCCGAAATTTCACATAAAAAAACTCCGAAACAACATTGAGCCCCGCTCAAGTGTAAACAGTACCCATACGAAGATTAGTAGAGCACTGGACGAAGATGAACAGTGAGTGACGAAAAATACATGCGAAACCTACAGTGAGCAAAAAAAACCTCGCCCCCCCCACAACACCAAACGCGGAAACCAAACCCCGGATCGCGCAATTAATGGCAGTGACGTCGTTTGCTGATTTGCGAGACATTGGTTTCCCAATTGTGTCACTGGTATACTGTGCATGTTTTGACTTTCCCAGGGTTGGGCTCGAGCCCCCGGCTTGTCATGCGATTTTGGCACCTTGAGCTCGCGGACCGAGCGAGAGCGTCATTGAGCCCAATCTCCCCCCCCCTAACATGGTATTGAGCTAGGTTAGGATTTCCTGTTAAACAAGCTAGGTAAGGAGAGGAGCCATGGAAATGGCGTGAGGGTTTAGGTGCTAGGAGAATAGTTACGAGAGAAAAGAGAGTGAGTAGGAAAGAGAAGGAGATACAAGAAGGGGAGGTTGTCCCCTCTACAGTAGGATCCAGCAATGTAGCACAACTACCAAGCCTACACAAATATATATATATATATATATAATTTGACACACCCCCTAGGCTTGGTAGTCCCAAGCCCACCCAACACGCAACACCCCCAAGCCCGTGCACCCCCATGTCCTGTAGCAAGTGGGGCTTCTACCCCTCGTGTGAAGCCGTGACACCCTCGGCGGGTGGCAGCAACGGTGTCTGCGGCGGTACGACGATGAACGGTGGCGGTACGACGACGCACGGCGGTGGCGGCGCTGGCGGCGGCGGCTTCGACGACGATGGCGGTGACTGCGTAGCTCGCAGCACCTGACGGCATGGCGCGACCCGGCGACAACCGGGTATGATGGCATCAGCTGCTGCTGGAAAAAGGGGAGATGCAGGGGAGGCGGGGGGCGAATCTGCAGGGAGGGGCCATGGCTGGCGCGGCGCTGGCTGGCATGCGAGTGAGCTGACTGGCACCTAAAGCGGTGCACGCCCCACTGCCACTCGTGCACTGGTGCGTCAACACCGCCACAGCAGAACGTCGACGCTGCCACGGCGTTGCGTCAATGCCATGGCATCACGTCGACGCTGCCATAGCAGCACGACGACGCCACCACGGCATGGCGTCGACACCACGGCAGCTAGTCGACGCTGCCACAGCAGCACGACGACGCCGCCACGGCAGCGCGTCGAGGCTGCCACGGCAGCACGACGAAGCCGCCATGGCAGCACGACATGGCTGCCACGGCGGCGCGGAAGTGACAAGAGGGAGGAGAGTTTGAGGCGGAAGCGTGAGGAGAAGGCCCGAGCGGAAGGGCCTGCTCTGGTACCATGTTAAACAAGCTAGGTAAGGTGAGGAGCCATGGAAATGGCATGAGGGTTTAGGTGCTAGGTGAAAAGTTACGAGAGAAAAGAGAGTGACTAGGAAAGAGGAGATACAAGAAGGGGGGGTTGTCCCCTCTACAGTAGGATCCAGCAATGTAGCACAACTACCAAGCCTACACAAATATATATATATACAGTATATATAATTTGACATTTCCGCCATTACTCACACTTCGGCCGTTACTCACGCTTCCGCATTACAATAGGTTTTTTTTTCTTTCTTTCTTTCTTTTTTCTTTCTGCGCGTGTGCCCCTCTCGATTTCGCGCACCTCTTGCCCTCCAATTTCGCGCTCTGTAGCCTCGACTCCCCCCCGCCCCCTAGCATTCACACTGTTTTGTACGGCAGCCAGCAGGCCAGCACACTAGCCAGCATGCTCGCCAGTGCGCTAGCCAGCACGCTCGCCAGCCCGCTAGCCAGCACGCTAGACAGCACGCCAGCCTTTGCGCCAGCCAGCTAGCTCGCCAGCCACATTATCCAGCGTGCCGCCAGCAACTGCTGCCAGCTACTCGCCAGCAGAGCCAGCCAGCTCGCCGCCAGCAGCATCCGCCAGCTCGCCGCCAGCAGCTGCTGCCAGCCACTTGCCAGCAGCGCCAGCCAGCTAGCCGCCAGCAGCGTCCGCCAGCTCGCCGCCAGCAGATGCTGCCAGCTTCTCGCCAGCAGCGTCCGCCAGCTTGTCGCCAGCAGCTGCTGCCAGCTACTCGCCAGCAGCGCCGGCCACCTAGCCGCCAGCAGCGTCCGCCAGCTTGCCTCCAGCAGCTGCTGCCAGCTAGTAGCCAGACAGCCGCCGCCACTTCAGCTGACACTGCCGCTGAAACCACTGCTGCAGCTGCTGTCGCTACTGCTGCAACTGCCGCTGCAGCCTGTTAGGATCAAGGACGGAGTCTAGGTGAACTTAGGAGCTAGAATTACTCAAAATATAAATCCGAAATTCTGGACAGAAAAGTCGTCTTCACAAGAAACGACGTCGACGAAAAACTAGCCGTTGGAATGTCGCGACAATCGAATCTATTGTAGCTTGTAATCTTAGCTATCATTCTCAATTTGAATCACGTCGATTGATGGAGTATTCGCGACGCTATGTCTTTCGACGCACTGGAGGGTAAGCTGTAGGAGGAGAACTTAACTCAATCTCAAAAGTTTAATCAAAGTTCAAGAATCTCACAAGGAATAAGAGGAGCAAGAGAAAGGTTGGGATAGAAGAGAGGGATGAGAGGGAAGGTCCCAAGAGAGTCCCCAACCAAGGAAACCCCATAAGCGCAAAGTTCCTCCCTATAGGAACCTCAACTTTGACCTTTGTCCCTTCCCAACCAATCCATTCAAGTTGGCCACCCTTGCCAACCTAGCTTGGTTGTTCCCAACCAATTTGCAGCTGCTACAGTAGAGTGACAAATTTCCCCAACCCTCAAAGGTCCCATCTCCATAGTGAGTCACCCCACAACTTCACTTTGTAACCGCCGCAATTGTAACGCAAGCTCATGAACTTTGAATCTTCATAGCTTTCGCGTTCTTGCTCCGATTGAAGTGATTCTCGTTGCGTGGGAAAGAACTTCTCAAGATCTATCATCACAAATACCTGTTCAAACAAAAATAACACAGAACACATTCCCAAACTCCATAACAGACCATACATAAATGCTTGCACACATTCAAACCACACATGCAATTTGAAAAACATGGGATGGGAGGCAGACAGAATGTGATAGCATATGATGACATCACACAACGCAGCCACAGCCACAGCCGCAAAGGCTGCAGCCACTGCCGCTGCCGCAGCCACTGCTGCCGCTTGCGCCGCTGCCACTTGCGTTGCGGCCGGTTGCACTACCGCCGCTGCCACTGCCGCAGCTGCTGACCCCACTGCCGCTACTGCAGCCGCCGCTACCGCAGCTTGTGCTGCCGCCGCTGCCACTGCCGCAGCTGCTGCAGCCACTGCCGCTGCCGCCACTGCCGCTGCCGCCTCTGCCGCTGCAGCCGCCAGCTGCAGCCACCACTGCCGCCACTGCCCTTGCAGCCACCACTGCAGCCACTGCCGCCGCTACTACTGCTGCAGCTACAGCCGCCACTGCCGCTGCTGCCACTTGCGCTGCCGCCACTTGCGCTGCCGCCGCTGCCGCTTCCGCAGCTGCTGCCGCCACTGCCACTACTGCGGCCGCCGCTGCCGCTGCTGCCACTGCCGCAGCTACTGCAGCCACTGCCGCTGCCGCCACTGCCGCTGCCGCCTCTGCCGCTGCAGCAGCCAGCTGTAACTGCCACTGCCGCCGCTGCCCGTGCAGCTGCCGCTGCCACCGCTGCCCTTCCAGCCGCCTCTGCCACCGCTGCCCTTGCAGCCGCCACTGCCGCCGCTGCCCCTGCAGCCGCCACCGCCGGCACTGCCGCAACTGCCCTTTCAGCTGCCGCTCCCACCGCTGCCGCCGCTGCCTCTGCAGCTACCGCTACTGCTCCTGTCGCCACTGCTGTTGCCAACAGCTAGCTTACGCCTCCACTAGCCTGGCCACCAGCAGCCAGCACCAGTCGCCAGCTGCTAGCAGCCGACCGCCGGCAACCTGCCACCGACCCCCAGCAGTCAGCCGCCAGCTGCCATCACTCGTGGCCAGCCGCCGACCATCGGCCGCCAGCCGCCAGTCGCCAGTCGGTCGCCAGTCGCCAGTCGGCTGCCAGCCTCGTGAGTCCCCTGTCCCCTGTGTCAATCGCCATGTGCCGCCGGTCCTAGTGACTCCTAGCTAGCTCCTCGGTGTGCTGCTCCTAGTAGCTCCTCTCGCTCGTACTTCCTCCTCATTTGCTCCCTACTCATCCTAGCAGCTACAGCTCGCCGCCATCTGGCCGCCACTGCCGTCTTACTGTCACTCGCTCCTGCTACTATCAGCCTACCGTTAGCCGCTGCTACTACCAGCCTCCTGCTCGCTACCACTGCTCCCGCCGTAGTCGCCACTGCTACTACCTCAATTAGTGCTCTTGTAGCACCTAGTGCCTCCCACTAGTCTCGTCCTCGTTTTTTTTATAGTTCTTCACCGCCTCTCCTCTCGGCATGATGGCCTCGTTAGGGTCTGTCCCTCGGTCAGACCGCCAGCACTTCCCTCCGCTCTTCGCTTTCTCGCTCACCGGCTATAGCTGGTGAGCCCGCACCTAGACTGCACGCTCCTAGAGGATCACATTAGTTACCTCCTTGGCTTCTGGCTCCACGACCTCGACGTCTGCTTCCGGGCTCTTTGGCCAGTGCAGCAGCCGCAGTAGCAGCAACAGTAGCAGCAGCGGCAGCAGACGCAGTGGTGTCTTGGGGGAGTTGGGCGCGGTGGGGGCTCAGAAGGTGCAACCCCGGGGTGGTCATTGCCCTGAGTCCAGTGTGGTTTCTTTGGAGGACCGGAGGCCTTGGGGCCTAGGGGTCTAGGTCCCATTGTGTCTAGTCTAGGAGCCTCTACTACGTGTCCCCTAGGCTCCTCCTCTGCCCCTCAAGCAGCGGCCAGCTCCATTATCCTTGACTCGGGCACGTCGCGTTGCTTCTTTAGGGACAGCACTGCTCTCACCCCGCTTCCTGCGACAGTCCTCCGTCCGTCGTGGATGCACCTGCCCTTGGCTGTGACGTGCTAGAGGACAAGCACTACGAGTTGGCCTACCTTGCTGCTGCTGTTCCCCATCTCTGCTCCATGCTTGTATCCCTAGAGGGCGACCCAGATTCTCGACATCCCTGTTCCGCGCTCTTGAGCTAAGGCCGTGTCGGGGCCCTGGGCAGCCCAGTGGATACAGGCCATGGAGGCTGAGATGGCATCCTACAGATCCTCAGGCACTTACGTTGATGCAGTTCCCCTGCCTGGGGCAAACGTAGTCGATGGCATGTGGATCTACAGGGTGAAGCGCGCACCTGGAGAGCCGCCAAAGTTCAAGGAACGTTATGTGGCTACAGGCTTCAGCCAACGTGAGGGTGTGGACTTCTTCCAGACCTTCTCCCCGACCCCAAAGATGACTATTCTCCGGGTCCTTCTTCTCACTATCTAGGCTAGGGGGTGTGTCAACAAATATATTACTTAGGTCATATTTGTTCATAGCCTAGCTAGTTTAGCTCTTAGTGATTACAGCCCTAGTTTTGTATCCCTCGACATTTTCCCTTAGTCACAACTTTTCCCGCTGCTGTAACAGTGTAGGCTTGGTAGGTTCTCTACAATACTGGATCCTATTGTAGAGAGGACAACTCCCCTTCTTGTACCTCTCTCTCTTTCCTAGTTCACCCTCTTTTCTCTCGCTACTTTCTTGCCTACCTAGCTAAACCCTCTTTCAACATGGTTTCAGAGCAAGTCCTTCCTGGTTCACCCTCTTCCTCATGTTTTCACATAGAACTCTCCCTCTCCTCCTACTGACGCACCGCCTCGGTGGCCTCGTTGCGCTGCAGTGGTGGCCTCGATGCTCTGCCACGGCAGCCTCGTCGAGTTACCACGGCGGCCGCATCGAGTTGCCGTGGCAGCCTCGTCGCGTTGCCACGGCAGCCTGGTCGAGCTGCTGTGTCGGCCTCGATGGGCTGCCGTGGCGGCCTCGACAAGACCTTCTCCCCAACCTCGAAGGTGACTACATTTCGGGTCCTTCTTCACATAGCCGCGCAGCGTGACTATAAGCTTCACTCACTCAAATTCTCCACAGCCTCCCTGCAGGGTAGTATGCACGAGCAGATCTACCTCCGGCGCCCTCTAGGCTTCTCTAGCTCCTTCCCACCAGGGACCCAGTGGAGCCTGCGCCGTCCTGTCTACGGCCTTCTTCAAGTACCCCACGAGTGGCACGACACGCTTCGCACCACTCTTGCTGAGCTGCAGTTATTTCCGCCCTCTCTTTATTCAAACGGGTCAGACACCATTCTACATTCTACTGTACATAGACGATCTTATCTTTGCTACTCCAAACAGAGTCGCACTGGCCTCAGTGAAGGCCGAGTTACTTATGGGACACACCTGTACCGACTTGGTGGAGCTGAGGCGCTATCTGGGCTTGGAGATCTCTCGTGACTGTGCCGCTCGCACGATCACACTCTCCCATTCCCATATGGTGAAGCAGATCTTCCACAGGTTCAGTCTCTAGTTCTCCTTAGCACAGTCCACCACTTTGCATGTGGATCACAAGCTCTCGGCTCCAGTTCCGGCTGAACCAGTCAAGGCTAGTGGTGAGGTGCCTCATGTACCTGATGACTTGCACTCGACCAGATCTAGCGTACCCTCTCAATCTCCTTGCTCGCTTTGCCGAGACAGGCAAGCTCCGACCAGTTCACTGATCGGCTACCAAGAGGGTACTGCGGTATCTGGCGAGTACATCAGGACTTGGGCTTGTGTTAGGAGGACGGGAGCTAGTTGTGTTCACTGGACACACAGACGCATCGTGGGCTGATGACGTGGAGACGCTCAAGTCGTCTCAGGGCTACTGTTTTAGTCTTGGTGCTGGTGCAGTCTCATGGAGGTCCACTAGGACGTCGTCTCTAGGTCTGTCCAATTGTGAGGCAGAGATCTATGCTGGGGCCATGGCCACTAAGGAGCTCTGTTGGCTGACATTCTTGCTCACTGACTTAGGTGAGCAGCTTAGGTCTGCTCCGGTCCTGTTTGCTGACAACAGGGCCATGATCCTCCCGTGTCAAGAGGCTCGACTTGAGGGCAGGGTGAAGCACATCCAACTGCGGTACTTCCTGCTGCGTGAGTTGCAGCAGCGCGGCCAGGCTCGAGTGGTATAGTTGGCCTCAGAGGCCAACACCGCTGATATCTTTACCAAGGCACTTGCGCCTCGTGACCATCAGCAATTCTGTACTCAGCTTGGTCTCGTCTGTGTAGCAGCACCACTCCTTGTATCCTACGTCATACTATACCTGCTTGTACTTGTTGTTCTATACCTGCATGCCTTGCTACACTTGCTGACTGGCCTTGTGGCCTCTTGTCTCAGTGCTCAGACTAGTAGTAGTGCTGCCCTGAGTTGCCTTGTTGCCTTGTTGCCTTGTTGCCTTCACCGGAGGTCTGACTAATAGTGTTGCCCTGGTGTACTCTGCCTTGTTATGAACTGCCACTATCTAGGCTAGGGGGTGTGTCAACAAATATATTTATATAGATTAGCTGGTCATATTTGTTTATAGCCTAGCTAGTTTAGTTCTTAGCGAGTATAGCCCTAGTTTTGTATCCCTATACATTTTCCCTTAGCACACTTTTCCCGCTGCTAATTCGGATTTTCCCTTAGCACACTTTTATCGGCCCCTCGCACCGCCACAGCACAAACTGGGTATTGATTTAGGTGAAGGGCCAGTCAGATCTGTTGAAAAGAGCTAAGAATCTAGCTAGGCATGAGAATGCCGAGAGGTTTTAGCTAGGGAGGAAAGTGAGGAGAGAAAAGAGAGTTGGACTAGAAGAGAGAGGGATACAAGAAAGGTGTTGTACCCTCTACAGTAGGATCCAGTATAACACACCTAACACCTACCAAGCCTACACAATTTTATATAAATAATATATAAGTTGGCACACCCCCTTAGGCTTGGTATGCGCTAGCACACCTTACATGCAACACCCCCAAGCCCTTGCACCCCCATGTCCTGCAGCAGGTCTGGCTTCTACCCCTTGTGCAAAGCGGCGACATCGACAGCGGGTGGCAGCAACGGCGCCAGCGGCAGCTTCTACGACGACAACATCGGCAACGGCGATGGCAGGTGGCGGCGGAGCCAGCGGCACCTGCAGTGGCGGCGGCGGCGACTGCGAAGCCCGCAGCACGCGACGGCGTGGCATGGCCCGGCGATGACCGGGAAGGGAGCTATCAGCTGTGGCCGAGATGATGGGAGACACAGGGGAGGGGACGTGTCTTCAGCGAGGCGCCGTGGCTGGAGCGGCACTTGCTGGCGTACGGGCATGCTGGCTAGTGCCTAAACCAGCGCGCTGGCTGCAGCCATCCGTGCGCTGGCGCATCGAAGCCGCCCCAGCAGCACGACGATGCCACGGCAGCACGACGAGGCCGCCGTGGCAGCACGGCGGAAGCGTGAATAGGAGGCTCAGCAGGATCGTCCTGCTCTGAAACCATGTTGAAAGGAGCTAAGAAGCTAGCTAGGCACGAGAATGGCGAGAGGTTTTAGCTAGGGAGAAAAGTGAGGAGAGAAAAAAGAGATGTACACAAGAAGAGAGAGGGATACAAGAAGGGTGTTGTACCCTCTATAGTAGGATCCATTGTAGGACACCTAGCACCTACCAAGCCTACACGAATATATAAGTTGACAAGCTCCATCACTCACACAGCTCCCACCCACTACTCATTGCCCATTGATTTTGGTGAAGGGCCAGTAGTGCCCTCACAACAAAGCCCCCAGCAAGCATCGCGCCTTGTTTTTGGCTAAGGGCCAGCCAGCACCCTGCACAGGGGTACCAGCGCAAATTGCGCTCCCCCCCAATTACGGTACCGGTATTTGACAGAATGAGAGCCCCCTCCTCCCCCCTATGTAGAGTTGACGCATCACAGTACACTAGGATAAAAATTGTGAAAATTCAGCATAGGTGCAACAATCTTCTCTGAAAAAACTAAGAAAAATCAGAGTAAGGTACAAAAAAAAGACTTTGTAATCAGATTACTCTCAAAGTTAGAATGATTTACTAGAATGGGAGCATACAGGGGTATATAGTTAATGGGTTGTACTCTCTATGGCATGACCCTATGTAGTCTACTAAACATACACACATATGTTTGACACACCCCCTAGACTAGATAGGGGCAGTGCCTGGTGAGAGACAAGCAGCTCAGGGTGGCACTACTACTCCAACCTCTTAGGCAAGGGTCTAAAGACCAGTCAAAAGAGTACAAAAAAGGCAAGATCAAGACCAGGGCAGCACTACTAGTTTGGCCACTAGGAGAAAGCCATAAGGCCAGTCAGGATAATATATGAAGAGTTATACACAATCAAGGTCCTAGCAAATGAGGTGCTACAGGCACGAGACCGAGCTGCACGCAGTGCCGCTGATGATCTTTACGTGCAAGCTCCTTCATAAAGATATCAGCTGTGTCGGCACCGGAGGCCAAGTGTACTACGCGGGCCTGGCGACGCTGCTGTAGCTCGCGCAGAAGGAAGTACCGCAGCTGGATGTGCTTCGCTCTGCCCTCGAGTCTGGGCTCCTGACACAGGAAGATCATGGCCCTGTTGTCAGCGTAAAGGACCTGGGCAGAGCTAGGCCGCTCACCTAAGTATGTGAGCAAGAAAGTCAGCCAGCGGAGCTCGTGTGCTGCCACGGCACCGGCGTAGATCTCCGCCTCACAGCTAGACTCGTCAACAGACGACGAGCGGGTGGACCTCCACGAGACAGCACCTGCACCAAGGCTAAAGCAGTAGCCCTGGAAGGACCTGAGAGTCTCGGCGTCGTCCGCCCAAGAAGCGTCTGTGTGCCCGGTAAGGACCACTGGCCTGCGTCCTCCTAGCACTAGCCCCATGCCCGATGTACTTGCTAGATATTGCAAAACCCTCTTAGTTGCAGACCAGTGCTGTGGTCGGTGTCTGCCGGAGGCCACAAAGCGGGTCCGGTTGCTGAGAGGGTATGCGAGATCTGGACGAGTGCAAGTCATCAGGTGCATGAGACAACCCACCAGCTCTGCGTAAGGACCACTGGTCTCTACAGCCTCCTCCAGGACTGGAGTAGAGAGTCTGTGGTCTACTGGCAGAGGGGTGGGCTGTGCGGAAGAGAACTGAAGGCCAAACCTGTGAAGGACCTGGCGCACCAAGTGTGACTGTGTGAGAGTGATGGTGCCCGCGGCTCTGTACCTAGAGATCTGCAAGCCAAGGTAGTGGCGCAGCTCTCCTATGTCAGAGCAGGTGTGTCTACTCAGCATCTCAGCCTTCACGGAGGCCAGCGCGTCTCTGACTGCAGTAGCAAAGACCAGATCGTCTACGTAAACAAGGATGTAGAACGGAGTCTGGCCGGAACGGACGAAGAGCGAGGGGTCTGCAGACGAAGGGAAGAACTGCAGGTCAGCAAGTCTAGCACGCAGCGGGTCGTGCCACTCACGGGGCGCCTGGTGCAGGCCGTAGACGGGGCGCCGGAGGAGCCACTCGGTACCAGTGGGAAAGGTACCGGAGAAGCCCTGGGGGCGGAGCAGGTAGACCTGCTCGTGAAGACTGCCCTGGAGGAAAGCAGTGGAGAAGTCGAAGGAGTGGAGCTCGTAGTCACGCTGTGCTACTACGTGTAGCGGTGCCCGAAGAATAGTCATCTTTGGGGTCGGCGCGAAGGTGTGAAAGAAGTCAACACCCTCACGCTGACTGAAGCCACGAGGAACGTAGCGCGCAGCCATTCAGAGGCGTTAGGCGGAAAACCCAGGAAGGGTGCGGGCTGAGAGCTTGTCCGCGACAGTGTCGCGGACGTGAGCAATGCTGCCCCAGATGTGGAATGAAGGCGCGTCACCAGGAGACCCGGTCCAGAGGAGGGTCGGCGAAACCAGTGGTCGCTGGGAGCGCGGCCACAGGTTAAGCTGGTGAGCAGCGTAGCGCACAGCGAACGGCCACAAACAATGGGGTGCACCAGCGTGGACCATGGAGGTGCGAGCCACCTCCATGATCTGGCCGATGCGTTGCTCAGCGACCCCATTCTGTTGTGGGAAGTCGGGTCGTGTGTACGTTGGCTGGATGCCCTGCGCACGGCAGAAATGTCCTAGAGTGCCAAAGGCAAACTCGCCACCTCAGTCAGACTATAAGCGACCTACAGGCAGGCGATGGTGCGTGCCTACAGGCAGGAGAATGGTAGGCACGTCGGCCTTCCGCTCCAACGGGAACACTGTGGTGAACCGCGAGAAGTCGTCAACGACGACTAGGAAGTAGCGCTCTCGGCTAAGACCATGGACCGGGGCACGGCCCCAGACGCTAGGGGGGGGAAGGAGCTCGAGGCTACGAAGCGCAGAATTGGAGGGCATGGGGGTGCGCGAAATGGAAAGATTGTCACATGCGCAAAAAAAAAAAAAAAAAAAAAAAAAAAAAAAAAAGCCACTGTAGCGGCGGAAGCGTGAGTAACGGCGGGAAAAAAAACTAACCTAGCTCAATACCATGTTAGAGTAGTGGGAAAGTTGTGACCAAGGGAAAATGTCGAGTGATACAAAACAAGTGCTGTACTCACTGAGAACTAAACTAGCCAGGCTATGAACAAATATGAACTAGCTAAGCTATATAAATATATTTGTTGACAGTTTTAACTAGGGTGAGAGAAAAGAGGGTTGGACTAGAAGAGAGAGGTATACATGTTGTACCCTCTACAGTAGGATCCAGTATTGCAGCACACCTAACCTACCAAGCCTACACAACTATATATAAATAATATATATAAGTAGACACACCCCCTAGGCTTGGTAGGCGCTAGCACACCACACACGCAACACCCACAAACCCTTGCACCCCAATGTCCTGCAGCAGCTGTGGCGTCTCCCAGTGGGTCAACCCCTCGGCAATCGAGGCAGCGATGTCAGCGGCGGCGTTGGTGACTGCGGCGGCGATGGCAGCAGGGCCTGCAGCACCTGCGGTGGCGGCGGCAGCGTCGAGGCACCCGGCGGCGGCGGCGCCCGAGGCACCCGGTTGCGTGGCACACACTGTGACCACGGGGGGGAGGACGGCACGAGACCGCCAGCAGCTGCGGTGGGGAGGAGGGGGGAATGCAAAGGAGGGGGGCGATTCTTCAGCGAGGCGCCGTGGCTGGCGCGGCGCTGGCTGGCGTGGGGGCCAGGGCCTATTTTATCAGAGTAATTTACTCTGTTTTTCTGAAAATCAGAGTCGTTTTTGAAAACTACTCTAGGTGCCCTGAGTAAAAAAAATGAGGTTTTATTTTACTCTGATTATATCAGAGTAACCATTTGTACCCCTTTGAGGGTTAGTGTATAGGGGGTATACCTGTAGATTTCCCCTGTACCCCGTACCTGGCCATGCCCCAATATCCCGCCAAACGCGTCATTTTGCGCGTACCGCCAGGCAGTGGCACGTCATATGCTGCCATCCTTGCCACTGCTGGCAGCATCCTTCGCGCTGATCAGTCAGCACTACAGCATCACTGCAAGGTTGGCAGCGGTTCCCTCACCACCGCACGCCGATCTTAGCCACCATCCATGCATGCACGACCGACCTCACTCCCTCACCCACTCTGAGACGCCCCACAATTCACTCACCCTCCAAGAAGAGCAGACAAAACCCTTGTCTTGTTCAACCTTCCCTTCCTCCCCTACACCAAATATGTCTCTCACACCTTCCTAGCAGAAGAAAACCTCTGCTTACCTTT
Source organism: Closterium sp. NIES-67 (assembly GCA_027943415.1). Classification (NCBI taxonomy): domain Eukaryota; kingdom Viridiplantae; phylum Streptophyta; class Zygnematophyceae; order Desmidiales; family Closteriaceae; genus Closterium; species Closterium sp. NIES-67. Next base: position 479,753 of record BQMB01001274.1, on the reverse strand, counting down.
GCCATCGCTGCCGTCCGTCGTCACTCATGCCACTGCCGCCATGGCTGGCACGGGTGAGCCCGACGATGGTGGTGGTGACAAGTCTCTCCCTTTGCAAACTCCTAGTTTGCTCCCTCTTAGCGGGCTCAACTTTCTCCGTCGAGTTGCTACCACTCCAGTTGAGCCACAGCCTCTGCCTTCTCTCAGTAGTGAGGAATGGGAGAGAAATTTAGAGGCTATGGTTGATGTTGAAGGTCCTGTCGCCGAACCTTCAGCTGTACCTGTTGTCTCTGCATCAACTCCAGCGTCCACATCAACGGCATCAACTCCAGCCTCAACTCGTGCGTCTGCCTCGGAAAGGAAGTGCTGCTTCAACCAAACTCATCTCCCGTTCGCACCGCCTCCCCCTCAGCCTCCGTCACCACCAGAGCCAGAGCCCGTGCCACAGCAAGTGCCATCGGTTGCTTTAACCCCCGCCGAGAAGAGGGCCAAGGCCTATCTTGCCGTGCAACGGAAGTATACTGCCCACTGGTTACCGAAATTCCCCTGGCTAGTGCTGGATAAGACTAACGATGGTGCCCCTTGTTTGCGTTGCAGTATCTGAATGGAGCACGGCAAAGACCACGCACGATACGGGCACAACAGTGCTGATGGACGGGATCTCCAGATCGGCTCAATGTGTTTGCATGAGGAGAACACGAAGCACGAGAACGCAGTCAAGAAGCAAGAGGCGCTAGTGAAGGAGGTCGAGAATCAGAAGAAAATGGAGGACTTCGCGAAGCACGACCCTGACGGCGCGAGGATCATTCGTCTACTTCGAACTATGCTGTTCATATGCAAGGAGGATGCCCCGATCGCCATGTTCACGTGACTCGTTGGGTTCATGATAGAAGAGGGTGTCAAGGAAATTCCAAGACAGACTTATGGCGCCTACATCACGCAGTAAGTACCGGGGTGGCTCATGGTGTTTCGTACTCATTCTTGGTGAAATTGCGACTGCTCTGCTGTCGTATCAATCATTGAGCTGATTCTGGCTTATCCATGCCCTTTCCAAGTGCAGATATGGCTTTAAGGAAATAGTGCGCGCAATGGTGGCGTACTTGAAAGCACAGTAGATGCAGCATATCCACGCATCACCCTTCATCGGATTGAGCTGCAACGAGTCAACTGACAGAACGCGTGGCAAACATCTCATCATCTTCGCGACGTTCCTGAAGAAGCGGCGAGTCGTCACAGAGTTCCTGACGCTGCTTACTCTCGACAAGTGCGACGTGACAGCTCTGCAGATGGCATTACTCGGGCACCTGGAGTCTTGTGGCATCGAACTTCACAAGGTGGCGGGCATCAGCACGGATGGGGCGTCTGTCATGACGGGAGAGCACAATGGTCTGGTAGCGCGTCTTCGGGTGCGCATTCCGCATCTCTTTGGCTGCCACTGTATTGCACATTGGTGAGTTCACGTAGGTCGAGCCGCGCTTGTCTTCCCCCTTGCAGCCACGACGTTTCGAGTCCATTTCCTCGCATGTACCGCATGTCAGACTATTTGTTATCCGTGCTAATTGCCCGACTTTGCACGTTTCTTCGCAACTCGCAGTGAGGCCCTTGCAGTGAATGATGCGGCTAGCGCCTTCCCCGGCCTCTGGATCATCGACATCGTCATTCATGGCTTCGGCGAGATCGTTGGGCGTTCAACACCGTGGTACGAGAGGTTCAAGGAGCTCCAACTGATCCTCCACAACACGAACCAGGAGCACCAGGGGCTCTTCAACATCCGGTGGCTTTTGCGTGGAGATGCCGTAAAACGACTCTGCAGGATCCTCGGCGCTGTGATCGCTCTGCTCATCGAGTACAACCACAAGCTGGTTCCAGTGGTCAAAGCGCTCAAGTTCCACTTCTGTCTGTACTTTCCGGCTGACATCCTCACTGAGCTCAACACGCTCAACAGGTTCTTCCAGAAGTGGCCGGTATGTTTTTATCCCATATCCCCTTGGTCTTTGTGTTTCATGCCGCCGGTGGCCTATTGTCGTGTTGGATTGTGGACTTTCTTCAATTTCGACAATAACTTCTATTCTCCGCATCTTGCCGCTGCTTTTATTGCCCCAACCTCACATCAAGTCGACATCACCCTTGTCTCGCAGGAGGTCGACCGCACCATCACGTACATCAAGCATCGCTACGTGGAATATGGCGAGACCTCTGGCGCGGGGCTGAGCAAGCGGTATTACAATTTTCTGCAGAGTTATGACGAGAATGCCGGCAAGGTGCTGGTGCATGGCGCGGATGACAACGGGCGCCCGGTTTCCCACAGTTTCAAGCTCGTGGAGAGCTCCCTGCCCGGCCACAAGTATGGTGGCACCAAGGCGGCCTGCATCACGCTGTGCACTGCCTTCGCTGAAGACACCATACATAACCTGAACCAGAGGATGTGGGACCTAAAGCGGATGGCCGGCTCGAAGTTGTACAAGGTGGACACATGGCCGAAGAAGCAGGAAGTGCGGGAACGAAGAGCGCGCACTTGGGTCAAGTCGAACGTGGAGCTGTTTGACAACAAGCTTCCTGGTATGTATGGTGTCGATCCGTCCATGCACGTATCCCTAGCACCCACAATGTCGTCTCGTTATATGAAGATACAAGTATCCATGTTTTATAAAACGGTGGCAACACCACCATGGTACTTAATCGATGTGTTGTGTTCTCATTCCATGTCTCGAATCCCGCCCGAGCCCTTCCACAGGAGTGGATGGTCGAGCAGCTGAGCTGGAGTTGAAGACTTTCTGTCACATCATGAAGACGCACCATGCTGATGACGACTTTGGCCAAGGCCTCGCCAACATGCTGAAGATGAGGGACTGGGCCAAGAGCTATCCGAATCTCATGAGGATCTGGCAGGCGATGGCGGTGCTGCCCTTGTGCACTGTCGAGTGCGAGCGCGGTTTCAGCAGGCAGAACGCCGTCAAGAGCTGGCTGAGGACGAGCCTGTGTGATGCAAGACTCGGCGACTTGATGACCATTAGCCTCCTGGAGTACGACATGAACTACCCTGAGATCGTGGAAATCTGGAGGCGCCAGAAGAACCGCAGACATGCAAAAGTAGTGGCTTATGAGAGGAGCAGCGATGCTGCCAAGGGCAGGGAGCATAATGAGTCTGATGAGTCAGAGGAGGAGAGTGGCTCTGGTGAGAGTGCCTCAGAGGAAGAGGAGGATGAGCATGATGAGTAATGTATGTATGCGTATTTGAAATGAAACGTGCGTCTATCGGACCAACCATAAAATCCACTTAACCATGTGTTTGTTGGGGTGCACTACAGCAGCACAGAGTTGTGGAGATTTCTCCTCTGCACTACCAATGTATTTTTTTCAAAATAGTAAAAAACCCTGACAAATCAGAGGAAGTGTGAGGGTGCACTCTGATTTTCAGAGTAATGCGAAATGCCACTCCTCAATATCAGAGTAGTAAAAATCCAAAAGTAGGCCTTGGTGCGGGCGAGCTGGCTGGCGCTCAAAACGTGCGTTGGTCGTGGCTATCCGTGCGCTGGCGCATCGAAGGCGCCGCGGCAGCACGACGACGCCGCGGCAGCAGGACGTGGCCACCATGGCAGCGCGTCGAAGTCACCGCGGCAATGCGACGAGGCCGCCATGACTGCTCGACGAGGCCGCCGCGGCAGCGCAGAGAGGCCGCTACGGCTCCTCGACGAGGTCGCAGCGGCAGCGCGGCGAGGCCACCATGGCGGCGCGAATGTGACGGGAGGGGAAAGAGTACGCTGCGGAAGCGTGATGACAAGGCACAGCAGGATCTTCGTGCTCTGATACCATGTTGAAAGAAGCTAAGCCTAGAAGCTAGCAAGGCATGAGAAATGTCGAGGTTTTAGTTACGGAGAAAAGTTGATGAGAGAAAAGAGGGTTGGACTAGAAGAGAGAGGGATACAAAAATGGTATTGTACCCTTTACAGTAGGATCCAGTATTGCAGCACACTTAACCTACTAAGCCTACTCATTTATATATAAATAATATATATAAGTTGACACCCCTCCCTTCCCTTTTGATTCCCCCCTCCCCTCCATTTCGGGGCCCCCCTCCCCTCCGTTTCGTTTCCCCTCTCCCCCCCTTCCGGTCCCATGCATTGGGGGGAGGAGGTAGAGGGACACCGATGTAGAGGTGTGTAATGATCCATCCACCATTCTTGCTTCAGCGTTTATTTTCACACCAAGGCTGTAATTTTCAGACAAAATCTTATACTAAAGGCTGACAAAATCTTTTACTCAAGTCCATGGGGCTATGATGATAAATCAGCGTGCCCGAAAACCAATCGTAGGGCCTGTCTAGGACTACCACTCACCAGTCGCTAACTTCACTAACGCTGAGCAGAGACCAATAAGTGATACGCGCCTTTCTTCATGAGCAGCTCATCATGGGTGCCCTGCTCCACCACGCGCCCCTTCTGCATCACCACAATGCAGTCCGCCCCACGCACGGTGGAGAGGCGGTGAGCGACAACCACGGTGGTGCGGCCCACCATCACGCGTTCCAGCGCCGCCTGCACCACCTTCTCACTCTCCGCGTCCAGTGCTGACGTGGCCTCGTCTAATAGCAGCACACGCGGGTCCTTGAGGACCGCGCGTGCGATCGCGACGCGCTGCTTCTGCCCGCCACTTAGCTGCGTGCCGCGCTCCCCCACCAGCGTGTCATACCCATCAGGAAGTGAAGAGATGAAGCCATGTGCATTGGCGGCCTTAGCAGCCTCAACTATCTCCGTCTCAGTCACTGCCTCTAGCTCTTCTTCCTCTCCCCCATCAGCGCCACTTCCGGCACTCTCCCTACTCATCCTGAAGTCGCGGCTCCTCTTGAAATCACGGCTGCCCCTGCTGTCTCCAAAGTGCCAGAAGCCCTTCTTCTGGCCGCCGATGGGAAGACCATCAGCATCAACACCATCAGCACCACCACCACCACCGCTGGGAACATAAGTGGCAGCGCGGCCGTATGCAATGTTGTCGCGGATGGGGATGTTGAAGAGCGCGGGCTCCTGGCTGACGAGCCCCATGTGGCGGCGCAGCCAGCGCAGGTTGAGCGCGGCGATGCTGCGGCCGTCCAGCAGCACGGCTCCGCTCTGCGGGTCGTAGAAGCGCTCCACCAGCGCCACCACTGTCGACTTGCCGCTGCCGCTCTCCCCCACCAGCGCAACGGTCTGGTAAACAAGATTAGGAAAGCGAAATGACAGGAGACATGAAGAGGACCGAGACGCGAGAGGGAGTGAGAGGAGAGGGACAGGTCAGGGATTGCGAAGCAACTCGCCACCGCCACAACCACCAGCAGTGCCACCACCAGCGCCCCCGCATGCACGCAGAGACAGATCACTTGAAAAGACATGAGCATTGGCAAAAGGGGCCCGAGGGTGTGGTAGAGTGGTGCTGTAGGGGCAAGCCTCGGCACGTTCATTATCCGCGAGCAGACAGCACAGCTTGGAAGGAATTAGAGTTAATGACTGAAGTAGGAGCCTGGAAAAGTAGCACTGTGTGAAGATAAAGTGCAGCTGTGAGAGTTGTGCAAGCAGCAAGCTGCAACAATGCAAGCGCAGGGTGTGCAAGCGCAGGGTGTGCAAGCGCAGCATGCCCTTGCAACCCCTACAAACACCTCCTACACTCTAATACCTTCCATGTGATGCTGGCAAGATACTGACACTTGAACACATACATGTAATGCATATTCACATACACTGTGCGCACGAACACCCTCCCCCTCCGCGTCCCCTTCCCCTCCCCTCCCCCTTCCCCTTCCCCCCAACTCACCTGTGTGCACACGCACAGCCACACACCCACCCACCTTGCCGGCCGGAATGGTGAGTGTGAAATCCTGTAGAATGGTGAGGTGCGGGCGGGACGGGTACGCAAACACCACTCCCTCAAGCCGCACTTCCCCCTCCACGCCTTCCTCCGGCTTCTCCCCCGGCGCCTCTGGGTCGATGCGCGAGCGGCGGTCCAGCAGCTTGAAGATGGACTTCACTGCTGCTTGTGCCGTTGCCATGTCAGGCGCCAGGGTGGCGGTTTGAGCCACGCCCATGGCTGTGAAGACCACTGCGAAGAACGACTGGGGGGATGTTCGAGACGGGAGGAAAGGGATAGAGGGGAGGGAAAGGGAATGAGGATGAAAGGGGGAAGGGGGAGTGAGAAGAGGGGCCAGAGAAGTAAGTGCGTGACAGTGTTGCTTTTGGGTCGATGCACGAGCGGGGTCCAGCAGCTTGAAGATGGACTTCACTGACGCCTGTGCCATTGCCATGTCGGGGGCTAGAATGGCCGTCTGAGCCACTCCCATGGCTGTGAGAAAGGGATGCAAGGGTGTGGGTGGGGTTGCTTGGTTGGCGGTCTGTGCACCTCCCAATGGCAGTGAGGACCACCACGAAGGAGGAGAGCGGAGAGAGCGGGGAGAGCAGGAAAAGCGGGGAGAGCGGGGAGAGTGGAGAGTGGGGAAAGCGGGGAAAGAGGGGAGAGCGGGGAGAGCGGTTGATGTGACAAAAAACACAGTTGGGAAGCGGTGATGCAAAGACCAACAGAGAGGAGGAACAGGCATGGGGCGATAAAGTGATAGACGCTCGCTGAGAAGAGCAAAGACACGCAGCGGCTATCACATATAGCAGATTGAACCCAGACGGGAAGGCTTTGAGGTGCTTTAAACCAGGAGATAGAATCTGAGAAGAACAAGCAATGACAGCAGCAACTGTCACAGAAAGGCTACAAACACCTGAAAGCCCACCTGAGGCCTGCTACACACCTTAAAGCCGCCCTGGGCGCACCTGAAAGACGGACTGGAAGTCAGCCTGGCCAATCTTGACGAGCTGCCCCCCGCACCAGAAGGAGAAGGCATAGACGGCAAACAGACAGAACTGCCCAAAGGCAAACCCCGCCCCGCTGACCTGCGAGTGAGGGCGAGAGAGAGAGAGAGGTGTTGGGGGGGGGGAGCGGGGGCGGAGAGAAGGGAGATGAGAGACGGCTCATGAGGCGTGTGGCAGACAGAGAAAGTTCCCTACACCTTACCCTGGGCGTTGAGCAGCCTGGCCGTGACTGCGGTGACCACTCGCACCAGCCAGCGCTATCACCCCCCCCCCCCCCCCTCTCTCCCCCCTTCTTCCGGTCCTCCTCCCTCACCCCCTCTCACCCACCTGCGCCTTTTTCAGCCCCGCCTTGACGGGCGTGGAAGCGGCGGCGCAGTACAGCGCCATAACGTGCCCCTCTGCTCCAAACGATGCCACCGTGCGCATCGCCCCCACCGCGTCCGATGCAATGCGTGTCGCCACCTCATACGCTTGCTGGGAGGGGAACAGGTACCAGGGAGCGAGAGGCACGGGAAGGGGAGAGGGGCCTTCAAAAGGTGTGCCAGCCTTTGAGAGTCGCCGTGCGCATCGCCCCCACCGCCTCCGACGCTATGCGTGCCGCCGCCTCGTACGCTTGCACGGGATGGGGACAAAAGAGTGCACAGGTTAGCAATCTACGGTGTGAGATGCTTCAGGATTTGCCGTGAGCAGCACATTGCACTCACCGTGTCCGATGCAATGCGCACCGCCACCTCGTATGCTTGCTGGGAGAGGGGATACCATGGGGGCAGCGGTGGGCACCGGTTCGGAAACACACGTGCCAACACATCTCGGAATCACCCAACGTGCTGGTCATCATCGTCTCATCTCTCTTCTCTCCATTCCTCTCCTTTCGTCCCGTAATCCCTCCCCCCAATCCCTCCCTCCCCTCCTCAGAACCCACCTTGGCATCGGAAGCAAACCCCTGCAGGCTCCTCATCTGAAACAGGGAGCCAGCAGCGATGAGTGGCAGCTGGGCGAGGACGATGAAGGAGAGCAGCCACGAGGAGGAGAAGGCGATGATGAGCCCCGCTATGAGCGTTGCTACGTTCTGCACCGCCAAGGACAGGCGGTCGCCCACTATGGAGTGCACGTGCGTGGCGTCTGAGGAGAGCCGAGAGCCGATGGCACCACTGGGAGAGGGGGGGATGGGAGGGGAGGGAAGGGGAGAGGAGGGGAGGGGAGGGGAGGGGATGGGATGGGAGGGGATGGAAGGGGAGGGGGGGGGAGGGGAGAGTAGGGAAGGGGGGAGTGTGTGAAGGGGCATTGAGCAGGAGACAGTGAAGAGGCGGGCGCCCACTATGGAGTGCACGTGCATGGCATCTGGAAAGAGGTCGCCGCCACCTTGCATCTCCTCCCCTCACTGCGAGTTCTCCTCTCCCAGGCCAAACCTGAAACCCTCATGCCACCTCCCCTCATTGGGAGTTCTTGTCCTGTCAAACCCCTTGTCCCCTGCAACAGCAGTCAATGGACGTCTCCTCCCCTCACCTCGAGTTTTCCTCCCCTCAACTCGAGTTCTCCTCCCCTCACCTCGAGTTCTCCTCCCCTCACCTCGAGTTCTCCTCCCCTCACCTCGAGTTCTCCTCCCCTCACCTCGAGTTCTCCTCCCCTCACCTCGAGTTCTCCTCCCCTCACCTCGAGTTCTCATCCCGGTCGAACCAGGCCATCTCCTGGCGGAGCACGGAGTGGAAGCACAGGCGGCGGATGCGGCGGATGAGGCGCTGCCCCGCGACGCTGAAGAGGAACGTCTGCAGCGTGCGCGACACCCACGCCACCACGGCTATGATCACAAACATGAGCGACCAGAAGTCCGCGTCCTGCCGCATCTTAGCCTTGTCTGGTGGCCGGGAGAGAGAACGGGGGAGGAACGGGGAGGGGTGCTTTGTGATGTCCTTATGCCCACTTCATTTTGCCATCTGCATTTCAAAGAAACACGAGCTTTCTGAACTGAAATTTGGACCTACAGCTTAACCTTTTTTTTCATCAAAAGCCTGTTCTTAAACAACGGAAGGGACGGGGAGGGGCGAGAGGGCGATGGGAAGGAGCGGCAGGGAAGGGAGGGGAGAAAGGTGCTTTGGTTTCCAAGGAGCCCCTGAGGCCACACCCACACCCACACCCAGAACCACAACCACAACCACACCCACACCCACACCCACAACCACACGCGCGCCACCACTGCCAGGACCACACAAACGTGAGGGACCAGTGCACACACCAGGCATATATCTTAGTCGACTCAAAACACACCTCAAGATACGCATCAATCATACAACCCACACTTATTCCGCCACCACCATGACCACAAACGCGAGAGACAAGTGCACACACCACAACTTGGCCTCATCTGCCAGGGGATCCGGCGTTCAGAATGGCAATCACCTGGGTTATAGAAGACAGTGATAATGCGGGCGAGGCAGAGGGCGAAGAGAGGCAGGATGACGCCTTGAATCGCTGCCGCCACCGTGCCTGACAGCGCATACGGCCACTCGGGCTTGTTCAGCATGGCCAGACGGAGGAACGGGGACCGCTTCTTCTTCTTCGTTTTGTCCTTCTTCTCCTTCCCCTTGGCATTCTTCCCCGTTCCTCTCTTTCCTTCTTCCGCTGTCCCCTCCTCTGTTCCCTCTGTGGCTTTCTCACGTCCAACCTCCTCAGCTACCCCTTCCTCCTCATCCTCCTGCTCCTCATCACTGCTGCTGCTGTCCTCAGAGCTCTCTCCCTTCACCTCCTTCCCCACCTCCCCACTGCTCGTCTCCTCTGCCCCCTTACCCCCTACACCTGTTGTTACCCCACCCAACCTGCTTCCCACCGTCACCGCACCACCCTCTTTCCCACTCTCCCCGTCACTCCCAGCCTCCCCACCCCCCCTGCTGCTCCCCGCCATCTCCTGCAGGCGCACCAGCTGGAGATACACACCCCCTTCCTCCGCCATGAGCTGCTCGTGTGTGCCCTGCTGCACCATCTTGCCACGGCTGAGCACGGCGATCCTGTCCGCCGCGCGCACGGTGGAGAGGCGGTGCGCCACCACCACGGTGGTGCGGCCCACCATGACCTTTTCCAGCGCCGCCTGCACCACCTTCTCGCTCTCCGCGTCCAGCGCTGACGTGGCCTCGTCCAAAAGCAGCACTCGCGGGTCCTTGAGGATCGCGCGCGCGATCGCCACACGCTGCTTCTGCCCGCCCGACAGCTGCGCGCCGCGCTCCCCCACCAGGGTGTTGTAGCCCTGCCACAGGCAAACACGAGAAACAGAAGCTCTTTCGGAAGGGGATTGGGGTTTTGGGTCTCCAGTGAGGAAGGGTGAGCTGGTGCGTTTATTCAGAGAATTGGCGGGAAGGCGGAACAGCAGTGGAGGAGGGAGGTGGAAGGTAGGTTGGCACGGAGAGGTGGCAGAAGGAATGCAGTCGGGAGTGGGAAGAAATTACCTTTGAGTCAACGCAAGAGACGGCAGAACGCCCGGTGAGGTAACTTACATCAGAAAGCGACTCGATAAACTCATGGATATTAGCTGCCCGCGCCGCCTGCTTCACCTCCTCGTCGCTAACTGAACTCCCCTTCCCCTCTCCCCCTCCCTCCCCCCACGCCTCTCCACCCTTCCCATACGCGATATTATCCCTTATCGACACGTTGAAGAGCGCGGGCTCCTGGCTGACGAGCCCCATGTGGCGGCGCAGCCAGCGCAGGTTGAGCGCGGCGATGCTGCGGCCGTCCAGCAGCACGGCTCCACTCTGCGGGTCGTAGAAGCGCTCCACCAGCGCCACCACCGTCGACTTGCCGCTGCCGCTCTCCCCCACCAGCGCCACCGTCTCCCCCGCCCGGATCCTCAGCGAGAACCCGTTAAATATGGTCACCTCGGGGCGCGACGGGTACGCAAAGACCACCTCTTGGAGCTCCAGTTCGCCCTTGACTTCGGAGTCGGGGGGCGTTTCGCCGGCGGGGTTGGAGCTGTCGATAGGGGGGATGCGCTGGATGACCTGGAAGATCTTGAAGGCCGCGGCTTGCCCCGAGGCAAAGGCCGCGAAGGAGGGAGACGCCTGGCCAAGGGACCTGGGGTGGAAAATGGGTGAGAGAAGCAAGAGTGGTTGTGGGAGTGGTGGAGAAGCAAGAGTGGTTGTGGGAGTGGTGGAGAAGCAAGAGTGGTTGTGGTAGTGGTGGAGAAGCAAGAGTGGTTGTGGGAGTGGTGGAGAAGCAAGAGTGGTTGTGGGAGTGGTGGAGAAGCAAGAGTGGTTGTGGGAGTGGTGGAGAAGCAAGAGTGGTTGTGGGAGTGGTGGAGAAGCAAGAGTGGTTGTGGGAGTGGTGGAGAAGCAAGAGTGGTTGTGGGAGTGGTGGAGAAGCAAGAGTGGTTGTGGGAGTGGTGGAGAAGCAAGAGTGGTTGTGGGAGTGGTGGAGAAGCAAGAGTGGTTGTGGGAGTGGTGGAGAAGCAAGAGTGGTTGTGGGAGTGGTGGAGAAGCAAGAGTGGTTGTGGGAGTGGTGGAGAAGCAAGAGTGGTTGTGGGAGTGGTGGAGAAGCAAGAGTGGTTGTGGGAGTGGTGGAGAAGCAAGAGTGGTTGTGGGAGTGGTGGAGAAGCAAGAGGGGTTGTGGGAGTGGTGGAGAAGCAAGAGTGGTTGTGGGAGTGGTGGAGAAGCAAGAGTGGTTGTGGGAGTGGTGGAGAAGCAAGAGTGGTTGTGGGAGTGGTGGAGAAGCAAGAGTGGTTGTGGGAGTGGTGGAGAAGCAAGAGTGGTTGTGGGAGTGGTGGAGAAGCAAGAGTGGTTGTGGGAGTGGTGGAGAAGCAAGAGTGGTTGTGGGAGTGGTGGAGAAGCAAGAGTGGTTGTGGGAGTGGTGGAGAAGCAAGAGGGGTTGTGGGAGTGGTGGAGAAGCAAGAGTGGTTGTGGGAGTGGTGGAGAAGCAAGAGTGGTTGTGGGAGTGGTGGAGAAGCAAGAGTGGTTGTGGGAGTGGTGGAGAAGCAAGAGTGGTTGTGGGAGTGGTGGAGAAGCAAGAGTGGTTGTGGGAGTGGTGGAGAAGCAAGAGTGGTTGTGGGAGTGGTGGAGAAGCAAGAGTGGTTGTGGGAGTGGTGGAGAAGCAAGAGTGGTTGTGGGAGTGGTGGAGAAGCAAGAGTGGTTGTGGGAGTGGTGGAGAAGCAAGAGGGGTTGTGGGAGTGGTGGAGAAGCAAGAGGGGTTGTGGGAGTGGTGGAGAAGCAAGAGGGATTGTGGGAGTGGTGGAGAAGCAAGAGTGGTTGTGGGAGTGGTGGAGAAGCAAGAGTGGTTGTGGGAGTGGTGGAGAAGCAAGAGTGGTTGTGGGAGTGCGGGAGTGGGAAAGGATCAGGCACGGCGCACACCTTTCCTCCCGACTAGTAAACTCGGGCATCCAGAACACAAAGCATTCACCCACAAGCCCACCACTCACATGCCGCCGATGATGACTCCAAACAGCACGGAGAAGACCTTTCCTCCCGAGTAGTCGCTGTCGGCGATGAGCTTGGAGCCGTACCACAGCGCGAGCGCGTACGAGCAGAACATGACGCAGATGGTCAGCCCGAAGCCAAAGCCCGCCGCCAGGCCCTGCTTCACGCCCTCCTTGAATGCTGCGTGCAGGTGGGCGGCGTAAGCTTGGACCGACTTGCGCTCCGCCGTGAAGGCTGCCACCTGGGATAGGGGGGGGATCAGATGGGCGCACATGATGAGGGACAGATAGACGCACAGATGGATAGACACCATGGGATGGAATGGCATGGCATGGGATGGGATGGGATGGGATGGGATTGGATGGGATGGGATGGGATGGGATACGCATGAGAGCAAGGGGCGAACCACGGTTGGCTTGACTCGAGCCAGAGTAGGCTCGCCCGCCATTCGAGCCGAGCCAAGTCGCCTCGGCATGAGCTGAGCTGAGCAACTCCCAGTTTGTGGCACGTGTAATCGGGATTCAGGCCTCCCTTGGCCAACCTACAGCCGTTTTTTAATAGTCACACCCCTTAAAACCATGCTCAGCAGCGCCCTAACGACTTTGGAATTCTCCCACCCCATGGGATTTGAGGGAAGGCAGAACACAATGTCGGATGAGGTGTTGACTGACAGGACTCCACAAGGGCAAAAAGATGCGAAGACACAATTAGAACCATACAGCGGTGCAAAGAAAGGTCAGCATCAGATTCGACAGCATCTCACTGGGATGGGCCCCACCCTAGTAACACCCTGGTAACGGTGTCAGCATGCACTCACCGTGCGGATGGCCCCCACACACTCCTCCACGATGGTGCCTGCAGCCGTGTACGCCTGCTGCCCCTTGCTGGTGGACTGCTGCACCACCACCGTGATCACCCCCCCCGCCACCGCCAGCAGCGGCAGCGTGGCCAGCATCACCAGCGCCAGCTGCCAGCCCGAGATGAACGCCACCACGAAGCCGCCCAGGAACTGCGCCAAAAACCGCATGCACGTGCCCACCTGGGGGGAGGGAAGTGGAGAAATGAGGGAGAAGGACTCGGTTTGAGAAGGTTCGAAAGGGTGGGTGATGGGAGGGGGGAGGGTAGGACCCTCATAGCCCCCCCATGGCCCCCCCATACTTGCCACCCCCACAATCGCCAGACGACACCATTGCTGCCGTCTCAAGCCATTCCACCTCCCCTTATTCCCTCCTCACCTACTCCCTGAAGCCTTGTGAATCCAGCAACCCCCCTGCTTTCCCCCCATCCCCCCCACCTCACCTTCTCGCCCTCCCTCCCCCTCCCCATCCCCCTTCCCCCCATTCCACCTCCCTTCCGCCTCCCCCCCCTCGCAATATCACCTCTTTCTCTTTGGCCTCCTGCACGAGCACGATGTCCCCACCATGTGTGACAACACCTCAGATCACTCCATAGCAGCCCTGCCCCCATTTCCCACAACCCCCTCCATTCCCCCTCGCTCCTCCTAGCCCCTCCCCCCACACGTGAATCACCTTCTCCCCCATGGCGTCCTGCACTCACCTTCTCGCCCATGGCGTCCTGCACTGACCTTCTCGCCCATGGCGTCCTGCACTCACCTTCTCGCCCCCCCCACTTCCTCCCCCCCCCCCCCGAAATCTCCCCCCGAAATCTCCCCCCCAAATCTTCTCCCCACCTCACCCTCACCAATCTCACCTTCTCTCCCATGGCGTCCTGCATTGACCTTCTCCCCCATGGCGTCCTGCACTGACCTTCTCGCCCATGGCGTCCTGCACTGACCTTCTCCCCCATGGCGTCCTGCACGAGCACGATGTCGCCCGACATGTGCCCCACCACCTCGCCCGTGCTGAGGCTCGTGTCGAAGAACCCCACGTCCTGCCGCAGCACCGCCGCCAGGTACAGCGACCGCAGGCGCGCCGCCTGCCGCTCGCCCGTGCTCATCCAACATGCCGTCTCTGAGGGGGGGGAGGGGGAAGGGGAGGCGTTGGGGTGGAAGGGGGAACAGAAGGGGAGGAAGGAAAGGGAGGATGGGGGAAATGGTGGGAGAGAGGGGTTTAGAACGGGTGGGAAGCGAGGAAAGCGTGCGGGGTTGTGCGTGCATGCGTGCGTGCGTGTGCGACTGTGTGAAAAGGAGAAAGCGAAGCCCCCCCTCAAAGCCCACCCTTATCTCCCTCCAGGTGCCACCTTCCCCGCTCATTCCATTCCCCAGCATTCCCCCTCGCCCCCACCTAAGTATGCCGTGGCACCAGCCGCAATGGCCAGGTAAACGAAGTTGAGCGACGCCTGGGGGGGGTAAGGGCCGGAAAAGGGGGCGGGTTTGGGGATGCGAGAGATCAGGGGGGAAGGGGAGCATCGAGGTTGGCAGGTTGTGAGGGGAGGTTGGAGGGAGTGGCGGGTAGGAGGGCGAACAAAGGGGCGGCATGCATGGAGCAACGCCATGGTGGGAGGGCGAAACAGGATGCGAGGGAATGCCATGCGACGGTCTGCCATGCGAGGGTATGCCATGCGACGGTATGCCATGCGAGGGCACGCCATGCGAGGGTATGCCATGCGAGGGCACGCCGTGCGGGTTTCTTGCGTGGGAAAGGCGGGCGCACCTTGGCGACCTGGTCGAGCATGGCGTCCATGCCGCCCGCGTTCTGCCCGAAGGCGTTCATCATGTCGCCGAACAGCAGCGCCATCATGGGCAGCGCGATGCCCTGCCCAATGGCGCCCACCGACCCCACCACCATGAGGAGAACGTCCCACTTGTCCGCGTACCGGAACAGCTGCCAGTACGCCACCGTCCCCCCAGCTCCCTCCTTCTTCTCCTCCTTCTCCCCCTTCTCCCCCTTCTCCTTCTCCGCCCTCTCCTCCTCAACCTTCGTCACCATTTCCTTTGAAGGATCTTCCCTTTCCGCTAGTAGCGGCACCAGCTTTGTATCCTCGCCCCTCCCCGCTCCTCCTTCCCCCACTTCCTCAGTAGCAGGCTGCTCTCGACCTTCCTCTCCCGCATTCTCCGCCTCCCCCTCTTCCCCTTTCCCCTTCTCTATAACCGGTTCCGCTCCTCCTTCCCCCGCTTCCCCCTTCACCCCCCCTCCCCCCTGGCCGGAGCCGTCCGTCTCCCCCGCGTTCTCCTGCGCTCCCCCTCCCAGGAGCGGGGAGCTCTCGTCCGCTACCGCCACCGTGACTACCGCATCCCCCACAGCCTGCTGCGCCGTATCCTGCACCGGCGGAAGCGCCGCAGACGTCGCAGATTCCGCCGCCGCGCTCTCCGCGGCCGCGGGAGGAGGCGCGGGAACCGGCGGCGACCCGCCGCGCTCGGTGTCGGGATCCGCGGCCATGATGGGGAAACGCGCGTTGCGCGGAAGGGTCGCTTGGCTGGAGCACGAAGAGCGCACAGTCACGAATAACGACGAGACCGCCATTGACGGGGGGGAGGGAGGGAGGGAGGGAAGGAAGAGGGGGGAAGGGAGTTAAAAAAGCAAGACATAAGCTACAAAAGTAGTAAGTCTGATACTAGGCTATACGAAGCATGCAAAATATCATGTAGGTTAGAAGATGAAGAGTCCAACTCTTTACTTCTAAAGGTTGGTACTACGGGAACCGAATGATTGCGAAGTTCGACCCGAATGACGATCATTGCGGAGTTCGACCCGAAAGACGATCATTGCGAAGTTCGACTCTTGGTGCTAATATGTATCATAAAGAAGGTGTCAGCGCGTGCTTTAGTCGAAAGTATTCAATGCTGCGACGGGATCAGATCCACAATAAATGACAGCATTCTCTACGCGGCGTCAGAAAATATACTGAGACCGTGGCGCGTCACCCTATGCACCCTTGATTTGCGGCGGTCACCACACTAGTAATGCGCACGCGGAGCACTCACCCCGAGAAAAGGCCCCTGAACGAATGCCCTGAGCAACAGAAAGCGACGGGGAGAGAACCAGAATGTATCACTGCGCCTCGAGAGAAACTGAGAAAAGTACTGTAATACAATTTACTAGGCGTATATTACGCGAAACGGCGAAGAGAACATGTGAAAAAAGAAGCTGGGAATGAGAAAGAACAGCAGTCGCTAGTTATTCCTCTTGTGACATCTGCTTTGGGAATGTTGACGCGCTATGTCACCTTCGCAACCTCGCTGCTGGAGCGAACATTTCTTCAGGGATACGTGCCGTGCTGTTGTGTTTTGGCGGTTGGAACTTGGAAGGTGGCAACTGCCTCGCTTGCCTTGGAGTGAGAAATGACCGGGCTAGGGGTGCCCTTCGAAAGGGCTCATTTTGAATTCGGTATTTTGAATTCGGTTGTGGTGAAACTTGGTACACAAAGTTGCTCTTGGTTCTGTGCGCTGCAACTTTGTCCAGAACTATATGACCCGCAACTTTGGTTCTGTGCACTGCAACTTAGTGTTTTCAGAAGTCTCAACTTCGGCATAGGAACGCCCTGAACTTTGAGGAGGTGTTGACATTGGTCAGATATTTTGGAAGCAACAGAAATCTCCCGTAAAAGGTGTAGCGAATGAAAACATTCCGACACGTCATTGAGCTTTGCAACGGGGCGCCTTTTGTTTCAGAACGGTACAAAAGGATGTCGTAGTCCTTAGTCCTCGACCTGGCCTCGGGTCGGGTCGCTCCGATCCAACGTCGTTCCCGAATGCTGTACGGAAGCGCACTGCGCGACTCGTGAAAGCCAGGGTTTTACGCATTGGGGAAACCCTCCTGACACGACCTTACCGCAAACGCATAGTACAAGGGGTATGCCATTAGGTCCACGACATTTCACTCCACGTAATACTCCAAGGTCCGGAATTCGATAAGATCGGACACGATGTACTCCGTCTGTACGGTATACATCTGCTGTTGACTTCGCTAAAAAAGCGCAAAAAAACATTGTGACCAATCAAGATAGTCGCATAATGCCACCGACCATCAAGTCGCGCCACCCGAATTGGGTGCGATCCCAGCATGCGAGTGTCGCCAACCAACCCGCGAGTGCGAGCTCGGAAATTTCTCGTGAACTGTGCTTGGAATTGCCCGGCCAATACGCGCTTGCCAGGGCGATCGGACGTAATCACGACGGACCGGGGGGCGACAGCCAGCTGGTACCCCCGTCCACCTGGCACTTTTGTATGTGCGCTGACCTGGGCATGAATCCGTACCCCCTTTTCATTCATTCTGTCTTATTATTTCGGTCCTATTCTAATCCTCGTGTCAAGAACATTCGAGGCATTTTCCATATTTTATAACCAAAGACGTAAATATTCAGGCTTTCCGCGTGACACGAACAGGTCCGTCCCGAATACGAAAACACGACACACGGTCCCTCAATCACTATTAACCAATGCACATTTCGAAAATGTTTTTCTTCAATGGTTTTTTTAACCTTCGTGAAAGTAAGTGATTGGTTGACGAAACCGCTCAGGCGAGTCGTCATAATTTCGTTATGTTAAGCCCTTTTCGTGAGACCACGAAAAGGGTTTTTTCCAATTATATGATTTGCGTGTTTTGAGCATGCGCTGCTTGCGGAAGGTCGAGAACGAGGTGTTACTTTTATTGTCCGCGATAACTCTGACCAGACGACAAATTTTCTGAACGTTTTTTAAGAAGCCACATGAGCCCTCACATGACACGCGGCGGAGTCGCTAGTAACCTGGCCCAAGGGCCAATACGCCAAGGCACCCATCGTGAACAGAAAGAGAAAAACAGCCTACGCCACCCCACCTAAAACCGTACGTGCTACTCGATAATCCATTTTGCCCGTAATGAACCGCTCCTATTCGTCGTAGTCCATATCTGCGAGTCGCGGATTTGGAGCATAGAGCATACCCCCTGTACGGATTCCTTTGATGTCTTCACCAAATCCCTGCGCTTGGTCTTCACATTGGATTTTAAAGCCGTTAACCCAAATTGCATAAATTGCCTTTCAAGTCTATCTTCAAAACCCCCGATTGGTAACCCAGTTCCCCAGAGCGAGAGCAAAAACGAAAGTTGCGCAGCAAAACGACGGGAAACAGTCTAAAATCTTGCGCCACCCCCAGCTGATTATGCCCCTGCCCCCGGCACACCAGGCGTTTGAGCGGTGTTGGAAATATCTCAAAGGACTTGAGCGTTTCTGAAGTGTAACACTGTACTCGAGGAAGATTACAGGGGAGCACGCGAGTCAACGGAGGTTACACGAGGGGGCGGACAAAGAATGCGAAAAGACTCGAAAGGTCGCAACTGGAGGTTGCGACTGACCGTTACAACATCACGGATGGTAACCGAAGCGGCAATCGAGTCGCTGTGCGACTCGATAAACCGTTCCTGTAACTGTATTCTACAACTGCCTTCCTATCTTCTATATATTGTTGTATGCTTGTTTCTTCAATCAATCACTTGTTCTCATATACTAGTACAAGGGTTCAACTGCCTCAACTTCCGCTGCACTACTCAAGTCTTAATCTTCAACTGGGACTTAGTCTCTGCAAAAGATCCTAAGGGCTTTTCTCAGCCCAATATAGTATGAGAGCTGGTCAGAGACCAAACTCCCAGCAACTACGCTCCATCAACAACCTGCAACTCAACTCAATTCAACGACTTCATTGATTACAAGACATGGACAACAAGGGCAAGAAAGTCTCCACGGGCTCACCCAGCGGCCAAGAAACTCAACACGGCAACTCTGGTCTGCACACCTCAGGACTGCAGACAGAGACCGGGACTGCTCAAGAAACAACGGGAAGAGTACCAGAGATGGTGACTCTATCTCCCTCTTCAAGCGTGGACCCCAACCTTATGGAAAGGTTCTTCAGCTTCATGTCGCACTTCGACCAGCAGCAGCAGACAAGGACACCTGCGCATTCAACACAAAGCAATGAAGGAAACATGGGATTAGCGCCGATGAGCCTCGACAACTCATCGTTTGGGCGACACAATCAAGCGCCTACCTTTGCGCCTTATCACTCTTCACCGGGGACGTTCGAGTTTATGCCGCCCCGTGCCCAACCAACAGCAGCTGCATCACAACAAACACCAAACGAAATCTTAAGTCTCCAGGCGCAGTTCTCGCACGTGATAAAACTGCAGACATCCTCACCATTCAACGGACACGACTTCTTTACCTGGAGCTTCGAGTTCGAGCTGCTGATGGAGGCCGCGCATCTTCTGGGATACTTCAACGGGTCCCTGCCATTCCCAAGCAACGGCACTGGAAGGGAACAAGAAATCTTCACGTATCAGTCGCTGCTGGCGTATACGGTTCTCCTGAGAAACCTGTCACCACAAGAACAGCAGAGCATCAGAACATACAGGAGCTATGGAAACTCCGCGGAGCTCGCATGGCACCATCTCAAGTGCCTTTACCAAGCAAACGACAGCGTGACACAAAGCAGACTCATGCAACAACTGACTACAATACAGATGAAGACCGGGGAAAAGGCGATGCAGTATATGAGTCGCTGCCAGACCCTCCGCGACCTCCTGCTTCGGTGCGGAGGAACAATCACTGAAGAAAGCTTCGTGACACTTGTCCTCGCCGGGCTCGGGCCAGAATGGAGAACTACACGATCGCTCCTTCGCGCCCACGGAAGGATTTCGGAGATGCACCTCTGCGCCGAGCTTCACGCTGAACAACAGGAGATGGACCTGTTCGAAGAAAGACAACCAAGAAAGCAACAGCAGTTAGTCTTCTACACTCAACGAAGAAACGACAACACCTACAATCGACGCGGCAAGCAAGAACGCGACAACAGGGGACTTACCTTCGTGCCGCCGTTCTGCCACAACTGCCAGACTTCCGGGCACTCCAAGGTCAACTGCAACCGCCCTCGCGTTTACCGACCAGCAGACCCACAAGTCGCCTCCACTCAAGCAAGTCCCCCAAGGCGCTCTTCAACATCTGCACAACAAACACCAAACATTATCAATTGCATGGTACACATCGACAACTGCGCACCCGGATCACCACCCACCTATGCGCCAGACGAAGAAGAGCTGCCGCCACCGCGCTCACAAGGCCTTCAAGTCAATCCAACATATGCTGCGGTCGCCAACGCCGAACCCACCGGGCGAAACACCTGGTTCTTGGAGAGCTGCAGCGGTCAACACATGTGCTCCTCGGGACGCTTCGTGCAACAGGAGAAACGCCTCAACCGCGACGTCGTCATCACCGTCGCCAACAACGAAAACCTGAAGACAAACAGACAAGGCGTGGTTCAGTTACAATCCATGGAGACAAACGTCATACTTCAGCTCAACAAAGTGCTCATTGTCGACAATCTGGGATACAACCTACTACGCGTAAGCCAACTAATGGCCAAGGGGATTCACCTGGAGTGCGACTCCTACTCCAACGAGTTTCGGCTTTACCACGGGAAGGGCGGCCTCTTCATCGGTCGTGCCCTCCTGAAGTTCGGCGTCTTCGTGTTGGACTTCGTCCCCGACCGCGGTACTGCCGACAGCGACGGTATCGTATCGTTCGCCGCCTGGACTCACCCGCCAGATCTTGATCCCGACTTCGACAGTGACGGCTTCTGGCACTCCAACACCATACCTGCAGTAGAGAGAACACGAGCATTAGCAGTTATCAGACAAGAAAGACAAGTACCCGCAAGTATCCCAACCAAACCATCACCTGCAGTATCGGCAGCAGGACCCAGCCGAGTCCCACCACCAGCGACCCGAGGACCGCCAACCGAAGCAGACCAGCTTATGCCCATCACACGAGAAGTTTGTCGAAGTCCCGCCTCAGTCGTCGCGTTCTTCTCCAACGCCGACATCTACCACCGCTCGCCCGGTCATCGCGCTTCCGACGACATCTGGCACCAACGTCTCGGACATCCTGCAAACAGCACGATACTACAAACAATCCAAGCAGAGGTGTTAGAACGCAACGCCCTTCTAACGACGAGCGGCCAAGAACTACGACGACCACGAGCACGGTGCTTCACGTGCCCCGAAGCAGATCTTCCTCATCAACCTTTCCCATCTCATCACAACCCAAGCGCACCTACTTACGCTCCGATGGAAAAGGTCTACAGCGATATTTTAAACATGCCTCGAGAAGACACCGAAGCCGACTTCAACTACGTCATCACGTTCATCGACGCAGCAACCAGATACGTTTGGCACTTCAATCTCAAAACGCGCGATCAAGCCTTCGAGGCCTTCACCACATGGCTTCCCATCGCCGAACGAGAATCAGGAACCAAGCTCAAGAGCTTCCAGTCAGACGGTGCACTGGAATACCAGTCACAACGCTTCAGGACCTATCTGGCGGAAAGAGGAATCCGAAGCCTGGTGTCTCTGCCCTATGCTCACCAACAGCAGGGGGTAGCAGAACGCATGAACCGGACCTTGCAGACGACAATGCGAAAACTGCTTCTGGGGATGAGGCTGCCCACCACACTGTGGCCAGACGCGATGACACATGCAGTTCACCTGCACAACCTGTTGTCCTCGTCATCACTTCCCAACAACGCATCACCGCATCTGTTGTGGACAAGAAAAAGGGGCAGCACAAAATTACTCCGAGTTTTCGGCTGCATGGTACAGTACAGACCCCACACAGCCCAAGCAGGACGCTTCACACAACGAGCTCGGTGGGGACTACACCTCGGCATCGCCAAACATTTTCACGCGTGGAAAATTCTCGACATACAAGACAAAAATACCGTGGCATCACGTGATGTTATTTTCTACGAGCGACTGACGCTGCAGCATTACCTGGACAACATTGCCAACACACAAGACCCACCGACGGCTTCTCGGGACTTCGTTCCTTCGCCGACCGTGCTGCCGAAGCTGACGCAGCAGAAGAAGACGTACCTGAAGCCTCGGAAGCTGCCGGACCACTCCCATTCTGTTCCGTACCTGTTCCACTCGACGAAGACAATCCTCTCGATAGCAACAACCTCGACACCTTTTACCACTTCGCTGACCAAGGTTACATTACACCCCACCCAGTCGACACAAATGTTTCAGAACGCATCGGTCCCAACTTCTTACCTGACCCAGAAGACGGTGACGAAGCAGCTTATTCCGGGAATGAAAATTCCCCTCGACACACACCCACGGGACTGCAGATTCTAGGCCTCTGGGTCTCCGTCCAGCATCCGCCGCCGCCTTCTCCGCGTGAGCCTTCGACCTTGTCGCAGGCTCTTGGGGGGGAACACAAGGCAAAATGGAAGGAAGCGATGGAAAAGGAGTTAAAGGCTCTGCAAGACCGAGAAACATGGAAACTGGTACCTGCAACAAGCATCAACGGGAAGAACGTCCTCTCGGGGAAATGGGTGTACCGCATCAAGACCAACTCAGACGGCTCCATCGAACGATTCAAAGCTCGATGGGTCGTACGAGGCTTCGATCAACGATACGGAACTGACTACACAGAAACCTTCGCTCCAGTCTCCCGTCACACCTCATTACGCATCCTACTCGCCGTCGCGGCCACGAAGACACTACCACTACGCCAAATCGACGTCGCCAATGCGTTCCTATACCTGTGGACGCTGAGATTTTCGTCGAACAACCCCACGGATTCATCGACGACCCCACGAAAGTATGCCGACTGACAAAATCCCTATACGGGATCAAGCAAGCCCCGCGGCTCTGGCAGCAGCACCTTCACGGCCGTCTCGCAAAAATCGGATTCCTACAACTGCCGCATGACCAAGGGATGTACCGACTGCAGAAGGGAAGAGAGTATGTCCTACTCATCGTCTACGTCGACGACCTGCTCTACATCGGCTCCACTACCGACATCGCTACCTGGTTCGAAGGGGAGCTGAAAGAAGACTTAACACTTACGGTGTCCGACGAAGTGACCCAGTACCTAGGACTGAATGTCGTCGAAGACGACACAACGTTCTACCTACACGCTGGAAAGTACTAAGGCACCGTCGCGAAGAAATTCGGTCTAACACCGACTACGGTCCCAACTCCCTACCGCTACGGGAACAACAACAGCACCTCCGCAAAACTCCCCGCGAAGCAAATCCAGGAATATCAACAGAAGCTCGGCTGCCTACTGTTCGCAGCAGTAACCTGCCGACCCGACCTGTCCTATAGTGCGAGTCAACTGGCGACGCATCTGAAGCAACCGGAACAGGAAGATCTCGAGGAGCTCAACCGGGCACTACTCTACTTCGTGTCCACGCCGACGATCGGACTTACCTACAGCAAAGCGACAACACCGTCCGTACGACTACTCGGATACGTCGACGCCGACCACGCGGGAGATAGGGAAAATCGGCGATCTAGGACGGGCTATATCTACCGACTAGAACCCATCGGAACTATCTCCTGGCAGTCGAGCAAGCAGGAGTTAATCGCACTATCCTCGGCTGAAGCAGAGTATATCGCCCTTTGTACCGCGACCAAGGAAGGACTCTACCTACGAGAGTTACTCGAGGAAGCGAAGATTGCGACCCTGCCCGCCTTCTCACTCCTCTGCGACAACCAATCTGCGATCAAAATCGCGAACAAGGACGGCTTCGCCAACCGAACCAAGCACATCGCCCTGCGGTACTTCTTCGTCAAGGATGAAATCGCGAAGGGGAGACTTCAACTCAGTTACTGCCCAACGACAGAAATGGCCGCAGATTATCTGACGAAGAAATTGGCGAAAGCAAAATTCGACTACTGCATGCTCCTGACCGGGCAAACAAACGTCACCGGATCTGAACACTCCAGCACTCCAGAAACGAAGGGGAGTGTTGGAAATATCTCCAAGGACTTGAGCGTTTCTGAAGTGTAACACTGTACTCGAGGAAGATTACAGGGGAGCACGCGAGTCAACGGAGGTTACACGAGGGGGCGGACAAAGAATGCGAAAAGACTCGAAAGGTCGCAACTGGAGGTTGCGACTGACCGTTACAACATCACGGATGGTAACCGAAGCGGCAATCGAGTCGCTGTGCGACTCGATAAACCGTTCCTGTAACTGTATTCTACAACTGCCTTCCTATCTTCTATATATTGCTGTATGCTTGTTTCTTCAATCAATCACTTGTTCTCATATACTAGTACAAGGGTTCAACTGCCTCAACTTCCGCTGCACTACTCAAGTCTTAATCTTCAACTGGGACTTAGTCTCTGCAAAAGATCCTAAGGGCTTTTCTCAGCCCAATAAGCGGAATGAAACTTGAACTTCCCCCCATACATTTTGGGACTTTTCGGAGTGCAAACCCAGCCCAGCGCCACTACGCCCTAGGCAGCGAAAGCACCATGCACAGCACACGCCAGCTTTTATTAGGGCGTGGTACAAATCGTTTCAAGTGAGGTACGCGACTTGAACTCGCAAAAAAAAAAAAAAAATCTTATCGAGCCTTCTTGATCGCGTTGAAAACGGTCTAAACGTCTACAACCGCATCAGTTGTTCGAATTTCAGTTTGAAGACATACTCGTGATATGAGGTGTACCACGCCCTGATATGCGCAAGTCGAGTTGCCTGGCGATTCCAATCGAGTTGCGCAACTCGGCCAGGATGCGCACCCCAGAGTCACGTGCCCTTCGTTCCCACTGTTTCCAGTGTTCCACGCTGTGCCGTGCGCCGCTCTGACCAGGTATTCTTCCCCCACTCCCCCCTGCGCCTTGCGCGCGCCCCCACTTTCCTTTTCCCCACCCTCGATTTCCCCCAGTCGTTGTTTGCGAACGTTTTGGTTCTGTCATAATTTGTATGCTCGTTCTGATTGGTTTTCGTAGTGTGCTGTGTTCGCCCACTCTCGCCACCCTCACACCACTCCTCCACGCCCGTGTCCTTTCTCCAGCTCAAATTTTTGCCTGGTTCATCTTTATTAATCTTGTACGTTTTGGGTCAACGGCTTTAACCCTGTCTTCAGATCCGGGTTCCCTACTAGCCCATGTCCCAAGTTAAAAGAGAGCGCGGCTCGAGTCGGGGCGAGAGTTTTCCGATTGGCTGCGAGGGTGGCGAGAGCTCAAATTCTGAATACTGGCTTGCGACTGTCGCGAATACGAATTTGAACTTCGCAAACCAAAACTCAAACGAGGTTGGGAAAGGAAACTGGGGAACGAGCAAAGTAAAAGAGACGTCACAAAAATGTGGATCTCTCCTATATTGTAGGTATAGTTGTTGTGTAGCAAGGCTACTACGTAGCAGACGTACCTATGCCATACCTACTGTATACCTACTCCGTATTTCTGATCCTGGTATTTACCGTCAGACGGTACAGCAGCACTACACAAACTAGGCAAACTCGTCACAGCATCAACCAGCCGCACTGCGGCAAACGCGCTGAACACAACCGAGAGCAACCGAAGACGACGGGCATTTCTGTAGACCATTACTTAGTGTAATATATCGAGACTTGTGCTATCGTAAATTTCCTCTTTTGCCAGCAACTCAGAGAAGACCCGATCGAAGGTCAAGCGGATTACGGATTTCCAAACTTTCACGGATATTGTGCTCAAGTCTAATATCGGATGATTGCAAACTGGCAGCCCATGCATTCCCCTAAGCTTACCGAGGGTAGTTAGGATCAAACGCAAAGTCGGCAAGCGATGGCTCTGGAATAGAAGGAGAGGCAGCGCTACTCGAGTTAGCTCGGAATAGCGCAACAAAAGCGACTGCGCACAGGAATATCCGCGACGCATCATGGCCGACGGCGCAGTGCGCGAGAGAGGAGGGATGTAGATCGAGAGCGAGGGGGATGCAGAGTGCGAGAGAGAGAGAGAGAGAGAGAGAGAGGGATGCAGAGTGAGAGAGAGGGGGATGCAAAGAGAGAGAGAGAGAGAGAGAGAGAGAGAGAGAGAGAGAGAGAGAGAGAGAGAGAGAGAGGGGGATGTAGAGCGAGAGAGAGGGGGATGCAAGGAGAGAGAGAGAGAGAGAGAGAGAGAGAGAGAGAGAGAGAGAGAGAGAGAGGGATGCAGAGCGAGAGAGAGGGATGCAGAGCGAGAGAGAGGGATGCAGAGCGAGAGAGAGGGGGATATAGAGCGAGAGAGGGGGGGATGCAGAGTGCGAGAGAGAGGGATGCAGAGCGAGAGAGAGGGGGATGCACGGCGAGAGAGAGGGGGATGTGGAGTGAGAGAGAGGGGGATGCAAAGCGCGAGAGAGGGGGATGCACGGCGAGAGAGAGGGGAATGTGGGACGAGAGAGAGGGGGATGCGAAGCTAGAGAGAGGGGGATGCAGAGCAAGAGAGAGGGGGGGTGCGGAGTGTGAGAGAGGGGGATGCGGAGCAAGAGAGAGGGGGATGTAGAGGAGAGGAAGAAAGAGGAGGTAGGAAAGGGGGAGGACAGGGAGGACAGGGGGAGGACAAGGAGGGGGAAGGAGGGGGTGAGGACAGTGAGGAGGTGACAGGATTGGAGGAATGGAGTGAGGAGGACGGAGGCTGGAGTGCATGGAAGAGGCTGCTGGGATATATTCCAACACTGCCTTCCTGCTTTCTGCCTCCTTGCTTTCTGGCTCCCTGCTTTCTGCCTCCTTGCTTTCTGCCTTCCTGCATTCTCACTCCTTGCTTTCTCCCTCCCTGCTTTCTGCCTCCCTGCTTTTTGCCTCCCTGCTTTCTTCCTCCCTGCTTTCTTCCTCCCTGCTTTCTTCCTCCCTGCTTTCTTCGTCATGCGTTCTTCCCCCTGCATTCCTCCTCCCTGTGTTCTTCCCCCTGCATCCCCCCCCCCTGCATTCTTCCCCCCTGCATTCTTCCTCCCTATGTTCTTGCCCCCTCTCTCTCCCTTCCCCCTTGTTCTTACTCCCTCCTTGCTCTCATGCTCCCTGACCATCCCTCACTCGCTGCCCATCCCTCACTCGCTGCCCATCCAGTTGAAGTATACTCGACAGAGTTTAATTATGCATTCCTAATATAACATTTAGACAGTACTAGTAACGTGATACCTCATATGGAAGGACACACGTGATGACGTCAGCAGTAGCGAGTCAACGCGTGAACAGTATGTTCACGCGTATAGTCACCCGAAGGGTCACGCCACTCTCAGTCACACGAACAGTCACTAGTCATGTCACACGAATAGTCGCAAGACACTACGAACAGGTACATTCCGAATAGGTACTTCCTAGACTATAAATATGCATGTATTACTCATTATTATTATCCCTGTCATTTCAGACATTTCCAGTACAAGGGTGTAAAGTCTTCTGCTGACTTTTACTCGTGGTTCCACCAACTCTAGATCCTGGCCACCCTAAACACATGGTTCACTTCTACATGGTATTCTGAGCTAGTGAAGTTACAGGAACCGATACAAGCTGATTTCGATTACGCCCTTAAAGCAATAGACTATAATAGTGACCCCTCTTTCTGGTTGGGCCCAACTAGAAACCACCCAATAGTGAATACAGTGGCGGAAACAATTGTCCACATGTTTAGCATATTTTTACATTTTGACGAGCTGTACGCTATAAACATTAAGCCTTAATTCATGGTGGCCATACACGTAGAGAGGAGCAGTTAGAGCACTCACTCAAATCTCCTAAAACCAGAGTAGTATATTTCATTGTCCTTCAAGACGACAACATTTAATAACAGCACATCCGGACAATTTGTACCGGGGACAGGCAGCAAAATAGTTACTAGCAAAACTAGTACCTAGTCAACCGACACTTGGCCTTGATCACCACTTACACCCTCCTAGGCATGTTATCTACGATGTTAGTGCAAACCTTTACAGGGATCTTATTGCACTCTTCCTGGACCCACGCTTTTGCATAAAGGGGTGAGCACTAGGAAAATCGCCAAGTATTTGAACATATGCAAGAGTACTGTGCACGATTTCATGTTGAACGTTAACTCTAAACTAGCCATGCTGAGGTGTGGCCAAAGATGCCATTAGTCGATTGGTCTCGTCTTATCATGGATCGTCTTTATCGTACCCAGGCCCCCAGAAGTCAGGAAAAATTTCCTGATTCAGGAAAAAAACAGGGAGTTTCTCGGTACTTACCCTGATTGTGCAGGGTTTTGTAAATGACAAACCCTGTTTTTTCAGGCTTTTTCTAAGGGTAAACTCTGATCGCTCAGCAAGGTTTCTTAGCGAACCCTGAATTTCTCAGCATTGTAGCGGGTCTTAGTCCTTTCCAAAAGCGTGTCTAGGGGGGGCAGTCAAGAATTTCGAGGTTCTCCCCCCCCTCTTCCCCCACCCCCCGAGGCTGTGTGAGGGCGCTGATTGGCCCTTGGTAAAAAAAATCTCCACGCTATATGTTGGAGGTCATGTGAGGGAGGTGTGCTGAGGACTGTGTGAGGGCAATTGCTGGCTCTTGGCCGAATTTGCTTGATGTGCGCCTGCCCTAGGGCTCTGTGAGGGAAGAGATTCCCTCCGCCCCTGCAATCTCGTCGCCTCCCCCCCTATTCAGCCCTTCCCCCCTCTCCCCCCCACCAATTGTCGTTTCCTGCCCATCCCCCAATCTCGCCACACACGCGCGAATTCGCTACGAATTCCCAGCACCCCCAAAAACCAAGACTTGAACACACAAAATTCATGATCTATTACATGTATATAAAGATTGGAAAATCAGTTTTTTTTTGTGAAGTAATTCTGATGGCTCAGGAATTTTTTTTAGGGGACCCTGAAAAATCAGATTTTTCTGCAAGGAGAATCCTGATGGATCAGGAAGCCTCAAAACCAATCTAGGGGCCTGATCATACCGTTATAAAAAATTACGAGCAGAGTGGCGAAAAAATGCGTATCTGCCACGAAACTTAGGGTAACATATCACGGTTGACAATGCATCCTTGCACTATTAGAATCACGCTAGGGTCCGTAGGTCTCCGAGCGGTGCAGCAGTCGAAGTAGTCGTGACCGGTGGGGAAAAATATCCGGGTTCAGGTCTGGTGAGGAAGAGGGTCACTCCCTAAGGCACAACCCTATGTAGTCTATAGACACGTACAATATATGTTTGACACAAGCTTGTGTGAAAATCCCTTCAATATACCTGACTTCTGAACCATCAGGTGTTGTGTTGGAATTAAGTACTGTTATCAGTATGTCTAAGCTGCAGTAGCTAATACGGCCAGTCTGTTGGCCTGTCCTACGCTTCAAGTTTCCGTGAAAACACTACATACATGGGGTCTGTTCTCCCAGGATTGGGAGAGATATCTCGTGCCTGAACGGGGTAGGACAGGGGCACAGCCATTACGGAGAAAGCAGAGAGAACAAGAGACATGGTGTTTATTTTCAATCTCAGGTCCCAAGTTGCAGGCACTCCTCAACATCGCATATAGCTCACGGCCCTTCTTGCCAGCTCACACCAAGGAGAGAGGCAAGATCCCCAAAGGAGGGAGGCCGGGTCACCAGGGTGTTCACACAGTGTTTTATCACACTTGGGAAGGGGAGGCTCACCTGGGGAGGCTGTAACCGCTGGCATGGTGGAAGTACGATCCAATAACCATAGTGTGGTCAATGTCCCCCCCCTGGACGTCCAGACCTGAATGGCCTGAACTCATCATTGCCAGTGAGTCGACTCACAGCAGGCTTACCTGGGGAGGCTCGTAGCCACCAGCATAATGGAAGTACGATCCGACGATGAGGATGTGATCTATATCTCCAGTGGACGTCCAGATCTGAATGGCCTTGGTCCAGAAGCAGCGGTTGGAGAAGCTCATGACCGCCAGCCCGCCCGGCTTGAGCACGCGGTGCATCTCCTGAAACACCTCCAAGGGACGGCTCAGGTAGTCCACACTCACCTGCGATATCAGCAGAGGGGTTGGGGGGTTGGGGGGTGGGGGGGGGAGAAGGGGTCAGTGAGGGGAACGGTAGGGAAGTGTGGGGCATATTTTCTGCAACACAACAGAAGGTATGCAACAGGCAGGTATGCAGCAGGGAGGTATGCAGCAGCGAGGTATGCAGCAAGGAGGTTGTGAAAGGCAGCCTCAGATCAACCAACCAAAGGGTAAGGCGGGTGTATGCAGCAGGAAGGACGGGTGTATGCATCAGGAAGGACGGGTGTATGCAGCAGGAAGGACGGGTGTATGCAGCAGGAAGGACGGGTGTATGCAGCAGGAAGGACGGGTGTATGCATCAGGAAGGACGGGTGTATGCAGCAGGAAGGACGGGTGTATGCAGCAGGAAGGACGGGTGTATGTAGCAGGAAGGACGGGTGTATGTAGCAGGAAGGACGGGTGTATGCAGCAGGAAGGACGGGTGTATGCATCAGGAAGGACGGGTGTATGCAGCAGGAAGGACGGGTGTATGCAGCAGGAAGGACGGGTGTATGCAGCAGGAAGGACGGGTGTATGCATCAGGAAGGACGGGTGTATGCAGCAGGAAGGACGGGTGTATGCAGCAGGAAGGACGGGTGTATGTAGCAGGAAGGACGGGTGTATGTAGCAGGAAGGACGGGTGTATGCAGCAGGAAGGACGGGTGTATGCATCAGGAAGGACGGGTGTATGCAGCAGGAAGGACGGGTGTATGCAGCAGGAAGGACGGGTGTATGCAGCAGGAAGGACGGGTGTATGCATCAGGAAGGACGGGTGTATGCAGCAGGAAGGACGGGTGTATGCAGCAGGAAGGACGGGTGTATGCAGCAGGAAGGACGGGTGTATGCAGCAGGAAGGACGGGTGTATGCAGCAGGAAGGACGGGTGTATGCATCAGGAAGGACGGGTGTATGCAGCAGGAAGGACGGGTGTATGCAGCAGGAAGGACGGGTGTATGCATCAGGAAGGACGGGTGTATGCAGCAGGAAGGACGGGTGTATGCAGCAGGAAGGACGGGTGTATGCAGCAGGAAGGACGGGTGTATGCATCAGGAAGGACGGGTGTATGCAGCAGGAAGGACGGGTGTATGCAGCGGGAAGGACGGGTGTATGCAGCAGGAAGGACGGGTGTATGCAGCAGGAAGGACGGGTGTATGCAGCAGGAAGGACGGGTGTATGCAGCAGGAAGGACGGGTGTATGCAGCAGGAAGGACGGGTGTATGCAGCAGGAAGGACGGGTGTATGCAGCAGGAAGGACGGGTGTATGCAGCAGGAAGGACGGGTGTATGCAGCAGGAAGGACGGGTGTATGCAGCAGGAAGGACGGGTGTATGCAGCAGGAAGGACGGGTGTATGCAGCAGGAAGGACGGGTGTATGCAGCAGGGAGGATGTATGCAGCAGGAAGGACGGGTGTATGCATCAGGAAGGACGGGTGTATGCAGCAGGAAGGATTTATGCAGCAAGAAGGACGGGTGTATGCAGCAGGAAGGACGGGTGTATGTAGGAGGAAGGACGGGTGTATGCAGCAGGAAGGACGGGTGTATGGAGCAGGAAGGATGGGTGCATGCAGCAGGAAGGACGGGTGTATGTAGCAGGAAGGACGGGTGTATATAGCAGGAAGGACGGGTGTATGCAGCAGGAAGGACGGGTGTATGCAGCAGGAAGGATGGGTGCATGCAGCAGGAAGGACGGGTGTATGTAGCAGGAAGGACGGGTGTATGTAGCAGGAAGGACGGGTGTATGCAGCAGGAAGGACGTGTGTATGCAGCAGGAAGGACGGGTGTATGCATCAGGAAGGACGGGTGTATGCAGCAGGAAGGACGGGTGTATGCAGCAGGGAGGATGTATGCAGCAGGAAGGACGGGTGTATGCATCAGGAAGGACGGGTGTATGCAGCAGGAAGGATGTATGCAGCAAGAAGGACGGGTGTATGCAGCAGGAAGGACGGGTGTATGCAGCAAGAAGGACGGGTGTATGCAGCAGGAAGGACGGGTGTATGCAGCAGGAAGGATGGGTGCATGCAGCAGGAAGGATGGGTGCATGCAGCAGGAAGGACGGGTGTATGCATCAGGAAGGACGGGTGTATGCAGCAGGAAGGATGTATGCAGCAAGAAGGACGGGTGTATGCAGCAGGAAGGACGGGTGTATGCAGCAAGAAGGACGGGTGTATGCAGCAGGAAGGACGGGTGTATGCAGCAGGAAGGATGGGTGCATGCAGCAGGAAGGACGGGTGTATGTAGCAGGAAGGACGGGTGTATATAGCAGGAAGGACGGGTGTATGCAGCAGGAAGGACGGGTGTATGCAGCAGGAAGGATGGGTGCATGCAGCAGGAAGGACGGGTGTACGTAGCAGGAAGGACGGGTGTATGCAGAAGGGCACAAGACGTACGGCGTTGGTGATGGCGTCGAAGGTGTTGTCTGGGAAAGGTAGCTTGGTGTTGGCGTTGAGGTCCTGGACTAGATACTCCGTCAGCACCTGGTAGGTGCGGTAGACAGGGCAGTAGGGGAGGTGGCAGGGGTATATTTATGAGACGTCTAAAAAACTGGCGTTGAGGTTCTGGACTAGATACTCCGTGTGCACCTGGTGTGGGGGGTAGATGGATAGGGCGGTGGGGGGAAAGGGAAACTTGTTGCGAATGCGAGACTCGAGAACAACCAAGCATGCACACTCCCATACTCATGCACACTCCCATACTCATGCCCACTCCCATGCCCATGCCCACTCCCGTGCCCATGCCCACTCCCGTGCCCATGCCCACTCCCGTGCCCATGCCCACTCCCGTGCCCATGGCCGTGGGGTGAGAGCACGTCTCACGTCATTGCGCGCCAGCTCATCCTCGTTGAGTCCCATGCCCACCACCCGCTCCTGCTTGTACCCCTTGGGATAGTGGCTGATCTGTTGCACGCGAGGGGCGGGTCCAGGGGAACACGGGGGCAGGGCGGGGATGGGGGAGAGGTGTAAGGGGAGGGATTGACGCTCACTGAGTCCCATGCCCACCGCCCGCTACTGCTTGTACCCCTTGGGGTTGTGGCTGATCTGTTGCACGCGAGGGGCGGGAGAGCCGAGGGAGGAGAGCAGGAAAGAAGGAGGGGCGAGGGCAGTGAGCAGAGAGGGAAGGGGCAAGGTTGCGTTGTGCACATCATTGAGTCTCAAAGCGACTGAGTGCAAGCAGAGTAGTGCTGTTGAGAACTCTCACTCTTTGCTGTTTGTGACAACCCCAAGGGCCCCCCACCCTCCCCACTCTATCAGGTAATCCCTCTCACCCACCAAGCCCACCCAGCCAGCTGCTGCTGCAAGGAAATCACTGCACCAGCAACTCAACCAAAATGCCACAATCTCACCCCCCCATCCCCCCCAATCCCCCCCATCCCCCCCATCCCCCCCATCCCCCCCACCATCCGCACCCCCACGCACCCAGCTGCTGCACATGTCGAGCACGGAGACGCCCGGCGTGTTGGGCGGCGGCAGGTTGTCCTTGTAGAACTGCGTGAGGGCGCGGATGGCTGCATCGTCAATGTGCGTCACGAAGCGCGGCATGGAGTAGAACACCGTGTCGGGCGTCCTGAGAGGGCGGGGGAGGGCGAGGGGGGGAGGGGGAAAGGGGGGGGGGGGGGAGGGAGAATGGGGGGAGGGAGGGATGGAGGAACGGAGGGAGGGAAGGATGCGCAAGGTGAGTGAGTGAGCGGGTGGGGGTTGGTTGGGAGGTTGGGTGGACGTACTGTGTGCTGTGCAGTGTCTCATGACCAAAACAGCGTTCTTCCTCCCTTCCTCTTCCACCGCCACGTATATGCTTCATCATTGACGTATCCGATAACAGTCTTGAAAGGAAGAAACTAATCCCGCCACCCCTCAGGCACCACACCATCCCGCCCCCCCAGCCACTCGTGGGTAGCACCACCCCCACCCACCCACCCACCCACCCACCCACCCACCCACCCACCCGCCCACTCACTCGTCATATCGCTTGAAGTCCTCTGCGGAGAAGGGGAACTGCTGCGGCCACTCCGCCTTCCGCAGCACCTAAGGGGGGAACATGAAAGGCGGGGAGATGGGGAAAGGGGAAGGGGGAAGGGGGAAGGGGGAAGGGGAAAGGGGGAAGGGGGAAGGGGGAAGGGGGAAGGTGGAAGGGGAAAGAGAGGGGGGATCAGGGGAGAAACACGAAGGTGGGGAGAACGTGGGGTGATACAGCTGCGGTGAAACGAGATGAGGGCTGATTCCCATATCGGCGGGAAACAGATTCTCCTCCTACCATCCCCACTGCCGCACTCCCGTCCTTCACTTCCGCCTCTTCACTTCCGCCTCTTCACTTCCGCCTCTTCACTTCCGCCTCTTCACTTCCGCCTCTTCACTTCCGCCACTTCACGCCCGCCACTTCATCAACTGGCGCTGATGACTTTGAACAACGAGCCTGGACGCGTTAATAGCCGCATTCTAGAATCTGACGTTCATGACCTTTCCCTTACTTAGCACCGATATTCTAATATGGTGAGAGGGACTAACAGTCACCTATCGCCTGTGCTTGATCGGTCGCGCAAGCTCGATTTCTGAGGCGGCGTAAAGCATCAACCCACCCCTCCCCCCCCCCTCCCCCCCACCCACCTCCCTCCCACCCCCCCCCTCCTCCCCCCCCGCGGAGTGACGGCGCGATCGGAGGCGAAAGTTACCTCTTCTGCTTCCGAAACCTTTGATCGCGCCACGGCGGGCCCAGCCGCCCCCCCGGAGCCAATCAGCGGAAGGAGAAGCCCACCGAGCCGCTGCATGGCAGTGCGACGGCGGAAA
Organism: Closterium sp. NIES-67; assembly: GCA_027943415.1. NCBI lineage: Eukaryota > Viridiplantae > Streptophyta > Zygnematophyceae > Desmidiales > Closteriaceae > Closterium > Closterium sp. NIES-67. The sequence goes on along the minus strand of BQMB01001274.1, from coordinate 445,142 downwards.
AGAGGCGCCCCTCCGCCGCCCGAGATTGCGGAGAGTGGGGAGGAGGACGCGCTTCGGGAGGCGGATTTGCGAGAAGAGCCGGGGGAAGGGGAAGCGGGGAAAGATGCGGAAATTGTGCCGGAGGCGGAGGATGAAGGGGAAGAGCGGAGAGGGAGCGAGGACGCGGCGGGCGCACAATGCGCGGACATCCGCGCGGCGATGGCGGAGTGCGGAGAGACGGCGGAAGGGCTCATGGTGGAAGCACGTAGGAGACGCGGCTAGGGCTAAGCCTGTGGTTAATTGCAGCAACTGTAGTTACTACAGAAATGGCACCGCAGGAAGGATCGCCTGGGACTTGGATTTGCGTGCATCGGTGCAACGCAAATCCCCTTGGTAAGGCGTGTTGGACAAACACAAATTCGGGCTGCAGCGCCCTATAGTCTAGTTACGTACGTGTCGGGAGATCACGTCATTGGATAAATCTGTCGCTGAATTTTCAGATTGAACTGATTACAGAGGATCTGGTGTTTGGCGGTAAAATAGACTTAACCGATGAGATTTTCCAAACACGCCCTGCTCTGAGTACATTCCGCATTTCGGGACTTGCCAACAAGGTCAGTGACGTGGATAACTCTGTGGGTGCCACGCAACTAGGGTGCCATGCTGGACAACTTCACAAGTAGCAGCCGAAGGCCACCATCATTGTACTCAATATGGAGAATATCAGACAGCATGCACCAATGACACATGGTTGCATTGAACATATTATTTGCGCATCTGAAAAGGCGGCCCTGGCTTGTTCTTCATGGAGATCCTTTGAGTAAATATTTTAGCTATTTTAATAATTGAAAATATTGTGATTCATGATAATTTTGAGACTAATGAGGCGTTTGAAAGGCGCATATTCCGCTTTGGTGCTTTTGTTTATGGACTTCCACATTTTGGCCCGGCCCTGACTATACCGTAAACAGAGCTCCCTAGAGCGGTGATGAGCTGTTTCGCTGGAACCTGCCTTGAGTTGAGGGCAATGTGCTGTGGCGCAGTTTTGTCCACGTTCGAAAGGCTGAGACGTGGACTTCTCCAGGCAAAACATACCCAGCCTTGTTCGCCACATCAGATGGCAAGATCCGCAAACTGACATTGCAGTGTTCCACGTCACGTTCCGAATGCCCCGCCAGTTCGGTCACGTGTGGCTTCCAGCCACGGCATTGAGGTGCGGGCATATCCCCCCAAAGGTCTTGGCTGATCCGAACCAAGCAGGAGGTGCGGGGAAAAACGAACCGGTAAGGTCAGTTCGGTTTCAGCTGCCGAAACCAGTGCCAGACTTACCCTAACCTCGAGCCTCGGCTTGTTAGCCCTCAATCTCTGCTTCGTTCCCCAGCCCAGCCTGGTGCAGCAGCCCCCTGGGAATCTACTTTTTCAGCAACCTTGATTCTTCCCGATTCTTCCTCCAATTAGTACCACCAGGTCATTGATTTCGACATTTCCGCCACCTTCCTGCACATTTCGCCGCCCTTCCATCCGCCAACGTGTAGTCAGCAAGCCCGCCGATTCGGCCACAGCTCTTCCGTCGACTATGGCTACCACCTCCGTCGCCACGTCATCGCTGCTCTGCCAGCAAGCTGATGCGCTGAGCTGGTCGGGTCGCGTCACTGCGGGGAGCGCGAACTCGAGCGGCAGCGGGTTGAGGAAGGTCGCCTGCGTGGCGCGGCCAGAGCGATCAGCTGCTCAAGCCGGCCGCCGGCCGGCGGCTGCGGCTCGGTGCGAAGGTAATGGGATGGATACATCGTAGACGTATTACGGAAGGCATAGCGTAGTCTACAGTAGTTCCTACTGTGGAGTTAATGCAACAGATAGCATGGATGGTTGATGCTAAGGTACCCATAGTCCGCGAGCTGCGCTATGGAGAGCTAACGCATTCTCTTTCGAAGCAATTGCAATTCAAAGGCCGTTCTTTTGTCGTGGTAGCCGATCTTATCCAGGAAGGATCGAGTGGCAGACCATTTAGAGCTATCCTTGGCTCCATGACCAGTCCTCATGACCAGTCCTCATACCTTCCAAAGGTTAACTTCCCTGGTCCTAGCAATCTACTTCTCGTGCCTTCGTCTCCCCACCTCTCTTCTGCCGCTCCACCACGTCCACTCACCTCTCCCTCTTCTGGCCTCCTCGACTTTTCTTCCCTCCTCCACCACCCCTCCAACCCCTTCCTCCTTTCCATCACCCCCTTCCCGTCCTCCCCATTCCCCCCCCCCCTCTCCCCTCCCCGCTCCCTTTCATTCCGCCACCAGCCACCCCCGCGGCCACCCGGCGGAACGTGCTGCTCGGCACGGCGTCCGCGGTGTCCCTCGCGCTCGCCCCCGCTCCGCTGCTCGACTCCGCGCTTGCTCTCGGTGAGTGCAGAGCAGAGTAGGGCAGGCAGCGAATGCCCGTATGGCCAACGAACATTGCAGCTCGCGTTCGCAGCACAGCAGTCTCTGCGTTCGCTCCCCCCACCCACTCCCCACTCCCCCCTCCCCCTTCCCCCCCTTCCCTCTCCCTTCCCCCCCTTCCCTCTCTCTTTCCCCTCCTTCCCTCCCCCGTCCCCCCCTTCCCTTCCCCTCATTCCGAGCCTTCTCAGCGATTTTTCTCCTCTCGTGTTGAATCGATTGTCCTCATTGTTGCTCTCTCACTCTCCCCTCGTCCGCCTTCCCTCCGCACCACCACTGCTCCTGCCTCTGCTGCTGCTCGCCATTGTCTGTCTCGCCGTGTCTGTGTTGTGTGCAGCGGCGCCCAAGGGCTATGCGGCGCATCAGGACGCCGTCGACCGCTACCAGTTCTACTACCCCTTCGGCTGGCAGGTGCGTGCGTCATCCCCCGCCTATGCTCCCCGCTCATGCCTCCCCGCTCGTGCTTCCCCTCTCATTCTTCCTCCGCCCATGCTCCGCTCGTGTCCCTCATAGCTACTTCCCCCCCCCCTTCGTCAGGAGGTTAGCGTGCGCGGGCAGGACGTGGTGTTGTGATCGAGCCCCTGGAGAGCGTGGCCCTCCCCCTGCTCCCTCTCACCCCTACCCTCCCATTCGCCTCCCCCCCCCTCCGCACCCGTCTTCCCCCCACCCCGCCCGTTTCCCCCTCGCCCCCCCTCCCCCCCCCCCCCCCCCTCAACAGGAGGTGAGCGTGCGCGGGCAGGACGTGGTGTTTAAGGACGTGATCGAGCCTCTGGAGAGCGTGTCGGTGAACATCTTCCCCACGGAGAAGACGTCGCTCGCTGAGATCGGCGACATCAACCAGGTGCGTGACGGACGGATGGGTGCTGCTGCGGGCCGCCTAGGAAACCAGATGTAGGCCCGCCTGGTGCGGGGAAAGAGGGCCTGGGGGGATCTCTGGAGATTTTTACCATGGGCGCGTGATGGGGATGGTTGGGTGGGCACGAAGGGATGCGGTTGCTGGGTGGGCGGAAAGTCGCCTGAGAGCGTGTCGGGGGACATCTTCTGCACGGAGAAGACGCCGCACTCATCTGGAGACTCCGTGTGTCGGCGACATCAACCAGGTGCGAGCGGGATCACTCACGGTCAGGAGGGGGGAGGGACGGCGGGTTGGGAAGGGGGGGGGAAGCACATGGTCTTGACTTGGGGATTGTGGAGGCGAGGCGGCGGGTGGTGTTGGGGATGATTGTGAATGACGTGCTGCAGGCCTACTGGCATCGGTGTGTGCTGCGAGGAGGGTCCGGGGAGACGAGAGTGGTTAGTGGTCAGGCCGTGGGGGACAGCTCATAACATTTGTTGTGGAGGGAGATGGTGGGGAGCTTTGTGGAAGGGGGGCCCTGTTGTGGGGACATGACAGCGACGTGGCGCATGCGCTCGACGCATGTCGCATGGCCCATGACGCAGGGGAGACAAAGGCAGTCGACATCAGGAAGGCTCGTCCTCTGAATCCTTGGATTCCGTCCAAGGTGGCTGAAACCATGTAGCGCTGGTGAGTCACTTCAATCAACACCGTATTTATGGATGCCTGTGAAAACGCCCATGCAATCACCAGCCATGTGCGTCAAGAGGCCGTGTTTCATTGGACGAGTTGAGACACATGCGCCCTGCATACATGCACTCGACAACTCGAGTCCTGGATCGTCCTGCAATTCTAGTGCCGCGCGCAATTCCCAACAGAGTGTGAATCCAGCACTGGCAAATGCTGTCAGAATTCTCCATCCGGAGAATCTGGTAACAGGATAGTGTCCGGGTGCCCATGTAAGCCAGGTTCTGTTCCTGGCTCACTTCTTCCCCAACCTTTCTCCCCTCCTCCCCCCACACCCCTTTCCCCCACACCCCTTCTCTCCACCAGGTTGCCCAGACGCTGGTGGAGAAGGTGCTCACGGCGCCCTCGCAGAAGACCAAGCTCATCGATACACGCGTGGTGAGACAGACGGTCGTGGGCAGGAATGGGCCTGGCACGGGCATGCATGGGCAAACATGGACAGAGGCAATCAGACGGATAGACGGACAGACAGACGGACAGACAGACAGATGGACGGGCGGGCGGGCAGGCGGGCGGATGGATGGAAGGACAGATGGACGGACGGGAGATCAGATGTACTGTAGCCACAGGCAGGTGGATCAGCTGCAGCAGCACGCCTAGCACGACTCGCTGCGCACAGAAGAGTGCTTTCTATTGGTGACGCTAGATTGTGGCACAGGTGCTGAGAGAATTGTGATACCCATGCATGTGCCAGCATTCCTGCGTGGCAACATGATTGCGTTTCAACTGCTAGCTTGGATGCAAGCAGCCTGTCCAAAACCGTCCTCGTGAGGGAAGTCTTTGCATGTCAGAGGTTGCAGCTGCCTGCTCGTCCCTGCTGTCACCCATCTTCCGTTCTTCCCGCCCTTCCTCCCTTCCTGACCTTCCTCTCTTCCTGCGTGCGCGTGTTGTTTTCCCATGTGACAGAGGGAGTTGGACGGGCGCACGTACTACGACTTCGAGTTTGTGGCCCAGGCGTCCAGCTACACACGCCATGCGCTCGGCACCATCGCCATTGCCAACGGTGAGAACACTGCTTTCTCCAAGCATCACAAGCACGGTTGTTGGGTTGGGGCCCACATGGTCCTAAAGCCGGAACTCTGAGCTGAACATGTGTTCGCCTTAATCCCATGAGGTGGTAGACCGAGCTTTCCGGGTGCCGCTCACCTGTGGGCCTGGTTGCATTGCGCACTCCATCTGTGTATAATTTATCTGCCTGACATGCTGTGGGTGTACATGTTACAGGCAAGTTCTACACGCTGACTACTGGGGCAAATGAGCGCCGCTGGAGCAGGGTTGAGGAGAAGCTTCGTACAGTGGTGGCCTCGTTTGTTACCCTATAGATATGAATTCATGAGTGTTTAGGTTTGATGTATCTGCAAAAACAAAATGCATGCTTGTTTGATTGTTGTGGGATATCTTATTGTTGTGTTGAGGGGTGTGAAATGAGGTAGATTTGTGACGCTGAGAAGTTCGCACCTTGAGGTTCGGTGGCAACTTATTAGGGCCATGCTTTTACATGTAGGGAAATGTTTCAGATTTTGGGGAATGTAAATGTACATAGGACATGTCTATGAAAGCATATATTAGGACGAAAATGGCTGTTGAAAATAGAACGTTACACACATCACAGTCTGTCAGCGAAGAGCACGTGAAATTCGCCTCCACTGCACACTTGGCAGCCAGCGCAACTCTTTCACTTCACGCCGCGCCTCATCGACGGCGACAGCGGCGCGGTCCGGCTTCCAACGTGATTCGCCGTCAGAAATTTCATACCGAAATTGGGAAAACTTGAAGGAACAAGGGTTCTCCCGAAGAAATCTGCAATTTTCCGAAATAGTCATTCAAACTCGTTCTGGGTGGTTAGGGAGCAGGGGGGTATTTTCACAGAATTGTAAGTTCAAGTGTGAAGAATTGGTTCCTCAGCTAATCCAACCCTCCTTCAACTGAAACAACGCAATATCGCACTTAAAACAACTCCTGGATGGAGGCCTGCCGTAGGAGAAGCAGAGAGTGTAGACCTCGAAAATGACGATACAGTAGCGACACCGAATATTTGCAGCCGCCCGGGCCAAGAACTCGCAGCCGTCAGTCACGCGATCGGTGACTGGGGCGGGATGGGCAGCAGGCATACGATGTGCGAGGAAATGCACCATACCAGTCCACATCGCCACTATTGCCGAAGAGTACTACTTAGCGTCTCACTGAGTACTGAACGAGTCGCTCGTCACGACTCACGAATCACGAATCACGAATCACGAATCACGAATCACCAGTCACAATTCACGGTCCTAGTAAGGTTGTTTTCCGAGAATCAGTCGACGAGTTTTTGAACACTAATTCCTGAAGCCGTGTTGCTGGAAACGCGCTAGTACGAACGCGGCAGTCCATTTAATTTCGCCGTCACGTATCAGCTTTCTCGTCCCTCAACTCCCTGTTGCCGTCTTGACTTCTCTTCACCCGCCGCTCGCCGCTATGATGACGCCTCGCCTTCCTTGTCGGCTTCCAGCCGCAGCGGTGCTCCTTCTAACGATGATGCCGCTTCTAACCCCCCCGCCGACCTTTCCTTTCCTTGCGCTAAGCACCCTCACGCACAGCCCGCCGTGTTTCTCGCCGAAAAACCCGCCGTTGTTCGCGCGCGCCGACACCGGCCCAAACGCGACCCTGAAGGCCGGAGCGCGCTGCTTAGGATACACGCTGTGGGACCGTGACCAAGGCGCGTCGAATAATCCTGGTCCGTTCTGCGGCCCGGGGCTGCACTGCGTGTTCTTTAACGGCGTCCAAGCTAAGAAGCGGCGGAGCGCGAATGGCATCGGACGATGCGTGCCCGAGGGTCGCACTTGCCCTGAAAGTAAGGAGCGCGTGAGTGGAGGAAAGGGGAGATGCTTGGCTCTCATCCCTGCTACCTGGATCCCAGCTCTCGGCAGCGCTTAGAACTAATGGGATCTAGTATTCCCTTCGAGGGAGAGTCTCGCTCCTCCGCATCCGGCTAATCCACTCTTCTTGACCTACCCCCTTTCGCACAACACACACGCCACTAAGTGCGTGAGCGCGACTGTATCGAAGCCTCATGTTCATCAAACATGTCTTCCTCCTTCATCTTCACTTTCCTCACTTGCCATCAAACTCCGAGTTTCAGGAAGGAGGCCTTCCTTCCGCCGAAGCCGCCAGCGCAGCAAGTGTGACAGCGACGGCGTACGACCGACTCGCTCGCACTCCGACCTTCCTCTTCTCGTTCCTCCTTCCGTCATTCCCCTTCACTCCGTTCCCTCCCTTCGTCTTCCCCCTCTCTCCTCACCCAACCCAATCTCCTGCGTACCCCAGACGTCACGAGCACCAAGTGCGTGACGGACTGCATGGGGACGGACTATGCGCAGGGGCCCAACTGCGACTCCACCATAGAGAAATGGGTGTGCTACGCTGACGTCTGCGACCAGTGCTGGTACGGCTGCGCGTGTACTGAGGCTGTGTGCGCTATTACGAGTCTGGGTAACACGATGTGTCAAGGAAAGCACTCGAGGGTTTGCTTGTCCATAAGGCAATGGCTCAAAGCAGTGTTGCTTCTCACAAGAGTGCTTGCAAATCAAGTTCATTTTTTGTTTTCTTTCTTTCCCCTGTTTCTATCCTGTCTGGACATTTATAACTGCTGACCCCACAACTTTGACTGTTTCTCTGCTGCCTCATCCAGGCGCAAGATGTTCTACAGCGACTACCACTGGCCGATACAGGAGGCCAGAATGTGCGAGCGAACGCAGGGCCCACCCTACCCCTGCCTCTCTGCCACCCAGCTCAACGCCTCCTGCCCTACTTGCCTCTCCTACAAGCTGCCCACTCGAACATGCTTTGGTAAGGACATGATTTGGCTGTGGGAGCATGCTGTGCCTCTCGTTAAAATCCTTCTCCTTTCCTTCACTTTCTCTCCCCCCCTCTTTGTCCCTCGTGCTCGCTCTCCATTTCACCCTCCCCCCCCCACCCCCACTTCCACCCCTTCACCACCCTCCCTCCCATACGCCACTCCCGTCCTTCCACCCCCCCTATCTGACCCACACCTGCAGTTCCTGATTCGTATTGTTCCAAGCGCAATTGTGCCAAGTCCTACTGCCTCAAGGTGTACAGGAAAGGGTGGATAATTTGTGGCAAATGTGCTGCAGGTTATAAGAAGGTTAATGGCGGACGATGTGTGCCCAAATAGGTTGTAGGCATCATAGTAGTTCACGCTTTTTGCTGTATATAGTGGTGGCTGTTATGGTAACGTATAGATATAAGCCTGGGCTACTGTAGCTACACATGTTGCTGATTTTTGGATCTAGGTTTCCCAGTGCCCGAAAAGTTTTGTCCACGTGTTAATGAAGGTCAGGGGACGTTCTGGGCTCGGGGCAAGCCCCGAGGCAGGGCTTCGGGCCATCTGTTCAACGGATGAGATCTCCCAAGCCCTTACTTTGTTTGATCTAACCCGTTGAACTGATGCCCCGAAGCCCTGCCTCGGGGCTAACCCCGAGCCCAGAACGAGCCCTCATCTATCCCCCACAGGAAAATGTAGGCGGTGCTCGTCTTTTGTGCGAGCCTGAGGCGCGTTCGGAGTACTCGACGTCGAATGATTTGATGACGTTGGAATTTTTTTTGAAGGGGTAAATTAGTTCACGACGTCATGAACTCATTCGACATTGGGAACTCTGAACATGCTTTAACCGTTCACTACTTTTTTTTGGGAAGGTTGTATCGGAGTGGTGACGCGCGCCAGCCGTCACTGGTCGCCTCGGAGCGACGTGACATGTCACATGACATCCAACCAGCGCTGGAGGACAATGTTATGGTACGGTTTCTTGTGTTTCCGGAACGGTAACAGGGAATCCATTTTGGTTCTAGTTCACTGACAGACATCCCAAGCCCAACCTACCTTTCTAAAAAGGCTCGCCTCATCCGAGCCGAAACTCAGGCTCCCTCCCCCGAGCACGCCCTAGTGGCGTGGTGCTTTTAGAAGGGTTCGCACGGTTGTATATGTTTCAGTTGGTTCTGATACGTTTTAGAACGGTTGGATTTCGAACGACTGCATTCTCCGCGAAAAGCACCCCGCCCTTACCCTGCCACTGCTGCTGCTGCTGCCCGTAGTGGGTTGGGTGTGTGTGGAGTGTGGCTGGCCAGTCAATCCGCCTGCCTGCCATACGCATGTAGATTGCACACGGGAACTCCATATGCCAGCGATACCTGCTCAAGGGAGATCCTTCGCACAGTAAGGAAATGCTGTCTTTGTTTCTTCTTTAGGTGAGCAGGATTCGCCGTGACGTCCGCCAATGGCGCGGTCGCGATCGGGCGTGCACCTGGCCGACACCGTCACTTCACCCACTGCCGCTGCGGCAACAACGGCCAGCACCAATAATAGCACCAGCGCCGTCAGTGGCAGTGGCGGCGGCACCGGCAATGGTAGCGGCAGCGGCAGCAGCCGCAGCGGCAACAGCGGAACCGGCGGCGGCGGCGGCAGCGTGGGTAATTTCAGCGCAAGCCGTGTCCGCGGTTCGGGTCCGGCGGTAGGTAGAGCGCGCAGCGACACGGCCGTTGTGGAGATCGTTAGTATCCCCGAGGAAACGGCCTTCGATGCCCTGCCGCCTTCTGCCCTGCCGTCCGCCTCCGCCTCCGCCTCCGCCGCTGCCGCTGCCGCTGCCGACTTCCCCCCGCAACCGCTACGTCGTCACCCCCCCACCTTCCTCTCAAAATCGTCTCGCGCGTTTTCCGCGGCAACTCCCGGTGGTAGATCCTCCGCCGATCCCTCACTCCGCCACCCCGGTTCCGCCGCCCCCGCCATAGTTGCGCCTCCGGGGGAAGCGCCCCACCCTTCTGCGCTCCGCCAGCACCCGCCCGCCGCTTCCCCCTCCCGCTCCCCCTCGCGCGCTTCCTCCTCCGCCTCCTCCTCCTCCCGCGCGTTTAGCTTCGCCGCCGCCCGCGACTTCTTCAGCGGCCGCCTTCCCACGCTCGCGCGCCGCGACAGCGACCGGCATCAGTTCGCGGACGCGACCCGGCCGCTTCCTGACGCGGCGGCCGGCGCGGGGGAAAGCAGCGCCGCCGCAACCGCCGGCGGCGATAGCGACGGCGGTGCGGCGGCGGCGGCGGCATCCAGGGAAGCTAGCGAGGTGAGAGGCTGGCGGTCGTCGGTATTCGCGCCGCTGCTGCTGCGCCCCGCGCTGCGGAAGCGGGCAGCGGTGTGCGGAGTGGACGAGGGGGGAGAGGGGAAAGAGGGGCGCGACGGGGGCGAGTCAAGCGAGGAAGCGTCTCTCGTTCCGCACGTGCGCGGCGCAACGGGTTCCGCCGCGCGGGGATCCGCGGATGACGACGACCACGGGCTGTCCGCGTGGGAGGCGGAGGAGCAGGAGCGCGAGCGGGCGCTAGAAGCGGCGGAAGCGGCGGAGGGGGAAGAGGCGGAGGATGAGGAAGACGAGTACTGGGGAGTGCCAGGTGTGTCGATTTTCGATAGCCCTCCGCCAGAGGCCATGCAGGCGGGCCTGATAGGGTTAGGGGGAGGGCTCGGCGGGGGATTGGGGCTGGGCGCTGGGGGAGGCGGGGGGAGGCGGGCGACGGGGGAGGCGGAGTGGGGGAGCGGGTGCCCGCGGTTCCTGCAGGGGCTGTGCGAGCGTGGGGGGGACTGGTGGCGGGAGAGGCAGCTGCGGTGGCGGAAGCGGAGGCGGGAGGGGGAGGAGGAGGGCGGAGAGGGGGAGGGGGAAGGGGATGCGGGGGAAGGGGAGCGTGCAGCAGACGGCCAGAGGACTGGCGGGGGAGGCGTGAGGACTGGCGTGAGTAGAACGGGCAGCGGGGTTGGCAGCGGCGGTGGAGGTGGCATGGGCGGTGGCCGTGGGCGTGGCATGGGGAGTGGAGTGAACCAGCGCGGCAGCAGCGCCAGCATGAGCACCAGCTTCAGCACCAGCAGCGGCGGCAGCAGAACCTTCCGCTACCCCACCAGCGCCTCCCAGGCGTTTCCCCGCGGCCCGTCGTCTACGTCCGCCAAGTCCTCCACAGGGGGTGCCGGCGGGGGCGGACCCAGCAGCGTGGTGAGCAGCAGCATCACAGAGTGGGGGCGGCAGCGGTGGTGGTTCGGGCGGGTGATCGACCCGCGGAGCCCAGCCACGAAGCTATGGACGCGGTTCTACATGGGCGTCACGGCGCTCTCGCTCTTCTCCGACCCTTGCTTCCTCTACATGCTCTCCTTCTCTAGCGACTCCTCCTGCCTCTACATCCAGGGGCCGTACGTTATCGCCATGGCGGCCATCCGCACCCTCTGCGACGTGCTCTTCTTTGCCAACTCATGCCTTGCACTGCGCACGGCGTACGTGTCCCGGGAAAGCATGGTTCTAGGGAGGGGAGAGCTGATCACGTCCGCGAGAGCCGTTGCCGTGCACCACCTGACCTCCTGGAGCGGTCTGTTCCTAGACACTCTGGTGATTCTCCCCATCCCCCAGGTGCTCTCCCTGGTTGCCGTGCCGCATTTCTTGGTACAAGCCAAGGAGGGAGAGTACGGGTATGTGGAGGAGGGCATCGGGATAATGCTGTCGTGCATGCTGCTACAGTATTGTCTCAAGGTCTACCACACGTACGTTGTCGCGCGCAGGCAGCAGCGAGTCAACGGATACGTGTTTGGCACGTCCTGGTGGGGGTTTCTGCTCAACATGCTCGTGTTTCTGATCACCGCTCATGGGTTCGGCGCGCTGTGGTACGTGCAGGCCGTGCAATCCGCCATCCAGTGCCTGGTCGACCAGTGCAACGAGGCCAAACCTGCCTGCACGCACGACTGGCTGACCTGCCCGGAGCAGTTCGCATGGGGGGACATGCCTCCGCCGCAGGACAACAAGCAGGCGGCATGGGGCGGGAGCACCAACGTCACGGATAATTGCTTCCCTCCGTTCGGCACCACGGGCAGCTACAACTACGGTATTTATGACTTCGCAGTGCAGCTACTGAAGGAGCAGCCCCCCCCTGAGAAGATCATGTATGGGATCTTCTTTGGTATCATGACCCTGGCTACGTTCGGCAACGCGCTGGTGCCGTCGGCGAGCATCGGGCAGTCGATCTTTGCGCTGATCATGGTGATCTGCGGGCTGCTTCTCTTCACATCCCTCATCGGGAACATTGAGGTGTTTCTCCACTCCATGACGGCTCGCATGGAGGAGATGCACCTGCGCAGGAGGGATCTCGACTGGTGGATGCAGCGCCGCCAGCTGCCCGCCTCCCTCCAGATGAACGTGCGGCGCCAGGAGCGGCACACGTTCGCAGCAACGCGGGGCCTACACGAGGACGAACTGCTCGACGGATTACCCGACAGTCTCCAGAGGGATGTTAAGCGGCACCTGTGCCGGGGGCTCGTGCGGAGAGTGCCGCTCTTCGAGGCGGTGGATGAGGCTGTGGTGGATAATATCTGCGCGAAACTGCGGTCCGTGGTGCTTATAGCGGGGACTCAGGTGGCCAGGCGGGGCGAGCCTGTGGAGGAAATGCTGTTTATCGCCCGGGGGTACCTGAGGGGATGCCGGGATGACGTGGAGAGTGATAACGGTAAAGGGAAAGGCGGTGGTGGTGAGGGTGGGCGCGGGAGCAAGCGGCATGCAGTTGGGGAAGCGAGTGGGAGGAAATCATCCTTGGGAAGCAGCATCCAGAGTGGTAGTCGGGCTGTGGGGGGCCGGCTTTCCTCGTTGGCTCGCGGCTCGCATGTGTTTGGGTCTGCGAGCTTCCGCCTGCCATCGGCCGTGAGGTCCCTGGGGCTTCGATCTGCGTCCTCTGCTGTTTCGGGTGTTTCTGGTGTTTCTGGCGTGTCTGCTGCGTCGTCTAATGCATCTCTTTCTGCCTTCACTGCTATTCCGAAGCTGCCTCCGCTTGCCACCCCTCATATGTCTGCTGCTGGTATCAATGTTTCTGGTGCTCCTGCTGCTACTGCTGCTGGCGCTGCTGCTGCTGCCAGCACTGGTGGTGGTGGCGTTTCTGCTGGTGCTAACGATCCCGCTCCTGCTCCCACCGCTGCTGGTGCTGCTGGTGCTGGCGGCACAGCCATTAATCCCTCAGCCAGTGATGTCACCACAGTCCCATCCTCGCACACATCAACCCCCCCCTCTTCCCCTACCGCTGCCGCCGCCGCCGCAGCCGCCGCAGCTGCTGCTGCTGTTGCTGCTGCCGCCACTTCTGCTGCCTCCACTGCTGCAACAGTAGCATCCAACGTCACAGCCACTGCCCAAGGCGCAACAGGGGCTCTTGTAACCGGTGCCCCGAGCCCTCCAATCCTTTCAAGGCCAAAAGTCCCTGCGTTTGCGCGAGCCGCAGCAGCAGCAGCGAGAGGGGATGCGACGGCGGCAGTTACAGCCGGAGCAGCAGCGGCCACAGCAGCAGCGGGTATCGCTCCAGACCACCCTTACCGCCGCCATCGCCACCTGCATCCCCGCTTTGGAAACAACTTCCATGCTGGGAGCGACTCCTCCGCTGTTGCTGGTGCTTCTGGTGCTGGTGCTGGTGCTGGTGCTGGGGCTGGTGCTGGTGCTGGTGCTGGTGCTGGTGCTGGTGGTGGTGCTGGTGCTGGTGCTGGTGCTGGTGCTGGTGCTGGTGCTGGTGCTGGTGGTGCTTTCGGTGCTGCGGCTGCTGGTGCGGGATTCGGGCTGTATTCAGAGAGTGCCTGTGAGATGGGCCCAGGGCACTTCTCAGGAGAAGAACTGCTCTCCTGGGCTCTATCCCGAGAGCCGGACGAAGCACTCCTCCCGAAAGCAACCATGACTCTAACGGCTGTGACTGTAGTGGAGGCGTTCAGCCTGTCTGCTGCTGACCTGTGCTTCATAGCGTCGCACTTTAGGTTCCAGCTGCGGGACAAGAGGCTGAGGGCGCTGATTAAGTACTACTCCCCTCACTGGCGGACATGGGCTGCAGTGACGATTCAGCTGGCTTGGCGGCGGTGGCAGGCGGAAAGAGGGATAGTGGTGGGGCAGGTGGAAAGGCGAACGGGCGTCGGGCGAGGGGGCCGAGGGGGGCGAGGGGAATCTGGGAGGCGCAGGATGGGAGCTGGAGGGGCAGGAGTGAGGGAAGCAGGAGGGGGGAGAGTGAGGGCAGGGGGAGGAGGAGCAGCAGCAGGAGGAAGGGTAGGAGGAGTTGGGGGAGTGGGAGGAACAGGAGGAGCAGGAGGAGCGGGAGGAGCGGGTGGAGCGGGAGGAGCGGGAGGAGCAAGAGCAGCAGCAGCAAGAGGGGGTTTGGGTGAAAACGGGAAAGGAGGCACAGAAGGAGAGGGGCACGTGGTTGGTGGAGGAGTGGGGGCGCAATGGAGAAGCTTGAGAGGCGAGGGTGAGGGAGAGGATGGGATGGAGGAAATAGAGATGGTTGAGCCAGCGGCTCTGCCAGGAACGGACAACAGGGGAGGAGCAGCAGCAGGGCAAGTGAGGGGCAGCCACCAGGAGCAGCAGCAGCAGCAGCAGGAGCATAGATATGCAACTGCTACTGCTGGTGCTTCTGCCGGTGCTTCTGCTAGTGCATCAGTTGGTTCGTCTGCAGCAGCGACTGCTGCAGCAGCAGCCTTCCTAAAGCCATCCACGACTTTCCAGCAGCATGGCTCAAGACCACCCAAACATGGCCTTCCCCCTCCAGCCCCTCACACGCCAATGCCTCCTCCTCCTGCTGCTGCTCCTCCCGCTGCTGCTGCCACTGCTAGTGCTGCTGCTGCTGCCACTGAACTCCCTGCTCGCGCCACAGCCGCTTCTTCTGGCTCCACTGCCCCTGCTGTCCCCACTCCTGCTGCTGCTACTTCCGCTGCTGCTGCTAGTGCCGCTGCTGCTGGTGCTGGTGCTGCTGCTGATGGTGTTGGAGCGAGTGTGGAGGAAAGAGCGCAGGAGCGCATGCGGTTATACACAACCATGTTCGCTGCTCCTCCCAAGCCCACTGGGGAGTGACCTCTGAGTTGACACAGGAGTGAGGGTTGAGGGCAGAGCACATGCGTGCATACCATTATGTTTAGGGGCAGATCGTAGGAGCACATGCGACTGTACACAACCATGCTTGCTGCACCTCCCAAGCACACTAAGGAGTGGCACGGTGGCTTGTAAAAGGGTGCATGGTGGAGAGAGGGAGGGGGGGGGGACAAGAACAGGGCTTCAGATTGGATTTTGAGGGGCTGTTGGCTCAGGGTGCCCCCAGAAGGAGCCCACGTTTTTCAGGGTCGGGTTTTTGGAAGTTGCAATTTTTTCAGGGTAATTTTTTTCGAAGGCTGAAAAATCAGGACTAAAACTTTTCAGAGCTGAGATAGGTTGAACCTTGACGATTTTTTTGGGTGGGTAGGACTTTAACCTAGCACATTAATGTTAGACAGGGCAGGGCTCCTGCTAGTTTTTAGGGCAGTCTGAAAATCAGACGGGCTCTTAGAGCTTCGTCTGACCGTCAGACGGATTTATTTTGCCTGTCTTACGATTCAGACGAAATGCAAGCACGAGTCTGAGAATTCAGACGGTTTTGCATCCTGATTTTATCACAGCTCATCAATACTACCAAGTTACCAACGTACAACATGACGTCAAAAGTTAGACTACTGCAGCTCCTACCATACAATGAATAATCATCAGCTACTACCATCAGGAATAATCAACAACAGCCTATTGCAGAGGTGAGCTCAACTAAGCTCACAAACTACTTGTTGGGCTGAGATATTTCCAATACTACTCCTAAGAGCACTTATTTTGCTGCTACTCCTGCTAATGCCGCTACTGCTGCTGCTGTTGCTGCTGAGGCTGCCTGCTACTGCTGCTGAGGCTGCCTGCTACTGCTGCTGAGTTTGCTTGGTACTCATGGTGATGCCTTCAGTCAGAGTCGGTGTCGCTGTCCACAGGGGCCTCCTCCTCTTCCTCAGAGTCAGATTCAATGGCAATCATCTTCCCCTTGCCCTTCCTCCTCCACACAGGGCCAGCTGCAGCATCCTCCTCAAACACACGTGCTGCTTCCACAGCAGCCAATGCCTCTGCCTCTCGAGCTGCTGCTGCTGCTTCCTTCGCTGCTGCCTTTGCCGCTTTTACTGCATCGGACCTCTTCGGCTTCTTCGTCGGCCTCGAGCCCTGTGCCATCACAACTTCTTTGGCAGGGCGCCGCTTCTTGACTCCCCCGCGCCACATGGTCACCAGTTCCTCCCACTCCATCTCGTACTCCAGCAGCGAGATGGTCATCAGGTCGCTCAGGCGCGCATCGCAGAGGTTCCCGCGAAGCCAGCTCTTAATCACTTTCTGTCGGCTGAAGCCGCGCTCGCACTCCACCGTGCTCAGAGGCAGCACGGCGACAGCAATCCACACAAGGACAATGTTGGGGTAGGCCATCTTCCAGTCGTCGCTTGAGAGCATGTGCTTTAGGGCAGCGTGGAAGTCGAGGTCGTCATGGTGCGTTGACATGATCGTGGTGAAGCTGGTGAGTTCCTTCCTGGCCTTGCCCCAATGGACGCCTGAGGGCGGGGGAGGGGTCGGCGGAAGGGTGGGTAAACAGAAGTCAGGAATGGGCAACAATGGAAAGCATGGTTATACACGCGAGAGAGCAGCCACTTATAGACGCGATGACAAGGGAGCGGCCTTACCGGGCAGGGTGTCAGGGGCTGTGGGGTCGCGCTTCCACAGGTTGCGCAGAGACAACAGCCACTCCATGAACTTACGCTCGCGCCTGAACGCGGTTCGAGGATACAAACTCTGCTTGTAGAGGCGAGTGCCGTTGAGGGAGGACAAGTCGTGGAATCGGCCGCGCAGATGGCCGATCATCGCCAACACTACAGCAGTTGCCAGCTTCTGGAGTGACTCCATGTCCCCTCCGCTTTGTTGGCCTTCGATCGGTCGCTCATGAAGCTGGTACGTGTGGATGAGAGGAGTGCCGTTTGCATCTGTGCCCGAGATAGTAACGTCCTTGCCGCCAGCGTGAAGTTGCAGAAACTCGAAGAAGTCGCCCGAGGTCGGGCCAAACTGCGAGTCGTAGGTGACGTACCGGCTGCGCAGGATGAGGATGGTGTTGTCCACCATCATAAGAACTTGCGTCACGTCGACCTGGGGGAGGGGTGCAAACAAAGAGAAAGCAAACATTATAAAGTATTCGGACATGTAAACAGAAATCATGCTAAGAAGGACGCACCTGTCGACGCTGGAACTTCAGATTCAACGCGTTGAATCCCGCGAGGATGTCAGCCAGGAAGTACAGAAGGAAGTGGAACTTCAGGCTAGTGACAACAGCATACATCTGACTATCATACTCCCGCAGCAAGAGGATAGCAGCTGGGAAGACCTCGACCAGCCGCTGAATGGCTTCACCCCGAGAAAGCCAGCGGATCTGATGGATCCCCTGCATCTCGAGGCTGGTCTCGGTCACCACCTCCTGCAGCTGCTTGAAGCGGTTGTGGACGACGATCGAACGGCCGAGGATATCCGCCAAGGAGCGGACCACCTTGTCGACCACAGCTAGATCAGGAAAGTCCGCTGCCGCGTCCTTAGCGGCTAGGGCCTCCCTGCATGCATGGCCACGGAGGGATGATTAACAAAGCTCGGAGAAACAGCATGATAAAAGACGGGTGGAGTGCGAATGGCTACCTATGAGCAATGCAATGGCATGATACTAGATGCGGAATCCGAGTGCGAAGACGAGCGACAAGGCCCGACTGCGCTCCCGTCATCACGCTGGCGCCGTCGGTGCTGATCCCACAGATCTTATTGAGGTCGACCCCACATGACTCCAGGTGAGTCAGAAGCACGGCTTGCAGGGAGGCGGCATCGCACTTCTCCACCGTGAGGTGCGCGAAGAACTCCGTGGCGACCTCCGTACGACGCAGGAAGGTAAGGTAAACGATTATGTGCTTCCCTCGGCGCCGGTCCGTACTTTCGTCGAGTTGGATCCCAAGAAAGGGGCTCGCCTTGATATGGACCATCTGCTTCGCCCGCAGGTAAGCCACTAGGTTCTCGACGAGCTGGATGAAGCCATACCTGCCATTCGGGTAACACCGGAGGGCATAGGGAAGGAGTAACGCAAATAGAGACAGTAAGTTCAAACAAATATCATAAACGACAAATGAGGAACTCGGATGAGGAGGGCTTCGCCTTAAAAACGTGGGACACTTACTCGCTCTGGTAGGTTCCTCGTTCCTTCATTGGCAGATCAGGTGTCCCCTGTTCTGCCATGAACTGGACAAGGGAAACGAACAGAACGATAGGTGCATCCGACTTGCAAACAAAAAGCACGATGGCCATGAGCCGCTTCAGTCGTCGAGCCTCATTGTCACCGTTCTCGAAGTCGACGATCGACTTCTGCTTCTTCATCTTCCCGTCGCGCTGCAGTTTCTTTGCCACGGCAGCCTCATGCTTCAGACTGTGATGATGCTTACGCATTGTTTGCTTCTGAATGTCGATGCCGCCCTCACTGTTGCGGCCGTACTGATAGTCGGGGTCGTCGCCAAACGCCATGCAGACGCTGCACTTCATGCAAGGGCGACCCTCCTTAGTCTCGGAAATCACCAACCATGGAAAGTGGCGTAACCACTGCTCCCTCGCTTTGAGTTGGAGCTCCTCCACCGTCAGGAAGAATGGCCCGTCGTCGTCGGACGGCGGGGAGCTGGGACCAGGATTGCCGCTGCTACTGCCGAGCTGGATAGGATTAGCCGCAGTCGAGGCGCAGGCATGCCGACCGAAGCTGAGTTTGCGCTGGATGTACTTCGCCTTGTCAGACTTGAGGGCGGGCAAGACAGGCCCTCCAGAGACGCGTGGCGGAAGGACCGCAGAAACGGTTTGCCTTGTAGGTGATGACGGACGGGAAGGCCTAGAAGCAGAGTTGAGCTCGGAGCCTTCAGCACCAAAGATGATCCATGGCTCCGTGTCCAACGGAGGCAGTGGGCTCAGAGGAGCCACTGTTGGGGGAGGACTAAGCACGGGCGAGCGGGCGGCAGGAGACGGGCTACGCGATCGTGCACATGCTGCGGGTGGCGGACTAGCGGCGGGAGAGCGAGCCGAGGGTGGAGAACTCAACGCATGCTTGTTACTCGTACTAGGACTAGCCTCTCGACGACTAGTCGTATGTCGAGTAGCGGAAGGAGGCGGTGCGGGTTTGACAGGCAGAGTAGGCTCGACGGGCATACGCCTCTGATGCGGCTCAGTGCTAAGGGGAGGCGGCGCGGATCGGGGCCGAAGCAGGTCTAGCCCCGTAACCGTCGATGGTGCGGCATCTTTAGGAGGGTTAGCATTAACCTCCTCTAAGGCCATAAGATGAGACACACGATATGAGCAAGAACTAGGTGGGAGAGCCAGCCAAGAATGAAGCACTAGGACGAGGGGAGGACGAGGACACCAGAGAGAGCACTCATGGCTGCAGGGAGTGGTTCTCTGAGACGTGGTGGTCTGAGATTGGGGGCTTCTGTGGGCTGATTGTTCATCATGGCGGATCGAAGAAGAGCGGCTTGGGGTTGCAGATTCAATACGACGACGAGGGTGGCTTGCGGTTTCATCGGGAAATGCGCTGGCACATTGCTGCCCAACGCTGCTTGCTTGGAACGTGGCTGGCAGCGACGGTGCCCGTAACAAGATAGTGGCGTGGCAGCAGCTAGAGTCAGCAAGCTGAAAATTTATGTGCGCTGGACTGTTTCGCTGCCGCGCTCGGGGTAGAATTGAATGCACGTGCTGCGGTGCACATGGGACTGGGTGGCTGGCAGTGGCCTAGTGGGCATGTGGACTAGTGGCCCTGTTGCTAGAAGGGCGGATTTGTCGGTATCAGACGGAAAAAAACGGCCGGTCTGATAAATCAGATGAAAGTGTACACCTAGTCTGATGTTTCAGACGAATTCTTATAACTTGTCTGAACGATCATACGAATATATTTGGCTCGTCAAAAAATCAGATGAAACATAAAAACCCGGTCTGATTTTCAGACCATCAGACCGATTTGGTCTGATAACGGGAGCCCTGAGACAGGGCATGTTTTGTCAGACAAAAAAAAAAAGAAGCCTGACTCATCAGGTAAAATTTTTAGGTTTCTGATCCTTAGATCAGATCAGACTTCATTGCATACAAATTCTCATGGGAAAGTACATCGGCGCTCAGTATTAGGGGCCTCGATAATATGTACGGTCAGTAACGCAATATAAACAATCAGAATTAGCGAGTTCGCAACATGTTTCATCAGTCGGGTTCCACGGTTAGTCAGAAAATGTAGGAAAAAAGTTCCACGAATGGTCAGTAGAAGTAACCCCCGCCCGTCTAGGAACGTTTTCCCGCTCGCGCCAGCCCGATTTTGTCATCATTGTGGCAGACACGAAATTTCTCCCGAGCTCCAGGCGCAGCTCGAGAGAACTACGAAAAATATTCCCAAAATAAACATTCTTTGAACGTCGCGCACACAAAATTCCAAAATTGAGACCTTGCACATTTCTGTGATATAAGCTAATCGGGCCATAGTGGGGCGCACATCGGGTGCGACATGGTTCAAACATTAACAAACGCGCACAAAAAAAAAAAAAAAAATTGACACACAAGGGCAAATATATCCGGGATCCGCGCTAAGCCAGTGAGGCATCAATATTCTACTGTGCCGCGCATGCGGTAATTTTTCTCGAGCATGACGTGACTTGTAGAGTCGTGAATTAGCGGGATTTTTTTTGCTGTAAATTCATTTGTGGGAAATTTTATAACTATAGCCGGCAGAAATCTAAAATATTTGTTGCAGTTAAGTTAATACAAAACTTTGTGCGGCTATGAGTGCACTTTGATGCACTTTTAAACATATTCATCTCCCAAAATAAATTTCCATAGTTTTCTTTATATGTTTTTCTTTTAGGCGATTCGGGAATGACGATAAGTTTAAGGCTCGACTTTTTTTAGGGGGCGTAAATGCGGTAGAGACAAAACCGCCATTCTTAAGCTTCACGGAACGCACTACACTCTACGACGAAGTTATGTGTTTCGAAACAAAATCGTATTTTCTTGTTTCTCGAAAAGCTTGTGTCCAATAAACTTAAATTTGGGTATATTACGTTTTTTTCGCTCGAACTGCGCCTGCAGCTCGGGAAAATTTTCGCGCCTGCCACAATGATGATAAAATTGGGCTGGCGCAAGCGGGAAAACGTTCCTAGACGGGCGGGGGTTACTTCTACTGACCATTCGTGGAACTTTTTTCCTACATTTTCTGACTAACCGTGGAACCCGACTGATGGATCATGTTCCGAACTCGCTAATTTTGATTGTTTATATTGCGTCACTGACCGTACATATTATCGAGGCCCCTAATACTTAGCGCCGATGTACTTTCCCAATTCTCACACTACTAGTGTGATCTTAGCCAAGGACCAGTCACGCCCGTCACACCTGCTCCAACTCGCGTCAGACTGCCTGCGTGATTTTGGCGAAGGACCAATTGTTAAATTATATATTGAGTTATATAATGTGTACGCTTGGTAGATTAGATGTTACTGAACATTACTGTAGGGGGTACAACACCCCTCCTTGTATCCCCCTCTCTTCTTTCCTAATTCTCTTTTCTCACCAACTTTCCTAGCCTAAAACCTCTCGCCATATCCATGGCTCCTCCTCCTACCTAGATCCTAGTTTCTGACATGGTAACAGAGCCGGTTCCCTTCCTGGGCCTGCTCCCCTCGCTTCCGCCACGCACCCCCTCCCCGTCATGCCGCGCTGGCCTCGTCGCGCCGCGCTGGCCCCGTCGCGTTGCACGGGCCACGCGTCCGCTGCGTTTTCTTTCCTTGTTCGCCGCCGTCGCGGCCTTCCTACTGCCTGCCGCCGTGGCACCTTTTCCAAGTTGCCGCGGCGGCCCTTGTGCGCTGCCGTCCCAGTGTCGACGAGCAGCCGCGGCGACGACGCCACGATGTGGTGGCGTCGTCGTGATGCCGTGGCTGTGTCGTCGGCCTGGTGTCGTCGCGCACCACCTGCGTCGCTGCTGGATTTGCAGCCCGCCCGCCCGCCAGTAAGCGCCGCGCCAGCAATGGCGCCGCGCTGAAGATCCGAAGCCCCGCCCCTTCCCCCTTCCCTCTGTCCCCTCCTCTTCGCCACAGCCGTCGCCTGACTCTCGCCGGTCGTCCCCCTGCCGCGGAGTATGGACATGCCGTCGGAAGGGCGGGGGCCGCTGCCGTTACCGCCGTCGTAAGCCGAAGCCGTCGCCGTCGCCGCTGTCGTCGCCGCAGGCCTGTTGCCGCCGCGCGCCCGTCGTCGCCGTCGCTGTCGCCGCTGCCGGGATGTCCGCCGTCGCCATCTCCAGGGCCTTGGGGTTGGCCCTGCTAGAGTAGTCGTGGCTGTTGGGAATGGGGGTGCTAGGTTAGGGGGTGTGGGGGTGTGTGGGTCCTTGCTACTAAGCCTAGGGGGTGTGTTAAATTATATATTGAGTTATATAATGTGTAGGCTTGGTAGATTAGATGTTACTGAACATTACTGTATGGGGTACAACACCCCTCCTTGTATCCCCCTCTCTTCTTTCCTAATTCTCTTTTCTCTCACCAAATTTCCTAGCCTAAAACCTCTCGCCATATCCATGGCTCCTCCTCCTACCTTGATCCTAGTTTCTGACACCAATCACGCCCCTCACATCTGCTCCAACTCGTGTTACCTGCGTCATTTTGCCTAAGGTCCAGTCACGCCCCTCACACCTGCTCCAGCTCGCGTCAAACCGCCTGCGTGATTTTGGCGAAGGACCCATCACGCCCCTCACATGTGCTCTAGCTGTTAAATTATATATTGTGTTATATAATTGGTAGGCTTGGTAGTAGCAGAGCCTCAGATAGGATTTTAGGCATCCTGACCAATCAGGGCAGCCCCCCAAAAAAACGTGTAGCAGTCTGGGTTGGTGGCTTATGTTCATACTGATTCCACAGGGTGGTTCTCTAGCTCTATACTTTGGCCTCAGGGTAAATTATGAAACGTTTGAAATCTCAGAAGTCACTCTAAACAGCAGCAGCAGCACACTTGGCTTCACGCGTTGTGATGGGTTGAGGACTTGGCCGCGACTGGCCGAGTTTGCGTCAACTGTAGCGCATGAGGCAATCAGACCAGGAAATTTTTCTTCGTCTGGCTGTCAGACAGAATTTTGCTGAGACCGGATGGGCGTTCAGTTTAAAACGAATGCAGCCCCTGAAAACCCTGATGAAGTCAAAGGCAAGAAACGAAAAGTTGCGTGAAAAAACTGCAGTTGGATTTCCATCGAGCGGTTATGACGGCGTTTGACGAGGCTCGATGGTGAGGGCGCATTCCTCGCTTGTGGCACACTCTATGGCAAGTTCTTCTGTTTCCCAATTCAACGTGCAGGATTGTCTGAATTTGTTTCTGGTAATCTTGACCGTGGAAAAACTCATAACAAATAGCCATAAAGTATTCTGCCAAACGTGGGGAATAATCCCTGAGTTGCAGTACTTGACGATATTTTGATTCGATGTAACCTGGGCATCACGAATTCTATGAAGACTAAGCCAGAATTTCAGGGCTGCATAGAAGTTGTAGAAGTATGTCTTTAGCAGGGAGGACTTAGCCGAAAAGTTTAGTGAGTGGGGGGTGGGGCGGAGGGAGGATTGTCTCTAGCATTGAGGACTTAGCGAAAATTTCAGATTAGCGGGGACTTTTTGGAGCATTGTCTCTAACATTCAGGACTTCGCCGAAATTTTAGAGCAGCGGGGGGGTTTCCGAGGTTTGTCTCTAACTTTCAGTACTTTGAGGACTGTTGCGGGGGGTTTTAGAGAAGCGGGGGGTTTCGGAGGATTGTTGCGAACTTTGAGGACTTAGCCGAAATGTAAAATTCGAGGCAAGGGCTACCCTAGTGGCGTACGTGCATTCAAGATTCGAGGTATCAGGGTTATCCCCGAATTCATACTGAGCATTCAGGGCTGGTACACGAACACTATACTGAGTTGTCAGGGTTGCGATATGATAACCATACTGAATTTACAGGGTCAGAAATTCCTTTAATCGGATTTTTCAGGTCTGGCACCTCATACTCATCCTGAAAATCAGGAATTCAGGATAAAACATCCTGATATCTGAGGCCCTGCTTGGTAGGTTACCGAACTCTACTGTAGAGGGTACAACTCCCTCCTTGTATGCCTCTCTTCCTAGTCTCTCTCTCTTTTCTCTTGTATCTTTCTCTCCTAGCTCCTCCTAAACCTCTCGCCATTTCATGGCCACCTACCTTCCTAGCTAACCTAGCTTCATAAAAAGGTTTCAGAGCAGGCCCCATTCGCTCTGGCCTTCTCCTCACACTTCCGCAGCGTACTCGCCTCCCCCCCCCCGTCAAGCCGCTCCGGCGCCGTCACGCTGCGCGGCCCGTCACACTGCTCCGGCCCCGTCTCGCCGCGCCGACCCCGCTAGATCGCGCCGGCCCCGCCACTACGCGCCAGCCCCGTCACGCCGCGCTGGCCCCGTCACTCCGCGCTGGCCCCGTCACGCCGCGCTGACCCCGTCACGTCACCGTGCCTCAGTGCCGCCGTCCAGCCATGCCGCCGTGCCACGGTGCCGCCGTGCCGCTGGGTCGCCGTGCCGACGCGCCGCTGTGCCGCCACGCCGCTGTTCCGCCGTGCTGCCGTGGCGGCTTTGCCACGCCAGCGCACGGACAGCTGCGGCCAGCGCCCTGTCCTAGGCGCCAGTCGTAACGCCCTCACGCCAGTAAGTGTCGCGCCAGCCATGGTGCCTCGCTGAAGATTCGCCCTCACGCCAGTAAGCGTCGTGCCAGCCATGGTGCCTCGCTGAAGATTCGCCCTCTCCCGCCAGTAAGCGCCGCGCCACCCATGGCGTGTCGCTGAAGATTCGCCCCCCCCCCCCGCCCCCCCCTTCCCATGCGTCTCCTCTTCCTCCTACCGCAGCTGCTGTCTTCTACCCGATCGTCGACTCGCCGTGCCACACCGCCGAGAGCCTTCAACCATGGCCGTTGCCCGCGCTGCCTCTCACCAGGGGATGTCACCATGCCAAGCCCGAGGGGTAGATACCTGGCTGATCTCGAGCATGGGGGTGTAAAGGATTAGGGGGTGTGTGTGCTGGGTGGGCTTGTGACTACCAAGCCTAAGGGGTGTGTTAAATTATATATTGTGTTATATAATTGGTAGGCTTGGTAGGTTACCGAACTCTACTGTAGAGGGTTCAACTCCCTCCTTGTATGCCTCTCTCTTCCTAGTCTCTCTCTCTTTTCCCTTGTATCTTTCTCTCCTAGCTCCTAAACCTCTCGCCATTTCATGGCCACCTACCTTCCTAACTAACCTAGCTTCATAACACCAGCTTGCGTCACCTGCGTCATTTTGGCGAAGGACAAGACACGCCCCTCACAGCTGCTCTAGCTCGCCTCGACCAGTCAGATAGGATTCTGTTTCAGGCTGGAAATCCATTAAGGCTGATAATTTAGGGTGACCAAAACAAGAACATACAAAATTTCAGGCTTGCTCAAATGACAACCCCTAAAATTCAGGCCTAGGAAAAATCAAAAGCTGAAAAAACAGGACGACCCTAAAAAAACACCTTGATATACATCATTTCAGGGCATTTTGTCATGACTTCTGAAGCCCTGGACAAGAAGCAGGGGGCACAGTGAGATGGTGGATCGTGTTGTGATAAAATCGTACTTCTGTAAGTAGTTCCGATAGATATTGTCGAGTTACACTGTAGTTAGCATCCGTAGAATGACGTCAGCAAATAGCGCTCGTCTGGATGGTTACGTCAGTAGGCCGTTTCAATCACGCGAACAGTCGCGCTCTGTTCAGTAGCGATTAGAGCGCATAGCGGAAATAGTTTTGAATAGGTACTTCTAGCAGATATAAAAGTAACTTGTATGACTTCAATTATTAACTTGTTCTTCAGTAAATTCTGGTCAACACTAGCGCCCAAACTTGGTTTTAGGCCACTCTTAGAAACCAGAGTAGGAAAAAAATATACCCTGACGGTCAGAGTAAAAAAATCTTGAAGTCTGATTTGACAGGGTAAAAATTTTCGAAGTCTTTGCTGTAAGTGTAAACCTTTTGTCACTCTGCCGAGGTTTGTCTTGACCTTCTTTCATTAGTGAAAATATATGGCATCAATGCTGCAAGCGGGTGTTCTGTCAAACATATGTGTGTATGTTTAGTAGACTACATAGGGTCATGCCATAGAGAGTACAACCCACTAGCTATATACCCCTGGATACTCTCATTCTACTTCATAATTCTAACTATGAGATGGTATCATGGGTAGGTTAGGTCCCCCCGCCCACCCGCGCTTCCATCTTAGGTCCTAGTCTGCCCCGTCGCCTAGCGCCTAGCCGCTCCACTGGCCCCGCTGCCCCGTTGCCTAGCCGGCCCGTCGGCCTCGTCTCCTAGCGCCTGCTGGCCCCGCGACCCCGTTCCCTAGCGCCTAGCCGCCCCGCTGGCCCCGCGGCCCCGTCACCTAGCGCCTAGCTGCCCGTGGCCCCGTTGCCCCGCCACCTAGCGCCTAGCCGCCCCGCAGGCCCCGCAGCCCCGTCACCTGCGCCTAGCCGTCCTGCAGGCCCCGCGGCTGCGCCGCCCCTAGCGTAGCCGCCCTGCTGCCCCATCGCCTAGCCACCCCGTCGCCTAGCCGCCCAGTGGCCTAGCTGCCCCGTCGCCTAGCCGCCCCGTGGCCCCGTCGCCCAGCTGCCCCACGGCCTCGTCGTCCAGCCGCCCCGCAGCCTCGTCGCCCCGCTGCTCCGCGGCCCCGTCGCCCCGCTGCTCCGCGGCCCCATCGCCCAGCCGCCCCGCGGCCTCGTCGCTCCGCTGTTTCGCGGCCCCATCGCCCAGCCGCCCCGATGCTCCGCGGCCCCGTCGCCCAGGCGCCCCACGGCCCCGTCTCCCAGCTGCTCAGCCGCCGTGTTTCCCTCTTCCCGCCCGCTTAACCGTCCCTCTCCACCGTCATGCACCACGCCCCACCGTGCTGCACTGCTCAGCAATGCAATGCACCGCACCCCACCGCACTGCACCGCGCCCCACCTCACTACACCGCATTGCACCGCGCCCCACCGCATCGCACTGCTCTGCACCGCGTGGCACCGCACTGCACGGCGCCCCACCGCACGTAACCGCACTACACTGTACAGCACTCCTCCCCACTGCTCCTCGTCGCTCCGTCTCGCCCTTCACCACCTGTTTGCGGCTGCAGCGGCCTTAATGATGGACTCGATGCTGCGCTTTGACGCGGGGGGTCAGCCGGTTGAGTTCGACTCATGGCTCGTCGACCTCCGCCGTCACCTTACTGGTCAGCGGCAAGACGGCCACTCCTTGGCTGTGAGAGTACGACCCCGTTACACCATTTGTTCCTTCTTCTCTTTTCTTTCTATTTCATCTCTCTTTTTATCCCATCTTATTTGGTTTCCTATTCTCCATTTTCCATTAACCTTAGGTTTATTCTGTTATTATTATTATATCACCGACTAGGCTCGGGATGTACTGGTGCGCTCTATCTAGCGTAATCCTGCCATAATCCCTTAAATCCAATAGCCTCGCGTGGCTATACACAGGGTGATTCTATTTTCTAGAAGGGTCTATTCCTTTGGATAGGATAAACCTGGTTACCTGATGTACTATGGAAGTATAAAAACGCCTTGTATTCATCGATAGTGCAATCTTTCCTCGAGACATTCGATCCTGTGACACTTGGTAATCAGAGCCTTTCTCACTCGGCCGCGCTCAACAAAGCAGCAGCCGCAGGAAAACCTGCCTCGAAAAACCGTCGGGGGCGACGAATTCGACGCCGATTCTGGTAAGCACCACCTCCGCGTTTTGTAAATTACCCCCCCCGCGCGTGTTTGAACAGGATGGCAACCTTCGACAACGCCGAGGTTACCCAGCAGCTCTTCGCGAGCATCGCCGCCCTTCAAGAGGAGATGCGAGCGGACCGCGAGGCATGGTGAAACGAGTTCGAGCGAGTAACTCGACTCGCCGGAGCGCATCACGACTCGACAACGGCGACGACGCAGCAGTTGCAGCAGTTTCTCGAGGCTCCGAAACCGCGCCCACCTGAGCCGTTCGATCCGAGCGATCGAAACTCCGACGCACGCAGATGGATCGCCGGGATGGAGATCTACTTCGCAGCCGTCGGATGGAGCTCGCCAGTCTGGGACGGTCAACGCGTACGACTCGCGGCGACGCTAATGCAAGGGCCAGCACTCAAGTGGATTGGCGGCAATAGCACCTTCATCCACGATGAAGCCACGTGGCAGCAGTTCCGCACCGACCTGCTCAAACGTTTCGAGCCGATAAATTCGGGTTTCCTTGCCCGGGAAAAAATCCATCGCCATCGACAGTTCGGGAGTGTAGCGCAGTACACGCAGCAGATGGAAGAATTCTATAACCAAATTCCCGACCTGACCGAAGGGGAAAAAGTACAGTCTTACCTCGCCGGGATGAAGACCGAAGTCAAACGCCAGATAGCAGCGACGAACTACGCGAGCTACAGTGACATCATTGCGGCAGCGGAGAGCTTTGACATGGTCAATGCCAGGACACGACGGACGCACGTCGGCAGTACGCGACAGGGCGACCGCTCGGCTCACACCACGTTCGCCGACCCGATGGAAATCGATAGGTTCGACAGGCGGTCACGTACGAAAAACACCAACTACACGTGTGATATTTGCGGGGTGCCGGGCCATCGAATCTTCGACTGCAACAGAATGAAAGCCGCACGCGCCGATTATTGGGCACGCAACAGTAACGGAAATCCTTCGGCCAATCAGAAGACAAAAAACGGGAGTCGCCCGTGATTGCGGATCTAGCTGGCAAAAAAGAAAAGATCCGAAAGCGGCCGCAAGATTCCGGGAAAATCAACTTCCACGAAGCTGATTCGACGCGAGCAGGAGGAAATGATGGGGAAAAATCTCCACCCCACAACCAGTCTCCGCCAGGGAAAATCGCCGTGAAGAAATTCGACTCTGCGAAAAAAGACTCTGCTGAGACGGGGAAACTCCTTGAAGACCCAAGAAATAATAAGGATTCATTAAAGTTATCCTACAAAGATGTTTGAATGAAAACTTATAATTTTCGAGGGGCTAGAGCCTTGGAGAAAATTCGGGAAGGACTCCAGAAGAAGTAGAAAGCTGTGGAGATTATACCGGTACCGGACAACTTGGGGAAAAAATTAAGGAGTGTGGAAAGAAGCCGACCTTTCCACGGGGTCAACGTCCTCTCCCGACACTAGCCCACAACGACTACCCATTCCCTAGGGAAGTCGTCAGTGGAGCTGAAGCAGCTCAAGAGGAAGCTGGTTTTCCTCCTCCGGATGCATCCAGCTCAGCAACTTTGGCATCAATGACGCGCACAGTCGTCAAGGAAACTCTGGGCCCTGGAGAAGAGCCGTTCTCCAAGCAGCCTCGGCCAGCTGCCAGCCCAGGAGCAGATAGCAACGAAAAGGTGTGTATGGAATATTGGGATGTACCCTATGACCCCATTAATGAAACTATCTTTGGGTACTCCGAGCAACGCCCGCCCCTCGTGCTCGAGGTCATCTGCAAAGGACGACGCCTCCAAGCACATGTGGACAGCGGAGCATTGCACATCGTCTGTGACAAGGAAGTAATCGACCGACTTCGGGAAGAGTACAAGCCTTTAGGATTCTCTGCAATGATGGTGGACGGCAGCAAGTTACCAGTACACGGCGAAGCAGTGTTACACCTACAAATCGGACCACTGCGCTGGAGACCTGCACTCCCCATCACCAACATCAAAGGGCTTGACTTGATCTTCGGGCGAGACTTCCTAAAACGATTCAACCCCGAGATCAACTGGGTGAATCGCACCGCAAGTATCTAGAACAATGGAAGGAGAGTACAGCTACCCAACTGGGACGATACAGGAGATATCCCAGTGGAGACACTCGCACGATTCGAGAAGGACGTGAAGCAAACCGACACCGAGTTCCTGGCGATAGCAACAGAAGTGGAAACCGACGGAGAGAAGACCTCGGAACCTTCAGGAAAAATCAAGGAATTGCTGACGGAGTTTCAAGACATTCTTCCTGACGATCTTCCGAACGAGCTACCGCCATACTGCACGCATCAACACGAGATCGTGGAGGAACCGGGTTCGAAGCCGACCTTCCGAGCACCATATCGGCTCAGCCCTATGGAGCTGACCGACATGAAAAAACAAATCGAGTATCTCCTAGCCAAAGGACTCATCCGACCATCTACTTCGCCATACGGTGCCCTTGTGCTCTTCACACCGAAACTGGACGGAAGCCTGGGCATGTGCATTGATTACCGAGCTCTTCTCAAGCAGACCATCAAGAATAAATATCCGATACCACGAATCGATGACTTGCTTGATCAGCTCGGGGAGCTACGGCATTTTCCAAATTGGATCTGCGGTCCGGATACTGGCAGATACGAATGGCGGACAACTCCATCCACAAGACTGCTTTCCAAACTCGGTACGGATCGTACGAGTATTTGGTAATGCCGTTCGGACTCACCAACGCACCGGCAACGTTCCAAGCCGAAATGAACCACATTCTACGCCCACTATTGGACGAATGCGTGGTGGTGTACCTGGACGACATCCTCATCTACTCGCGCGACATGAAGCAGCACGTCGAACACCTGCGACGCGTCTTCAAAATTCTTCGACGAGAACGATTCTACGTCAAATTGTCCAAGAGCGAATTCGCCCTTGAGAAAGTCCAATTTCTAGGACACATGGTGAGCGCTCAAGGAGTTCACGTCGACCCCAAGAAAATTGAAGCCGTACGTACGTGGAAGACACCCGAGAACGTGAAGGAGTTGTAGCACTTCCTAGGCTTCGCTAATTATTACAACAGGTTTGTCCCACGGTACGCGAAACTTGCGGCACCACTCACGAATCTGCTGAAGAAGAACATGCCCTATAAATGGGAGCTGAAGCATCAGGAAGCAGTGGAGCAGCTGAAACAAGCACTCACGTCCGCACCAGTACTCATCCTGCCAGATCCAGAACGCGACTACGTCATCGAAGCTGACGCCAGCGACCAGGCAGTGGGAGCAGTCTTAATGCAAGACCATTGGAATGGACTGCAACCAATCGCCTACCTCAGCAAGAAACTACACGAGGCAGAACTCAACTACCCGATACACGACAAAGAGGCCCTTCCTATCGTCATTGCCTTCAGAGCGTGGAGATGTTATCTTGAAGGACGCAAAACAACGGTCTACACCGACCACTGCAGCCTGAAATACTTAAAGACACAACCAAACCTTTCCAGGTGACAGGTCCGGTGGATCAACTTCCTCGAGACACACTTCCACTACAACATCGTGTGCAAGCCCGGCCGTAAAAACAAAGCAGACGCTCTTAGCCAGCCTGCACACGCTGCCGCTATCCTGGTTGAGGGGATGAATCCACTACTCAAGGGACTCTTCAACCACGGGTGCGTGCTATCGTATGTGTCGGGATGAAGTGTCCCATTTTGGAGAACTTGTCGATGACGATAAGAATTGCGTCATGACCGCTGGTGGTAGGTGGTAACCCGGTGATGAAATCCAGGCTAACCACTTGCCATGGTTGTTCCGGGACAGGAAGAGGCTGCAGTAGTCCTGCCTTCTTCTGTTTGCTGCTCTTCATCCGTTGACACGTATCACAGGACGTGATGAATTTCTGAACATCTTCTGCCAGGTGGGGCCAGTAGTAGTGCTTCGCGATGCCGGTCAGCGTCTTGTTGCTACCGAAGTGTCCAGCGTAGAGGACGTCATGGTATTCTTTGAGTAATAACTGGCGCAAAGGAGGGTAATTGGGTACCTTGATTTTTGTTGATCCTATCTGGTACGCGATGTCACTGTCCCACTGTAGCAGGTGTTGCTTCTCTGCCAAGGGTATTTCGGGATCGATGGTGAAGAAACAGCACAACTCTTCGTTCGCTACATCTTATCACAGCATGGCATTCCAACCACACTCATCTCCGACCAAGACTCCAAGTTCACCAGCAAGTTCTGGAAGGAACTAATGTCTCTGCTCGGAACCAAACTCGCCATGTCATCCGCTTACCATCCGCAGACAGACGGACAGACTGAGCGCCTCAACCAGATTGTCGAGCAACTCCTCCGTGCAGCCTGCAAGGACGAGATCTCCAAATGGGACTTGCACCTGCACGTACTAGAGTTCACTTACAACAACGCTACACATGCCGCTACTGGACAGACGCCGTTCTTCCTCTGCTACGGACGCCACCCACTCACACTACAGAAACGGAGAACATCAGCTATAGTCCAACATGCACACGACTTCATCACGACCATGCATCAGCTTTGGGATCGGACCCACAAGCGCCTCCTTGACATCCAGCAGCAAGAGAAGCGCCAGGCCGATCGCCATCGCAACGACCACACCATCACAGTGGATGACCAGGTGCTTTTCGACACCCGCAACCTGGACATCAGCCACCTCCCATCTAAACTTCGACCTCACTTCTGCGGGCCTTTTCTCGTTGAAGCACAGGTCACTCCTGTAACCTCCCGCGTACACCTGCCAGCTACCTGGAAGATTCACAATGCCTTCCATGTCCAACTTCTGAAGCCCTATCGGGATCCGAACACCATCTTTGTCGGACGCCAACCGCCGGCGCCGCCGCCCGTCCTCGTCCAGAATGAACCCGAGTACGAGGTCGAGTCCATGGTTGCACACCGCCGTCGTCGGAATGGCACCGTGGAGCTTCTTATTCGTTGGAAGGGCTATGATCCTTCTGAGGACAGCTGGGTACCTGAGACCGACATGGGTAACGCCCGTCATCCTCTGCATGACTACCTTGTCAACCAGGGAGTTACTTTTACCACCCAGCTTTGAGGGGGGTACGTGTGAGAGTACGACCCCGTTACACCACTAGTTCCTTCTTCTCTTTTCTTTCTATGTCATCTCTCTTTTTATCCCATTTGATTTGGTTTCCTATTCTCCATTTTCCATTATCCTTTGGTTTATTCTGTTATTATAATTATATCACCGACCAGGCTCGGGATGTACTGGCGCACTCTATCTAGCGTAATCCTGTCGTAATCAGTTAAAGCCAATAGCCTCGCGTGGCTATACGCAGGGTGATTCTATTTTCTAGAAGGGTCTATTCCTTTGGATAGGATAAACCTGGTTACCTGATGTACTCTGGAAGTATAAAAGCGCCTTGTATTCATCGATAGTGCAATCTTTCCTCGAGACATTCGATCATGTGACACCGGCCGTCCACATCGACGGTATGCTCCCCTGCCCTGACCCCCCTGTTGCTCTCCCCGCTGATCCCACGTCTGCTGACTGCTGCCCTTGCCCGTCCACCCTGTCCCCTGCTTCTGCCGGCCGCCTGATCCTTCCCATGCTGTTCCCTGATCTCGCGTCTTTCCCTACTGTCGCTGACCTAGCCACGCACTTGCGCACGCTCAATGCTAGCTGGCGCGCTGCCTGCACAGAGGCCCGGCTTCGTGTGTTCGAGCCCCCTATCTGCTCTACCCTTTACCTGCTTGCCACCCGCCTCCCCGACTGCTCGCGCTGACCTCACCCTCTCTGACTTTGTCGACACCCTGTCTGCCATAGAGACCCGTCAGCGCTCTATCGCCCAGTCCAATGGTTCTGTGCCGATCCCATCTTTCAAGGTTGTGCTCCCGCTCAGTGCACTTACTCTGATGGTTCCGCGGCTGTCGCTCAGACAGCCCCTGCTGCTGAGACTGCTGCCGTGGTGGCCGCAGCGCAGTCCCGTTATGGTAAGGCTCGCAGCCCCAAGGCTGGGCGCGACGGTGGTAGTGGAGGAGGGGGTGGAGGTGGTGGTGGAGGTGGTTCATCCGCTGACGCTAGTACCGACGAGGGGGCTGGGGCTCGTGCCTCAGAGCAGAATTCCCAGCGGGAGGAGCAGCAGGCGCCATAGATTGGCCCTCAGGAGCAGCAGCAGCCGCAGCAGCAGCAGCAGCAGCAGCAGCAGCACCAGCAGCAGCAGCACCACCAGCAGCAGCAGCAGCAGCAGCAGCAGCAGCAGATGCAACGGAGGGCCGGCTGCCTCCCGCCTGGGTGGCCTCGCGCTGGTGGTGGTGGTGGTGGATGCGGTGGTCGTGCGCGTAGCTCGTCGTCGGGTGGTGGTGTGAGTGACGGGCGCTGCCAGTACCAGCTCTAGACCGGTCCTCGCTGCGGCCTCGTGTGCGGTAAGACCGGTCATACCCCTACTCGCTGTTTCAGTCACCTGGACGACCTGTTTCGTCTCCGCTTCGGCCCCGCGCCGGATCTCCCCGACTGGCACATTCTGCTCCGCCATAGTGTTAGGATCTTTGATATGGACATGGATGAGATAAGCTCTACTTTGGATGTCCTGTATGTCAATGACCCTAGCGTGACTGGTTCCTATTACCCCGTGTTGCCTAGTATAGGTGTGTCCAGTGTGCCTAGTTTAGGCTCCCCTGATGCGTCAGGCGTAGGACCCTTTGCTTTGTTTAGCCTTGGCTCCACTCTAGCTCCTCTGCCCCCAGCCGCTACTCCCGCGCTCTCCTTCACTCTTGACTCTGGCGCGTATCGGTGTTTCTTTCGGGACCACACTACACTTACGCCGCTTGCCGTCCCTGCCGCAGTTACCCTTGCAGACCCTTCCTCAGGTCCAGTAGTCGCCCATAGTTCCACCACTCTCCCCTGTGGCTCGTCCCTCATCGGTTTGGTCATGGAGGTGGCTCGTACCTCCATGATCCATGCCGGGGCACCCCATTTTCTGTGGCCGTTCACCAGCTTAACTTATGGCCACACCCTCAGCGACCGCAGGTTTCGCCGACCCTACTCTGGACCGGGTCTCCTGGTGACGCGTCTGCGTTCCACGTCTGGGGCTGCCTTGCTCACGTTCGTGCCTCTTGCTAGGACAAGCTCACTGCCCGCACCGTCCCCTGTGTCTTTCTAGGTTTCCCCCTTGACTCGTCTGACTGGCAATTCTACCAGCCACCGTCTCACCGTTTCTTTCACTCTCACGACGTCACCTTTGACGAGTCCATCTCCTTCTACCACCGCTTTCCCCACCGTGGTCCCCTGGTCACTCCCCTTCAGTTCTTGGTTCCCCCCCCTCCCCTAGTCGCCCCTGCTCCTCCCCCTCCTCGCCCTGCCCCGTCTGGTATGTCTCACGTCAACCCCCTCCTGTTGGTTGTCCCTGTTGAGGGGTCTGCTGACTCTCACGGCTCAGCGGAGTCCCTTCCCTCGCCTGTCCCCGCCCCGGTCTCTCCTCCCCTGTCGCCGCCATTATTGTGACAGCCGCCGCCGTTACTGTGACAGCCGCCGCCGCCTCCACAGCTACCGTCGCCGCCGCAGCCACAGCCACCGTCGTCACCGCCCCTGGGGTTTGTGCGTTCTGGGGGTGCTGGGGATCGTGCTGGTGTGGGTACTGGAGCGAGTTCTCGTTTCGGGGTTGCTCGCGTGGGGCTTCTCGGAGGGAGCCGTGGTCTTCTTGGAGAATCTGGTGTTGGCGTCAGGCAGCAGCCATCGCCGTCACCGCCGGTG
Organism: Closterium sp. NIES-67; assembly: GCA_027943415.1. Classification (NCBI taxonomy): domain Eukaryota; kingdom Viridiplantae; phylum Streptophyta; class Zygnematophyceae; order Desmidiales; family Closteriaceae; genus Closterium; species Closterium sp. NIES-67. The sequence continues at coordinate 409,810 of BQMB01001274.1, read as the reverse complement.
TCCGCTCTTTGCCTCCTCGGCCTTCCTTCTCCTGACTGCCCGCCGAAGCCTCCTCGGTCGCCACCGCGTCCTCCTCTGTCGGTCTACGGCCCTGTGTATCCTCCAGTGGACTCTTCTATAGCTCGTTTCCCTCCTCGTTCTCCTCCTGTGCCTCCTCCCCTCTCTCCTGACCTGACTCCTCCGTCTCACGTCTAGGCTCGTCGTCCGTCCCGTGCTCGTCCTACCTCCCGTGTTCCACGTTCTCACCCTATGTTGCTTTGCTCTCACACGTCTCGTGCTCCTCCGCTCCTCCCGTCTCCTCCTCCATCGTCGCTCGCTGTGGCCCCGCCGCCGTTTTCTGACTTCCTCCGTGCCGCGCGTCCCCTTCTTCCTCATGTCCTTGCCTCTCTTGTTACCGACCCGCCTGTTCCTGTCTCGAGTCTGTCAGATCTTGTTGCTGCTGTCACTGACTTCGCCGCTACCCGCCGCCTTGACTACGCCACCGCTCTGGTCTCTAACCCTGCCTGCCCTCCATCCGTCGGGGGTGTGGCTGCCCTTGGCAGTGACGTCCTAGAGGACAGACAGTACGAGCTTGCTTTCCTGTCACAGGCCGCTCCCCATCTCTGTTCCATGCTGCTAGTCCCTGAGGGTGACCCAGACGCCCTTGACATCCCGACCCCTTGCACCTACTCTGAGGCCACCTCGGGACCCTGGGCCTCTCAGTGGATAGCTGCCATGGAGCAGGAGATGGCATCTTGGAGATCCACCAGTACCTTCGTCGACGCAGTTCCCCCACCTGGGGTGAACGTAGTCAATGGCCGTTGGCTCTTCAAGGTGAAGCCCTTGCCTGGAGAGCCACCTGGCTTCAAGGCGTGCTATGTTGCTCGTGGCTTCAGTCAGTGTGAGGAGGTTGAATTCTTTCAGACCTTCGCCGCGACCCCAAAGATGACTACTCTTCGGGCACTGTATCACGTAGCAACACAGCACTTGACTTCTCCACAGCTTTCCTCCAGGGCGGTCTACACGAACGGGTCTACCTGCGCTGCCCTCAGGGCTTCTCCGGTACCTTTCCCCCTGGTACCGAGTGGCTGCTCCGGCGCCCCATCTACGGCATGCGCAAGGTGCCCCGTGAGTGGCATGACATGATGCGTGCTACACTTGCTGACCTGCAGTTCTTCCCGTCGTCTGCAGACCCCTCGCTCTTCGTCCATTCCGGCCAGACTCTGTTCTACATCCTTGTTTACGTGGACGATTCGGTCTTTGCTACTGCTGACAAAGACGCGGTGGCCTCCGTGAAGGCCGAGCTGCTGAGGAGACACACCAGCACTGACCTAGGAGAGTTGCGCTGCTACCCTGGCTTGCAGATCTCCAGGGACAGAGCAGCACGCACCATCACTCTCTCACAGTCACACTTGGTGCGCCAGGTCCTTCAAAGGTTCGGCCTTAAGTTCTCTTCCACAATGCCCACCCCTCTGCAAGTAGACCACAGAATCTCTGCTCCAGTCCCGGAGGAGGCTGTAGAGCCTAGTGGTCCTTACGCAGAGCTGGTGGGTTGCCTCATGTACCTGATGACTTGCAATCGTCCAGATCTCGCATACCCTCTCAGCATCCTGGCTCACTTTGTGGTGACAATCAGACACCGACCACAGCACTGGTCTGCCGATAAGAGGGTTTTGCATTATCTAGCAAGTACATCGCGCATGGGGCTAGTGCTAGGAGGACGCAGACCAGTGGTCCTTACCGGGCACACAGACGCCTCTTGGGCAGACGACGCCGAGACTCTCAGGTCCTCCCACGGCTACTATTTTAGCCTTGGTACAGGTGCTGTCTCGTGGAGGTCCACCCGCTCGTCGTCTGTTGCCCAGTCTAGCTGTGAGGCTGAGATCTACGCCATGGCGGCACAGGAGCTCCGCTGGCTGACTTTCTTGCTCACAGACTTAGGTGAGCGGCCTAGCTCTGCCCCGGTCCTGTACGCTGACAACAAGGCCATGATCCTCCTGTGTCAGGATCCCAGACTCGAGGGCAGAGCAAAGCACATCCAGCTATGGCACTTCCTCCTACGCGAGCTATAGCAGCGTTGCCAGGCCCGCATTGTACACTTGGCCTCCGGTGCCAACACAAGTGATATCTTCATGAAGGCGATTGCGCCTAAAGATCATCAGCGGCACTGTGTACAGCTTGGTCTCGTTCCTGTAGCACCTCATTTGCTAGGACCTTGATTGTGTATAACTCTTTATATATTATCCTGACTGGCCTTGTGGCTTTCTCCCAGTGGCTGGACTAGTAGTGTTGCCCTGGTCTTGTTCTTTCCTTGTTTGTACTCTTTTGCTGGTCTTTAGACCCTTGCCTCAGAGGTTGGACTAGTAGTGCCGCCTTGAGCTACTTGTCTCTCACCAGGCTGTGCCTTTATCTAGTCTAGGTGGTGTGTCAAACATATGTGTGTATGTTTAGTAGACTAAATAGGGACATGCCATAGAGAGTCCAACCCACTAGCTATATACCCCTGTATACTCTCATTCTATTTCATAATTTTAACTCGGAGAGTTCATGTGCCGTAGGGTTGAACTAGGCAGCGCCTGAGGGAAAAAAAACATCTAACTTTACTGTAGCGGGTTTGCGTGTGCGGGGCGAGATTGGAGGGTGGGACGAGAACGAATTTGGGGCGTGGAGAATCTTGTTTTCAACGGCGGCAGCATGGCGGGAAAACAACTACCTGGTCATGATTGGGTGTGGGAGGGGCGTATGTGACGTGTCTTGCCGTGGCGTGGAGGACTTAGCAGGAAAAAAGGGTTGGGGGGGTGTGGAGGCATCTCTCTTGTATGGAACTTAGCCATTTATGGGTTGGGAAAGGGGGGGTGCTGCTGCTGGAGTGACGTCTCTGGCTGTAAGGACTAAGCGAAAAAATCAGATTTGCAGGGTGCGTGGGAGGAATGTCTCTGGCCGCGAGGGACTTAGCAGAATTTTCGGGGTTGCAGGGTATTTGGTGGGGGGGGGGGGGGGGGGGGTGGGGGTGGTCTGTTTCTGGTCGCGAGGGGCTTCACCGAAATTTCAGACGATCGGTACCAGGGTAGTTTTCATGTTATCTTGGCGGGTCAGAGTGCGGGGATCCACAACCCTGTTTTCGTCAGGGTAAAACATTCGTAACACTTTTTAGATCGGGTTAATCATTATCGTAAGTCTGTTTTTTCAGACCAACCGAAAAAAGACCCTGAAAAATCAGGGCAATCAGGGCATTTCACTTGGCTATTTTGGGACCTGGTCAACACTTACAAGTTCAAAGACTTCCGCTGTCTTACTAGTCTACCATTCCAATAAAGATCCTTGCTCAAAGTCTTAAAGTATCACAAGGCTGTAACTCTGATTCTGGTATTACAACTTGTTAATACTGGCTGTTACTGGATGTACTTCTAGAATTACTTTCTACTTCAAGTACTTGTGTCTGCAGATTCTATACTTAGTCTCCTGCACCAATTTTCAACCTATTTCAGATCGAATGGTGGGGAAGTAGGTGCTTCTCGGTACACACTCATCTGTGTGTGGAAGTTGATAGGTAATTTCACAATATTCGAGACAAAGGCAGTCTCTGGTCTTCCCTCCCATTCCTCTTCCCCGCCTCCTAGCCTCCTTCACCACCACCTCTTGCTCCCATTTCCAATAAATTGTTGTGCATGAGGATCATCTTCATAGTCCTCCCAGTTACAATTGTGTATGCTACAGTTGAAACTACTGGTAGTAATGTGGGAAAGGGAAGGAAGAAACTCTGCTTGTGGTCATTCCTTTGAGTAGTCCACACATGAGCTCCGTATGGTCATGCGGTGCTTTCAGAATTGGCCCCCAAATTGGTTTTGGGCCTGTCTGATTCGTCAGAGTCCCTTGCCTTCCCTTGGTATGGGTGTTAGAGTCACATCCTCGAAAAAGTCTGAAAAATCAGAGTAGCCGCGGATTTTTGTCTGACCAATCAGAGTCATAGCCAAACTTTTGTATGAGTCTTTTTTATGGTTCTTCATTAGAAAATGCACTACATTTCACTACATGCATGGAATCAGTCGATATCCTGCATATCCTGCTGAGGCGCTGCTAGCGTATCATAATCTACTTTCTCCTTTCCCTTCCTGCTACTACTGCCCTCGGGCAGGGCGTTGCTAAGGGGATTCCTCTTCTTATAAGCCCGCCAGATGGAGACCACCTCTTCCCAGTCGGGGTCATAATCTAGCTGCGACATGCACAACAGATCTCCTAGCCTACTATCCTTGAGAGCCCCCCACAGCTAACTCTTGATGACGTTCTGGTTGGAGAACCCGCGCTCGCACTCGACAGTGCTGAACGAAAGGACAGCCACCGCCACACACAAGTTGACCAGGTTGGAGTAGTTGTCCCTCCAGTCATGTGTCTTGAGCATGGCGCTGAGCCCCGCATGGAATGACTTGTCCACCTTGGGAAGCGCAGCAAGGACGGGGACGAAGTTGCGGAGCTCGCTCTGGGCTTTGCGCTTGTCTATACCTGCTCAGACAAGGGCACACAAAGAGAGGGAGAAGGGTTGGGTTATCGGAAACAGTACACCGCTAGTAAAAGATAGGTGTCTTGTTGAACAGATACATTGCCGAAGGGATAGTGGAAGGAGTAGACGGTGATTCACCTGGCAGATTCTCGTCCCTGTCTTCAGCGTGGTAGATGACCACGAGCGAGTTGAACCACTCGAGGCACTGCGTCCTCCGTGCCTGTCGGTCCCAGTTGGATGGCCATGTGTCGACGCTGAACAAGCGCGCTCCCGACAGCTGCCACAGATCGCCTAGGGGCTCGTCGAGGCTGTGGACCAGTCCCTCCGCTAGAGCCATGCACGCCACGACACTCCCATCGTGGTCGCTGGGCCCCGGGTAGTCCTCTTGGGGCTCTTCGTGCAGCTTGAAGGTGAACCGTGAAGGTCGGTCGTCGGAGTCGATCCCCTCCACTGTCACTAGCTTGGACTTGCCGGGCCCTGCTTGGCGAGGAACCGCGTCAATTGATCGTTGGGCCTGCCAGTGAAGTCGTCTCCGCAGTCCACGTTGCGGCTCTCTAGCAGTGAGGTCGTGCGGATGATCTGCGCGTGCACCATCGTGTAGTCCAGCTAGTGGGTAGGGGGGTGAGGAGAGGTAGGGCATCACAGATGGATGTGTTAAGGGACGACCGGCAGAGACAAGCAACAACATCGACAGGCATGCAAACACAAGCATTAAACAAGTTTACCTCCCGCTGCTGGAAGACCTTGTTGAGGACGTTCAGCAGCTCCAGCACGTCACTGAGGAACATCAGGAGGAGCCAGAAGCGGTAACTGGTGACGAGCGCGTACAGCTTGGTGTCGTACTCCTGCATAATGACCACGATGGCCGGTAGGACCTCGACCAGGCAGATTACCGCATCCCCGCGCGACAGCTAGCGGATGTTGTGGATGCCTTGGAGCTAGAGGTTTGTCAACATGAACACGTCGTGGAGCTCTAGGAACCATTGATGCCAAGGGTTGGAGCGACCGAGCAGCTCAGCGATCTCGCGAATGACGTTGTCCACCATGCTGAAGACATGGATCTCCTCGGCAGCAGCCTTTGCAGCCATCGCCTATCTGCGTGGGATAGGGAGATGAGATGCAAACTAGGAAGCAAGTTAGGGATTGGCATTATAAACAAACCAAGAAGCAAATATATAGTACATGACATGCATACAGCAAACGGATGATGAACCGATGGGCAATGCAATGGCAAGAGACAAGGTGCGGAACGTGAAGACGAAAGCGAGCCACAAGTCCAGAGCGCGATCCCATCATGACGGCAGCGCCGTCAGTGCTTATGCCAGAGATGCGGCCGAGGTCGACGCCAATCGCCTGCAGGTGGGACAGCAGGAGTGCGAGAAGCGATGCCGCATCAGCCTTATCCACTGTCAGCAGTGCCAGGTACTCAGTTACAAGCTTCCCTTCCCGGATGAACGTGGCAAACACGATCATGTGCTTGCCACGGCAGCGATCGGTGCTTTCGTTGAGGCTCAGGCCAATGTAGGGACTGTCCAGCAAGTGTTGGAGTTGAGTCGTCTGCAGCCACATTGCCGTTGCTTGTGTCAGCTCACGGAAGCCGTACCTGTTACACGACACGCACAAGCCAAGTCATTGTAGGTTTCATACGTAAAGATGAGACAGAGAGAAGTTCATAGTCACTGGATTTCTCACCAGTTATAGTACGTGCCGTAGGCGGACTTCGGGAAGCCCTTGAAACCGTGCAATGAGAGGTAGCACACCAAACGAATCCATGTTTCCATGGGTTCGTTACATTTGGCGCATAAGTAGAGGGAGTTGAGCAGCGCGATGACTCGCTCCTTATCTTCGTCAGCCGCGCAGGGATGCGTGTCCATCCGCTGCTGGTTCGATGCCAGTTGCAGGAGTTCGTCCTGCTTGGACATGGTGAGGCGATGCTTCTGCGTCTTCTTGAACGATTGGGTTTGCACGTCCGTAGCTCCCTTGCTCGATTTGCCGGTACTCCTGCAGGTCCTGCATGCACTGCGCATACACTGCACTTGAAGGCCGGGAGCCCATCGTCAGATTTCAAGAGCATGAGCCAAGGGAATCCGTCAGACCAGCGAGATTTGAAACGCTCTTGTGCCTCAGCATAGATGTCCTCATTCGTTCTAGCAGTGGACCTGCCGCCAGACGATTCTGGTGTATCCGCGGATACAGAGGGGCTCGGCATAGGCTCAGGTGGATCCTGGCATGTCGACGTGGAGGCGTACGACAGAATCACCTGCCTGTAGCGGAACCTCTTCGCCGCCGTCACCGACGGCGTGGTGCCGACGACAGGAGCTGAAGCAGCGGGCAGGGGACTTGCATCCGCAGACTTCTTGCCCGCTGCGTCGGGAACAGGCGCATCGTCATCAGCAGAGGCAGCGTCACTAGGATTCCTCTAAGGGCTACGATCAGAGGCATCGGACTGCCGCAGAAACTCTAGCGTGGCGCGACCATCACGGAACTTCTCGCCACACCAATACTCTTCTTCTTCTTCGTCATAGTCTGCCTCATCTACGTCCTCATCGAGGTCGGCCTGCTCCATGGCCTGCAGGCGCAGTGGGAAAACAAATGCACTGATAGAAAATCGAGGGGCTACACGAAGCTTGGGTGAAGATTTTCTGGAAGGGGGACAAGTAGGGTCGTTTTCCCCGTCAGTAATGAACTGAAGGAGAAGGAGGGGTTCTGCCAGCTGCAACTCCATTGCGGCGCACGAGATTGACGGTGTCGACAGAGTTACCAGCGCAAATGCGGGGCGCAGGAGGGACCAGCGGGGCGCGAGGGCTGGGCGGGGCGCGAGGGCTGGGCGGGGCGCGAAAGGGACCAGGGGGGCGCGAGGGGCCGGCAGGGCGCTAAGGGACCAGCGGGCGCGCGAGGGGTCGGCGGGGCGCTAAGGGCCGGCGGGGCGCTAGGGCCAGGTGGGGCGCAGGAGGGACCAGCGGGGCGCGAGGGCCGGGCGGGGCGCGAGGGGCGCTAAGGGACCAGCGGGCGCGCGAGGGGCCGGTTGGGGTGCTAGGGCCAGGCGGGGCGCGCTAAGGCCAGCGGGGCGCGCTAAGGCCAGCGGGGCGCGCTAAGGGAACAGCGGGGCGCTAGGTTAGGGCGAGGGCGGAAGCGGGTGGACTGACCTAACCTACTATGGTACCATCTCAAAGTAGCAGAATGAACTAAGAAACAGAGTACATGGTGGTTTTGACCTAAAATGTTGTACTCGCTAAGGCATGACCCTATCTAGTCTATAGCAACATATACAAATATGTTTGACACGCGAGCCTATAGGAACTTGCCCGAAAGCTCCCTCCCGCCCACCCATTCATGAGATCACATTTCCTCCACATCCACTGCAAACCCACACCAGCACTGCTTCCGCACAACACACACACCTCCACATCCACCATCAGCACCAGCATCAGCACCATCGTCACCATCAGCAGCAGCAGCAGCAGCAGCAGCAACAGCATCACAGCCCAGATTGCCACGTCCCCCTCCTCTTTCCATCCCCACCACCCTGAGCTCGTGCACATGACCTGCAGACACCCTCTTCTCACCACCACCCCCCCTCACCCTCCTCTCAGCGCCCTCACCCTCACACTCTTCCTCCCCTTCCTCCCCCTCCTCCCCTTCTCCTCCCCGATCGCTTTCCCCCTCCTTCTCATCCTCCTCCCCTTCCACCTCACACCCAATCTCCAGTCTCTCGATTTCCTCCCCTCCAAACCCTACACCCTCTCCCCTACCCTCTGTAGCAGCACCCGTTCTAGCCATACCAGCAGCAGCACCATCAGCAGTAGCAGCAGCAGCAGGGCCAGCACCTTCGTAGGTGTCCTGCAGCCGCTGGCGTGTGAGCATGGCGCCTATGAGTGCGTGCCAACGCTCCAGCGCCGCGGTGCGCCGCCGCTGCAGGGCCAGCTCGTGCTGCCGCTGCTCCTCTGCAGTGTACGCCTGCAGGCAGGGGATGCGGTTAGGGGAAAGGGACGAAGAAGGGGGTGAGGGCGAGGAAAGGGCCTGCTTTTGAGTCGACTCAACCACAGGGTCAGCCGCTAATCCTCTACCGAGGTGACTTTTGAGTCGACTCAAAAGTCTCCTCTACCGTGTATGCCTGGAGGGAGTGGGAGGAGGGTGAGGGAGAGGGATTAGAACGGGCGAAGGAGGCAGTGTGGGGAATGGGGAGAGCGCCGGGGAAGAGGGAAGATTGAGGGAGAAGAAAATGGCTGTGTCTACAAGCTCATTGAACACAGCTACTCATAATCCCTTCATCCCAAAATCCCAACCCACAGAACCCCTCCTACTTCCCCCTGCGCTTCCCATCCCCCCCTTCCCAATTCCACTAGTCACAGTCCCAAGAATCAACTCTTCCCCTCCCACAACCACAAACCACAAACCACTCCCCCAGAAACCACTCCCTCGTTATACTCACATCCACTATAGTGTCAGCGTGCTCCTGGCACACCACGAGCCCCTCATACTTGGGCGTGGCCTTGCCGCCCTTCCACTCAAACCCCACCACTGCTGGCGCAAAGTCAAACCCTAGCCGCTGCACCACCGTTACAAGACGCGGTAACCGCAGGTGAACAGTGCCCGGGGGAAGGCACTTCTCAGACCACACCTCCACCTGCCCCCGCTCGTTCTTAGGCACTCGGCCGTCCACAGCTGGCGGCGGGCGCCACGTGTCAGTCTGCCATTCGCCGAAGAGCTCAATGGTGATGGTGGTAGGGGAGGATGAACCTTCAACTGTTGCCGTCCCTGCTCCTGCTCGCATCTCACTACCTCCTCCTCCTCCGTCCCCTGATCCAACGGCTGCGGCTGCAGCATCCTCATCTTCAGCCGCATTGGATCTAGAACCCACCTGCCCCCCCCCCCCACCACCACCACCACCACCCTCCTTACGGTCACGAGCGGCGGCGCGCATGCGCGCAGAGACGTGCGAGGGGAAGCACTCCTGGGGTAAAATGTGTGTGCGGCTCTGGTAGGGGTTGCTGCGGCGCTGGAAGGAGCGAGGCGTGGGGGGCTTGCGAGTGAGCTGTGGGGGAGGAGAACGGGTTTATGTGCAAGGGCGGAGAGAAGGAGGGGAGGATGGGAGGGAAAGTTAGAGGTCAGGGATGAGAAGGGATGAATGAAGGGATGAATGAAGGGATGAATGAGGGGATGAATGAGGGGATGACGGGTGGGGGTGGGACGGCGGAGGGGGAGGAGAGAGGTAGAGTGAGAGCGAAGCGGAAGTAGGAGTGGTGCTTTGACAAACTGAGGAAACCCAAAAAGAACTTCTAACCCCCTCAGACCTACACATCTCATACCACCGTCATAAACGCCATCAGCAACCCACACAAGACATCCCAATCACCCTCTACTGACCTCCCAGGAATCTCACCCAACCCCCACTTTCCTACTGCTGAGGCGCCTAGAAAACTGACTGCTCCACTCCCCAATTGTGCACACAAGTCAAGACAAGTCAACTTGAACGCCCTCTACTCCCACCCTTCAAACCAACCCCTGAGAAATCTCCCTCTCCCCATTCCAACCCGCCCCATTAATTTAAGGCGCCTGTTGGAAAAACAAGGACCCTCTACTCCCAACTCCCCTTACCGTCTTCACAGGCGCCTCTCCATCGCGCACTCTCCGCCCGTCCTTGAGCCACTGGTGCCGCGACCGCAGCTGCTGCACGCACGACCGGGGGAACACCGCCTCCCCCCCGCACACCCCCAGCACAGGTCCTCGAGGCCGCAGCCACTGATAGGCGCCTAGCCACCGCTCTAGCATGTACAGGGGGTGGTTGCGGTATGCCTGGGGGAAGGGAGGGGGAGAAGAACGATGAGAGAACGGTTTGCATGTGCACCTCTAGGTGCCGCCACTGGTAGGCGCCTAGCCACCGCTCCAGCACATACAGATGGTGGTTGCGGTACGCCTGGGGGGGGCAAGAGGAGAAGGGGAAAGGGAGGAAACGAGATTAGAGCTTTGCACTTATAGCCGCAGGAACTGATGCACACTCAGCCATCACCGCAGCAAGTACAGGGGGCGGGGGGGGGGGGGGTGGGGGGTTGCGGTGTCCTGTATGCCTTGGGGGGTTGTGGGGAGAAAGGACGAGCGGCGAGAAAGGTAGAGCGTATCTAATATGACGGACTGCCTGAGTGGAACGGTTTGCACATTTAGCTGCAGGCACTGGCAGGCAGGCGCAGCACCAGCCAAGCCATCGCTCCAGCACGCAGAGGGGGTGACTGCTGCTGCACGCCTGAGATAGAGCGAGGAGAGGATAGGGGCTAAATTTGAGGCGCCTAAAAAAGACTGTGACTCGCCTGAGATAGAGAAGGGGGAGGATAAGGGGGCGCAGCGGGCAGAGAGGAGCGCGTAACAGCTAGCACCTACAGGAATAGGTAGCGATAATGCCACGAATCAGCCCTGCAAGATGTATGGAAAGATGGTGGCTGTATGCCTGGTATACACGTTTGCTGGGGAACGGGCAAGGTGGTGGAAGAGGGAGAGGGAGAGAGGAAAGGAATGGCGTGGAAGGGCAGGGATACAAGTCATATAACTACATCTGCCAATGCTGCCAATGCTGCCAATGCTGCCAATGCTGTTAATGCTGCCAATGCTGCCAATGCTGCCAATGCTGCCAATGCTGCCAATGCTGTTAATGCTGCCAATGCTGCCAATGCTGCCAATGCTGCCAATGCTGCCAATGCTGCCAATGCTGCCAATGCTGCCAATGCTGCTATGGTAATCGCAGTGCACCTGCTGGTTGGACGGCAGTGGCTCTGTGAGCTGCTTCACATCCAGCTCCATATCCTCCGCTGCTGCCCGCTCATCCCATACCGCCGCCGCCGCTGCTGCTGCTGCTGCTGCTGCGGGGGCTGTCGATCTCGCTGCTGCTGTTGTCGCTGGCACACATGCAGATTCTGTGGCTGGCGTGGTAGCAGCCGTCGCCGCTGCAGCAGCCCCACCAAGTGCTGCCGCAACCCTCTCTGCTGCACTTGCATGTGCACTTGCTTCGACCTTGACCGCCGGTTTCTCACCAGCAGACACAGATGCAGGGAGAGGGCCGGAGGCGGAAACAGACGGGAGCAGACCAGACAATGCCATGGATGGGGGAAGGGGGGTTGTGGAGGAGAGGGGGGGAGGAGAAGCGTCGGCCGAAGGGGCTGGGGTGGGTGGAGTTATCCAGGATGGTGATGACAGGGTGGCTAGGACAGGAGGCGTTGGTGGTGTGAGAACAGGTGGGAGGGATGCAGGGGAAGAAGTGGAGAGGGACAGAAGCGGAGAAGAGGCAGGAGGGGGAGGAGGAGCAGGAGGGACAGGAGGCGTGGGAGGCGGAGGGAGGAAGCGGTTGGCAGCGGTGGCGGCGGCTTCTAGCGATCGCAGGGGTTGCAGGGTGGCGGCCCACCAGGGCTCGTCCCTGAGGGGCGACACCACCGACCAGCGCGACGCATAACTGAGAGGGGGAGGGAGGAGGGCGGTAAAGGGGAGAGGAAGCAGAGAAAGGGAGCGGTTGGCAGCAATTGGCAGCGGTTGCAGCGGCTTCTGGGGAGTGCAAGGGGTGCAGGGGGGCGGCCCACCAGGGATCGTCCCTGAGGGGCGACAACACCGACCCGACCAGCGCGACGCATAACTGACGGGGGGTGGGTTGTGGGGGAGGGATACAGGGGAGAGGAAGCAGAGAAAGGAAGCGGTTGGCAGCCATTGCAGCAGCTTCTGGAAAGTGCAGGGGGAGCAGGATGGAGGCCCTCTCGTCCGTGAGGGGAGACACCACCGACCAGCGCGACGCGTAGCTGGGGGGGGGAGGGGGCGAAAAGGGAAGGGAGGGAGGAGGGGAAGGAGGGGGGAGGGAGTGATGAAATGTGGGATTGATTGGGGGAGAGTGTGGGAGTGAGGACGCGAAAGGAAAAGACAACGGGAAAGTGGGAGCAATGCAGTAGGGGGAGCAGGTGTGATTGAGCATGTCCGGCATCCAGAAAATTGAAGTACGGACCCAGGTGTGCGGATAGTCCGAGAGACAAGAAAAGAGCAGATAAAAAACAGGGGGTAAATACGAAGGAGAAAAATAAAGGAGCAGAGTAGAAAAAGTGCTGGAAGACTAGGACGCATACCACTCCGCTTAGAAACTGACTACAATGCCAGCCAATGCATACCGTCTGGTTACGTCCTTGGCACCACCGCCCGCTAAGCCGAGGACGTATGTGAGCGGCTGTGCCATGCCCATGAGCAAACCCTCCACCTTATCCTCCCCGTCCACCACCCCCCTCCCCCCATCCACATGCACCCACCGACCCACACCGCCCACACCAGCAGCAGTAGCAGCAGCACCACTGCCACTGCAACTGCCGTTACCGCTACCATCACCACCACCAGCACCAGCACCACGAAAACCTCCTCTTCTCTTCCCAAGACTAGTCTGGGCACCTGACCTGCCAGCACTCCCCGTTTCCACCCCAGCAGCACTGCGCGTGCCCCCCCTGCCACTGACAAACACCTCTCCCCAGTGTGAGGCTGCGGCAAACTGCCGCGACCACACCACTGCTGTGCCGCTGCTGCTGCCGCTCCTGTTGCTGCCACTCCTGTTGCCGTTGTTGCTGAGGGTGCTGTTCATGTGAGTGGTCGTCTGAGTGCCAAGTGGGTTGTGGCTGGCAATGCTGCTGCCAGCATTGCTCCAGCCGACGGCTGTTTCGTGCCCCAGGGACGTTGACCCTCCAGCCTCATCTGCTGTTAACAGTGCTTTCAGTGCACCAGCTTTCCCTGCTTCACTGGCGGACGCAACTGCAATGCCAGCTACTGCCGCTGCTATTGCTGCACTCTCTCCTGCTGCTGCTGTTGCTGCTGTTGCTGCTGCTGCTGCTGCTGCTGCTGGAGCGGGGTTGGCAGCAGCAGCCGCGGTGGCGGCCATTGCCATGGCTAGCTGCAACTCAAACTCCTCGTCTCCCTTCCGCTTGCGCTTGCGCTGCTGCTCCAAACGGGCTTCTTCACTTGCTAATCCTCCTGCTCGAGTTGCTCCTCCTGCCCCTCCTCCTCCTGCTGCCCCTTCACCCTCCTCTGTCACTTCTTCTTCCTTCACTCTCCCCTTCTTCCCACCGTCTCCATTCCCTCCTTTGGCTACCTTCATTTCCCCATCCCCATCGCCATAACCTCCTTTACAGTCACCTCCTTCACAGTCCCCACCTCCTTGCTTCTCATTCCCGCTCTCTTCACACCCCGCCTCACTCTCCCTCTTTGCCCTTTGCCTGGTTACTCGCCCCACAGCCACCCCCACCTTCTCTCTCACTGCACTCTTCCCCCCCTCCTCTGTTTCCGCTTCTTCCTCCTCTTTCCCACGCTTCCTCTTCCCGGCCACACTCCCTCTCCCACCCCTCCCTCCCCCCCTCCCTCCTCCCCTTCCCCCAACCCCTCTTCTTCTTCCCCCGACACCTCTCTTCCCCCCTCCATCCTCTTCAATCCCCTCTCCCACTTCCTGCTCAGCAGTGGCCCCTTTCTTTGCAGAACCACCAGCACCATCACCAGCACCACCACCATCACCAGCACCATCACCAGCACCACCACCATCACCAGCACCACCACCATCACCAGCACCATCACCAGCACCACCACCATCACCAGCACCACCACCATCACCAGCACCATCACCAGCACCACCACCATCACCAGCACCACCACCATCACCAGCACCATCACCAGCACCACCACCATCACCAGCACCACCACCATCACCAGCACCATCACCAGCACCACCACCATCACCAGCACCACCACCATCACCAGCACCATCACCAGCACCACCACCATCACCAGCACCATCACCAGCACCACCACCATCACCAGCACCAGCACCAGCACCAGCACCAGCACCAGCACCAGCACCAGCACCAGCACCATCACCAGCACCAGCACCAGCACCGTCGCCAGAACGCCCCCTGCCTCTACTGCCCCAGCTGCCACTGCCACTGCCACCATTGCCTATCTGAGCTCGTGACGTCTTCTCAGGTGGATCAACAGACACACTAGAGTTATCAGCACCTACCCCTTTCGCTCTTGCACTGCCCGCCCTGCCCCCCCTCCCCCTCCTGCCCCTGCCACTGGTACCTACTGCTATGCCCTCATGATGACCCGCACCACCAGTCGCACCAGCCTCACCGGCTCCACCAGCGTCACGACCACAATCAGCAGCCAGGATAGCAGAAGCAGAACCACTAGGCCACACGGCAAGAGAATCACCAGTTGAAGGGGCAGCACCGCCAGCAGCACCACCCGCAGCTGCAGCTATAGCAGCAGCAGCAGTGCGCCTCTTGGGGAAACGAGCAGCAGGAGGAGCAACAGACAACCGATGGCGCAGGTGCGTTTGGGGGAGACGGGTGGGCGCGGGAGGAGGGGTTGGGGAGGCGGAGGCGACGGGGAGGAGGCGGGTGCGGTGGGTGAAAGGGGAGAGGGCGCGGGAGGAGGAGGTGCGTGGGAAGGGGGTGTTGGAGGAGGAGTCAAACTCTGCTAGGAGCTGCGGGGTGGGCTTGAGAGGGGACGGGGAGATGGCCGCTACTAGCCTGTAGGGCGAAGTAAGTGAGAGAGGGGGGGTGGAAGGGAGGGAGTGGAGAAGAGTGTGCATGTAGGAGGAAGGAAGAACGGATCTGGTCATATAAAGAAGCCGAGCAAGAGCAATGATTCAGAGCAAGGGACAACAAGAGGAGCTTGTACTTGCCAAAGCAAGCAATTGCCATGCCCATCCAAAGACCAGAAAGGACACGTAAGGCTCGAGCATGGGATGGGAAGCAAGCAGCAACTGAGGAGCCATGCGGTCAGAAGGGGAGAAAACAAATTATGCTCTGCTGGAGATCGAGGTGACCTTGGAGACGACTCTCAAAAGTTGCTTCTGGCAGAGCTCTGGAAGCAAACAGAATCCGTAACGAGGTAGACAGTCCCACCGGTGATAAGCCTAACTTGCAGGCTACAAAAAAAAGAGAGAAAAAAGTGTGGCTCCAGTGGCTGGCACGCACTACCTTGCTGTGAAGCCAAGGGCCCGGAAGAGAGCGACAGAGAGAGCAGCAACCTCCTCCGCAGAGCCCCCTTTGCGAGCCACCGCCTGGTGCAGGCACGCTATGAGGTGCGCCGAGAGAGTGAGACTCTTGTCTGCGGGCTTGTTGCTGCTGCTGTGGGGGGCGGTGGGATGCGGCTGATGATGCAGCCGTGGTGGTGGTAGGGATTGGGAGGAGGAGGAGGAGGATGGCTGCACGGTGAATGCAGACCGAACCTGGATGGGAAGATTTTGGGAGAGGAGATTCGGAAAGGGAAACAGCGAGGATTGGGGACAGCAAGCGGGCTCGTGAAAGGTGTGAAACGCTGGGGACAATGCAAAAGGTACGAAAAGCTGTAGGATACGGCGGGAAAGGGACAGTCGGATCCAATCGTCTCTGATTGGAGCAAGAGATCCACAACTGAAAACGGGTACAGGAAGGCGTGGGGAGCAGAGATAGGAATGCGTTAAGTGCGGAATGGCAAGCAGAGTGAGTGAGGATGGAGAGAGATAAGACAAACCCAGGAGGTGAGTTGCTGCAGCAGGTGCAGGGAGGGGCCCCCATGCGATGCTGCTGCCTCCTGTGCCTCCTCCACTAGGAGCCGAGGTGCTAGTGACAGCATGGCCGCCTGTATGGGGAGGGAGGGGGAGGGGGGGGGAGAGAGGGGGGGGGAGGAGAAGGATTGGTGTGAGAGGTGGAGGGCGAGAGAGAGTAGGCAAAAGGAGATTACTTGCCAGAAATACGAAAACATCGAGGGGTCAAGACGGAAGAACACACGTGGCGACACACAAGAACACTCGCCACACAGACACACAGACACACGCGCACACATATATGCTCATGACAGCCCCCCTACAGCAGCAACAGCACATCCGCAATCGAGCCATCCAAATGCGTAGCCCATAAGGAACCCGCAAACGCCACCCTGTCCTACAGGGTTCAACGCATGCCAACAGCACAGCATGTGCATCCTACTTAGTAGTAGTACCCAGTCCACACACCCCACCCACCTGCAGCAGCGCATCATCCGCTGCCCTGTCAAGTGCCAGCGCACGAGCCAGCAGGCAGAGCGCGTGCACCCGGTGCACGGACTGGCACCACTCCTGGGGGAGGGAGGAGAGGGGGGAGAGGGAGGAGAGGGAGGGGAGGGGAGGAGAGGGGAGAGAGGGGAGGAGAGGGGAGGAGAGGGGAGGAGAGGGGAGGAGAGTGGAGAGAGGGGAGAGAGGGTGGAGAGCGGGGGAGAGCGGGGGAGAGCAGGGGAGAGCGCGGGAGATGCAGCCAGGTTCTGAAGCGCTTCAAATCAAACCATGGCCAGCAGGCAGGCAGAGCACATGCACCCCATGCATGGATCGATTGACAACACACCTGGGGAATAAAAACGAGGGGAGGACAGGACAGAGGAGGAAACGCAGAAAACAAGGAAGAGACGGCTTTGCGAGAACAAGGCGCCGAGTGCACCCTTTCCTGAAGGAATGCGTGATCTGATTTGATTGCTCTGTGCCACGCCACGCGGCACTGCTCTGCACCACTACCCCCTTCCCTATTTCTCAAATCCGTACCCTCACAAGTATCACCCCACCACGTGCCATGGCTGCTCCTCTCACCTTGTCCTCCGCTGTGGCTCGTCGCACCCTCCTCCCCGTCCCCTTGCCTCGCTTCCCTGCCAGCGCCCTCCCCCCCTCCTCCCCCAGAGCCCCGTCTATCGTCAGGCTCACTCGCCCATCCCAACCGCCTTCCGCGGTTCCAACCCCACCCCCTTCTCGCCCTTCCTTCCCGCCAGATTCCACCCCAGACGCTTCAGCCGGGCAACCCTCGGTAGAAGCAACTTCATTCCCCTTTCTTCTATAATTCTCGTCTGATTTCGGGTCTTTGCCATCCCGTTGCTCTTTCTTCGTCTCCCCCTCCTCCCGCTCCTCCCGCTCTACCCGCTCGTACTCCTCCCGTTCCTCCCACTCGTACTCCTCCCATTCCTCCTCCTCGTCCGCGCGACGAATCTCCTGATTCCACCCGTCCCTGTCCTTCGCGCCTCTTACCACCCCCGCAACTTCAGCGCCTGCTGCGGCGGACGCTTCGGGAGAGCCGTCCCACGCCTCCCACTCATCGTCCTCCTCGCCCGCGGCATCGCCGCTATACATCATGCCTTAGGTTGGCGTGGAAAAGCGGTCAGGGCCTGCTACCTGGTGAAGCTGGACGCGAGATGGCCGCCGTATGTGCTAAGGATGAGAGAGCTGATCATTACGAGTCGTGAGCTAGCTTGAGAAACAGGATAAGTGGGGATCTGGAATACTGATGTCGTCACGGCGCGTCAGTCGGAGGTTAAAGCCGCCGTCCAAGTATAGAGGTTTGACAAAACAGGCTTGGGGGGGAATTTAGGTTGATTGGCTGGCGAAAATCTGGTATCCCAGGATAGGGTGCGAACTCACGACGGGAATTGACAGAATATGAAATTTCGCCAACTGCTTCCGCGCGCACAACACACGCCAACCTACCCGCTGTGGGGTACATGTGGCGCAACAAACACCCCCAGCGAGCGCACGGCTAATCACGAAACGCCATGGGGCCACAATCGCCAACTACGGGAAAGATTTGGAGGGCGATGTAACAAAAACTCGACGACGCCAGCACTGTAGTGTGACGAGGAGGGAATGGACGCTTGCCAATGCGCGACAGCCCTTACAAAGTGGGAAACCGGTGCCGATAGGCGCACAGCTTGCGTGTGCGACACAAAACTCTCCATCGACAGACTCCAAATGGTTGGCGAATAGCGAAACCAACCTGCTCAAACAGAATCACACACAGAATCGTACACATCTCGACGACCAATCAAAGAAGATATAACTCTAGGTCCACAAACAAACAACACAAGAATCCCACCCCAACCAAACTCATGGCCACATCGAAGCCTGAAAAAACCCAGCCAAGTAGAGTACTAGCCACGCACGCTAAGGTAGGCCAGGCAATGGCCTCTTAGGCACAAAAAGCCCAGCCAAGGCAGTCAGTAGCGCACATGGGGTGTCAATGAACGCGGCAGCTACGGCGGTCAGAGCACCAAACTCCCGTTATAGCCCTGGGATGCGCAATCCAGGGCGTAGAATACGGGAATGGAGCATGGCTCGACAGCAGTAGGTTTGGGGGAACCAATCAACACATGCCCCTCTATAAGGCCTCTCTTGGGGTGCGACGCAAGAAGCAACATGGCCGGAGGCGATTGGGAGAAGAAGGTGAAGGATATCGTAGAGAACAAAGACACTAGGAACCTAGCAATCTCCAAGAATATGCAACTTCCAATCGTCTTTTTACGATGCGGCTTGACAGCCCTCATGGGCAACAAACAGACGGCGACGCTCGCTGACCTCGTGTATTTCTTGCTGACGGCGGGCGAGGGGGCAAAAGAAAAACTCTCAGCTGCGGCCATCAAAGCGGGTACGCGAGGATTTTTAGCGTGACCACGGTGCACGCTGCATGCACGCCCGTGCAGTTTCATGTCCTAATGTGGGTACCGAGTGTGCCCTTTCCAGGCTCTGATGGCGCCCAGGCGAGTGCAATCGTGGAAGTGAGAATGTCCACCTACGGGAAAGAGTTCGAAAGGAGCGCCAAGGGAATGCCCCATGATGTTAGAGAGCGGTTGCCGCAGCCCATCGAAGGGCTCAAGTATGGCTTTCCAAAATGCACTGTAGACCGCGAAGGGAAAGCGAAGGAGGAGGGGAGGGTATTCACGTGGGGTGGTGCACGATGGGGCAAGACCTATGACGACATGCGAGAGGCATGTACGTATTGCACACCAACGCCGAACACAACACCACAACCATTCTAAGCATCTCCTCTATACATTAGACCAGCCCCATATGTATACTCTCCCACGCAGTTGATAGGTTCCCCATGCATACATTCTTCCCTTATCTGAGTTGGTCCATATCCCACTTGTGCATATTGCTCAACCACAGCTCTCGGCGTACCTCAAGTAAGTGGGGCAAGCGCTGCCACCAGCCAGAGCGGAGAGGGCGATCCGACAAGCAGCCAAGCACGGGAGGGACTAGACGTGTCCCAAACGGAGGTGCAAGTGGAGATTGTGATCGAGGGAGGAGAGGTTGAGAAAGTGACCAGCCCGGCACGGGAGGGGCAAGACACGCGCGGTGTTGAGGAGCAGGTGGAGATCGTTATCGAAGGAGGAGAGGGCGAGACCAGAAGCCAAGCCGAGCCTGTGTCTGAACGCACCCCGGAGGCTGGGGGGGACACAACAGGGCAGCACAGGTATGCATGGTACAGCAATTTGTCATGGATATCCTCCATACTTACAAGGGTGATATGGGTGATAGGAAAGGTCGTGAAAAAGGGGTTGGAAACACACTATCGTGCCTCCACTACGTCCCACCTACAGGACGTGTGTTCCAGAGCCACATGAGGGAAGATGGACCGGCGAGGGAGGTTGGCCAGCGACCCCACCATGGACTGGGCTGAAAAACATGGTCGGCTTGCTAGACCCGATGCACATGGTGCATTTTTTACTCATGTGCACGATGCAATGCACAATAGTCAAGGGTTGCACGGGAAACATGCAGCTGGGGTCATGGAAGATGCAGTGGGTGGGGTTCGAGATGTTGTGGGTTTGTGACAGTTGTGGGAAATCTCAACCGTTTTGGAGCATAAACCGGCAGCCGGCCACTGGCACGGGCTCCAAACCGGGTAGAAAATGCCTTACCTTGATGCAACGTTTCATGGCAGCGTACGCGCTAGCTGGTGGAGGTTACCAACTCATGACTGAGATCGCTAGAAATCTGGGAATGCTGATCCCTTGCAAGTCGACATTCTACAATTATATGAGTGGGGCAGGGGGGCTGTGGGAAACCATCATCAAGCATGCAAACACATGCATGCAGTGGGTGCGAGAGGGGATGGAAAGGAGTGCCGCGTTACGGCAAGAATTAGATGGACACTAGATATGTGTGGATGGGAGGTGGGGCTGTTAAAGTCCAGAGGAACAGAGGAGAACAGAGGAGGCCGCCATGAAATGGCGGCCAAGGGTTTAGCTAGAAGCTGGACGAGAGTGTCGAGAGAGAAGAGGGGTAGACTAGAAGAGAATGAAGTACAAGAAGGGGGTTGTCCCCCCTACAGTAGGATGCAGTTAGTAGCATAACTACCAAGCCTACAATTATATAAAAATATAATTTGAACACACCCCCTAGGCTTGGTAGTGGCAAACCCACACAACCCACACACACACCCCCTAACCCCGGACACCCTCATTCTCGTGAGCAGCCGGGTATCGACCCCTCGTGCTAGGCTATGACACCCCCGGTCGAGAGGCAGCTGGCCGCATCTGGGCGGCCTCAATGACGACAGCGGCGGAGCTCGTGCTCAAGGCGGCTGTGTCGATGAGGACAGGCGGCGACTGCGGCGGCTGAGGGCTCTCGGCGGTGTGGCACGGGCTGGCGACGACCGAGCCGAAGACAGCAGCTACGGCAGGAGCAGGAGGAGATGCAGGGGAGGGAGAGGTGGTGGGGCTGCTGTGGTGGGGCTGCAGGACTTCAGCGCGGCGCCATAGGCGCGGCGCTTACTGGAGGGAGGAGCAGGCGGGACGGGGCCCAGGAGGGGCGCGACTGGGCTAGGAGGCACGGCAAGGCCCAGGAGGGGCGCGACTGGGCTAGGAGGCACGGCAGGGCCCAGGAGGGGCGCGACGTGGGTAGGAGGCACGGCAGGGCCCAGGAGGGGCGCGACGGGGAGGTGGAA
The DNA here is from genome assembly GCA_027943415.1 of Closterium sp. NIES-67. Lineage (NCBI taxonomy): Eukaryota > Viridiplantae > Streptophyta > Zygnematophyceae > Desmidiales > Closteriaceae > Closterium > Closterium sp. NIES-67. The sequence goes on along the minus strand of BQMB01001274.1, from coordinate 388,609 downwards.
CGGCGGAGCCGCCACGTCAGGGCGGCAAGCCCAGCACGGCTGCTCGACGTGGCAGCCATGCGACATGGCCGCCACGGCGGCACGGCACGAGCGACGAACGCACGAGAATGCAGCGGAAAGCACGGAGGGGAGCAGGCCCAGGAAGGGCATCCCGCTCTCGATACCATGTTAAAGTCTGAACTAGGAAGAACAGAGGAGGCCGCCATGAAATGGCGGCCAAGGGTTTAGCTAGAAGCTGGACGAGAGTGTCGAGAGAGAAGAGGGGTAGACTAGAAGAGAATGAAGTACAAGAAGGGGGTTGTCCCCCCTACAGTAGGATGCAGTTAGTAGCATAACTACCAAGCCTACAATTATATAAAAATATAATTTGAACAGGGGCCAGCCAAGGGAGGCGGAGTGGTGCAGTGTTACTTTCTTGGACCATCTGACACGGAAAGTGCTGCACTGTGTTACTGTGTCCAAAACAGAGGAGGGCGTATCGGCAACTGCTCTAGAGGGAGTGGCCTTTCGGCGCGGCCTTGATGAACTAAAGCAGTGGGGATTCAAGGTGAAGGGGATTATTACCGATGAGGGGGGGACGTACAAAGCTGCAATTATCGGTACAGGGATTGATCACCAGATTGACGTGTGGCACAAAGGTAGGACATTGTCTAAAAAGCTAGTCAAAGACATGGTGGATTCACGCAAGGTGGAGTTGCGCGTATCGGAAGCTGCAACCATCGAGGACTTGTGGGACGTCTCACTCACACACCTGCGGGCTTGGCTTCGAGACGAGTTGGGGGAGGGGCTGCCCGGAATAAAGAAGCGTGCAACAAAAAAGGAGCTCATCATGACTGTTTGTAGGTTGCTTGAAATGGAGTTTCGAGATTATAGTGCATCGACCACACCCTATCTATACCCAGAGATGAGGAAGGTGATGCAGCTGAGAATGGGGGGAGGAAAAGAAGTTGTGGAGACAGTCAAGGGGGAGAGGGAGCATGAGAAGGGTGCTGAACCAATTAGAGGGGGTAAGGAAGTGCACGTGGCGAGTGCTGATGCGGTCGTGATGACTGTAACTGAGGGCCCATCGAGCATGGAGGCAGACCGGGTGCCGACGGACGTGGCTGAAGGTGAGGCGGATCCACCGCCAACCGTGCCCGGATTTGTGATTATTGATATCCTAGATGGTGAGGTCGATCCGGCGCCGCCTAAATGAAGGCAGCCCATTCATGTGGAGTATTCCGACGTCAAGGAGCTCTGGGGATATGACCCGCATCCTAAACACGGAGTGCGTCCATGCTCGGCAACCTCGTTTATGATCATGCAAGCATCCGCGCGTTGCTGCAGAACGTAGCCCACCACAGACAAGAACACGGATGCAGGTACGTGAACGTTTTGTTGTGACAGCAAAAACAAAACACCGAATTTCATTCAAGAATCACATTCTCTGCCCCACTCATTTCCCCTCTGCAACAATCATATTCTCAGCAATAATCATATTCTCAGCAACAATCACATTCTCTAGTGCATTCATATCCTCTGCTGAATTCATATTCTCACGTACAATGATATTCCAGTTCAGCATCCTGAGTCTCTAATACATTTGTATTATCGTTTGCATTCATATACTTCGCCCCATTCATTAGCTCAGCAGCTATCATAAGCGGTGCTGCATTCATGTTCCCGGCTGCAATCAAATTCCCGGCTGCATTCACATTCTCTGCTGCATTCATATTCACTGCTGCATTCATATTCATTCCAGCATCCATATACCCTGCTGCATTCATATTTCCGGCTGCATTCATATTCCCGGCAGCATTCATATTCCCGGCTGCATTCATAATCCATTCTGGGAACATATTCCTGGCTGCGTTCATATTCCCTGCTGGATCCATATTCCCTGCTGAAAATCAGGTTCGGACTTCAGGAGAGGTTGAAGACGGTTTAGTGGGGTGAAGCTAGACTGTCGCTCGGTGCTGCTTGGTGGCGAACAACTCCAGACCTCTAATACAGGGGTGGAGGGGAGAAGGGGAGACGTGGCAGCCAGTCGAGAGAGAGGGGTGGTAGGGTGCTGGGCAAGCGAGTGATTTTCTAAAACCGGCATGGGTGTGAAAGGTTGCTCCGTTTGTGACTGGCTGATTGGCTAGTATTTCATGGGTTTTTGCAATTCTGGTCCCAACAAATAGTTTGGAGGAGAAAGAAATAATTGTGTTCTTGAAAGCTTGCTCATGAGAGTGGAAGTGGCCGATTTGGAAAATGTGCTAAGTGATCTTAGATAAATAGTCGTGGAAACAACTCACTATTTACGCATTGGAAAGCTTAGATATAAAAGCCTACACTCGCATCACCTGTGTCAGAGAACTCGGGAGTCGGGACAGCTACATTCTTGTCTCGAGGGACCTGTACCCTCATGTTCCCTCTCGTGTCATCGCCTGACACGAGCGCGAGGAAACCGATAGGCCAGGTGCAAAACCGAGAAACACTGAAGTGGAGGTTTCGGCAACTGTTCACCAAGTCGTGTTGAGTACTTCTTTTCTTCGAGCCAATTACTCGAACACGGCCTTGTTTTGAGCTTCGTCAAGGTTACGAAACCACTCCCTGCCGAACAGAGGTTCTGATAGCACAACGCTACAATATAACCGCCACAAAGAAATACCGTAAACGCCCGGATATATGACCCTAGGGTCTTTTTTCGTATACTACAAAAAACATGGGGGTGAGTCTAATAAGGAAACGTGGAATTACAATACCCGGGACCTTTCTCGTTTTATAGGGGATTCAATTTTTTAAAGCGTGAATCAGACCCAACTTCGAAATGCATCCATGCTATCGCAGATTTTGATAGATTCCTGCCTCTACCAACGCGAATTCCACCTCGACAGCTGTGTGGCTGGATTTGGATACACTGCAGCCAATGGGAAATGCAGGTGGCGGCAGCATTTACACTTCAAGAGAGAAGATTCCACAGGAATCGACCAACTCCCATCTTCGATGATATGCGACGCTAGCATGCAAACTTGACAGACATCGACGACCAAGGTCTCTACTCTGCCGTATCGACGGCCGAGAGAAAAGTCTTACAACTGAATAGTGACTAGAAAGAGAGAGTACAGGGAGATATAGCCTAGAGTGTTGTACCCTCTACAGCACAAACCAATAATGTATATACAAACATACTTAGATATGTTTGACACACCCCCTCGACGATATAAGGGCAGTGCCTAACAAGACAACAAGAAGCTCAGGGCGGCACTACTAGTCCAGTCTCCGAGGCAAGGGTCTAAAGACCAGTCAAAGGAGTACAGACCAGGGCTCCTGCTAGTTTTTAGGGCAGTCTGAAAATCAGACGGGTACTTAGAGCTTCGTCTGACCGTCAGACGGATTTGTTTTGCCTGTCTTACGATTCAGACGAAATGCAAGCACGTGTCTGAGAATTCAGACTGTTTATGTGCGCTGGACTGTTTTGCTGCCGCGCTCGGGGTAGAATTGAATGCGCGTGCTGCGGTGCACATGGGACCAGGTGGCAGGCAGTGGCCCAGTGGGCATGTGGACTAGTAGTGGCCCTGCTGCTAGAAGGGTGGGTTTGTCGGTATCAGACGGGAAAAAACGGCCGGTCTGATAAATCAGATGAATGTGTACACCTGGTCTGATGTTTCAGACGAATTCTTATAACTTGTCTGAACAATCAGACGAATATATTTGGCTCGTCAAAAAATCAGATGAAACATAAAAACCCGGTCTGATTTTCAGACCATCAGACCGATTTGGTCTGATAACGGGAGCCCTGGTACAGACACAACAAGAACAAGACCAGGGAGGCACTTCTAGTCCAACCACTTGGAGGGGCCACAAGGCCAGTCAGGGTAACACATATATATACATAAAGGTCTATACACAATCAAGGCCCTAGCAGGTGAGAGGCAACAGGAACAAGACCTAGCTGTACACAGTGCCGCAGATGATTTTTAGGCGCAAGCGCCTTCGTAAAGATATCAGCTGTCTTGGCACTGGAGGCCAAGTTTACTATGCGGGCCTGGCGACGCTGCTGTAGCTCGCGCAGGAGGAAGTACCGCAGCTGGATGTGCTTCGCTCTGCCCTCAAGTCGAGGCTCCTGACAAAGGAGGATCATGGCCCTGTTGTCAGCGTTCAGGACTGGGGCAGAGCTAGGTTGCTCACCTAAGTCGGTGAGCAAGAAGGTCAGCCTGTCAACTTATACATATCATGAATGTAGAAGTTATAGGCTAGTATCGGTGTGTGCTCTTAGTGAGTACAACCCAACTGCTATATGTTCCCTGTTTTCCCCTCTAGTAAAACATTCTTGTATTCTAACATGGTATCGAGTAGGTTAGGTCCAACCACCCGCTTCCGCCCGCCCCTTAGCGCCCGCCCCTTAGCACCCGTCCCTTAGCGCCCTCCTGGCCCCGTCGTGCCCTCCTGGCCCCCGTCGCGCCCTCCAGGCCCCCGTCGCGCCCGCCTGGCCGCGTCGCGCCCGCCTGGCTTCGTCGCGCCCGCCTGGCCCCGTCGCGCTCGCCTGGCCCTGTCGTGCTAGCCTGGCCCCTTAGAGCCCGCCTAGCCCCACCGCGCCCGCCTGGCCCCACCGCGCTCACCTGGCCCCGCCGCGCCCGCCCGGCCTGTTGCGTGCCCCGGCCCCTCCTAGTGATCGCCTGGCCCCTCCTAATGACCGCCCGGCCCCCTCTACCGCCCGCCCGGCCCCTCCTAGCGACCGCCCGGCCCCTCCTAGCGACCGCCCGGCCCCTCCTTGCGCCCTCCCGGTCCCTTCTAGCCCCGGCCCGACCCCCTTCCTAGTGCCGTCCGGCCCCTTTTGCGCCCGTCAGGCTCCTAGCGCCCGCCCGGCCCCGTCGCGCCTCCTCGACTTCCAGCGTCAGCCCGGCCCCTCCTACTGCCCGCCCGGCCCCTCCTCGTTCCTGCTCGGCCTGCCGTGCCACCTCGGGCCCCGTCTCCTCTGCTCGCGCACGCTGGGGCGCCTCGCTGCCGCCCTGCTGGAGAGTGCTGCCGCTGTGTCCCCGCACCGCTGTGCTCCTGAGGAGCTGTGCTGCTGTGTCGCTGTGGAGCTGTGTCGCTGACCGTGCACGATGGCTGACTTTGTGCTCCGTCTGGACGCTGAGGGCAACGCGGTTGACTTCGTCGCCTGGCTCTCCGACCTCCGCCGACACCTTACAGGTCAGCGCCAGGATGGCCACTCCTTGGTCGTCCATGCTGATGGCTTACTCCCCTGCCCCCCTGCACCTTCTCCCCTCCCTGCTGACCTATCCTCTGATGACCGTGAGGCCTTCTCTACTGCTGCTCTTGCCTGTGCGGTCTGGGACTCACGCGATGCAGTAGCTCAGGTTGCTATCAGTCACGCCCTCCATGTGTCTGAGCGCTCGCGTTTTGCTACACTTGATACGGCCAAAGCTTATTTAGACGCCGTTATTGCTCGCTATTCCACACCTGCCTCCGCTTCTGCAAGCCGCTTGCTCTTCCCGATGCTGTTCCCAGACCTTGCTGCCTTCCCTACTGTCGCAGACTTTGCCACTCACTTGCGTGCCCTAGAGACTCGCTATCGCACTGCCAGCACTGCTGCCCAGCTCACTGAACTCCCCCCCCCCTTCTGCATGACGCTGTATTTTATCGCCATGCGCCTGCCGGACCGCCTAGCTAGTGCTCGCGACCACTTCCTTAGCCAGCACCCGGGTGACCTCACCCTGACCGCCTTTGTCGACACCCTTTCCAAGATCGAGACTCGCCAGCGCACTATCGCTCAGTCGAGCGGTGCGCCGACAGTCGCTATCTTTCACGGCTGTGCCCCCTCCCAGTGCACGTTTACTGACGTTTCGGCTGCGGTCGCCACTGCAACCCCCCTTACCGAGATCGCTGCTGTGGTACACCCACAGCAGCGCTCGCGCCGCGGTGGCCGTGGACGCCAGGGAGGTCAGGGTGGTGGCGCTGGTGGTGGTGGGAGTGGTGGTGGTGACGGTAGTCCGCCTGAGAGGACTACCACTGGCGGGCAGGAGCAGCCACAGTCCCCTCCGCAGCAGGAGCAGCCCCAGCCGCAGCCGCCGTCCCAACAGCAGCCGCCGCAGCCGTGGGCTCGTCTCCCGCCTGGTTGGCCCGGCACCTCCGGAGGTAGTGGCCGTGGTGGCGGCCCGCGCAGCTCGGCGTCTACTGGCGGCTCCGGTGCTGTGACCTGCTAGTACCAGCTTCAGACCGAGCCTCTCCGCGACACTTTATGCCGCCGCCCGCACCCGACTGCCCGCTGTTTCCGCCGCCTCGACGATCTCTTTCGTCGTCGCTTTGGCCCGGCCCCGGACCTCCCCAACTGGCACAGCCTGCTGCGCCAGGGCATGCCGATCTTTGAGTTAGACATGGATCAGATAGGTGCTGCTTTGCATGCCTTGTATTCTGACGCTTCTAGTGCTGCTGGATCTTATTACCCTGTGTACTCTAGTTTAGGTGTTGCACCCTTGTGTAGCTTAGCCTCCCCTGCTGCGTCAGCCATAGGACTGCCTAGTTTGCCTAGCCTAGTCCCTGCACCGGCTCCGTTCCCGGCCTCCGCCACTACTTCGCTGTCCTTCACTCTCGACTCCGGTGCTTCTGCCTGTTTCTTCCGCGACCGTTCCACGCTCACGCCGCTTGCTGCGCCTACTGTTGTCTCTCTCGCTGACCCCTCTGCAGGTCCTGTCGTCGCTCGCAGTTCCACGTCCCTTCCCTGTCCAGCAGTTCCCTCGTGCTCTCTTACAGGCCTCCACGTTCCCTTGTTCTCGAGGAACCTAGTTGGAGTCGGCTGTCTCCAGGACCTTGTCGTCACCACTACGTTCCCTGGGCACGAGCGGTTTGCTGTCTGTACTGAGGCTGTCTCAGGTTCCCCCCTTGCGACGTTCCCCCGGGACCCGGTGTCCGGTCTGTTCACCCTAGACACCGCTTCCCCCACGGTTGGTGCGTCCTCCCAGGTCGCTGCAGCTTGCTCGTGTCGGTCCCTCACTCACCCGTCCCTTCTGTGGCACCACCGCCTAGGTCACCCTGCACTCCCGCGTCTGCGTCACATGTCCCAGCATGGTCTTGTCCTAAGCCTCCCCACGTCGCTCCCCGCCCTTCCCCTCTCGCCTGCTCCACCGTGCACGCCTTGCGTCGAGGGCCGGCTTCGCCGTGCCCCTCACTCCTCCTCGCTTTGCCCTGCTACTGCTCCCCTTCAGACCCTGCACCTGGACGTTTGGGGCCCAACTCCCGTCCTCGGACCGCGTGGCGAGCGCTACTTTCTTGTGCTCGTCGATGACTTCACGCGCTACACCACGGTGTTTCCCCTGGAGCGGAAGGCCGACGTGCCCGACGTTCTTCTCCCGTGGGTTGTAGCTGCGCGTCTTCACCGCGGTTTCCCTGTGTTGTGTCTCCACTCTGACCGTGGCGGCGAGTTCGCTTCTGGTCGGCTTGGACAGTTCTGTCGTGCGGAGGGCATCACCCAGTCGTACACCTTGCCAGACTCGCCACAACAGAATGGGGTTGCTGAGCGCCGCATCGGCTTTGGTCATGGAGGTGGCTCGTACCTCTATGATCCATGCCGATGCACCCCATTTTCTGTGGCCGTTCGCCGTTCGCTACGCCGCTCACCAGCTTAACTTGTGGCCACGCTCCCAGCGACCGCAGGTTTCGCCGACCCTCCATTGGACCGGGTCCCCTGGTGACGCGTCTGCGTTCCACATCTGGGGCTGCCTTGCTCACGTTCGTGCCTCTGGCACGGACAAGCTCACTGCCCGCACTGTCCCCTGTGTCTTCCTTGGTTTCCCCCTGGACTCATCTGACTGGCTCTTCTACCACCCGCAGTCTCACCGCTTCCTCCACTCTCGTGACGTCACCTTTGACGAGTCCGTCTCCTTCTACCGTCGCTTCCCTCACCGAGGTCTCCCGGTTCCCCCCCCCTGTTCTTTGCCCCCTCTCCCCCGGTAGCCCCTCCTCCCCTCCCGCCTCATCCTGCCCCGTCTGGTGTCTCCCATGTCACTCCCCTCCCGTCTGTTGTCCCTGTTGAGGAGTTTGCTGACTCTGGTGGTCCCCCCGCCCCGCCCTTGCCGTGTCCCCTTTCCCTGGTGTCTCCGCCCTCGCAGTCGTAGTCGCCGCCGTCGTCGTCGCCGCCGCCACCGTCGCTGCCGTTCTTAGCCTCTGGGGGTGCTGGCACTGAGGAGGGTGTTCGTCCTGCGGCTCCTGGCGTGGTCTGTCTCGGCGGGCCTGGGGGTGCCGCTGGGGCTGGAGAGGCTTCTCGCTCTGGGGGTGTTCGTTCTGGGGGTGCTGCTGTTGAGTGTTCTCCCGGAGGTCGTCGTGCCCCTGCCGGTTCGAGGGTCGAGCCCTAGTCGCCGCCCCAGCCGCAGCACCAGCCGCCGCAGCCGTCACCGCCGGTCTCCGCTCTTCGCCTGCTTGGCCTTCCCTCCCCTGACCGCTCGCTGGTGTCTCCCCCACCTCCTCCTCCCCTTCCTGTCTACGGCCCTGTGTTCCCGCCCCCCGACTCTTCTCCGGCCCGTCTTCCTCCTCGTTCCCCCCTTGTGTCCCCTCCGCTGTCTCCTGACCCTACACCTCCGTCCCACGTTTGGTCTCGCCGTCCCTCACGTGCTCGTCCTGTCTCCCCTGTCTCTCGCCTTGACGTGCTTGTCGCTGCTGTCGCTGACTTTGCCTCTACCCGCCGCCTTGACTACGCCACCGCTTTGGTCTCTGATCCTGCCCGTCCTCCGTCCGTCGGGGGTGCACCTGCCCTTGCCAGTGATGTACTAGAGGACAGCCAGTACGAGCTTGCTTTCCTTTCCGAGGCCGCTCCCCATCTTTGCTCCATGCTCCTAGTCCCAGAGGGTGACCAAGACGCCTTCGACATCCCGACCCCTCGCACCTACGCTGAGGCCACCTCGGGACCCTGGGCCTCTCAGTGGATAGCTGCCATGGAGCAGGAGATGGCATCTTGGAGGTCCACCGGCACTTACGTCGACGCAGTTCCCCCGCCTGGGGTGAACATAGTCGATGGTCGGTGGCTCTTCAAGGTGCAGAGTCTGTAGCGGTGCGGTGGTAGGGGGAAAGGAGGAGGAGTGAGGGGCACGGCATAGGTGGTCCTCGACACAGGGCGTGCACGGTGGTGCTGGGGAGGAGGGCAACTCGGGGAACGACCCTGTGAGACCTAGGACAAGACCATGCTGGGACATGTGACGCAGACACGGGAGTGCAGGGTGACCTAGACGAAGGGGTCGGGACTGTCTGAATGCATAGTCCAGCGTAAACGTTTCCAGCAGACTCCTTGCTCTATAAGGTTCAGTTACAAACATCTTACTATGCAGACTTCGAAGTTTGCCTCCGTGAAAGGCGTGTTATGGATAACTGTCACGAAAAGCATCCGCTGTTGACACGGACATCAACAGGGAATTGACCATTGTTAGCGTAGGGAAGTCCAGCACAAGTCCGAAGGGGCTGAAAGGGACAAGCTCAGCCAGCGGAACCCCCAAGGCAGACCAGCGGGAAGAGGCAAGCTGAATGGCGCGAGCGGAAGCGGAAAGGGGCACAATTTATTTGCGGGAGGAGCCCATATGGTTTGGGGATGGGCGGACAAAGGAAAGTGGGGCGAGCGCGAAGCTCTGACAAAGGGGAGGGCTGTTTCAAATTTCGCGCCACCATGCGGTTCTGACATTGTTTCCCGCTGGGCACGAATTCGTTAGAAATTGTTATGATATAGAAAGTGTCAATGAAATGTAACGTGAGAATACAAGGTCGCTATTGCAATGAAGGCATGAGGTTATATAGGGGTTGGCGTGCTAGGGTGATATCCTCGGAACGTGGGTAGGTTCGGCAATGTGGCGACAGTGCCGGACACGACTCGGGAAGAGGTTGGGCTGATAATTGAGGCCGAACGTGACGAGTCGAGGAGTTCGGGTGTACGCGATAGCGTACAACTCAGTAAGGAATGGAAATTCCTTACACTACCCCCCCCCCCCCCCCCCCCCCCCCTCCTAAACGACGCCGCGGGCATCGGAAACATTCCGACGCTGATAATACGCTGCTAGAATCAGATGTGATTCTATATCAGCGAGGGGCACCCAGCTGTCATCCTAAGACGTCCGATCGCGCCATCTGACGAGAAAATCCACCATTCGTTGAGTTTGCTGCGTTGTGACTCGATGGCCAAGAATCTTCAAGGGCTCGGTCGTCGGATTTTGCAGGGGCGTCAGCTGCGGTATGATTCGTTGACGTGTCGAATCCAACGAACTAGTGACGTAGGGTCAGAGTAGGCTGACGTGGAAAGCCAGGTGGTGATGGCAATCAGCTGGGAGTCGAAGGTGAGCTGTGACAGTTGTCACCATATTGGTGACTTGAAAAGGGCCACAGAATCAAGGTCGAAGTTTGCTCGGGATCGGCAGACGCAAATTGCGAGTGTCGAGTAGTACGAGATCTCCCACTTTATACGTGACGTCACGTCGATGACGATCGGCTTGTTGGCTTGCGACCAGGTTGGCTTTCCAGATTGCCTCAGTTGCTTTTTCTCGGGCTGCGAGGATGTCTTCAGCAAATCGCTGGGAACGGGGCACGGGTGTCTCGATGTTTGGTGTAGAGGGTACCACGGGGTCCTGTCCGTAATTTAGGAAAAATGGGGATTGATGGGTTGTGGCGGAAGGCGCGTTATTATACGTGAATTCCAGCAGTGAAAGGGGTTTCTCCCATGTCTGTGGGTCAGTGCAGGTAGTCCGAATGAGTTGCTCCATAGTTTGGTTGACTCGTTCAGTCTGCCCGTCAGTCTGTGGGTGGTAGGCTGAGGAAAGCTGTAGTTTGGTGCCGAATTGGTCCCACAGGTGGCGCCAGAAATTCGGAGTGAATTTCGGGTCTCGGTCGAAAATAATGGCGGTGGGCAATCCATGTAGTCTGATAACATTGGCGATGAACAGTTGGGTAGTTTGCTCAGCTGTAATTTTCTGTTGGCAGGCGATGAAGTGTGCCATTTTCGTGAGTCAGTCAACGATCACGAGGATGGCGTCGTTTCTGCTGGGACCGGCTGGCAGTCCTGTCACGTAGTCCATCGTGATGTGTTGCCAGGGTCTCTCGGGCGTATCCAACGGCTGTAGTAGCCTGGCCACTCGCTGATGGGATGATTTTATGATCTGGCAGGCGGTACAGGAGGACAAGTACTTGCGCACGTCGTCGGCCATGTTCGGCCAGTAATAATTGCGCTGCAACGTCTTGAGGGTTTTGTCGACTCCAAAATCCCCGGAGGTAGGATTGTCGTGAGATTCTTGGATAAGAAGGGTACGAAGTAAATCGTAGCCGGGAACCCAGATGCGGAAAGTGTCACGCTTATTGAAGTAGTGTCCGGTAGCGGTGGTATGCTGTTGGTGGATGGCTGAGCGGAAGAAAGGGTCGATTTTGTAGCCGTGCGTAAATAATCCAGTAAGGAGTGGGCTGGTTTGGGCGACTAGTATGGCGGCTGTATGGGCAGTGGGTCGGGTTAGGGCATCAGCAATGTTGTTGGCACCCCGCTTGTAAGTGATGGTGTAGTGGAAGTTTGAATCGAGGAAATCTTGCCATCGAATCTGTCGCGGGTTGAGGTTCGGTTGGGCTCGCAGGTACTGGAGGGATTTGTGGTCGGTTCGCACAGTGACATTAGCACCTGTCAGGTAGCACCGCTAGGTCTTGAACGCGTGGATGATCGCCAACATTTCCTTGTCGTGTACTGTACAATTTTTCTCTGCGCCCTGCAACTTCTGTGATTCGTAGGCAACTGGCTGTAATCAGTCGCCGAAATCTTGAAGAAGAAATGCACCGATGGCGATGTCGCTGGCGTCGGTGATGACTTCGCATGGACGGTAAGGATTGGAGATGCGAAGGACGGGCGGCGACATGAGGGCGATCTTCAGTTGGTCAAATCCAGCTTGCTGCTTCTCTCCCCACAAAAAACAATCGTGATCCTTTAGTCGGTCAGTTAGCAGGGCAGATAACCTAGCCATATTAGGGATAAACATACTGACGTAATTGACGAAGCCCAAAAAACTCTGCAGCTCCTTGATATTGCTTGGCGGCTTCCATTCCTGTATGGTCTTGATTTTCTTGGGGTCGATTTTCACTCCTTCCGTAGAGACGATGTGGCCCAGGAACTCCAATTCCTGCTTAAGAAAATCGCACTGGGACCCTTTGCTGATGAGGCGATTCTTGTGCAGCAGCGTGAAGACTACATCAAGATCCTGTAAGTGCTGCTCCCTACTGCGGCTGTAGATTGGTATATCATCGAGGTAGATGATGACGCATTTGTCCAAGAGTTCCCTGAAAATTCCGTTCATGGTCATCTGGAAGGTCGAGGGCGCGTTTGTGAGGCCAAAAGGCATCACCAGGTACTCGTAGCTGCCATAGCGGGTTCGGAATGCCGTCTTGTGACAATCTTTAGCGACGACATGAATCTGATGGTAACCTCCTCGCAAGTCCATTTTCGAGAAAAACTTGGCGCCGCGAAGCTGGTCGAGAAGTTTGTCTGCTCGCGTGATCGGGTAGCATGACTTGATGGTGATCCGGTTGAGCGCGCGGTAGTCAATACACATTCTAAATCCTCCATCCTTCTTCGGCATGAATATTATCAGGGCGGCGTATGGGGACGTGCTGGGCCGAATAAAACCTTTCGTCATAAGGTAATCCAGTTGCAGCTGTAATTCTTCCAGTTTCCGTTGGCTGAGCCGAAATTGGCGTTGTACTGTCGGTTGGGCACCTAGTTCCAGCTCGATTCGGTGGTCCTCAGGTCGGCTCAGCGGGAGTCCATCTGGTAGGTCGTCCGGGAAAATCTCTGGGTATTTCTGAATTAAGTCCGGAAGGACGGCCTTGCACAACTTGTCGATATCTTCGGTCTTGACCGTCGATGTCACCTCACGAAGATCAACGGCGTACGCTGCAGCTCCAGCTTTCATCGCGCATTTGAAAGTGATCGCGTGGACTTGGGTGTTTTGCATGCGAGGCCCCGTCCACTTGGGCAGCTCGCAGGAGATCCCATCGAGCTTGGTGCTGTAGCCGTCCGTCGTTCAGTCAATCCTTGGGTTGCACCGTCGCAACCAATTGCATCCCAGCAGCACGTCGCACCTGTCGAGAGTAGTCGCGAGCAGTCCCATCCGAATTTTTACATGCTCCCCACAAGTAAATCCGAAGTTATCCACTCGTTCCCGTATTGCTAGCGGTGTTCCATCCACCAGCCGGGCGCCGATTTCAGGTAGACACTTGAGTAAGGGTATACCCAATTTCTTAGCCCTGTCCAGTTGTATGAGACTGTGACTCACGCCCCCATGAACAAAAATCTTCAATAATACTCCGTTGACTTTACCCTCCACCAATACAAGGTGATCAGCAGTTTCGTCCCCCTTATTTGTCCAGATCCATTCGATTGTAGCAATCGGGATCACGACCCGATGGTGACTGTGTGGCTCGGGCGAAGAAGCTTGCCCGTCAGTAAGGGGCCCGGTACTTACTGACGCGACCCATTTCCCGGTCGCTCCTCCGGCTTATTTCCCATAGGATTCTGGAGGGCTATGAATTCTTGGCAGTTGCGTTGGATGTGACCCAGCCGGCCACAGTGGTAACATAGCCCCGTATTTCACGGAGCAACTGCATAAATATCCACTGCGTCCACCCCTTTCATCGTGGTGCGCTGATACTGTTCTCGAGGGCGACCTCCGTCGTAGAAATTTGTCCTCGGCTTCGTGATTGATTCAGCGGCTTTGGCGAGCTGGATGTAGTCTTGTAATCAATTCGCAGGGCGTTGCAGCTTTATCTGGTACTGTATTTCATGCTTCAGGCCGCCCATATACCTGTCGACCTTCTCCAACTCATGCATGTAGCCACATCGGTCCACTAACGTCAGGAATGACGCGGTGTATTCGGACACAGGTCCCAGCTGCTTCCACATGTGTAGAGTCTCGCGTGCCTTGTCTGAGTCAAGAGCATGCTCAAACCGCTTGCGAAGCTCTGCGCACCACGTTCCCCACATGCGAATATGGGTCACACCGAATAACAAGTCTGCCTCGTCGTCGTCGCCGAATTCTTCGGACCACTCTTGCTGTCCTTCTGTGCGATTTGCCGCTGAGTCGACGATGACCTTCCACCACTATAGGGCGGCCCCTTGCAACAGTGTTAACGCGTGGCTGATCCGCTTCTTATCGTCTCGGATGCCCACCGCGTTAAAATAGATATTCATGGCGAATATCCACTGCCGCACCGTCACGCCTTTATTAACTGGGTCGAAAGGAGCGGGTTGCTGATATCTTATGCCTCCACTTGTCGAGCGCGCGGCTTTTGCCGCTAGTCATGCCAGCTCCACTGGCGACGGTTGTTGCTCACCCGCCTCGCTTCGTGCATCGTCATCCGACTCCTCTAGACGCCTCTCCTACTCCTGGCGAAGTCGTTGGTCCTCGTCGCGGAGGTCGTTGACGACGCTTGTCGAATTCTTCAACTGCTCCAGTCCACTGTTCAATGTTTGCAGGTCCACAGTTTCCCGAGCAGGGTTCGCAGCAGTCGATGTGGACTGTCCCTCAACCGTCGAGTCTACTGGGGCCATGGCGGTCAGGACGGGGCAGGAGCTAGCGCACACGCTGTAGTTGTTGACGTAAAAATATTTACGATCCGAGACAACTGCTGTGCAGCCGTGCTAATCCCCTCTGACCACCCTTAACTAAGTAAATGGGAAAACGGAAGGTTCTTGGAAAGTGGCTCTGATACCAGCTGGTATGATATAGAAAGTGTCAATGAAATATAACGTGAGAATACAAGGTCGCTATTGCAATGAAGGCACGTGGTTATATAGAGGGCTGGCGTGCTAGAGCGATAACCTCAGAATGTGGGTAGGTTCGGCAATGTGGCGACAGTGCCGGACGCGACTCGGGAAGAGGTTGGGCCAATAATTGAGGCCGAACGTGACAAGTCGAGGAGTTCGGGTGCACGCGCTAGCCTACGACTCAGTAAGGAATAGAACTCCTTTCAGAAAAATTCGAATGTTACTGTAGCAACTCACAAACCTAAGGATTGTGTTAGGAAAAATCCATTCTCCTTATCGAGTCTCGCTAACATCTGAGTACAGCCCTGACTTTCGGAAGTCCAGGCTCGGCCCGATAATTCAGGTTCGAACTACGTTTGAGACCCCAAGCCTACACGCGACGTCGCGTTCGACACTTCCGAGTCCCGAGGCGCCCCAAACCACATCGCGTGTGTTTCGTGGCCTTCCTCGAGGCTCCCTTGCTATGCTAGTTGTGCTTGTATTTAGCCCTGTGCTTCATTTGTACTCGACACACTTTAATTACGACCTCACTATTGCATTACTCGATTCCTATTTGGAGATTATCATAACAGCTGGTACTAGAGCTACGTTCCTGCCCATTTATGCTTCCGTAGTGAGGTAGTTTTGAGAGGGGCCTCGCACGTTAGGAGACAAGAGCTGCCCAACGTTCGTGCAGGAACTTCTTCAGTTTCGCCGACTTTGTCGTGTGCGCTCCACGTCTCTAACACCGCAGGTGCCCGTAGTGTCTTTAGTGGCGTTAAATATGATTCATGGTCAATAGCCCTCCTCGCCGAAGTACTAGAAATATGACTCGTGAGCAAATAGCTGAGTTGTCAGAGGCGGCTGCAAGCGCATCCGTACTGACGGCGAAGGTTGGCGAAATTATGGCGAAGATGGAGGTCATGGCCCTCGAGCTCACTGCGTTCAAAGAGGAGAATGTGAGCCTTTGCCAGACACGTGGTGCGATGCGTCAGGAGTCGCCTGTTACCATGGACGAAGATCGTGCGAGCGCGCATCAACTGCAGGCGACGTCAACGACACGTGATGACAGTGCGAGCGAGCGATGGACAGTTGTGAAGATAAAACCTGCCATGCCCCCGCCATTCAACCCCCTGGAGAAACACACCACGCTGAGTGGGTGGCTGTTCGCCATGGAATTGTTCTTCAATGCCACCGATGTCAATGACGATGAGACGCGCGTCAAGTTGGCGGTGTCTTTATAACGCGGACCTGCATTAACTTGGTGGCGCCAGTACGTGACGTCATGAGGGACTCCAGCAGACTGGCAACAGGCGATGGACGGGGAGCAACGATTGGCTTCAACTTCTATAGGATCCTTTTTTGGTGTGGCCGAGATCCTTACCTGGCAACAGTGGGGTGCACTGCTTCGCCGGCGCTTTGAGCAAATATCCACATGCGAAAACGCCCGTGTGAAGCTGCATAGATGGCGTCAACTGGGTTTTGGGTTGGAGTACACGTCATCTTTCCTCGCCATCTGCGATGAAATCAATGATCTACATGAGACGGAGAAGACGAGTCGATACATCCTAGGGCTGAAACTGGTGGTCCAACGCAAAATTCGCATGCGCCGCCCGGCGACGCTCCTGGAGGTGCAGCAAGTCGCAGAGGCGTGGGACAAGAACAGTGTATGGTCGAGAACGAATTTATGGGAGGGAAGTCGTTTTCGAGGGCAGAACAGTTACCCATCCATCAACAGCACGGTGGCACCGTCAGATAACATATTTTCTGGCAGGTGTTATAAATGTGGCCAGCCGGGGCACATCATGCGGGACTGTCAAGAGTTGCATAAATCGGGAGCTAACAACGGGAGGAAGCCGGGAAATGGACAGCATCAGTAGCAATCGGCCCCCCTACTAATGAGGCTTCGTCGCCTGAAGACCATCATTCCCACCGAGTCGTAGTGTCGATCTACGCAATCGACCACACCCGGTTAAAGGGGAGTGAACCTGTTGACTGCCCGGTGCTGGTGGAAGGGCACATTGGCAACACCTGATTAAAAATATTTGTGGACGGTGGAGCATCACACAGTCTGTTCGATGTGACAAGAGCGAAGAAACTGCAACTGCAATTGGAGAGTTGCATGCTAGAGATTGACTCAAGGTTGGTCGACATCACGCCACTTGCAATACGGGAGCAGGTGAAAGACGTTCGCATTGATTTCGACAGCCGAGTCATTTTCCCCATGAGGATGCTGGCAGCAACGTTGGACGGCTGCGATGTGCTCCTAGGTCGCGATCGGATTCGCACGTACAATCCAATCATCGATTGGAGGAATGGCGGCATTTTTTTAAAGTGGGGTAGCAAGTGGCGACGACTGCCGAAGTGGAAACCACCCGACCCTCAGTCGACACTGGTGAACAACGTGACTATCAAGAGTATAATGGCACATCGCGTGGAAGTCTACGTCGTTCGATGGATCGCATCAATGGAGATGGCTGAACAGACCGACCTGGAGAAGATGTGTGCTGCTGTACCTGAGGACCAGGCGAAGATTATGCGCAAGTACGAGAAGTTTTTTCCTGATGACCTGCCACCCGGCCTACCACTCGAATGACCACATAATCACAAATTTGAGCTAGAACCTGGCGTGCAACCGACTGTCCGATCGCAATGGAGGTTGAGTCAACCGGAGCTGATGGAGCTGCATACGCAACTGGATTATCTGTTGGAGAAAAAAAATATTCGCCCTTCCACATCACCGTACGCCCTGCCGATTCTCTTCACCCCAAAAAAGGACGGAGGACTATGTATGTGTACCAATTATCGAGCGCTCAACATCACCATCAAGTCCCGTTACCTGATTCCGCAAGCCGACGATCTCATCGACCAACTTCGCGGGGCCATGATTTTTTCCAAGATTGATCTCCGAAGCTGATATTCGTGGCCCGGTATCTCATCGACCAACTTCATGTCGCCCGGCTGGTATTCCGAAGACTGCTTTTTGAACCCGGTATGGAAGTTACGAGTATACAATTATGCTATTTAGGCTGACGAACGCACCTCAACTTTTCAACTAACCATGAACGAAGTCTTCCGCTCGCTACTGGACATGTGGGTCATCGTCTACGAGGATGACATCCTAGGGTACAACACCTCGCGAGAACAACATTTGACAGACCTAGAAGCAGTTTTTACACTCTGCAATCAACACCGACTCATCACCAAAGGCTATAAGTGCGAGTTCTTAAAAGAGGACTTCGTGACAGGACTGCCTGCCGGCGCATCCCAAAATGATATTGTACTCGTGGTCGTTGATCGACTCACAAAAATGGCTCATTTTGCGCCATGCCGAATGACGATTACAAAGCAAACTGCCAAGTTGTTGATCTCAACCGTCGTTCGCCTGCACGGAATCCTGAAGGCGATCGTGAGCGATCGTGACCCCCAATTCACGTCCAATTTCTGGTCGAAAATGTGGGAACAGTACGGTACACGTCTCCATCTATCCACGGCTTACCACCCACAGACCGACGGTCAGACTGAACGAACAAATCAGACCATGGAGCAGCTAATACGGACAACCTGTACCGACCCAACCCAATGGGAAGATTCCCTACCTCTGATTGAGTTCGCGTATAACAACGCCCCTTCATCAACGACTGCCCAATCACCGTTCTGCCTGAATTATGGTCCAAACCCCACGACTCCCACTACACCGTTAGCGGAGAGCCCTGCCCCACGGTCGCAACGGTTTGTCAAGGACTTACAGACTGCACAAAAAAACGCTACCAAGGCCATTTCAAAGCCAACCTTACGGTCAAACGATACGTGCACAGGCATCGATGGGATTTACCCTTGTCTCCTGGGCAACTAGTCCTTCTGGACTCTCTCTCTCTCTCTCTCTCTCTCTCTCTCTCTCTCTCTCTCTCTCTCTCTCTCTCTCTCTCTCTCTCTCTCTCTCTTGCTCTCTCTCTCTCTCTCTCTCTCTCCCTCTCTCTCTCTCTCTCTCTCTCTCTCTCTCTCTCTCTCTCTCTCTCTCTCTCTCTCTCTCTTCCCTCTCTCCCTCACGCACACTCACTCCCCTGCTGGCCGCCTCACACGTTCCCACTCACGCCAGTTCTGTCCACCACACAACTCCTCACTCATTCTCTCTCTCTCTCTCAAGCGGTCCTGGCCATTGAATAAGACCTGAGTACATGCAAAGCAAGGAGCATCGAACAGCAAGGAGAACAGGAGACTACAGCAAAGAGACAACACCAGAAAACTGCAGCTGGCCCCAAGCCTATGGGATCTAGCCAGAACCTATCATTGGGCACCACCTGTGATCTTCCCCTTCCACAGCCTTCCCACCCCCCTGCAGCCCCAACTAAGAGTCGTCCTCCTCCAAAGTGGCTCAGAGGTCGGCCAGGTAAGGAGCCCGAGGGTCGGCAGACGGCTGGGGGAAGGCCACCTCCACCGCCCCACCTGCCCGAGCGATGAGGGAGCTGGCTTGCACGCGCTGTAGCAGGGCCGACCAGTGCTGCCGGTAATGTGAGGTTAGTTTCTTTGCTGGGGTAGCAAGGGGGTTAGCCCGGAACAGGACCAGCGCCGATTTCTCCACCAGGAGCTTAAAGAACTTGGCAATGGAGGGTGCCAGGACCCCATAAGTTTCCACTGCAAGGGCGAAGACACTAATGTAGTCTGGCCGGTCTTTGTAGATTCGATCCTTAGCCTGGGCAGCTTCCTTGGCCGCCCAGCCAGGCTGGCCGCCCGCGTCTGTGTCCCAGCGCTGGAGAACCAGGTCTGTCACAGTGGCGTCGGTGACCCACATGGCTTCGCTCTCCGTGTCCCGTATGGCTGGGTCTGCCCCTTTTCTGTTTGTGCGCGTGGTAAACTATATGATCTCGTGGTAGGTCACGTACTTGGCCTCCCGTGCCACGCAGAGGGTGGCGTAGACCAAAGCGTTGTGCAGGCGCTTCTGAGGAGGCGGTTGGGCAGGCTAGGGTCGGGGATGGCGTCGTCACCACAGATGCAGCCGCTTGGGAATGGAAGGGGCAGACCGAGTCGGAAAGCCAAGGCCGTCCCGAACTGGCCTTTGGAGAACGAGAGGTCTGGGCGGGAGGGAATGGCCAGTAGCCAATCCCCCGCGCCGGTTCCGCACAGGCTGGTAAGTCTGGTCCCATGTCCGTTGTCTGCTCCTGGGCAGTCCAGGAGCGTGTCGGCGAACAGCTCCTCTGCCCACTGTGAGTTGATTGCATGGGAGAGCTGGCCTTTCGGTGGGGTTGTCCGCGCCTCCCCTAAGGTGAGCTTTTGGCTGGGTCAGGTAAGCGAGTCTCCATGTCCCGCACCAGCATGTGGTGTGGTAGGACACTCTCCCCTTCCTCCTGAAAGCGAGGGAGAATGTGGCATAGAGGGCCTTCGGGGAGTACGATTCCTGAGAGGAGCTGCGTCGCGACCAGAGTGGTCAGGTAGGCTGCCAGGGCCTCTGAGGTGCTGTCGATGAGCCCAACTCCCCCGAGTGTGACGGGGAGGGTGGCTTGACGCCATGTCAAGCTCCACTCCAGTTCCCGACGGGGTTCCTGGAGGGCGGCTGAGCGGAGTGCCGTGCGGAGCAACTGTTCGCTCCACTGCCGCCACGTGTCGAGGGGGAGAGCCTCCTCTGGAGTGGAGCGTAGGAGGAAGGACGCACGTCGCGATAGACACTGGGAGAGTAGGAGCGAGTGCTGTGGGTGCGTGCCCTCCAGTAGGGGCAGCGGGGCCGCTGCCTCTTGCAGTGCTCGCTCCAGAAAGGGCGCGCAGAAGGCTCTGGAGCCGATGGGGCTGCCCAAGACTCGCAGCCCGCCTTCTCCACGGGGGATGGTCGCGGGCAGCTGCGCTATGCTGCCTGGATGTGGTGACCAGCCTGCACGCTTTGACAGGTTGCGGCGGAGTCCGCACTCCGTCGGTCCCTCGTTCAATTGGTGGAAGGCCGCTGCTGCTGCTGCCGGCGGGCCAACGACTGTGATGTCGTCGGCATAAGCTACTACCACCACGTCTGGATTCTGTGTGGCCACCCTCGTGAGCACTGGTTGGATTGCCGCAGCGAAGAGCAAGGGGCCCAGTGGGTACCCTCTCTCTCGAACGGTCCTTTGTATTAGCCTTATATTGGGTACAAATGGCATACATGGGTTTATGTAAGACATAGGGCTCCCAGGCATCCTACTGCTGCCCGGGCCACCCCTCGAAGGTAGGTTCAATTGTGTTTCGAGCTCCCCCTAGGTAAGCGGCTCGTCCATGGGACGTTCGTGGTGGAAGGATCCACCGGACGCCTGCCCGATCTTCGCGTGCAAGGTAATAGCCTGTTGTCGCTGCAGTGTCACTAACCACCTCTGTCTGAATGAGTGTATTAGCTTCTTGGTCACCGCGGACTTCTCATCCGCATGGTGATTCTCCTGGGCGGCTACTACCGCGAGCAGGTGGAGGAGTTCTCGGGTGTCGCTGCTGCAGCAGCCATACGTTTCCGCCGCCACCCCAAGGACTTTGACGAAGGTGAGTCTTTTGTTGTAGAAGTCCCTTTTCTTCTCCTGCATCTCAGCCGCCATCCATCCTGTCCCCTTCCTTGCTGTTGGGTCCCGGGAGGAGATGGGGTCGGTGACGGTGACGTCACAAACCCGCGCCTGAATCCGGTTCTTGGAGGGTGAGGTCGGCACGGCGTTGGGTTGTCTCGGGCAAGTACAGCGTGGACTCGGTGTGTACCACGAAGTGGGCCTCCCTGGCAAGGCGTGCTCCCAGGTTGACCAGGGCATTGTGGACTCGGACGGGACCTCCCCCGAGGGTGCATCTCAGGAGGTGGTTGGGCAGCCTCTTGTCCTCGAGTTTCTTCTTCTCGCTGCAGTTGCAGTTGTTGGGCAGGGAGTGCTGCAGCCCCATCCTGAAGGACAGGGCTGTGGCAAACTGCCCTTTGCTCATGGTGAGGTCCAGGCTGTAGGAGATGGCTGCATGCCAGTCTCCCGCCCCCAGTCCCAGCAGCGACAGCAGGCGCTGGGTGTGGCCGAGGTTGGGGTTCAATGCCATGGCTCTGGAGGTGGCGACCAGCTGCGCGTGTCGGGCCCGTGCACTTCCAGTGTGAGGGCGTGCTGCAGATTAGTGCCGGATCCATCCCGTGGCTTGCGCAGTATGGCTCGTGCTGGTTCGGGTAGGGAATTTTCCAGGCGGGAGAGGAGGAGGTGGAGCGGGATGGGGACCGAGTAGGGGGGCTGTGGAGGTCCCGGATATTCCCGAGGGGGGTCAGGGGTGGCGGGTCGATGGCGCAATGGAGGTCGCCCACTGCGGTGGTGGAGGCTAAGTATGCGTAGTCGCCTTCCGCCACCGAGTCCAGAAGGCCCAGCCCGCCAATGGAAATAGGCACTGTGGCATGGCTCCGTAGGAGGGACTGGTCCTCTTGTGTGCGCAGCTGCTGCAGGTCACATGCGGTGAGTGCGGCGGTCAGCAGCCTTCTACCCCACGCATTCCACTCCTGGGGGGGCAGTGTGCCTGGTGGCGTCGTGCGCAGCAGGTAGGACGCCCTGCGGGTGAGGCACCGGTTCAGGAGCAGCAAGGCTATTTGAGGGTGCAGCTGCTCAATCAATGGAAGTGCTGAGGCAGCCTTGAGCAGGGCTGCCTTCATCAGTCGAGTGCAGCCCTGCGGAGTCCCGATCGGGCTGCCTAGGACTTTCACTACGTCTGTCCTGAGGGGGACACCCGAGGGGATGAGATCGGGTTCGATGTCGGCTGCCGACCATGCCCCACACTTCGGGGGGTTGCACTCCAGGCCTGCTTCCGCGATGCTCCCGCAGAAGGTCTGGAACGCTGAGGTGCATTCGGACGGCGCACCGATGAAGGTGACGTCGTCTGCGTACGCGAGCATCAGCACGCCAGGGTGTGCGTCTGCCGTTTGGCACAGCGCGGGGTGTATGGCGAGGGCGAACAGCAGTGAACGCAGTGGGTCTCCCTGCCGGACCCTGCGCTCGCTGCTGAGGGATGGCACGCCGTACGCGGGGTCTAGCAGGAGCTCTAAGGGCCGGCCGTAGGACATGCTCACGAGGGGCAGGAGCCCTCGCAGTGGGCTGTCCCGCAGGGCCGTGAAGAAGGCCAGGCGTTCAACAGAGTTGAACGCATTGGTCATGTCCACCTGCAGCACCACATGGTTGGGGTGGAGCTGCAGGTGCGTGCGCCCCGAGTGTATCACGGTTTCGCCTCCTCCCTTCGCGGCAATGCCGTACTGTAGTGGGAGGAAGTGCTGCCCTGGCGATGTGCCCAGCGGCGTTTTTCGCGTGGCGTGGGGCTTGTGGTAACGCGACGGAGGCGATCGCCTCGTCGTACAGTTGGGTCCATTCCCTGGTGGCAAAGGTTCTTAGGCGCTGTAACATCGTGTCCCAGCCTGGTTGTCGCCAGCGTCAGCCTTGGGAGAAAAAGTAACGGTCGCCACCCGTTTGACGAAGTCTTGGTTCGCGCCAGGTGCAGTAACGGTGTCAGGAGGCATGACGCGAAAGCAGGCAGGACTTCGCGGGGTAGGCGGCAAGCCAGGGTTGGCAGGCGGGGGTCTCGCAGTTGGGCAAGGTTCCATGCGCCTATTTTCGTGAACAAGTCGTCGCGTTTCGCGAGTGTCAGAGGTGACAGAACCTGCTTGGCAAGTATTGACCGGCGGGGACCTGCCGCGCCGCGGCGGGTGTTGGATGGGGCGGTTCACCGGTTGGAATATGCTGTCACATTTGCGCCTCGGGCAGGGGAGTTCTCCAACTCTTCTCCCTCCGAGTCGCCATCCCAATTTACCCCCGTAGGGGGGGTATAATTGGGGTCATTTGCGATGGGAAATTCATCGTCTGCTTCTCCTCTCTCTTTCTCCCCGTCGGTGCCTCCTCCACCTCTAGCTGCTCTAGCTGTTGTGTCTGCGCCATCGCTTCGGTCCCTTAGATCGAGATCCGCGTCTGTATGTCCTGCGCCCCCCGCGCCATCACTGCTTGCCGCTGCTGTCTGGTTGGCCGTCGTCTCGTTGTTTCCTTGGCTTGTCGTCGTGGCGAGTTTGTTTGCCTCGTGCTGCAGCCTCTGCGCTGTGCAGTGGAAGGTGCGGCCCCCGGTTCCGCTTTGCGCTCCGCTTCGTCCTTTTCCCCCCTCGCGCTTCTGCCTTCGTGGGGCAGTCTCCTTCTCCTTCGCATCAGTGTTCTTTGGCTCACGCGTGGTCTCCAGTGTCGTCCCATCGTGCGGGGATGATGCAGGGGTTCCTCTTGTCCCATTGCGCTGCCCTCTCTGCGAGGGGGAGTCTTCGCTGGTGTCGGTTGGTTCACCCTCCGGCGTGTCTCGCGCGCTGTCGCCAGCATCTGTGCTATGGTTGGAGCTTCGCGAGCAGGGGGCTGAGGTTGCCGCCCTGACGCGCGCTCTTCAGCAGCTGCAGCGTTTGCAGCCTCTGGTGGGGGCGGGCCCGTTGCCCTGTCCCTCTGATCCCCTCCGTCCAGCTTGCGCATGGGATCTCCCATGCGTTTGTCGCCAGTGCATGCGACGCGTCCTGGGCAGGCGCCATCGCACTCTCCTCCTCCGCCCTCCTCCTCCTCCGCTGCTGCTCCCGCACGCACCTTTTCCCTCTGTCCCCCTTCCTCCGCGGGTGCCGTCGCCTCAGGGCGGGGGTGTCGCTGTTGCCCCCCCACCGTCTCCCCCTCCATCTCAGCCGCCTCCTCCTCCTCCACCGCCACCAGTGGCACCACTAGGTGCTGGCGGATGTGGCGGCGCTGACGGTCCGAGTAGCACCATCGCCTCCCCCCCCCCCCTCGCTGTCTCATCCCGCCAAGCGTCTCCGCGGTGGCTCTCGGTCGGGCACTCGGGCGGCGTCACCTCCTCTTTCGCCACGCGTAAGACAAAGGGCTCCCCCACCCCTCCCTCACGTTCGCGTTCGGGCGGTGGTTCCATGGCCAGCGGGGAGTCATCCGTCGTCGTCCTCTGCGTCGCAAGGCGGTGCCGCATCGCGCCGAGTCCCGCCCCCCACTCCTGCTTCTCCGTCGCCGTTTTCGGTGGTCGAGGCGATGGCGGGCGGCGTCGCGTGTATCGGCGTGGTGGCGAAGGTGCTGGACTGCCTCCGCCCTCCTCCCCTCCCTACGCTTCTGCGGAAGCCAGAGGCTGGTCGGTCGTGGCGGCCAGCCATGTCCCGCCGCCAGCAGCGACGCGCGATGGAGGCCGCGTCGCTGCTCCTCTGGCGGCTGGCCTATGGGTTGCCGCCAGGAGCAGAGGCGGGGGAGCTGGATCCTGCTCCTCGTGCCGTCGATGAGCTGAATCAGGCACTGGTGACGAATCAGCGCCTGGCGATCTTGGTCGCTTGCGCGGCCATGCTTCGGGCATTGGAGAGCCGGGCTGGGGTCCTTGTCCTGCCGGCGGCTCCTCGCCGTGGGGCACTGCTGGCAGCACCGTCACCATAGGCGTTTAGGCTAGGCTATAGCCTCCACTCGAGGCATGTGTGTACCTTGTGTTGTCGGCGCTAATGAAATGTTTAGGGTCTCCTTGTCTTCTCCCCACCTAGCTGATGCGAATCTCACCTGCGGTTGGTGTTGGTGGTATGCTCGCTCACCTGCAGAAATGGCGGAACAACGAAGCAGCGTGCACTGCGCCAGCGTTCTCGGCGCCAGCCGAAGCGGCGCAAGCGCGCTCAACGCCAGCGCGCACGGCGCCTGCGTGCTCGGCGACAGAGCGCTCAGCGCCAGCGCGCACGGCACCAGCGCGCAAGGCACCCGCGCGCTCGACGCCAGTGCACTAGGCGCCAGCACGCACAGCGCCCATGCGCTCGGCGCCAACGCGCACGGTGTCAAACATGTGTACTTGTCATGTTTCTATAGACTGTATAGGGTCGTCTCTTAGAGAGTACAACACTTAGGTATATCTGTGTGTACACTCTATCTATCATTCAATTTCTCAGTTTCTCATATGGTATCACACGTAGGTAGGATCCCCCCCCCCCCCACCTACCGCTTCCGCTCACCCCTCTAGCGCCCCTCCTGGGCCCCGTCGCACCCCTCACTGGGCCCCGTCGCACCCCTCACAGGCCACGTCGCGCCCCTCCTAGGCCCTGTAGCGCCCCTCCTGGGCCTCGTCGCGCCCCTCCTGGGCTCCGTAGCGCCCCTCCTGGGCCCCGTCGTGCCCCTCCTGGGCCCCGTAGCGCCCCTCCTGGGCCCCGTCGCGCCCCTCCTGGGCCCCGTAG
Source organism: Closterium sp. NIES-67 (assembly GCA_027943415.1). Classification (NCBI taxonomy): domain Eukaryota; kingdom Viridiplantae; phylum Streptophyta; class Zygnematophyceae; order Desmidiales; family Closteriaceae; genus Closterium; species Closterium sp. NIES-67. Next base: position 362,738 of record BQMB01001274.1, on the reverse strand, counting down.
CGCCCCTCCTGGGCCCCGTCGCGCCCTCCCTGGGCCCTGTAGCGCCCCTCCTCGGCCCCGTCGCGCCCCTCCCAGGCCCCGTTGCGCCTCTCCTAAGCCCCGTAGCGCCCCTCCTGGGCCTTGTCGCGCCCTCCCTGGGCCTTGTAGCGCCCCTCCTGGGCCCCCTCGCGCCCCTCCCAGGCCCCGTCGCGCCTCTCCTAGGCCCCGTAGCGCCCCTCCTGGGCCTTGTCGCGCCCCTCCTGGGATTCGTAGCGCCCCTCCTGGGCCCCGTCGCGCCCCTCCTGGGCTTCGTAGCGCCCCTCCTGGGCCCCGTCGCGCCCCTCCTGCGCCCCTGTAGCGCCCCTCCTGGGCCCCCGTCGTGCCCCTCCTGGGCCCAGTAGCGCCCCTCCTGGGCCGCGTCGAGCCCCCCCCTCCTGGGCCCCGTCACGCCTTCAGGCCCCGTCGCGCTCGCCCGGCCCCGTCGCCCCAGCCCGGCCCCGTCGCCCCAGCCCGGCCCCGTCGCACCAGCCCGGCCCCGTCACGCCCGCCCGGCCCCGTTGCACTCGCCCGGCCCCGTCGCCCCCTGCCCGGCCCCGTCGCAGCCGCCCGGCCCTGTCGCGCCCGCACAGCCCCGGTGCGCCCCTCCTGGGCTCCGTAGCGCCCCTCCTTGGCCCCGTCGCGCCCCTCCTGGGCCCTGTAGCGCCCCTCCTGGGCCCCGTCGCGCCCCTCCCAGGCCCCATCGCGCCCCTCCTAGGCCCCGTAGCGCCCCTCCCAGGCCACGTCGCGCCCCTCCTCGGCCTTGTAGCGCCCCTCCTGGGCCCCGTTGCGCCCTTCCTGGGCCCTGTAGCGCCCCTCCTGGGCCCCGTCGCGCCCCTCCCAGGCCCCGTCGCGCCCCTCCTGGGCTCTGTAACGCCCCTCCTGGGCCCCGTCGCGCCCCTCCTGGGCTCCGTAGCGCCCCTCCTAGGCCCTGTCGCGCCCCTCCTGGGCCCCGTAGCGCCCCTCCTGGGCCCCGTCGCGCCCCTCCTGGGCTTCGTAGCGCCCCTCCTGGGCCCCGTCGCGCCCCTCCTGGGCTTCGTAGCGCCCTTCCTGGGCCCCGTCGCGCCCCTCTTGGGCCCCTGTAGCGCCCCTCCTGGGCCCCCCGTCGTGCCCCTCCTGGGCCCAGTAGCGCCCCTCCTGGGCCGCGTCGAGCACCCCCCCTCCTGGGCCCCGTCACGCCTTCAGGCCCCGTCGCGCTCGCCCGGCCCCGTCGCCCTAGCCCGGCCCCATCGCACCAGCCCGGCCCCGTCGCACCAGCCCGGCCCCGTCCCGCCCGCCCGGCCCCGTTGCACTCGCCCGGCCCCGTCGCCCCCTGCCCGGCCCCGTCGCAGCCGCCCGGCCCCGTCGCACCCGTCCGGCCCCGTCGCGCCCGCCCAGCCCCAGTGCGCCCCTCCTGGGCCACCGTCTTGCTCGCCCGGCCCCGTCGCACCGGCCCGGCACCGTCGCACCCGTCCGGCCCCGTCGCACCAGCCCGGCCCCGTCGCGCCCGCCCGGCCCCGTCGCGCCCGCCCGGCCTCGTTGCACCGACCCGGCCCCTGCGCTCGTCCTTGCCCCGGCCCCGGTCCTCCTCACTGGTACGGTTTCCCCCCCCCCCCCCCCCCCCCCCCCCCCCCCCCCCCCCCCCCCCCCCCCCGCCCTGCACTGCCCTGCACCGTACTGCCCCGCACTGCACTGCCCCGCACCACCCTGTACTGCCTGGCACCGCACTGCACCGCCCTACACCGCACCGCACTGCATCGCACTGTACCGCACGGCACCGCACTCCACCTTGCTGCACTGCCCTGCACCGCACTGCACTGTTCCTGATGGCGGCGGAGCTTCGCTTCGACGCTTAAGGCCAGCCTCTGGAGTTCGAGGCGTGGCTTGCCGACCTCCGTCGCCAACTCACTGGCCAGCGGCAGGATGGTGAACCACTTTCCGCACACCTCGACGGTACGCTCCCCTGCCCAGACCCCCCTGCTATTCTGCCCGCTGACTCCACACCCACTGAGCGCGAGTCCACTGCTGCCACTGCCCGTGCGCGCTCTGTCTGGCTTTCTCGCGATGCTGTCGCCCAGCTTGCCATCAGCAACGCCCTTCCCCCGTCCGAGCGCCCTCGCTTTAGGTCTCTCACCACTGCTCAGGCATACTTAGATGCTGTCATCCAGCGCTATTCCACCCCTCCGGCTGCCTCGGTGGGTCGCCTGATCCTCCCGATGCTCTTTCCTGACCTTGCGTCTTTCCCCACTGTCTCTGACCTCGCTGCCCACCTGCGCTCGATAGATGAGGCCTGGCGCGCTGCCTGCACTGACGCACAGCTTAGAGCACACCAGCCGCCCATTACCTCTACCCTCTACCTGCTTGCCACCCGCCTCCCTGACCGCCTTGCTGTCGCCCGCGACCGCTTCCTTAGCATTCACCCCGCCGACCTCACCCTCACTGACTTTGTCGACACCCTGACTGTGATTGAGACCCGTCACCGCTCCATCGCCCAGGCGAGCGGTGTCGTGCCGGTCCCTATCTTTCAGGGTTGTGCCCCCGCCCAGTGTACCTTCTCTGACGGCTCTGCCGAAGTGGCTGAGACTGCTGCTGCAGCGCAGTTTCGTTCGGGGAAGGGCCGCCGCCCCAAGGCTGGGCGCGGCGGCGGCGGCGGCGGGGGTGCGGGAGGGGGTAGTGGTGGGGTTGGGTCGTCTGGTGCTGGAGCGGACGAGGGGACCCTGCCTAGTCCCGCTGAGCCGCCGCCCCTACAGTTGCAGCAGCCGCAGCAGCCGCCGCAGTCGCAGCCTTCGCAGCAGCCGTCGCAGACGCGGCAGACGAGTGTCCTCCCACCTGGATGGCCCGGCGCTGGCGGTGGCCGGGCGCGTGGTGGTGTGCCGAGTGGTGGCTCTGGTGGCGGGCGTTGTCAGTACCAGATCCAGACCGGTCCTCGCCGCGGTTTCGTTTGCGGTAGGCTCTGTCACTCCACTCCCCGCTGTTTTCGTCGCCTGGACGACCTCTTTCGTCAGCGCTTCGGCCCGTCGCCAGACCTCCCGGACTGGCACAGCTTGCTTAGTCGTAAGATTCAGATTTTTGATATGGACATGGATGCCATTGTTGCTGCTCTGCATGTGATGTATGCTGATGACTCTAGTGTGCTTCCCGCTTATTACTCACTGTTGCCTAGTGTAGGTGTGCCTAGCTTAGCCTCCCCTGCTGCGTCAGGCGTAGGATCCCCTGCTTTGTGTAGTCTTGGTGCTTCCGCCGTCGTTCCGTTGGCAGACGCCTCTGCTTCGCTTTCCTTCACCTTGGACTCTGGCGCTTCTCGGTGTTTCTTCCGCGACTCTACCACCCTGACGCCGCTTCCTGTCCCAGCTGCCGTCTCTCTTGCTGACCCCTCCGGCGGTCCGGTCGTCGCCCGCAGTTCCACCACCCTTCCCTGTCCGGCGGTTCCTTCGGGCTCTCTCACAGGTCTGCATATCCCCTCGTTCTCCAGGAACCTAGTTGGTGTCGGCTGCCTCCAGGACCTTGGCGTCACCACTACGTTCCCTGGTCACGAGCGGTATGCTGTCTGTACCGAGGCCGCCACTGGTGCCCCCCTGTCCACGTTCCCCCGGGACCCGGTGTCCGGCCTGTTCACTCTGGACACCGTGACCCCCCCGGCTGGAGCGCTCCCTCAGGTGGCTGCGTCTACCCAGGTTGCTGCTGCCTGCTCCTGTCGGTCCCTCACTCACCCGACTCTCCTTTGGCACCACCACCTAGGTCACCCTGCGCTCCCGCGTCTGCGTCACATGTCCCAGCACGGTCTTGTCCTTGGTCTCCCAGGTTCCCTCCCCGCGTTTCCCTCCTCCCCAGCCCCACCCTGCACGCCTTGTGTTGAGGGTCGGCTTCGCCGTGCCCCGCACTCCTCCTCGTTTCCCCCTACCGCCGCGCCGCTGCAGACCCTGCACCTGGACGTCTGGGGCCCCGCCCCCGTCCCTGGGCCGCGTCGAGAGCGCTACTTCCTTGTGCTTGTCGACGACTTCACTCGTTACACCACAGTCTTTCCCCTGGAGCGCAAGGCCGACGTGCCTGGCGCTCTCATCCCCTGGCTTGTCTCTGCGCGTGTCCACCGCGGTCTCCCTGTCTTGCGTCTTCACTCCGACCGTGGTGGCGAGTTTGCCTCAGGTGTCCTTGGTCGCTTTTGTCGTGCGGAGGGCATCACCCAGACGTTCACCCTACCGGACTCCCCACAGCAGAATGGGGTCGCTGAGCGACGCATCGGTTTGGTCATGGAGGTGGCTCGCACCTCCATGATCCATGCCGGTGCACCCCATTTTCTGTGGCCGTTTGCTGTGCGCTACGCTTCTCACCAGCTTAACTTGTGGCCGCACCCTCAGCAGCCGCAGGTTTCGCCGACTCGTCTTTGAACTGGGTCTCCTGGTGACGCGTCTGCGTTCCACGTCTGGGGCTGCCTTGCTCACGTCCGTGCCTCCGGCACGGACAAGCTCACTGCCCGCACCCTTCCCTGGGTCTTCCTTGGTTTTCCCTTTGACGCGTCCGACTGGCACTTTTACCACCCGCCGTCTCACCGCTTCTTTCACTCTCGTGACGTCACCTTTGACGAGTCCGTCTCCAACTACCGTCGCTTCCCCCACCGTGGTCCCCCGGTTACCCCCCCCCTGTTCCTGGTCACTCCTTCCCCGGTAGTCCCTGCCCCTCCTCCTCCTCCTCCCCGTCCCGCCCCCTCTGGTGTGTCCCACGTCACCCCCCTTCCGTCGGTGGACCCGGTTGAGGAGTCTTCTGACTCTGGTGGCCCTCCTGTTCAGTCCTCGCCGGCCGCCCCTCCCCCAGCGTCCCCTCCCTAGTCCCCCCCTCCACCGCCTCTGCCGCCGCTGCAGCCGTCGTTGTCGCTGCCGCCGCCGCCGCCGCCACCGCCGCCGTCGCAGCACCCGTTCGCTGACTCTGGGGGTGCTCGTCTCGGTAGCCCTGGGGGTGGTCCCTCTGGGGGTGCTGGTGTGGAGAGTGCCGGTGGTAGCCGAGGAGCAGCTTGCGGTCCCGGTGTCGCCGTTGTGCCGCCGCCGCAGCAGTCCCCGCCGGTGTCAGCCCTTCGCCTGCTCGGCCTTCCGTCCCCCGACCCTGCGTCGGTTCCTCCCCGGCCGTCCCCTCCTGTTCCTGTCTACGGCCCTGTCTTCCCTCCGTCGGACTCGTCCCCGGCCCGTCTCCCCCCTCGTTCCCCTCCTGTGTCCCCTCCTCTGTCTCCTGACCCGACTCCTCCGTCGCACGTCTGGTCTCACCGTCCCTCCCGCGCTCGTCCTGCCTCGCCTGTCTTGCGCTCCCACCCTATGTTGCTTCGTTCCCACGTGTCTCGTCCTCCCCTTCTGCCGTCGCCTCCTCCGTCCTCTCGTGTTGTTGCACCCCCCCCCGCTGTCTGACTACCTTTGTGCCGCTCGTCCCCTTGTTCCTCGGGTCCTTGCCTCTCTCGTTACCGACCCGTCTGTTCCGACCTCGTGCCTTGACGCTCTTGTCGCTGCTGTCGCTGACTTCGCCTCTACCTGCCGCCTTGACTACGCCTCCGCTCTGGTCTCTGACCCTGCCTGTCCTCCGTCTGTCGGGGGTGCTCCTGCCCTTGGCAATGACGTCCTGGAGGACCGCCAGTTCGAGCTTGCTTTCCTCTCCGAGGCCGCTCCCCATCTCTGTTCCATGCTGCTAGTCCCTGAGGGTGACCCAGACGCTTTTGACATCCCGACCCCTCGCACTTACGCTGAGGCGACTTCGGGACCCTGGGCCTCGCAGTGGATAGCTGCCATGGAGCAGGAGATGGCATCTTGGAGATCCACCGGCACCTTCGTCGACGCAGTTCCCCCACCTGGGGAGAACGTAGTCGATGGCCGCTGGCTCTTCAAGGTGAAGCGCCCTCCTGGAGAGCCGCCTGTCTTCAAGGCGCGCTCCGTGGCTAGAGGCTTCAGTCAGCGCGAGGGGGTGGACTTCTTCCAAACCTTCGCTCCGACCCCGAAGATGACTACTCTTCGGGTTCTGTTACACCTAGCTGCTCAGCGTGACTACGAGCTTCACTCCCTCGACTTCTCCACTGCCTTCCTTCAGGGCAGCCTACACGAGCAGGTCTACCTGCGGCGCCCTCAGGGCTTCACTGGCACCTTCCCTCCTGGGACCCAGTGGCTCCTGCGGCACCCCGTCTACGGCCTGCGGCAGGCTCCCCGTGAGTGGCACGACACTCTCCGTGCTACGCTTGCTGACCTGCAGTTCTTTCCGTCTTCCGCAGACCCTTCACTCTTCGTTCGTGCTGGCCAGACTCCGTTCTACATCCTTGTTTACGTCGACGACCTGGTCTTTGCCACAGCTGACAGGGACGCACTGGCCTCCGTGAAGGCAGAGCTGCTGAAGAGACACACGTGCACTGACCTTGGAGAACTGCGCCGTTATCTTGGCTTGCAGATCTCCAGGGACAGAGCTGCGTGCACCATCACCCTGACTCAGTCACACTTGGTGCGCCAGGTCCTTCAGAGGTTCAGCCTTCAGTTCTCCTCTGCACAGCCCACCCCTCTGCCTGTAGACCACAGACTCTCCGCTCCAGTGTCTGAGGAGTTGGTAGAGCCCAGCGGCCCCTACGCAGAGCTGGTGGGTTGCCTCATGTACCTGATGACTTGCACTCGCCCAGATCTCGCATACCCTCTCAGCATCCTGGCTCGCTTTGTGGCCACAGGCAGGCACTGACCGCAGCACTGGTCTGCCGCTAAGAGGGTTCTGCGTTATCTTGCTAGTACATCGGGCATGGGGTTAGTGCTAGGAGGACGCAGGCCAGTGGTCCTTACTCGACACACAGACGCTTCGTGGGCAGACGACGCTGAGACACTCAGGTCTACCCAGGGCTACTGCTTCAGCCTTGGCTCAGGTGCCGTCTCGTGGAGAGCTACCCGCTCCTCGTCTGTTGCGCAGTCCAGCTGTGAGGCTGAGATCTACGCTGGTGCCATGGCGGCACAGGAGCTTCGCTGGCTGACCTTCTTGCTCACCGACTTAGGTGAGCGGCCTAGCTCTGCCCCGGTCCTGTTCGCTGACAACAGGGCCATGATCCTCCTGTGTCAGGAGCCTCGACTTGAGGGCAGAGCAAAGCACATTCAGCTGCGGTACTTCCTCCTGCGTGAGCTACAGCAGCGACGTCAGGCTCGCGTAGTACACTTGGCCTCATGTGCCAATACGGCTGATATCTTTACGAAGGCGCTTGCGCCTAAAGATCATCAGCGGCACTGTGTACAGCTTGGTCTAGTTCCTGTAGCCTCTCACTTGCTAGGACCTTGACTTTGTACTGTCCTTTATACGTATACTCAGACTGGACTTGTGTCCTCTCTCAGTGGCTGGACTAGTAGTGCCGCCCTGCTCTTGTTTTTGCCTTGTTTGTACTCCTTCTGTCTGGTCTCTCAGACCCTTGTCTCAGAGGTTGGACTAGTAGTGCCGCCCTGAGCTGTTTGTTTAGAGCATTCCCCTATGCAGTCTAGGGGGTGTGTCAAACATGTGTATTTGTCATGTTTGTATAGACTGTATAGGGTCGTCTCTTAGAGAGTACAACACTTAGGTATATCTGTGTGTACACTCTATCTATCATTCAATTTCTCAGTTTCTGATACACGGAACCAGCTCGCACTGCGCCAGCGCGCTCGGTTGGGAGACGTTCGGCTTTCCAACCACACCTAGCTATCCTCGCTATCCATACAATTCAATAACACGTTTCGTTACCCTGAGGACATTGCGATTTGTGATTTACATTAACTTACATCTTCACCTACAATTGTTTTAGATAACTAACTACGCTACCCCTCCGACGTTTTCACATCGATACTTGTCCAGTATGTTTCAATCACTTTGAAAATCAATCATGCCAAGTTCTTGAGGAAATCAAATAGAAATCTTGATTGCTATTTTAGCCACAGGATTTAACAGGCCACCTCCAAACCAGTCTTAAAAATCTTTACAATGAAGTATATGTCACAGTGGGGGGGGGCGGGGGGGGGGAGAGTCAGGATTAAGCAGGGCATGACTTCATTGTGCACTAACTTCAACAGGTGCACCAGCTGCCGCCGTCTCAGGCCCAGGGGGAGGCGGAACAGTTCTCCTCCAGAGCAGCTCCCGGGCTCCATCCTTGTCGACAATCTTGATGAGGAAGTTGGGCGGCGACACAAGGAGGCGCGAGCGCACCTCGGCAATGCAGCGGTCCAGCACCTCGAGGGCCTCGTCCAGCGACATGTTGTCCTTGTAGTACTTGTCAAAGATGGAGAGCACAAAGTACGCACCTGCAGGAAAGGAGGGCCAGGAAAGTGGGGGATTTGGATGAGAACAAGAGTCACGAGGAAAGCCAGACAGAGGGGAAAGACGGATGCAGAAAGTGCATGATCCTTGAAAGCAATATCGAAGAGAGGAAATGAAAGGGGCGGGGGGGGGGGGGGGTGGATTGTGCCAGGGAATCAGGGATAGATATAGATATAAATGCTGCCAGAGCAGCACACATAGAGAGAGGGGAAGAGCTGCCCATGACGTACAGTAGCCGATGGCGGTGTGCTTGACTTTGTGCAGCGTGGCGAGGTAGTCCAGGTAGTAGAGCGATGGGCCCACATCCTTGTCAAACCCCGCTAGCAGCATGTTCGTTTGGTACGAGCCCTGAAGTAAGTGTACGTGTATGTGTACGTGCATGTGTACGTGCATGTGTACGTGTATGTGTACGTGTATGTGTATGTGTACGTGTGCACGTGTACGTGTGCACGTGTATGTGCACGTGTATGTGCACGTGTATGTGCACGTGTATGTGTACGTGTATGTGCACGTGTATGTGTACGTGTATGTGTACGTGTATGTGCACGTGTATGTGCATGTGTATGTGCATGTGTACACGTACATGCATGCGGGCAATGGAGAACGGGGGGGGGGGGGGGGGGGGAAGAGGAGGGGAAGAGAGGGGGGGGGGCAGAGTGCAGAAATTGGTGGGATTATGATGACAAGCAGAGGGAAAAAGACATGCGAAAGGAAAACGAGGCCCATCTCAATGTCAGTGCTGCATCCTGTTTTCACAAGCTGTTGTGAGGGGTCCGCCCATGTGTTGGATAGGGATGATGGAAACAAGGGAGGAAACCAGCAAAAAGCAGGATCCAGTGCAACATGACGCCACAGGGAGAAAATACTGAGTGTGGGTGCCCGGCACAGGAAGGAGAAAATAGCCGGAGGAGGAAGTGAAGCTGGCGACGGATGAAAGAAAAGGTGATACTGATAACATAGATGTTTTAAAACCGCGAAAGAAGAAGAGGAGGATCATAATTGAACGCCTCTAATACACAGTTTCTGAAAATTCTGAGGGCGGGAGGGAGGGAGGGAGGCAGTCTGACCCGAGAGCGCAGAGCAGTGGCGAGCTCGAGGCGGGTGAAGTTGGCAGCAGCTGCGGTGGAGAGGGAGATGCTGTTGCGGAAGGCGTACAGGTGGACGTTCTTCTGAATCAGCTCCGAGAATTGCACCCTGGCAGAGCATAGGGACGGGCATGGGCATGGGGATGGGGATGGGGATGGGGACGGGCATGGGGATGGGGATGGGGATGGAGCGGCGAGGGGAACGGGGCGGCGTGGGAGACTATTAGAGAGTACTTAGGGGCAGCAGCGTATTGAGGAGAGGTGCAAGTGTGGAACAGGAGCTGGCCCAGATCAGCAGAGTAACTCGTGTTGATATACTGGTGCTGTGCTCCCATGTTTTTACGCAGGTAGGGTGTGAGACAGGTGGAGGTGGACGGGGGGGTGGAGGGAAGGGGGATGATGGAAACGAGAGGAGAGAAACGGAGGAAGAAAACTGGAAGGAGAGAGCGTGGAGGACAACTGGCGAATGATTGGGATGCCAACTGGCCGGACGGGAGGAGAATGTGGAAGAGTAGGCGAAGTAGGACGGTTAGATATTCCGAATCGACGAGGGAGATTCCCCATGCGCAGGGTAACTAATTTTGCGCGCTTTCGCCCTAAACTTGGAGAGAAGCAGGCGACATCGGGTAGGAAACCTAAACCAGAGTCGATAGTGAGTGTAACGTAGGCGAATCGAGACTCTGACGGATTGGATCTAAGGAGGAGAAACTGGAGCTGTAAACTGGGCATGACGGATCGAGCCCTAACTGATAGGTCGGACTCGTGGGTCACATAACCCGATCTCCCACCAGAAAGGAAGAAGGGAGGGGGGAGAAAACGGACAGAGAAAAGGCGGAGTGAGACGATGGTTCAAACGGAAGGGGCGACTTGAATCTCACTCTTCCCTGTCAATGAATCTAATTCAACACAGTGACCTGTCGACGAATCCCCCTCACCTATCGCCTGCCTCGCCTGACGTCGCGAGTAACTTGGTCTCATCAAGAATCATGATCTTATCCTCGTCCGTTTTCTTAATCACGATCGACTGGTTCGCTGACGTGTCCGCCACGACTAGCGCGAAACCGTCGCCTACCAGACCGAAAAGGCAGTCCATGGCGCACGGAGCACGATACGATCAGCGCCGAGCAACCAGCAGCCCAAACAGAGCAACGTGCAATTTGTATGGAAAGGGGAGGATATAGGAGCTACCCGACGGCGATCTGACAGGGGAGTATGGGAGAGGGCGAGGTGATTCTGCACTGATAAGGCGGCCTACGGCGGCAAAGGAATTAGAGGTAGCAGCAGATTCGAGCTAGAGAATGGAGGGTTGGGTTGGGATGGGTTGGGAGAGGCAAGAGCCACGAGAAATGTGGCGAGGGTGGTGAAGGGGAGATTCCCTTTACGTTGAGCACTCGTTAATTTGAAAGTTCATTAGGACAACGGTTACGAATGCTTATGACTGTAAGTAAACAAGCATGGAGAATTATACTGTAAGAAGTAAAATGAGTGATAAAACATCATAACCATTAGGATCAAATTCAAGCACAACCCTTTATCAGATGCAAAAATATGTAATTTTTACTCATACTTCGTTACAGTTTTTTCCGTTAATTACCACGCTAGTTTTTATGGTTGCTCAGGCGAGTGTTCTAAGGAATTTTATTCATTACCGGGTTGTACTGCATCGCGTACACCCGAACGCCCGGAAGACCAGGCTCGGTCCATTTCCGCCGCCTTTGACCCTTTCGACCGCGCCTGTACTCAACGTAGCCCTCCGGGGTCCTCGCCTAGCTAGGGCTCTCACTATATAGTGCTAGGCTCTCATTCTTGTACTCGCCATTATTATTCCGCGCACTCTCAGTTATTATTCATAACATCTGGTATCATAGTTATTTTCCTGGTTCACCCATTCTTTCTCATAGTAGTTTATTTCCAAGGCGTGATTAACCCTGCGGGGCTACAAAGCGGTTGTCCATGAGCTAGAGTTATTAGCTCACACGAGTACGGTAGCGTTTGCGTCCCCTGCGGTTTCTTACCACGGCCTTCTCTCTGCCTGAAAGGCGAAGCATTCGTATCATAACTCAGGCCCAGCTAGACGAGGTCATGGCTCAGATGCAGGCAATGCAGACCCAGATGACGAGTTTGAACAGTGAAGTCATGAGACTTCAGACGGAGAAGACGGAGCTTTGCCAGACGCGTAGTGAAGTGCCTCAGGAGTCACCCGGTGTCGCAGAGAATAATGCGGCGAGCGAGACCGTCCTTGACAAGCTCGCATGGGAACTGGAGCAGAACGACGTGCACATTGTGCAGAACTCAAGCCGGCCACGCCGCCCCTGTTCAACCCCATGGACAAGGCGACAACTGTGCAAGGGTGGCTGTTCAGCATGGAGATATTCTTTACGGCTACAAGTGTGCATGCGGACGACACACACATTGATTATGTTGTGTCGCTACTTCGAGGACAAGCGTTGGATTGGTGGCGACGTCAGTTGGCGACAGGGACTCTGGCAGGCGTGAAGCAGGTGAAGGACGGGACTTCGTACTCTTCTAACCAACGAGCATAAGCAATATTCGGTACGAACACGATTCGCACATGGAGGTAGAGCTCTACGATCTCGTTTTGAGAACTCATCCGCCTAGGACGACGCTCGTACGAAGCTGCGCAACTGGCGGCAGGTAACTAATATTCAAGATTACACTGCATCGTTATCGACACTTGCAGACCAAGTTGATGACCTCAGCGAAGCTGCAAGGCGGGACAGATACATTACAGGGCTGTATTTCGACATTCAGTACGAGTTGCAGCGGTCCATTCCTAAGACGTTCGATGAAGCCGTCCAACTGGCGTCAGCTGCCGATGCACTTCAGCAGTGGGCGAGAAAGAACAACAGGAATGCTGGTCGTTTTCGTGGACAGTCTTCCAGCCCCACGATCAATGACGTGTCGGCCCCTGTGGAGAATTTTCGGGGCTATGTTTTAGGTGTGGCAAGCCACGTCACCGAGCTAAGTTCTGCCCGAAGGCGCCCAAGACGACGAAGAACGACAAGGAAAAGCCGGGAAATGGGAAAAGTCAGAGGCAGACGGACCCCGTAGTGACGAGGCAGCAGCGTTCCCACCAAGTTGTGGTACCGATACACGCTATCGACCGCACTCGGCCGAATAGCGGGGGCGAACCCGAAGATCACCCTGTGCTGGTCGAAGGCAAGATGAATGGTAAAAAAGTAAAGCTATTTGTGGATGGCGGGACTAGTCACAGCCTCATCCACAAGACACCAACGAAGCAGTTGAAGCTGACGTTAGAGAAATGTCTCCCCAAAATTGACACACATTTGGTGGACGGGAATCCATTCGCGATTCGGGAGCAAGCACGCATGGTGTAGATGAAGTGTGGCGACGATTTCGGGTTCAGCATGCCCATGCTGGCAACGACGCTAGATGGCTGCAATATCATCATGTGCAGCATGCGACTGCCACAAGACGGCATTCCGAACCCGCTACGGCAGCTACGAGTACACGGTGATGCCGTTCGGCCTCACGAACGCACCCTCGACATTCTAGCTGACCATGAATGGCGTGTTCATGGACCAACTCGACAAGTGTGTTATTGTGTACCTGGATAACATCCTCATCTTCAGCAAGACCAAGGAACAACACCTCAAGGACATCGACACGGTTTTCCAACGGCTGCAGCAGAATCGCCTCATCACAACGGGCTCTAAGTGCGAGTCCCTAAAATCCGAACTGATTTTTTTGGGAGACGTCGTTGGAGCGGACGACATCAAGATCGACCCGAAGAAAATCACCATTATTCGCGACTGGAAGCCGCCCACGAATTTACAGGAGCTGTATACATTTTTTTTTGCTTTGTCAATTACGTTCGGCGTTTTATCCCCAATATGGTAGGGACAACCGGACCCTTAACTCACCTGCTGCAGAAGGGCACTCCGTTTGAGTGGGGGGAGAGACAGCAGACTGCTTTCGACGAACTCTGAAAAATTCTGATGTCATCCGCGGTCCTCCGAGTCGCCGATCCATCACGACCGTTCGAAGTTCTGACGGAGGCCAGCGATTTTGTCATCGGAGCGGTACTGTTACATGTCTTCAGTGATGAACTCCAACCAATTGCGTATGAGTCCAGAAATTTGCAGGCAGCCGAGCACAACTACCCCGTCCACGACTATGAAATGCTCGCCATTGTACATGCGTTCAAGGTGTGGCGCTGCTACCTGACAGGAGCCGACGTGACAGTGTGGACAGACCAAAAATCCCTACAGTACCTCCATGTGTAGCCGGACCTCAATCCACAACAGATTCGCTGGCTGGATTTCCTCGAGTTCAAATTCTACTATACCACCATCTACAAACGTGTGGTGAATAACATCGCCGATGCACTGACACGACCGTCCGCCCACCTCGCCTCCATCATCATTGCCAAATCCAACCCTCTCTTCACCAGACTATTTACTCACGGCTACGCCACCGCCCCATTCTTCACCAGCAACCTCCACCAGCACGTTACCACAGCCAAGGGAATTTATTTCCTAAAAGCCTGTACTGACCGCATATGGGTCCCTGCTTACCGACTCATTCGCGAACTACTTTTCAAGAAGTCCATGATTCTATTTTCTCCTATCATTTCATGGTTGACAAAACCTTAAAGTTCCTTCACCATTACTATTACTTGCCTGATTCGTCGTCTAATGTGCAGAGATCCGTCGCAATGTGTCCGATATGCCAACGCATAAAGTCCTCTCGACAGCGGCCTACTGGATTGCTGCTACCGCTCTAGCCACCCCTGAAGCCGTAGCAGCACGTGACGATGGATTTCGTCATAGAACTCCCTGCTGCGCTAGTGGGAACGATGCCGTCCTCGTCGTCATCGGTCGCCTGACGAAGATGGCGCATTTCGACAATCACAGCCGAAGAGATTGCGATGATGTTCATCTTCACCGTTGTTCGACTGCATGACCTACCATCGGCGATCATCAACGACCGCGACCCCAAGTCCACGTCCAAGTTTTGGCAGGAAACCTTGGAATAGTACGGCACCCGCCTGCAATTTTCGTTAGCCTATCACCCGCAAACCGACGGCTAGACCGAACGCACCAATCAGACCATGGAGCTGTTGATACGCACCAACTTCCTTGATCATGCTCGGTTGGAAGAATTCCTACCCATGTTGGATTTTTCCTACAACAACGCCCCATCTGCAATTACTAATCGCTCGCCATTTTTCCTAAACCACGGGATAGACTCTACCGTACGTACGACAACAAACATCGACAACCTTGTCCCCCCTCTCCTTGTAGTTTGTTAGCGAGCTTCAGACTGCCCTGGAAACAGCGATCGAGTTTATTTGCAAATCCAATACCACTGCTATACGTTACACCGATCTTCATCGCCGCAATATTACCATGGCCGCTAGGCAACTAATCCTTCTCGACATGAAGAACCTCCGCCTGCCTCTGCCCTCCAAGCTCCGGCCACGATTTTGCGGGCCATTCCACATCATCAAAATGGTGGCACCTATCACGACGAAATTATTACTGCCGGACGAATGGTGCATTCATGGCGCTTTCCATGCCATCCTCCTTCGTTCTTACCTCTCCAGCACGTCAGCAGTCGAACGACCACTGGCCGTCTCCAGTGTCCGTCCGATGGCCGAACCAGCACTCGAGCCTTTCCGGCTTCTGAGTCATCGCATCCGCCTCGACGCTACAGGACGCCATGCGGATTTCCTTGTCTGCTGGGCAGACCATACAAGCGAAGACGACACTTGGGCCACTTCCAACTCGCTTCAGGAACACTCGGTGCTCATTATCAGAATTGAAAATTGAATAATAGATAGAGTGAGAGTACACAAAGATATACCTAAGTGTTGTACTCTTTAAGAGGCGACCCTATACAGTCTATACAAACATGACAAATACACATGTTTGACACACCCCCTAGACTGCATAGGGGAATGCCTTAAACAAACACCTCAGGGCGGCACTACTAGTCCAACCTCTTAGACAAGGGTCTAAGAGACCAGTCAGAAGGAGTACAAACAAGGCAAGAACAAGGGCAGGGCGGCACTACTAGTCCAGCCAATGCAAGAGGACACAAGTCCAGTCTGAGTATACGTATAAAGGACAGTACAAAGTCACGGTCCTAGCAAGTGAGAGGCTACAGGAACTAGACCAAGCTGTACACAGTGCCGCTGATGATCTTTAGGCGCAAGCGCCTTCGTAAAGATATCAGCCGTGTTGGCACCTGAGGCCAAGTGTACTACGCGAGCTTGACGTCGCTGCTGTAGCTCACGCAGGAGGAAGTACCGCAGCTGAATGTGCTTCGCTCTTCCCTCAAGTCGAGGCTCCTGGCACAGGAGGATCATGGCCCTGTTGTCAGCGAACAGGACCGGGGCAGAGCTAGGCCGCTCACCTAAGTCGGTGAGCAAGAAGGTCAGCCAGCGGAGCTCCTGTGCCGCCATGGCACCAGCGTAGATCTCAGCCTCACAGCTGGACTGCACTACAGACGAGGAGCGGGTAGCTCTCCACGAGACGGCAGCTGAGCCAAGGCTGAAGCAGTAGCCCTGGGTAGACCTGAGCGTCTCAGCGTCGTCTGCCCACGAAGCGTCAGTGTGTCCAGTAAGGACCACTGGCCTGCGTCCTCCTAGCACTAACCCCATGCCCGATGTACTAGCAAGATAACGCAGAACCCTCTTAGCGGTAGACCAGTGCTGCGGTCGGTGTCTGCCTGTGGCCACAAAGCGAGCCAGGATGCTGAGAGGGTATGCGAGATCTGGGCGAGTGCAAGTCATCAGGTACATGAGGCAACCCACTAGCTCTGCGTAGGGGCCGCTGGGCTCTACCAACTCCTCAGACACTGGAGCGGAGAGTCTGTGGTCTACAGGCAGAGGGGTGGGCTGTGCAGAGGAGAACTGAAGGCTGAACCTCTGAAGGACCTGGCGCACCAAGTGTGACTGAGTCAGGGTGATGGTGCGCGCAGCTCTGTCCCTGGAGATCTGCAAGCCAAGGTAACGGCGCAGTTCTCCAAGGTCAGTGCACGTGTGTCTCTTCAGAAGCTCTGCCTTCACGGAGGCCAGTGCGTCCCTGTCTGCTGTGGCAAAGACCAGGTCATCGACGTAAACAAGGATGTAGAACGGAGTCTGGCCAGCACGAACGAAGAGTGAAGGGTCTGCGGAAGACGGAAAGAACTGCAGGTCAGCAAGGGTAGCACGAAGAGTGTCGTGCCACTCACGAGGAGCCTGGCGCAGGCCGTAGACGGGGCGCCGCAGGAGCCACTGGGTACCAGGAGGGAAGGTGCCAGTAAAGCCCGGAGGGCGACGCAGGTAGACCTGCTCGTGTAGGCTGCCCTGAAGGAAGGCAGTGGAGAAGTCGAGGGAGTGAAGCTCGTAGTCACGCTGAGCCGCTAGGTGTAACAGAACCCGAAGAGTAGTCATCTTCGGGGTCGGAGCGAAGGTTTGGAAGAAGTCCACCCCCTCGCGCTGACTGAAGCCTCTAGCCACATAGCGCGCCTTGAAGACCGGCAGCTCTCCAGGAGGGCGCTTCACCTTGAAGAGCCAGCGGCCATCGACTACGTTCACCCCAGGTGGGGGAACTGCGTCGACGAAGGTGCCGGTGGATCTCCAAGATGCCATCTCCTACTCCATGGCAGCTATCCACTGTGAGGCCCAGGGTCCCGAGGTCGCCTCAGCGTAAGTGTGAGGGGTCGGGATGTCGAAAGCGTCTGGGTCACCCTCAGGGACTAGCAGCATGGAACAGAGATGGGGAGCAGCCTCGGAGAGGAAAGCAAGCTCGAACTGGCGGTCCTCCAGGACGTCACTGCCAAGGGCAGAAGCACCCCCGACAGACAGAGGACAGGCAGGGTCAGAGACCAGAGCGGTGGCGTAGTCAAGGCGGCGGGTAGAGGCGAAGTCAGCGACAGCAGCGACAAGGGTGTCAAGGCACAGGACCGGAACAGACGGGTCGGTAACGAGAGAGGCAAGGACCCGAGGAACAAGAGGACGAGCGACACGAAGGTAGTCAGACAGCGGGGGGGGTGCAACAACAAGGGAGGACGGAGGAGGCGACGGCAGAAGGGGAGGGCGAGACGCGTGGGAACGAAGCAACATAGGGTGGGAGCGCAAGACAGGCGAGGCAGGACGAGCACGGGAGGGGCGGTGAGACCAGACGTGCGACGGAGGAGTCGGATCAGGAGACAGGGGAGGGGACACAGGAGGGGAACGAGGGGGGAGACGAGCCGGGGACGAGTCCGGCGGAGGAAAAACAGGGCCGTAGACAGGAAGAGGAGGAGACGGTGGGGGAGGAACCGACGCAGGGTCGGGGGACGGAAGGCCGAGCAGGCGAAGGGCGGACACCAGCGAGGACTGCTGCTGCGGCGGCACAACGGCGACACCTGGACCGCAAGCTGCTCCTCGGCTACCACCAGCACTCTCCACACCCGCACCCCCAGAGGGACCACCCCCAGGGCGACCGGGACGAGCACCCCCAGAGTCAGCGAACGGGTGCTGCGACGGCGGCGGCGGCGGTGGCGGCGGCAGCGACAACGACGGCTGCAGCGGCGGCAGAGGCGGTGGAGGAGGGGACTGGGAAGGGGACGCCAGGGGAGGGGCGGCCGGCGAGGACTGCACAGGAGGGCCACCAGAGTCAGAAGACTCCCCAGCCGGGTCCACCGACGGAAGGGGGGTGACGTGGGACACACCAGAGGGGGCGAGACGGGGAGGAGGAGGAGGAGGGGCAGGTACTACCGGGGAAGGAGTGACCAGGAACAGGGGGGGGGTAACCGGGGGACCATGGTGGGGGAAGCGACGGTAGTAGGAGACGGACTCGTCAAAGGTGACGTTACGAGAGTCAAAGAAGCGGTGAGACGGCGGGTGGTAAAAGTGCCAGTCGGACGCGTCAAGGGGAAAACCGAGGAAGACGCAGGGAAGGGTGTGGGCAGTGAGCTTTTCCGTGCCGGAGGCACGGACGTGAGAAAGGCAGCCCCAGACGTGGAACGCAGACGCGTCACCAGGAGACCCAGTCCAAAGACGGGTCGGCGAAACCTGCGGCTGCTGAGGGTGCGGCCACAAGTTAAGCTGGTGAGAAGCGTAGCGCACAGCGAACGGCCACAGAAATGGGGTGCACCGGCATGGATCATGGAGGTGTGAGCCACCTCCATGACCAAACCGATGCGTCGCTCAGCGACCCCATTCTGCTGTGGGGAGTCTGGTAGGGTGAACGTCTGGGTGATGCCCTCCGCACGACAAAAGCGACCAAGGACACCTGAGGCAAACTCGCCACCACGGTCTGAGTGAAGACGCAAGACAGGGAGACCGCGGTGGACACGCGCAGAGACAAGCCAGGGGATGGGAGCGGCAGGCACGTCGGCCTTGCGCTCCAGGGGACAGACAGTGGTGTAACGAGTGAAGTCGTCGATGAGCACAAGGAAGTAGCGCTCTCGACGCGGCCTAGGGACGGGGGCGGGGCCCCAGACGTCCAGGTGCAGGGTTTGCAGTGGCGCGGCGGTAGGGGGAAACGAGGAGGAGTGAGGGGCACGGCGAAGCCGACCCTCGACACAGGGCGTGCAAGGAGGGTCGGGGGAGGAGGGAAATGTGGGGAGAGAACCTGGGAGACCAAGGACAAGACCGTGCTGGGACATGTGACGCAGACGCGGGAGCGCAGGGTGACCTAGGCGGTGGTGCCAAAGGAGAGTCCGGTGAGTGAGAGACCGACAGGAGCAGGCAGCAGCAACCTGGGTAGACGCAGCCACCCTAGGGGGGGCCCCAGCCGGGGGGGTCACGGTGTCCAGAGTGAACAGGCCGGACACCGGGTCCCGGGGGAACGTGGACTGGGGGGCACCAGTGGCGGCCTCGGTACAGACAGCATACCGCTCGTGGCCAGGGAACGTAGTGGTGACGCCAAGGTCCTGGAGGCAGCCGACACCAACTAGGTTCCTGGAGAACAAGGGGATATGCAGACCTGTGAGAGAGCCCGAAGGAACCGCCGGGCAGGGAAGGGTGGTGGAACTGCGGGCGACTACCGGACCACCAGAGGGGTCAGCAAGAGAGACGGCAGTAGGAACAGGAAGCGGCGTCAGGGTGGTGGAGTCGCGGAAGAAACACCGAGAAGCGCCAGAGTCCAAGGTGAAGGAAAGCGAAGCAGAGGCGTCTGGTGTCGGAACGACGGTGGTAGCACCAAGACTACACAAAGCAGAGGATCCTACGCCTGACGCAGCAGGGGAGGCTACACTAGACACACCTACGCTAGGCAACAGTGATTAATAAGCTGGAAGCACACTAGAGTCATCCGCATACATCACATGCAGAGCAACAACAATGGCATCCATGTCCAAGTCAAAAATCGGAATACTACGTCTAAGCATGCTGTGCCAGTCCGGGAGGTCTGGCGACGGGCCGAAGCGCTGACGAAAGAGGTCGTCCAGGCGATGAAAACAGCGGGGAGTGGAGTGACCGATCTTACCGCAAACGTAGCCGCGGCGAGGACCGGTCTGGATCTGGTACTGACAACGTCCACCGCCAGAGCCACCACTCGACACACCACCACGTGCCGGGCCACCGCCAGCGCCGGGCCACCCGGGCGGGAGGACACTCGTCTGCCGTGTCTGCGACGGCTGCTGCGGCTACGGCGAAGGCTGCGACTGCGGCGGCTGCTGCGGCTGTTGCAACTGCAGGGGCGGCGGCTCAGCCGGACTGGGCAGGGTCCCCTCGTCCGCTCCAGCACCAGACGACCCGACCCCACCACTACCCCCTCCCGCACCCCCGCCTCCGCCGCGCCCAACCTTGGGGCGGCGGCCCTTTTCCGAACGAGACTGCGCTGCAGCATCGGTCTCAGCCACTGCGACAGAGCCGTCGGACAAGGTACACTGGGCGGGGGCACAGCCCTGAAAGATAGGGACCGGCACGACACCGCTCGCCTGGGCGATGGAGCGGTGACGGGTCTCTATCACAGTCAGGGTGTCTACAAAGTCAGTGAGGGTGAGATCGGCGGGGTGAATGCTAAGGAAGCGGTCGCGGGCGACAGCAAGGCGGTCAGGGAGGCGCGTGGCAAGCAGATAGAGGGTAGAGGTAATGGGCGGCTGGTGGGCTCTAAGCTGTGCGTCAGTGAGGGCGGCGCGCCAGGTCTCCTCTATCGAGCGCAGGTGGGTAGCGAGGTCAGAGACAGTGGGGAAAGATGCAAGGTCAGGAAAGAGCATCGGGAGGATCAGGCGACCCACCGAGGCAGCCGGAGGGGTGGAATAGAGCTGGATCACAGCATCTAAGTATGCCTGAGTAGTAGTGAGGGACCTAAAGCGAGGACGCTCGGATGGGGGGAGGGCGTTGCTAATGGCAAGCTGGGCGACAGCATCGCGAGGAAGCCAGACAGAGCGCGCACGGGCAGTGGCAGCAGTAGACTCACGCGCAGTGGGTGTGGGGTCAGCGGGCAGAATAGCAGGGGGGTCTGGGCAGGGGAGCGTACCGTCAAGGTGTGCGGAAAGCGGTTCACCATCCTGCCGCTGGTAAGTGAGTTGGCGGCGGAGGTCGGCAAGCCACGCCTCGAACTCTAGGGGCTGACCTTCAGCGTCGAAGCGAAGCTCCGCCGCCATCAGGAACAGTCCAGTGCGGTGCAGGGCAGTGCAGCTAGGTGGGGTGCGGTGCAGTGCGGTGCAGTGCGGTACAGTGCGGTGCAGTGCGGTACAGTGCGGTGCAGTGCGGTGCAGTGCGGTACAGTGCGGTGCAGTGCGGTGCTGTGCGGTGCAGTGCGGTACAGTGCGATGCCAGGCAGTACAGTGTGATGCGAGGCGGCACGGAGCAGGGCGGGGTGGGGGGGGGAACCGTACCAGTGAGGAGGACGGGGCCGGGGCTGGCCCGACGGGGCCGGGCGGGCGCGACGGGGCCAAGCGGGCGCGACGGGGCCGGGCTGGGGCGACGGGGCCGGGCGAGTGCGGCAGGGCCGGGCCGGTGCGACGGGGCTGGGCGAGCTGGACGGCGGCCGGGCGGGTGCGACGGGGCCGGGCGGCTGCGACGGGGCCGGGCAGGGTGCGACGGGGCCGGGCGGGTGCGACGGGGCCGGGCGGCTGCGACGGGGCCGGGCAGGGTGCGACGGGGCCGGGCGGGTGCGACGGGGCCGGGCGGCTGCGACGGGGCCGGGCAGGGTGCGACGGGGCCAGGCGGCTGCGACGGGGCCGGGCGGGCGCGACGGGGCCGGGCGGGGGCGACGGCGCCGGGCGGGCGCGACGGGGCCGGGCGGCTGCGACGGGGTCGGGCAGGGGCGACGGGACCGGGGGGGGTGCGACGCGGCCCAGGAGGGGCGCTACAGGGCCCAGGAGGGGCACGACGGGGGGGGCCCAGGAGAGGCGCTACAGGGGCCCATGAGGGGCGCAACGGGGCCCAGGAGGGGCGCTACGAAGCCCAGGGGTGGGGCGCGACGAGGCCCAGGAGGGGCGCTACGGGGCCTAGGAGGGGCGCGACGGGGCCTGGGAGGGGCGCGACGAGGCCCAGGAGGGGCGCTACAGGGCCCAGGGAGGGCGCGACGGGGCCCAGGAGGGGCGCTACGGGGCCCAGGAGGGGCGCGACGGGGCCCAGTAGGGGCGCTACGGAGCCCAGGAGGGGCGCGACGGGGCCTGGGAGGGGCGCGACGAGGCCCAGGAGGGGCGCTACGGGGCCCAGGAGGAGCGCTACGGGGCCTGGGAGGAGCGCGACGGGGCCCAGGAGGGGCGCTAGGGGGCCTGGAAGGGGCGCGACGGGGCCTGGGAGGGGCGCTACGGGGCCCAGGAGGGGCGCTACGAAGCCCAGGAGGGGCGCGACGGGGCCGAGGGAGGGCGCGACGGGGCCCAGGAGGGGCGCTACAGGGGCCCAGGAGGGGCGCGACGGGGCCTGGGAGGAGCGCGACGGGGCCCAGGAGGGGCGCTAGGGGGCCTGGGAGGGGCGCGACAGGGCCCAGTGAGGGGCGCGACGGGGCTAGGGGCTAGAGGGGTGAGCGGAAGCGATAGGTGGGGGGGATCCTACCTACGCGTGATACCATATCAGAATTGAAAATTGAATAATAGATAGAGTGAGAGTACACAAAGATATACCTAAGTGTTGTACTCTCTAAGAGGCGACCCTATACAGTCTATACAAACATGACAAATACACATGTTTGACACTCATATCGTATTTGACCCAAAAAGGCGTTTCCGATATTGACCACCTTTCTTAGGAGGTATTGACTCTTCCTCATTTTGGTTTGGCAGGAGTACCTTCATTTCCGCGAACAACCTCCAGGCTCCAGGCATGGCGGGTTCCTGGTGGGCCACCTGAACAGCCTCCAGGCTCGGTCCGTTTCCGAAGCAGCCCCGAGGCTGGCTCGTGCCGCCTCCGAACCTTACGACCGCGGCTGTACCCAACCTAGTCCTCCGGGGTCCTCGCCTAGCTAGGCTTCTCGCTATAGAGTGCTAGGCTCTCATTCTTGTACTCGTCATTATTATTCTGCGCACTCAGTTATTATTCATAACAAGTGTAGTTTCACCTGCTTCTTTCTCCATCTCTAATCCCAGTATCCCCACATCCAGCGCCGCTTTCCTCGCCGTCGCTTTCCGCTTCGCCATGAACGTCGCAATGCTTCCGTCGCTGGACGCACACGGGCGACTAGCCGCACCCCGCAGCGCTACACCACTCACAACCGGCACTAATCTACACACCGCGATCCCCAAGCGATCTTCCTCGCCTCATGCCATTCCCTTTCAGGGCGCGTCTGGTCCAAATCGCTATGTTTCCCGCGCACATGCGCGCCCGCGGGGAAGCCCCGGGAGGCGCACGGCGGCGGCCGTTTGGGGCGCGGGGGGAGGGGGGAGCAGGCGGCTGCAGGACGACCCGCTGCTGAACGACCTGGCGGAATTCGTGCTGGAAACGGCGGAGAGCATCGCCATCGAGGCGAGCGCGGGGAGAGTTTGACATGGGGGTTGGGATGGGTTGGGACGGGTTGGGACGGGTGGGTTACCGAGGTTTCCTAGAGAAGATAAAGGCGAAGAGGGCAAGAGCGCAAGAACGACCTGGCGGAGTGCGTGCTGGAAACGGCGGAGAGCATTGCGATCGAGACGAGCGCGGGGAGGGGGTTGGGATGGGGGGAAGAGGGAGGGGGGAAGAGGGAGGGGGGAAGGGGGTTGGTAGGATCGAGGCAATTCCGATGGAGGCGAGCGCAGGGATAGTTCAAATGGGGGTTGGGATGGGTGCGGTGCGGTGGGGTTGGAGGTCTCCTAGAGCAGAGGGAGGACGCACAGAAAAATAGGGCAAAATATCGAGTCGTCTCCGCTGCTCATTCTGGCACCGAATGGCTGTGCTGTTGTAGGATCTGCGAGTTGGGAGTTTCTTTTGGCCTAAGAGAGCTGGATTCGTGAGGGTGATGGTGGAGAGGGATGGCCCGGGATGGAGTGCTGGCCTGCTCCCTGCCTCCCTCCCTAAACCTTTTCCCGTTCTCCCGCACTCCCTGCCTCCCTCCTATCTCACGCTCCCCCTGTCACTCACTCTCATCCTTCATGTGTGTGTGTGTGTGTGTGTGTACGTGTGCGTGTGTGTGTGTGTACGTGTGTGTGTGTGTGTGTGTGTGTGTGTGTGTGTGTGTGTACGTGTGTGGTGTGTGTGTACGTGTGTGTGTGTGTGGTGTGTACGTGTGTGTGTGTGTGTGTGTGTGTGTGTGTGTTGTGTGTGTGTGTGTGTGTACTGTGTGTGGTGTGTGTGTGTGTGTGTGTGTGTGTGTGTACGTGTTTGCGTGTGTGTGTGTAGTGTGTGTGTACGTGGTGTGTACGTGTGTGTGTACGTGTGTGTGTGTGTGTGCGTGTGTGTGTACGTGTGTGTGTGTACGTGTGTGTGTACGTGTGTGTGTACGTGTGTGTGTACGTGTGTGTGTACGTGTGTGTGTACGTGTGTGTGTACGTGTGTGTGTACGTGTGTGTGTACGTGTGTGTGTACGTGTGTGTGTACGTGTGTGTGTACGTGTGTGTGTACGTGGTGTGTACGTGGTGTGTACGTGTGTGTGTACGTGTGTGTGTACGTGTGTGTGTACGTGTGTGTGTACGTGTGTGTGTACGTGTGTGTGTACGTGTGTGTGTACGTGTGTGTGTACGTGTGTGTGTACGTGTGTGTGTACGTGTGTGTGTACGTGTGTGTGTACGTGTGTGTGTACGTGTGTGTGTACGTGTGTGTGTACGTGTGTGTGTACGTGTGTGTGTACGTGTGTGTGTACGTGGTGTGTTGTTGTGTACGTGTGTGTGTACGTGTGTGTGTACGTGTGTGTGGGTGGTACGTGTGTGTGTACGTGGTGTCGTGGTGTACGTGTGTGTGTACGTGTGTGTGTACGTGTGTGTGTACGTGTGTGTGTACGTGTGTGTGTACGTGTGTGGTGTGTACGTGTGTGTGTACGTGTGTGTGTACGTGTGTGTGTACGTGTGTGTGTACGTGTGTGTGTACGTGTGTGTGTGTGTGTGTACGTGTGTGTGTACGTGTGTGTGTACGTGTGTGTTTGTGTGTGTACGTGTGTGTGTACGTGTGTGTGTACGTGTGTGTGTACGTGTGTGTGTACGTGTGTGTGTACGTGTTGTGTGTGTACGTGTGTGTGTACGTGTGTGTGTACGTGTGTGTGTACGTGTGTGTGTACGTGTGTGTGTACGTGTGTGTGTACGTGTGTGTGTACGTGTGTGTGTACGTGTGTGTGTACGTGTGTGTGTACGTGTGTGTGTACGTGTGTGTGTACGTGTGTGTGTACGTGTGTGTGTACGTGTGTGTGTGTGTGTGTACGTGTGTGTGTACGTGTGTGTGTACGTGTGTGTGTACGTGTGTGTGTACGTGTGTGTGTACGTGTGTGTGTACGTGTGTGTGTACGTGTGTGTGTACGTGTGTGTGTGCGTGTGTGTGTACGTGTGTGTGTACGTGTGTGTGTACGTGTGTGTGTACGTGTGTGTGTGTGTGTACGTGTGTGTGTACGTGTGTGTGTACGTGTGTGTGTACGTGTGTGTGTACGTGTGTGTGTACGTGTGTGTGTACGTGTGTGTGTACGTGTGTGTGTGTGTGTGTGTGTGTGTGTGTGTGCACGCGTGCCCCCGTGTGCGCGTGTGTGCTTGTGTACAGACTGGGGAGATCATTCGGAAGCGAATAAAGCAAATAAAGACGGTAAGCATGGCTATGTGCCTATCTTACTTGTTGCCTTCTCTCTCCTGCCGAATCCTCTTCCCATTGGCTATAGCAGCACTGCCACTGCCTCAACCCATGTGGTCACGTGCTGTCTGCATGTGCGGTGTGGGGGATGGTGAGGGGCGAGAGGGGTTCTGGGGGCTGGGGTGGGGAGGGGGGGGAGGGGAAGTGGGTATGGCGTTGACTGTGTGTGTGTGTGTGTGCGCGCGCGCGCGCGCGCGTGCGTGCATGTGTGTGGGAGCAGGTGGAGCGCAAGGAGTATGCGTGCGACTTGGTGACGGAGGTGGACAAGGAGTGCGAGCGATACATCTCCAATGTAGTGCAGGTGAGAGGCAGTGATGTGATGATCATGGGGTGAGGATGGCCATGGGATGACGATGATGGTCATGGTGCATGCATTGGTTTGGGTGTGCTTGCTGATGCATGGAGGGATATGATGGGATGTGCCATGCTAATTGTATGCCATGTTGGCTCGTCTCATGTCTTTTTAATCTCCGTCATGCCAAGGAGCATTTCTGTTTTGCCACGAGCTCCTTGGCTCCTTGCCATTTTACGGCAAGGAGCTCGTGGCAAAACAAAAATCGATTCCATCTACTACTTCTAAGACTTTCATTTCATCTCGTCCTCCACTCGTCCGCCACTCGTCTGCCACTCGTCCTCCACTCGTTCCCCCGTCCTTCCCATACCCCCTTATCTCGCCTTTCTGCTGCCGCCGGCCCCCCTTCGTGATGAGCTGGTTTTGGAGAATTCTCAAACATCGTCCTCCCCATGCCCCCTTTTGAGTCGACTCACAAGCAGACTCAAACACCTTCCTCCCCATGGCCCCTTGTGTCGCCTATCTGCTCTTGCGTCTACATGGCAAGGCTACCTCTTATGAGGTGCCTAAATAACTCTACTCCCTGTCCTCCCCTGCGTCCCTCCCTCCCTCCCACCAGTCCACGTTCCCCCTGCACCGCATCATAGGCGAGGAGACAGCCACAGAGGCGGACATGGCATGGCTGCAGCAGGGAGCCAGCCCTGCTGCTGCTGACGCTGATAACGGCGCTGCTGGCGCTTCAACAGCCATGAACGAGTGGGCATGGATTGTGGACCCCATAGATGGAACACTCAATTTTGTGAGTTTCTGCTCGTGGTAATGGTGCTGATGGCGGTGCTGCTGCTATTGGTGATGGTGTTGCTGTGCTGCAGCGGCCATGAGTGAGGGGGCGTGGACTGTGGAAGCGCGTGTTTCTCCTAGCAGCAGCAGCAGCAGCAGCAGCAGCAGCAGCATGTATTATGCAATCCCTTGTGTCTTATGCTCTTGTTCGACCACACGTCATGCTGCCTTTGCTCCGTCCCCCCTCCCACTCCCCCCTCCCATTTCCACCCGCCTTGCCATGTAGTCCAGTTCATGTGCTACACATATGCTCACACGCCGCATGTGACTTTTGAGTCGACTCAAAAGTCACTTTGAGTCGACTCAAAAGTCACATATGCTCACACGTGGCATGTGTCGTCCGTGTATTTTCTCAAAAGTCTTCTCAAGCTGCACCAACAGCAAGGAGGTGCTCGCATGTGACGCGTGACGTTGTTCCTTGTGTTGGGAATCTGGTTTCTTGACCCCCAAATCACACAGAGCTAAACCGTCCCTGCTGGTGGGCCGGTCTGGACCCCTCTCCCTCTCTCCCTACTCTTGCTCCTCTACCCTCTCTCCCTCCTCTCGCTCCTCTCCCCTCTCTCCCCCCTCTCGCTCCTCTCCCCTCTCTCCCCCCTCTCGCTCCTCTCCCCTCTCTCCCCCCTCTCGCTCCTCTCCCCTCTCTCCCCCCTCTCTCCCTTCTCTCGCTCCTCTCCCCCCCCCCCCCCCTCTCTCCCCGTCTCCCCTGTCTCCCTCCTCTCGCTCCTCTCCCCTCTCTCCCCCCTCTCTCTCCCTTCTCCCCTCTCTCCCTCCTCTCGCTCCTCTCCCCCCTCTCGCCTCTCTCCCCCCTCTCCCTCCTCTCGCTCCTCTCGCCCCTCTCCCCTCGCTCCCCCCCCTCTTGCCCCCGCAGGTGGGCGAGATCCCTATGTGCGCTGTGTCGCTAGGCGTGGCGCGCCATGGGCGCATGGAGGTGGGCGTGGTGTACAACCCCTTCGCCAACGAGCTCTTCAGCTGCCGGCGGGGGGAAGGTGAGGCGGGGGGGGGGGGTGTGGTGGCAGGTGTGGTGTGGCAGAAAGAATGGGGCATGTGTTGAGCGCTGGACAGCACATCAGAGTAGCATGGAGCTGGGCGTGGTGTGGTGTGGTGCTCAAGTCTTCTAACAACAATTTCTGCAGCTGCAGGCACGTCGGTGAGGCTTGAGGCGTGGCCGTGGATTGCGTCGGATTGCAGTGGGTTGCAGCCACCTTGCAGGGACCCACACTTCCGAATATTACCTCCCTCCCGTGATCCCTCTTGTCCTCCCTCCCTTCTCCCATTCCCTCTCAATCTCCCTCACGCAAACCCTGTCCCCCCCTCGTCCACTCTATTCTCTACTCTCCTCCCCTCCCCTCCAGAGGCGCGTACCTGAACGGCAGCTGCATTGCCATCCCCACTGAGACCACCGCCATTGGTGATGCCGCCATTGGTGATGCCGCCATTGGTGATGCCGCCACTCACACGCCCTGTTGCTCCCTCGTCGACGCTCTTCCCTCCTTCCCTCCCCTCCTTCCAGGCGCGTACCTGAATGGCAGCCGCATTGCCATCCCTAACGTGCCCACCGCCATTGGTGATGCCGCCATTGCTGTGGGCTTCCCATCCAATGTACGCACACGCACATGCACATGCACAGGCACATGCACAGGCACACGCACATGCACATGCGCACGCACATGCACACGCACACGCACATGCACATGCACATGCACACGCACAGGCACAGGCACACGCACATGCACATGCACATGCACATGCACATGCACATGCACATGCACATGCACATGCACATGCACGTGCACATGCACATGCACATGCACATGCACGTGCACATGCACATGCACACGCACAGGCACAGGCACATGCACATGCACACGCACAGGCACAGGCACATGCACATGCACATGCACATGCACAGGCACAGGCACATGCACATGGATGCTGTTGTCATGCACATGGATGCTACCATGTTTTACCTGCTCCCCCCTGTCCAGCTCAACATGATCAGATTTCTATCCCCTCCCCTTCACTCCTTCATCCCTCACACTCTGTCCCTCACATCCCCTCACATCCCCTCACATCCCCTCACATCCCCTCACATGCCTTCTCCCCTCCCCCATCCCCTCCTCCCCTCTCCCATCCCCTCCTCTCCACTCCTTTCCTCTCTCCACCACTGGCCGTTCCTTTCCCCTCCTTTCCTTCCGTCTCCCCTCCTCTCCCTTCCTCTCCCCCTCCTCTTCCCTTGTCCCACTCCTCTCGCCTCCCCTCCCCCCCCTGCGTGTGTGCAGCCATCGCAGCGGCAGCGCATGGTGGAAGCGGTGGCAGCAGTGGCGCCGCATGCCAGAACTATGAGGGCGTTTGGATCCGCGGTAAGTGGGGGGTGCGGGGGTGGGGAAGGGGAGGAGGAAAGGGAGGGCAGGGAGGGGATGTGTGATGCCGCATGGCGTGGGGTGGTGTGGCTTTGTGGGATTGTGCGGCTCGGCTCGGCTTGACATGGCATGGCACGTTTCTTGGGAGGTGTGTGAGTAAACTCTGTGTTGGAAGGTCCTTCTCCTCCAGGTTGTGTCCAGATTCAGTGCACTTGCTATGAGTGTGATGGGATGTAAGAGTATACATTGGGGCGTGTGCATCACCAGTGCAGCACCAGGAACCTTTTTCCAATCATGCTGCCATCTCGCTCCTAGCCTTCCTGGTATCCTGCTCTCTCTCTCTCCCATTCGCTGCCCTCCTCTCTAGCCCATCCCATCATCATCATCCTCCCACCCTCCCACCCTCCCATGGTCCCTCCAGGCTCTGCACATGAGCTACGTGGCCGCAGGTCGCCTCGGTGCTTTCTTTGAGGAGGGGCTCAAGGTACAAGCGCATGACAAATAGTAGGCTTGGGATATGCGATATGGCCAATGTGGGATGAAGCTTACCTCTACCACCCCCTTGTTTCTGAGGCCCGTTGAATGCACACCAGCTGACGCCCATGCCTTTCCATGCTTGTTGCTGACTGGGTTTGATAACCCGTTATTACTTTGGTGATGGCTATCCCTCCCTCCCTCTCCTGCCCACATTTGGCTGCCCTACCCACCTGGCCTACCCACCTGTCCTACCCACCTCCCCTACCCACCCACCAGCCATGGGATGTGGCAGCGGCTCACCTGCTTGTAGAGGTGGGTTTTCCATGCGCACTTCCGTGCGCCCTTCCATGCACCCATCCAATCGCCTTTACATAGATTTTTTGGTTCATTCTTCTTTTCTACCCTCCATTTGCTTCCATGCATTTTCTCATAGACCCATGCATTTCCCCATGCCCCTGTGCATTTTCCCATAGACCCCTGCATGCACCGTTTCGTATGCCTTTCCATGTACCTGTCCAGAGTCCAGACACGCTCCCCTGTGCCCTGTCATGCATTCTTTCGTGCACCCATCACCCCTCTCACCTCTCATAGCGCCCATCCCGTCTCTCTCTTCAACTTCAGTCGCACACTCAACCACGTTCCTTCCCCTTCCTCTGGCGGCCCGCCCACACCCCTCACTGGCTGCTCACACGCCTTGCGTGGCGGCTCCCCTTGCTTTACCCATCAGTCCTCCTGCCTCTCCCTGCTTATCAGCACCTTCAAATAGAATTCCCCCCTCTCTTCACCACCCCTTCCCCCACCCTCCTGTGCCCCTCCGTTCTATCCTGCCCTCCCCTCTCTCCCCTCACCTCCCACCTCCCTCCCTCTCCCCGCATCCATTTCCACGTCGCACCCCCCCCCGCCCACCCTGCATGCGCGACGAAATCAGGAGGCGGGTGGCGTGGTAACCAGCATGACTGGGGAGCCGCTCCTGCTGAGGGGGGGGTCCGTTCTGGCGACAAGTGGGGGGCAGCAACTGCACTCACACATCCTCTCTCTCATTGGTAAAGAGGAGGTGTGAGGCTGGAGGGAAGGCAAGGGAGGAAAGACTGTCAGAGTAGTATTGTGGCAGTCAAGTGGTGGAGAGAAGGATACTGCTAATTCCTGTGTTGTTTTGAGGACTGTCATTGGCTATGAAATGATAATACTTGTGAGTGGAAAAATGTTGCTCGGTGCTCTAATTCCGTAAGCACCTTTGAACGTATTTGAAACACTGCTCTACACAGTCACTGACGTGAAAGTGAATTTGCTTTGCACAACCAGTCTCGTACCTGCTCTTTGTACAATACCGCGTTTTGTAAGCGTCCGTTTTTGGCGAAAACCCTACCGAACCGTTTTGTAAAGTTCTTCGGTATTTCTGAAACGTAATTCACCTAATCGCATTCGGACGTACGCCTAGGACTCACCCTAAGAGCGAGGTGCTTGCTGTGGAGTGATGGACCCAATTTTGGGATCGGTGACCCTCCCCAATCAGGCCTCTCGATATCCTAGGGGTCACCCTGCAGTTCCGAGTTTGCCCAGGATCCAACTTGTCCTGGCTGGGAAGCCCTAAAAACTTTGACTGTTTCTGCAGGCAAGAGTTTCGTCAAGCTCAGAAAAGCCACTCCTGACAATGACAGGGGGATAATTTTTTACTAGGGGCGCGAACATTTACATTATATTTTACAGGGCGGGTCTATCCTGTACTCGGAAATCGGCCGTGGGATAATTCTGGCTTGCCTATCCATGGACGGGTATCGATATCCGGAATGCGTCAAAAGCAGGGCGAGGTTAAAATTTAACCTTTTTTTCCTTGACAAAGAAGTGTGATTACCCTGACTTCAAAAGGCCTGTCCCCAATGCCATTCGCTCCGTGACTCGCTGACACGCTGCCCGTGCCAGCCGTAGAGAGACGCGCTAGATGACTTGGTCAGGTCAGTGGCTTGACCTGGGCGAAATTTCCCGCTTCGTGGAAAATTTTACCTGGTTTAAAACCGTCGACCCTTATCGCTCGGCGATTGCACACGTGGCCCTTTGGGTCAATTCGGTCGACCTCGCGCTGCTGTTCCCTCAAAATGCTGCACCGAAGTGTATTTCGTACGAGCTAGTCGGGATGACCGTCGTTGCATGAAAAGTGTTCAATCTCGATGCCAGCTGTTGCTCAGGTTCCTGCATTTCTTGCAGCAAGCATAGTGTGGACCCCACTGATGCAATATGCGGGCCACTTGCCCTAAATACATCGGCTTGCGTTATTTTCGACGCTGATATTTTCAACGTTATCTTTGCAGTGGGCTGTCACCCTCGGGAAGGATCACCCCTGGAAAAAACAGCGTCCTTCGTTTTCTAGACGACCGATGCTTACAATGTGAGATCCCCCATTTTGGTACTGTCGTCGAGTAAGTAACGGATTCAAACTGCCTACTAGCTCGTGTATGCAGGCTAGGAGCATAATGCTTGTTTCCGTAGGAGCACAATGCTTCGAGACGCCGCTATATTGAACCGTTTTAAAAAATCGGAATAAAAACTACTATACCGGGGCTTCTGGTGACGTCCTGGGACGTCACAAACTCTGAAGGCGTATTTTTAATAGGTGTTATCCCAAGTAGATGTAATCTGAGATAGCTGGAAACCAATCATATGCCTTAAATTTTCAGCAAAACGCACGTGATTGGTTTTCCAGCTTTCCCGGATGACACCAGTTTGGCGTGACACCATCTAGAGATACTTCATAACACCACGGAAATCTCTGCTGACCCAGATGTTCAAACAACTGTTTCTACCGTCCAGGTTCAACCTATAAAATTACTACGAGCCAAGTGTACAAGACCATTCCAACACTGTACACTCAGAAGGGCGGCGCACAATGATCCGTTAATTTCGGGCCGGAACCAAATTTGTCGTTAGAAAAATTCTGAAATCAATAGTTTTGAGGGAACAGTTGTGATTGGTTGACCGAATTGGCCTGAACGGCCACTGCAATCGCCTGGAGATAAAGGTCGAAATGTTTTATTCAGGTAACAGTTTCTACAAATCGCGCAGTTTCTCCTTTGACTTCGCTTTGGGACTGGTGCGGGAGGTGAAAAGGATAACTTGGCTGCCCGGTTCGTACGAGCCCAGCCCGAAAATAATAACGAAAGCTCTCGCGGCAAGGCAACGGTCGTTTGGGTCCTCGATTGCTGCCCGCACTTTCTTGGTGTTTGGGCTGGGTTTGTGTGTACGTTTCCTGCCGACATACTGTACAGCAGTTGTTCCATTTTGCGTCATTTCTCGTGTCAGGTAAACGCGAAAATCTTTTGTACCTTGCCTTGGGAATTGAACGGAACGATAGTGGTCAGGTCAGGTCGGCAGTAGTTGCAACACTATCCAGTACGACCCATCGACAAGGGAAGCACTGGATCTACTAGTACATGTTTCCTAGCAGCCCCATTGCGTAACGGCCGGCATACTCGCCGTGCAACGGACTCCTCCCATCTAGGAACTGGATGGGTCATGCGGGAAAGGAGGGGGGAGTATTAGCCGCGTCGGTTCTTGCCAAGAACGGCCCACTGGACCGAACGTGACTCTTGTGTCGATTGTGCCCACTGGACCTGACCAAACCGAACGGCACGCGACGCGCGAAGAGCGAGGGTCAGCCGAAGTCACGTCGCGCACGGTGCCGCGAAAAGCCGAAATATTTACTAGGGCTAGCCTCTAGCCTAAGAGTGTACTAGAACGAAAGGGAGCTAGGACAGAGAGTCAAGGAAAGGCGATGGAAATAGAATCGGATAGATCGAGAGCGGTGAGGTTTCTTAGGTACGGAGCGGGAGAGAGGGAAGGCGCTGGTGGCGGGATTCGAAAAGGGAATTCGAGAGAAGATGCTTTTCTAGGGAAGGGATTTCCCGTTCTTCTGCGCTCCTTGTCCCTCCAGTCCAACTATGATTTCCGCGCTCGCAAGCGGCGCGGCAGCAGAAACCCGTTACAGTCCGCCTCGGCACAGGATACAGATGTAGCTCCAGGCGGTGTAGATATCCGCGGGCGTGTAAGAAGCCCTATCGCGGAACGCCTGGCCGCGGAAGGAGAAGGAGAAGGAGGAGGAGGGGGAGAAGGAGGAGGAGGGGGGGAAAGTGGAGGAGAAGCAGGAGGAGAGGGAGAAGGAAGAGGAGGGGGAGGAGAAGGGGGAGGTGGTAGGGACAGCACTGGCGACTATACGACGGCGGCCAGTGTATCAAACAGCTACTCGGCACAGGCCCCCGGGCCCACTCGCACGCTGAGGCACTCCTCTGCTTCCGCGTCTTCTGCCGTACTCGAAGCAGTGCCGTTCCCACCAGCCCCTTCCTTTGCTGATGCTGCTGCCGCCTCCGCTGCGTTTTCTCCAGCCTCCAAGGTTTCACGGCCCCCCGCTACCTCGTCGTCCTCCTCTTCCTTCTCTCCCCTTGCCTCGGGCCGGGCCTTGCTCCGAACCACCTCTGCCGAGCCTGCCGTTCTGGCATGGAGCCACGGCTTGCTGTCCGCTGCTATGTCCGGCAACAGCCGAGGACAGTATGGTGGCTCACAGAGGCGTGCAGCACAGCCGAAGCAAGCCCAGCAGGTGTATCTGGAGCAGGTGAACCCGGAGCAGGTGAGTTTGAGGCAGGTAGATTTGGAGCAGGTTATTGTGCAGCAACAGCAGGGGCAGAAGCAGCAGCAGCAGCCGCAGCAGAATCTACAGCCAAAGCAGAAGAAGACCCGTCGACGGTTTCAATACCACGACCTACCACACCCGAGGTCGGTAGACAGTGGTACGTACGCTGATGGGGGAGAGGGGAAGGGGTGGGGAGGAGGGAAGGGAGGGGGTGAAGGGAGAGGAGGTAGAGGAGGAGGAGAAGCTGACGTGGAGGGGGCGAGCACGCCTGAAGGGAAACGAGCAGAGGGGGAAAGGGGGGGAGAAGGGGGAGGAGCAGGGGAAGGAGGAGGTGGAGGAGGCGGAGGAGGCGGAGGAGGCGGAGGAGGGGAGGAGAGGAGGCAGGTGCGGAAGGGCAGGCATCGGAAGACGTTGAGTCTTGACGGGAGGGTGCTTGTGGGCGTTCTTATTGAAGGGCTGGGCCTTTCTAAACGAGCTGCTACTGCTTCCCCCGGTACTGCTCCCCACACTCCCAGTGCTGCCGCCGCCGCCGCCGCTGTGGTTGCTGCTGGTGGGAAAGGAGAAGGAGGAGAAGTAGCGGCACAGGGAGCAGAAGGTTCTGTTCCTGGGGTGCGTGGGAGCGCGCTTGCGCTGAATAAGGACTGGCAAGGAGAGCCATGCGAACCGGATGCTTCCCCAAGGGAAGCCGGAGCATGCACCACTGCCATTGACTCGCCTAGAGCAGCTTGGCCTCTCCCTGGAGTGCTGTTGCTGCTTGCGGCCGCTAGTGCTAGGGGAAGTGAGCAGAGCAGTAATACGGAAGGCGGCAGGCAGGGAGTGAGGAGTGGTGATGAGAGGGGAGGTGCTGGTAGGGGCAGTGGTGGAGGGAGAGAAGGTGTTTATGATGACTCTGGTGATGATGACGGTTCTAGGCATCGGCAACAACTGCAGGAGCAGCAGGGGCAGAAGGAGCAGCAGGAGCAGCAGGAGGAGGCATTAACACTCGTGATACAGGAAAGAGAAATACTTCGTGGTAGTGATGGTGTCGACTATGGTGGTGCTGATAATGGTCGAGGAGGGGGAGGGGGAGGGGGAGGAGGAGGAGGGGGAGCGGGAGGGGAGAGAGGAGGAAGGGTGGGAGGGAGGCACTGCAGAACGCGCAGTCTGGACGGTCCAACAAGCCCCTGGTCACTGGGAGGTTCAACGAACTCCTGGTCCCTTGGAGGGCTAGGCAAGTTCCGAAGCAGGGAAGGCAGCCGTGGGGTGGACGCAATCCCGGTGACTGCAGCTGCAGCTGCAGCAGCAGCGTCTCACCGGCTCATCCAAACGGGCAGCGGGCGACAGGGGTGTGCAGCAGCGTCAACCCCAGCAGCTCCTGCAGCAGCAGCAGCAGCAGCAGCAGCAGGAGTGCTGCTGTCAGAAGGGGCAGCAGAGGGAGCGGGGAGGAAGGGCAAGGGCGTGTTTAGGAAGCGGGCGGGGCTCAAGATGGTAATTTCCGTGGATAGTTTTGGTACCAGTGGCGGTGCTGCCGGTTATGGTGCTGCCGGTGCTGGTGGTGCTGGTGGTGGTGGTGCTGGTGGTGGTGATGGTGGTGGTGGTAGTGAGATGGTTGCTGTGACGGAAGGCATGCAGCTGCTCAGTGCTTCTCCTGGAGTCAGTTTCTTCGGAGGAGGGGTAAGAGGAGGCCGAGTGGGGGGAGGAGGTGGAGGGGGGGGAGGGGGAGACGGGAGTGGGAGGAGAGGTGCACTGGCGGCAGGGCTGCAGGCGTTGATCAGTCCCCGTGTTGGATCTGTCAGCCGGTCCTTCTTCTCCTCCTCCCCCTCCCCCTCCCCCACCACCCCTCCTGTCCTGGCCCACACTCAACAGGGGACGGCGAGGGCTCAGGGGAAGGCTGGTACTCCTGCTGTTTCTCCTGGTGTTGCTGCTGCTGCTGCTTCGCCTGCTGTGGCGGCGGCTGCCTTTTCTTCCGCTTCTTCTGCCGCTGTTGCTGCGTCCTGCTTCGCATGCAGCGGCAATGACAACGAGAGCGAGAGGGATGCTGGCAATACCAGGGAGGGCGCGGACACGAGAGTGGACGAGGAGCGGGAGGGAGCGGCGAGCAGGGGAACGGGCAACATACAGACAGCACTGCAGCACCGCACCAATGCACCCGTGGACACTCGGCTTGCGGATAAATGGGAGATTCTAGAGACACCCGTTAGTAGGCCAGGTGCCTTGGCAGCTGGCATGGCAGCTGGCTTGGCAGGTGATGTAGCAGCTGACGCGGACCAGCTTGCGGCGAATGGTGCAATCCCCTTCAAGCCTTGTATTTATGACGGGGAAGCTACTTGTGGTGGTGCAGAGCCACCAACAACACAGTCGCTTGCAGTACAGGCCATAGGAGAGCAAAGATGGAGGGCGAAACCTCCAGGCATTTCCCTCTCTTTGAGTTCTTCCTCCCCTCTTCAAACTTCCCTTTCTTCCCTCCCTCCTCCTGCTGATGCTAGTCTCCTAGCTGCTTCTCCCCGTCTGGTCCTCCCCCGTGAGGCTTTACAGCCCCACAGTGAAGCAACAGCCAGCAATGAGCTTCAGCAGCAGCAGCAGCAACAGCAGCAAGTGCAGCTCGCGCAAGAGCCCCGAGGTAACCACCATACCCAGGCCACGCCTCACCCCTTCCATCACCACCCCCAGCAGCACCACCCCCATCAACAAGTAGGGCCCCAGCTGCTGAACCCTCTGCAGAAAGACAAGGAGAGGAGTGGGAAGCAGAGGGAGGGCCGGCATCACAAGACACTGAGCCTGGACAGCCGAGTGCTGAGCGTTGCTGGGTGGATGGGCAAGGGCATGGCCAGAGGAAGGGGGGGGGTTCCTGCTGCTGCTGAGGAGTCTGGGCCTGGTATGGATGCAGGGGATAGTGGTGCGCTACGAGCAACGACGGTGAGAGAAGGAGAAGTGCTGGCAGGAGAAGGAGCAGCATTGGCAGGAGCAGCAGCAGCAACAGGAGGAGGAGCAGGAGCAGGAGGGAAAGGAGTAGCAGCAGCAGCAGCAGTGAAAGGAGCATCAGGGGAGGAGAGCAGAAGTGGAGGAGGAGAGGGGGAGGGGAGAGAGGGACAGCCGTCCCTAGGACCAGCCCCTCCACAGGGAGGGGGAGCGCAAGGGGGGCGGAGGCACAAGGGCCCTTCCGTATTAAGTCTTGGTATAGCAGCCGGATTTCACGCGCTGGTGAGCCCAAGGGACTCCAACAGGCAGGCAGGTGCGGGTGCTATGGCGTGGAAAGGGCGGGCGGTGAAACGAGGCGGGCTTGGAGGGGAGAGAAGAGTTGGAGGAGGGGGAGGATGGGGTGGAGGGGGAGGGTGGGGCGGAGGGGAGGTGAGGGGGATGGGGGAGTGGGAGGTGGAGGGGGAGGAGGGATAGGGGCCAGAGTAGGGGGAGTGGGAGGAGGGTCTGGCACGTGGGGGAAGTGGGGTGTGGTGGAGAAGGGCGAGGCTCTTCTTCGCTCGCGGTCGTTGACGACCGAGGGGTTCAGAACTCTGGATGAGGACGCGGCAGATGAGGAAGAGGAGGACGAGGAGGAGGTTCGCTTGCAAGAGGTGCACGAGGGGCAAGAGAAGTATGGGGTGAGGGACGTCAGAGAGCAAGAGAGAGCCAGTTGGCGGAGGCTGGTTCCTGGAGGTGCAGGAATCGCTGCTGGCGCGTCAGGTGGTGATCAAGAGAGCAGTTTCAGAGGCAGCGTGAGTGGCCGAATGGGTGCCAGCCATCGATCCAGCACCAGCACCAGCACCAGCGCCAGCGCCAGTGGCAGAAGTGGCGGGGGGATCAGCTTTGGCAGCAGCAGCAGTGGGCGCATAGAGGGGAAAGTGAAGGCGGTTTTGGCTCGGTATTTCAACCGAGGGACCATGAATATGGCTATGAGTATGACTCGCACTGCCACTGGTAGCAGACTGTCACGTATCGTCACTGCTGGTGGGGATCGGGAGAGGAGACGGGCTGGTTATGCTGGGAGGGCAGCAGCAGGGGCGGCAGCAGGGGCAGCAGGTGGAGGCGGGACGGGTGCAGGAGGAGGGGGAGAAGGAGGAGGACGAAAAGGAGGTGAGGAAGGATGGAGTTATGGGAGCGAGGGGGGAAACCCTGTGGAGGATTTGCCATGGGTGGGGTCCAACTCGGATGTGCCTCTGCTGCCCACTGCTGCTTCTCTTGACGCCGTGCTGCTCTCCCCGCAGTATGCTGTGGTAGGGGAGTCGAGCATGGAGACGAGGGACCTGCTTGTGAGCCTGGTGAGGGGCAAGAGGGACAAGAGCATCACCTCCGCTGCTGTGGCTGCAGCGCTGGCATCAGTAGCGTCTCCTGGCGTGCGCGACAGTGCTGCTGCTGTAGGCGTTCCTGGTGCTGCTGGTGCTGGCGGTGCTGCTTGTTCCGTGATGGGCCTGGAGTACCAAGGCTATGACATGGGCGATGGGGACTTCAACGAAGAAGACAGAGATGGGGATGGCGTGCCGCTCTGCTTCTCCTCGCCACTGCCCTTTGCGCCAGGCAGCCACTGGGCCCTGCTCTTGCGCCAAAGCCTCGAGTGCGAGGAAACCCGCAGCGGCAACTTTGAACTGCACCGGCCCAAGCGATTAGCAGAGGCAAGCGCCGAGGTCTTGGGGGGAGACGGGGAGGGAATCGGAGTGGGGGAGGAGGGTGGGGATGGGGGGGCGGGGAGGGAAGGGCAGGCGCCAGGGTTTCAAGACATGCTGGTTCTGAATGATGTGGGCAGGAGCAGCGATGCCACGCCAGTCATGTCTACTTCTTCGTCGCTGGTTGTTGGGGCGGTGGAAGGCGGGGAGTGTGCGGGGGGTGGGGGAGGTGTTGAGGGTGGGGAGCATGGGGAGGGTGTGGGGAGTGTCGAAGGGACTCCTTGGCATGGGCTTGGGGGCGCAGCAGCAGAAGGAATGTTGTCAGTTGAGGAGGAGGTGGGTGCAGAGGCAGTTATGCCAGCAGGACTTGCAGCAGCCGGGAGTATGGCATTGGGGGTAGAGGGTGATGGGCTAGTTGCTGGAACAGTGGAGGGTTCGGCAATTGCTGACTCTGCCATGGGTTTGGTAACTGGTGGGGCAGGAGAAGGGGGAGGGAGAGGTGGGGGGGGAAGGCTCAGCCTGTCTGTGTTAGTGGGGGGTGAGGAGGAGGAAGAAGATGAGGGGGAGTTGGAGGGGGATGGGAGTGGAGGGGAGGGTGTGGAGTGGAATTGTGGGGCGTCTAGTGTGCTGTGTGCCATGGGAAGCATGTCGGAGCCAGATGCTGCTCTGCACGAACTGGAGCTCATGCACGACATGGGGCATGACATGCCACATGATGTGGTGGATGGCATAGCATATGATGTGGTGGATGGCATGGCACACGCCAAGGCCAATGCTTCAAGGAACCATGACCTCACCACTACTGACAACGGCGACGGCCACAACCCAGCCGCCGCTACTCGGTAGTACACCATGCGATGAGGGAAGGTGTCACATGACATGGCATGCCTGGCTTCCACTTGTACTGCTGCCGTATGTGGAGGGAAGGTGACACATGACATGCCGTAATTCTCTGGATATAAGCACATATGCGCTTCAGAAATCGTAAGTGCTTGTAATCGAATCAAGAACGACAAGCATGCATGTTATGAGGAGAAAAGTTGATTAGAGGAAGGTGGGGAACAAAGGCATGCACCCTATATGAACTGCCTCTAGCTACAGTATTATAATATATTTCTAATACATACACACACACATACACATATATATATATATATATATATATATGAATGCTAACTTATTGTTAAAACATTTTGTTATGAAATTGGTAGGCTTGGTAGGTTTATCGAGCTCTATTGTAGAGGGTACAACTCCCTCCTTGTATGCCTCTCTCTTCCTAGTCTCCCTCTTTTCTCTCAACTTTCCTAGTCCAAAACCCTCACGCCATTCCATGGCTTCCTACCGTTCCTACTAGCCTAGCTTTCTTAACATGGTATCAGAGCAGGCCCCTTTCGCTCGGGCCTTCTCCTCACGCTTCCGCAGCGTACCCCCCCCCCCGGTCACGCCGCGCTGACCCCATCATGCCGCGCTGGCCCCGCCACTCCGCGCTGGCCCCGTCACGCCGCGCTGGCCCCGTCACACCGCGCCGGCCCCGTCACTCCGCGCTGGCCCCGTCCCTCCGCGCTGGCCCCGTAACACCGCGCTGGCCCTGTCACCCTGCGCTGGCCCCGTCACTCCGCGCTGGCCCCGTCACGCCGAGCTGGCCCCGTTACGCCGTGCTGGCCCCGTCCCTCCGCGCCGGCCCCGTCACGCCTCGCCGGCCCCGTCACTCCGCGCCGGCCCCGTCACGTCGCCGTGCCTCAGTGCCGCAGTGTCGCCGTTCCACCATGCCGCCGTGCCACGGTGCCGCCGCGCTGCCGTGCCCCTGGGTTGCCGTGCCGCCGTGCCGCTGGGTCGCCGTGCCGTCGTGCTGCTGTGGCGGCTTTGCCACGCCAGCGCACTGACAGCTGCGGCCAGCGCCCTGTCCTAGGCGCCAGTCGTAACGCCCCCACGCCAGTAAGCGTCGCGCCAGCCATGTTGCCTCGCTGAAGATTCGCCCTCTCCCGCCAGTAAGCGCCACGCCACCCGTGGCGCGTCGCTAAAGATTCCCCCCCCCCCCCCGGCCCCTTCCCCAGCGTCTCCTCCTCCTCCTGCCGCAGCTGCTGTCTTCTACCCGGTCGTCGCCTCGCCGTGCCACACCGCCGAGAGCCTTCAGCCGTGGCCGTTGCTCGCGCTGCCTCTCCCCGGGGGATGTCACCATGCCAAGCCCAAGGGATAGATACCCAGCTGATCTCGAGCATGGGGTTGTAAGGGGTTAGGGGGTGTGCGTGTTAGGTGGGCTTGAGACTACCAAGCCTAGGGGGTGTGTTAAATTATATATTTTGTTATATAATTGGTAGGCTTGGTAGGTTTATCGAACTCTACTGTAGAGGGTACAACTCCCTCCTTGTATGCCTCTCTCTTCCTAGTCTCACCCTCTTTTCTCTCAACTTTCCTAGTCCAAAACCCTCACGCCATTCCATGGCTTCCTACCGTTCCTACTAGCCTAGCTTTCTTAACACTTACCCCCTAGCCTGGGTAGGGGTAGAGCCTAACAAAAAACAATAATCCAAGGCTCCACTACTAGTCTAGCCTCTGGAGTATATAACAAAACAGCTCAGGGCAGCACCACTAGTCTCACCACTAAAACAAGGGCTAGAAGAAGACCAGTCGGCAAGTGTAACAAGCTAATACAAAACCGGTATAGTATAGATCTAGATACAACCAAGGGAGAGCAGGGCTCTCGCTAGGCTCTAGGCACTTTCTAGGCCATCAGAGGCCTGTCTGATGATCAAACGGCTAAATTTTCAGTTTCTGAAGAATTAGAGGAATCGTATGTCAACATATATATTTGTATATGTTTATAAGCTAGCTAGGAGCATACCATAGAGAGTACAACACTTAGAACAAAACTACCCTGTATGCCCTATTCTAGTCAACTCGTTACCTTGAGATGGTATCACGCTAGGCTAGGTCCTCCTCACCCACCCACGCTTCCGCCTTAGCCCTAGTCCTAGCCCTAGTCTTAGCTCCAGTCCTAGCCCTAGTCCTAGCCTACAAGACCTGCTCGTCGCCCCGCACTCGTAGGCCCCGCTCGTTGCCCCGCGCTCGCTGGATAGCGCTTGTTGCCCCACGCTCGTAGGCCCGCCCTTGTCGCCCCGCGCTCGCTGGCCCAGCTCATCGCCCCGCGCTCGTAGGCCCGCCCTCGTCGCCCCACGCTCGCTGGCCCGTCCTCGTAGCCCTGCGCTCGCCGGCCCGCCCTTGTTGCCCCGCGCTCGCTGGCCCGTGCTCGCTGGCCCACGCTCGCTGGCCCCTTGCTCGCTGGTCCACAGCCGTTGGCCCTGTGCTCGTTGGCCCATGCCCGTTGGCCCAGCGCTCGCTGGCCTGCGCTCGCCGGCTCTGCGCTTGTGGCCCCCCGCGGACCCAGGCCCTTGCTCGCTGGCCCCTTGTTAGCCGGCCTTGAGCTCCCCAGCCCCTTGCTCGCAGGCCCGTAGCTAGCCGGCCCCCAGCTCGCCAGCCCATTACTAGCTGGCCCCTCTCTAGCCGGTCCCTTCCTTGCCGGTCTCCCTCGCGCTGACCCCGGTTCCACCGTGCCGCTGTAACGTTGTGCCGCCGTGCCGTTGTGGCACTGTGCTGCCGTGCCGTAGTGCTGCCGTGAAGCCGTGCCGCAGTGTCGCCGAGCCACCGTGCCGCCGTGATGCCGTGCCGTTGTGTCGCTGTGTCGCCGTGCCGACGTGCCGCCGTGTCGCCGTGCCGCCATGTCGCTGTGCCCTCGTGTTGCCGTGCCACTCTGCCACCGTGTTGCCGGGTCTCCATGCCGCCGTCAGTCGCTCAGGTCGTGGGATGGCGGACGCCGTGCACCGCCTAGACGCGGAGGGTCACGCGATCGACTTTGAGGCCTGGCTCGTCGACCTTCGCCGTCACCTGACAGGTCAGCGCCAGGACGGGTACTCTTTGGCTGTTCATGTCAATGGTCTGCTTCCCCGTCCCGCCGCGCCTGCTACCCTTCCTAATGCCCCCACCCCCATTGAGCGTGAGGCCTTTTCCGCTGCTGCGCTTGCTCGTGCTGTCTGGGAGTCGCGCGGCGCCGTAGCGCAACTTGCTATTAGTCACGCCCTCCTCTTGTCTCAGCGTCCCCGCTTTACCACTGGAGCGAATGCCAAGGAATTCTTAGATGCAGTCGCTGCACACTATTCCACGCCCGCCATAGCCTCTGCTGGCCGCCTGATCCTCCCCATGCTGTTCCCTGACCTTGCGTCCTTCCCTACTGTCGTTGACCTTGCCACTCACCTCCGCGCCCTTGAGACTAGCTACCACGCCACTAGCACTGAGGCCCAGCTCACTGCATTCCTACCGCCGCTTTGTGCTACCCTGTACCTCATTGCCACACGCCTCCCGAAACGCCTGCCCGCGACCACTCCCTTAGACAGCACCCAGGTGACCTCACGCTTACCGCCTTTGTCACCGCCTTGTCCGAAATAGAGACCCGCCAGCGCACTATCCCTCAGTCTAGCGGTACTGCGGCGGTCCCTATATTTCAGGGTTGTGCTCCCTCCCAGTGCACTTACTCTAACGTTTCTGCCGCAGTCGCTGAGACAGCCCCTGCCACTGCGACTGCCGTTGCAGCCTCAGCACAGCCGCGCCAGGGTAGGGGCCGCCGCCCCAAGGGAGGGCGTGGCGGAGGGAAGGGTGGTGGGGGTGGTGGAGGTGGGGGCGGGGACGGTGGTGCAGGCGAGGGGACCGGGGCTGGTGCCCTGGAACTGCAGGATCAACAGCCTCAGCAGTAGCAGCCGCAGTCGCAGCAGTAGCAGTCGCAGAAGCAGCAGCAGCAGCAGCAGTTGCAGCAGCAGCCGCAACCGTGGGGCCGCCTCCTGCCGGGGTGGCCCGATGTCTCTAGTGGTGGTGGCCGTGGTGACAGCCCTCGTAGCTCGGCATCGGGTCGTAGCTTCGGCTCTGTAGGTTGCCAGTACCAGCTCCAGACCGGCCCCCTCCGCAGCACTGTGTGTGGCCGTCCTAGCCACACTGCCGCCTATGCTTCCGCCGCCTCGACGACCTCTTCCGTCTCTACTTCGGCCCTACACCGGACCTCCCCGACTGACCCATTCTGGTACGCCACCGTGTTCCGGTCTTTGAGATGGATATGGATCAAATTTGCTCTACCTTGTATGCTGATGACTCTAGTGTATCCGGATGTTAATACTCTGTGTTGCCAAGTGTAGGTGTGCCACCTCAGTGTAGTGTAGGCTCCCCTTCTATGTCAGGCGTAGGACTCTCTGCCTTGTTTAGCCTAGGCTCCACACTAGCCCCTCCGCCGATTGCCGCCACCACTTCACTCTCTTTCACGATCGACTCTGGTGCGTCTGCGTGCTTCTTCCGCGACCACACTGTGCTCGCACCGCTTGCCGCCCCTGCCGTTGCCGCGCTAGCTGACCCCTCCTCAAGTCCGGTAGTTGCCTGTAGCTCCGCTACCCTTCCCTCTCCGGCGATTACCTCAAGCTCTCTTATAGGCCTGCACATCCCCTCGTTCTCCAGGAACCTAGTTGGCGTCAGCTGTCTTCAGGACCTCCGCGTCACCACTACCTTCCACGAACACGAGCGGTACGCGATCTGTACCGAGGCCGCCACAGGTGCTCCCCTCACCACGTTCCCCCGGGACTCAATGTCTGGCCTGTTTACGCTTAACACCGCGTCCCCCTTGGTGAGGGCGCCTCCCAAGGTGCCTGCGTCTACCAAGGTCGGTTCGGCTTGCTCGTGTCGGTTGCTCAATCACCCGTCGCTTCTGTGCCACCACCGCCTAGGTCACCTCGCCCTTCCGCGCTTGCGTTACATGTCCCAGCACAGTCTTGTCCTAGGTCTCCCTGCATCGCTCCCTACCCTCCCTCCCTCGCCTGCGCCACCGTGCATGCCTTGCGTTGAGGGCTAGCTGTGCCATGCTCCTCACTCCTCCTCGCTTCGCCCTACCTCTGCACCACTCCAGACCCTGCACCTGGACGTCTGGGGCCCAGCCCCCATCCCCGAGCAGCGCCGAGAGCGCTACTTTCTAATGCTTGTCGCCGACTACACATGCTATACCACGGTGTTTCCCATGGAGCGTAAGGCCGACGTGCCTGACGTTCCTATCCCGT
The DNA here is from genome assembly GCA_027943415.1 of Closterium sp. NIES-67. NCBI lineage: Eukaryota > Viridiplantae > Streptophyta > Zygnematophyceae > Desmidiales > Closteriaceae > Closterium > Closterium sp. NIES-67. The sequence goes on along the minus strand of BQMB01001274.1, from coordinate 317,985 downwards.
TGGTGGTCGCAGCGAGAGTCCACTGTGGCCTCCCCGTGCTGTGTCTCCACTCCGACCGTGGTGGCAAGTTTGCCTCCGGTCGGCTTGCCGAGATCTGCCATGCGGAGGGCAACACCCAATCGTACACCTTACCAGAATCCCCGCAGCAGAATGGGGTCGCTGAGCGACGCATCTGTTTGGTCATGGAGGTGGCTCGTACCTACAGTAGATGATCCATGTTGGTGCACCCCATTTTCTTTGGCCGTTCGCTGTTCGCTATGCCGCTCACCAGATTAACCTGTGGCCACACTCCCAGCAGCCGCTGGTTTCACCGACCCTTCTCTAAACTGGGTTCCCTGGTGATTTGTCTGCGTTCCACATCTTGGGCTGCCTTGCTCACATTCGTGCGTCTTGCACGGACAAGCTCACTGCCCGCACTGTCCCTTGTGTCTCTCTTGGCTTCCCCCTCGACGAGTCTGACTGGCTGCGCCTCATCTCTGCTCGATGGTGCTAGTCCCTAAGGGTGACCCTGACGCCTTCGACATCCCGACCCCTTGCACTTACGCTGAGGAGACCTCGGGACTCTGGGCCTCCCAGTGGATAGCAGCCATGAACGCGGAGATGGCATCTTGGAGACCCACCGGCACCTACAGTACGTCGACGCAGTTCCCCCACCTGGGGTGGACGTAGCCGCTGGGCGGTGGCTCTTTAAGGTGAAGCACCCGCTTGGAGAGCCTCTGTTATTCAAGGCGCGCTACGTAGCTAGAGGCTTCAGTCAGTATGACGGTGTTGACTTCTTCATACCTTCGCCCCGACCCCAAAGATGACTACTCTTCGAGCGCTGCTACACGTGGCAGCACAGCGTAACTACGAGCTGCACTCTCTCAAATTCTTGATAGCTTTTCTTCAGGGCAGTCTGCACGAGCAGGTCTACCTGCGCCGCCCACGAGGCTTCACCGTCACCTTCGCCCTAGGAACCCAGTGGCTCCTCCAGCGCCCGGTTTACGGTCTACGACAGGCGCCTCGTGATTGGCACGACACGCTGCGTGCTACGTTAGCTGACCTACAGTTTTCTGTTCCTTTGCAGGCCCTTTGCTCTTCGTTCTCTCAGGCCAAACTCCATTCTACATCCTTGTTTACGTAGATGACCTGGTCTTCGCTACTGCAGACAGAGACGTACTGACCTCCGTGAAGGTTGAGCTGCTGAGGAGACAAACCTGCACTGACCTAGGAGAGCTGCACCGCTACCTTGGCCTGCAGATCTCCAAGGACAGAGCAGCGTCCACCATCACTCTCACACAGTCACACTTGGTGCGCCAGGTCCTTCAGAGGTTCGGTCTTCAGTTCTCCTCCGCACAGTTCACACCTTTGCCAGTAGACTAGAGGCTCTCGGCTCCAGTCCCTGATGAGTCGGTAGACCCTAGTGGTCTGTATGTTAAGCTGGAGGGTTGCCTCATGTACCTGATGACTTGCACGCATCTAGATCTTGCATACCCTCTCAGCTTCCTGTCTCGCTTTGTGGCGACTGGCAGAAACTGACCACAACACTGGTCGGCTGCTAAGAGGGTTTTGCATTATCTAGCAAGTACATCATGCATGGGGCTAGTGTTAGGCGGACACATGCCAGTAGTCCTTACAGGACTCACAGACGCTTCCTCGGCGGATAACGCTGAGATGCTCAGGTCCTCCCAGGGCTACTACTTTAGCCTTGGTGCAGGCGCCATATCGTGGAAGTCCACCTGCTCATCTGTTGTACAGTCTAGCTGTGAGGGTGAGATCTACGCCGGTGCCATGGCGGCACAGGAGCTCTGCTGGCTGACCTTCTTGCTCACAGATTTAGGTGAGCGGCTTAGCTCTACCCCGGTCTTGTGCGCTGACAACAGGGCCATGATCCTCCAGTGTCAGGAGCCTCGACAGGAGGGCAGAGCGAAGCCAACACAGCTGATATCTTTACTAAAGCGCTTGCGCCTAAAGATTATCAGCTACACTGTGTAAAGCTTGGTCTAGTTCGTGTAGCTCCTCACTTGCTAGGGCCTTGATTTTGTACAACTCTTTTAGATATATTATCCTAGCTGGCCTTGTGGCTACTGTTCCTTTGGCCGGACTAGTAGTGCCGCCCTGGTTTGCTCTTTTCTTGTTTGTACCCTTGCTGACTGGTCTTCAGACCCTTGCCTCAGAGGTTTGACTAGTAGTGCCACCTTGAGCTTTCAGTCTCTTGCCAGGCACTGCCCCTTGTCTAGCCTAGGGGGTGTGTCACCATATATATTTCTATATGTTTATAGGCAAGCTAGGAGCATACCATGGAGAGTACAACACTTAAAGCAAAACTACCGTGCATGCCGTATTCTAGTCAACTTGTTACCTTTAGATCGTAGTGCATTTTCTAAAACTTTAGAAATTCCTATTTTCAGTTTCTAGGCTAACCTAGAAGAGCCATATTAGCCTCCACGTCCCAACATTTGAGTACGCTTCCTATTGCTCGAGGTCCTGGGGCAGCTGGGGCGTTCGCGAAAGAAGGATTGGGGGGTTTATGTCAACATATATTTGTATATGTTATAGGCTAGATAGGTGCATGCTCATAGAGAGTACAACACTTAGGACAAAACCATCTTGTATCACTCATTCTAGTCATTCGTTAACTCTTAGATTGTATCTTGCGCTAGGTTAGGTCCTCCCCGCCCATTTGCACTTCCGCTCTAGTCCTAGCCCTAGCCGTCCGTTGTTAGCCGCCCGTTGCTAGCCGCTCGCCGCGCACCGCTGCTGGCCGCCTGTCGCCTTGTGCTGCCTGTAGCCACCGGCCTCCTTTAGCCGCTGGCCGCCCGTAGCCGCCAGCTGCCCATCGTCGCCGGCCGCCCGTAGCCTGTCGCCGCTGGCTGCCCGTTGCCTTTCATCACCGCCAGCTGCCCGTCGCTGCCGGCCACCCGCTAGCCCCGCACTCGCCAGCCCCGCGCCCACTGGCCTTGTGCTTGCTGGCCCCGCGCCCGCCAGCCCTGCACCTGCTGGCCCCGCGCTTGCTGGCCCTGCGCTCGCTGGCCCCGCGCTCACCGGCCCCCAGCTCCGCCAGCCCCAGCTTCGTCGGTCCCCGCCCGCGCCGCCCCTGCGTCACCATGTCGCTAAGCTGCCGAGCCGCTCTGCCACCCAAACCCGCCAACCTTGGCTCCCCTCTGAGGCGGCGCCCCTGCAGGCTGTCTCCACCACTCTCCACCTCACTCCACCGTTCTCCACCACTCTCCACCGCTCCCAACCGCTCTCCACTTCTCTCAACCGCACTCCACCGCTCTCCACTGCATTCCACTGCTCTCCACCACCCTCCGCCGATCTCCTCCCTCTCCCACAACAGTCAGCTGCTGCAGCCGTGGTGATGGCAGACTCTTTGCTCCGCCTGGACGCGGAGGGTCGGGCGGTTGATTTTGTGGCGTGGCTCGTCGACCTCCGCCGCCAGCTGTCCAGTCAGCTCCAGGACGGCTACTCCCTGGCCGTCCATGTCGACGGTGAGCTCCCCTTCCTCGTCGCACTTGCTGCCCTTCCTGATGCCCCCACGTCTACTGAGTGTGAGGCCTTAGCTGCTGCTGAGCTTGCCCACGCGGTCTGGGAATTGCACGACGCAGTTGCACAACTTGCCATTAGTCAAGCCCTCCCCCTATCTGAGCGTCCTCGCTTTACCGCAATAGGAAATGAAGGAATACTTAGATACAGTTATTGCGCGGTATTCCACTCCCTCCTCCGCCTCTGCAAGCCGTCTCATCCTGAACCTATTTGGTGTCGGCTGTCTTCAGGACCTAGACGTCACAACTACGTTTTCCGGACACAAGCGGTACATAGTCTGTACCGAGGCCGCCACTAGTGCCCCTCTCACCACATTCCTATGGGACTCGGTGTCTGGCTTGCTTACGCTTGACACCACTTCCCCCCCGGTGGGGACGTCCCCTTAGGTGTATGCGTCTACCCAGGTCGCTCCGGCCAGCTCCTGTCGGTCGCTCACCCACCCGTCGTTGCTGTGGCACCACCACTTAGATCACCCCGCACTCCCCCGTCTGCGTCACATATTCCAGCAATGTCTTCTCTTAGGTCTCCCTGCGATGCTCCCTTCCCTCCCTCCCTCGCCTCTGCCGCCGTGCACACCCTGGGTTGAGGGCTGGCTGCACCATGCTCCTCACTCCTCCTTGTTTCCCCCTACCACTACGTCACTCCAGACCCTGCACCTGGACGTCTGGGGCCCAGCCCCCGTCCGTGGGCCGCATCGAGAGCGCTTCTTTCTTGTGCTTGTCGACAACTACGCGCACTACACTATGGTGTTTCCTCTGGAGCGTAAGGCCAATGTGCCAGACGTTCTTATCCCATGGGTCGTAGCTGCACAAGTCCACCACGGCCTCCCCGTGCTGCTTCTCCACTCCGACCGTGGTGGCGAGTTTGCCTCTAGTCAGCTTGCCCAATTCTGTCGTATGGAGGGCATCACACAGACGTACACCCCGTCGGACTCCCCGCAGCAGAATGGGGTTGCTGAGCAATGCATCGGCTTGGTCATGGAGGTGGCTCGCACCTCCATGATCGATGCCGGTGCACCCCATCTTCTGTGGCCGTTCACTGTTCGCTATGCCGCTCACAAGCTTAACCTGTGGCCACACTCCCAGCGGCCGCAGGTTTCGCCGACCCTCCTCTAGATCGAGTCCCTGGTGACGCGTCTGCGTTCCACGTCTGGGGCTGCCTTGCTCACGTTCGTGCGTCTTGCACGGACAAGCTGACTGCCCACATCGTCCCTTGTGTCTTCCTTGGTTTCCCACTGGACGCGTCTGACGGGAACTTTTACCACTCGCCGTCTCACCGTTTCTTTCACTCTCGTGACGTCACTTTTGACGAGTCTATGTTAGCGGTCCTGGGGGTGGCACCAGTGCTGGAGAGGGTTCTCGTTCTTGGGGTGCTGGTTTTGAGGGTGCTCGTCTTGGGGTTACTGCCGTGGCTCGTCCCGGCTGTCCTGGGGGTGGCATTGGTGCTGGAGAGGGTTCTCGTTCTAGGAGTGTTGGTGTGGAGCATCCCGGAGGTAGCCGTGGTGCAGGTGGTGGTTTTGGTGTCGGCACGGAGGAGCCGTAGCACCAGCAGTCACCGTCGGTGTCTGCACTTTGCCTCCTCAGTCTTCCCTCCCCTGACCACCCGCCTGCGACTCCCCTGCCGCTGCCTCCCCCGCCTGTCTACGGCCCTGTGTTTCCTCAGCCAGACTTGTCTCCGGCTCGCTTCTCCCCTTGTTCTCCTCCTGTTTCTCCACCATGGTCTCCTGACCCAACCCCACCCTCTCGCTCGTGGTCTCGCCGTGCCTCCTGTGCTCATTCTGTCCCTCCTGCTCCGTGATCTCACCCTATGTTGCATCGTTCTCACGCGTCTCGTCCTCCCCTCCTCCCATCGCCTCCTCCGTCGTCGCTTGTTGTCGCTCCGCCTCCTCTGTCTGACTTCCTTCATACCGCTAGTCCTCTTGTTCTTCGAGTCCTTGCCTTCCTCCTTACAGGCCCGTCTGTTCCTGCCTCTAGTCTCTCTGCTCTTGTCGCTGCCATTGCTAGCTTTGCCTCTACCCTGCCCGTCCTCCGTCCGTCGGGGGTGCTCCTGCCCTTGGGAGTGACTTCTTGGAGGACCAGCAGTACGAGCTCGCTTTCCAGTCTGAGGCCACTCCTCATCTCTGCTCCATGCTGCTAGTCTCTGAGGGTGACCCAGACGTCCTTGACATCTTGACCGCTCGCACTTACGCTGAGACGACATCGGGTCCCTGGGCCTCTCACTGGATAGCTGCCATGGACACGGAGATGGCATCTTGGAGATCCATAGGCACCTACATCGATGCTGTTCCCCCACTTGGGGTGAACGTAGTCGATGGCCGGTGGCTCCTCAAGGTGAAGTGCCCTCCTAGAGAGCCGCCTTTGTTCAAGGCACGCTACGCTGCTAGAGGCTTCAGTCAGCTCGAGGGTGTTGACTTCTTTCAGACTATTGCCCTGACCCCGAAGATGACCACTCTTCGGGCGCTGCTACACGTAGCAGCACAGTGTGAATACAAGCTACACTCCTTCGACTTCTCCACAACGTTTCTCCAGGGCAGTCTGCATGAGCAGGTCTACCTGCGTCGTTCGCCCGACTTCCCCGGCACCTTCGTCTCTGGTACCGAGTGGCTCCTCTGGCGCCTGGTTTACGGCCTGCGACAGACACCCCGTGAGTGGCACCACATGCTGCGTGCTACGTTAGCTGACTTGTAGTTCTTCCCATCTTCTGCAGACCCCTTGCTCTTTGTTCGTTATGGCCAGCCCCGTTCTACATCCTTGTCTACGTAGAGGACCTAGTCTTTTCTCCTGCAGACAGAGACGCATTGGTCTCCGTGAAGGTTGAGCTACTGAGGAGACACACCTGCACTTACCTAGGAGAGCTGCACCGCTACCTTGGCCTGCAGATCTCCAGGGACAGAGCAGCGCACACCATCACACTTACACAGTCACACTTGGTGCGCCAGGTCCTTCTGAGGTTCGGTCTTCAGTTCTCTTCCGCACAGCCCACACCTCTGCAAGTAGATCACAGACTCTCGGCTCTAGTCCCTGAGGAGTCTGTAGAGCCTAGTGGTCCTTACGCAGAGCTGGTGGGTTGCCTTATGTACTTGATGACTTGCACTCGTCCAGAGCTCTGCCTACCCTCTCAGCATCCTAGCTCGCTTTGTGGCCACAGGCATACACCGACCACAGCAGTGGTTGGCCGCTAAGAGGGTTTTGCGTTATCTAGCAAGTACATCGGGCATGTGGCTAGTGCTAGGAGGATGCAGGCCAGTGGTCCTTACAGGGCACACTAACGCTTCGTGGGCAGACAACGATGAGACGCTCAGGTCCTCCTAGGGCAACTGTTTTAGCCTTGGTGCAGGCGCCATCTCGTGGAGGTCCACCTGCTCGTCGTCTGTTGCACAATCTAGCTGTGAGGCCGAGATCTACGTCGGTGCCATGGCAGTACAGGAGCTCCGCTAGTCGACCTACTTGCTCACAGAATTAGGTGAGCAGCCTAGCTCTGCCCGGGTCCCGTACACTGACAATAGGGCGATGATCCTCCTGTGTCAGGAGCCTCATCTGGAGGGCAGAGCGAAGCACATCTAGCTGCGGTACTTCCTCCTGCGCGAGCTACAGCAGTGCCACCTGACCCGCATAGTTCACTTGGCTTTTGGTGCCAACACAACTGATAACTTTACTTAGGCGCTTGCGCTTGGCCTAGTTCCTGTAGCTTCTCACTTGCTAGGACCTTGATTGTGTACTATATCTCATATTATCTTGATTGGCATTGTGGCTCCTGTTCCAGTGGCTAGACTAGTTTTTCTGCCCTGGGTTGCTCTTGTTTTGTACTCTTTCATACTGGTCTTCAAACCCTTGCCTTAGTGGTTGGACTAGTAGTGCCACCTTGAGCTACGTGTCTTGTGCTAGTCGTTGCCCCTTGTCTAGCCTAGGGGGTGTGTCAACATATATTTGTATATGTTATAGGCTAGATAGGTGAATGCTCATAGAGAGTACAATAATATGGACAAAAACACCTTGTATCACTCATTTTAGTCATTCGTTAACTCTGAGAGTTTCTGATTGGTGGGATAACTGCCAAGGCAACAAACCAGACCTGTGGGTGCGGGAAAGGGGGGGGGGGGGGGGGGGGGGGGGGGGGGGGGGGGGGGGGGGGGGGGCTAGCAAGAACCCTGTGTGTGGGAGGGCGGTGGAAGGGAGATTGAAATTGAAAGGGACGGGCGGGAGGCAACTCGCACGTTGCGTTCACACAGATTGGTTGGCGAGGGTCAACCAACCAGGGCCAGCCCACCTCAGCCGAGGCAACCCCCCTCCCCCATACGAATTCCAGCATACGGCACATGCTGATCTCGCTAAGGGCCAACTAGCGCCCTCACACAGCTTGCAGCGCACATCTGGTAGTCAGGGCACTGATTGCCCCTTAGACAAGTTTTGTTAATGGGGCGATAATTTTGGTGAAGTCCTTGTTGCCGCCATTTACACACCCTATCGGGTGGTCATTTTGTCGAAGGGCCAATCAAGGCCCTCAAACAACCAATCGAAGTCTGTGATCTCAGAAGGACACGCACACCCAGTCTAAAATATTAGAAGGATACAAAATCACTTTCTAGGGCATCAGGAATTCAATAATTGGGTTTCTAAAAGATTAGCTGAACGACTAAAAAAAAGTATGAAAATCAGACAAGCAGAATGATTTTTTCTGATATCGAGGACCATGAGGGAGAGCCAACGGGGATATACGAAATGTATTAGTCGCTTATATACTGTATGCATATTTGTTGACAGACCCCCTAGCCTAGATAGTGGCCGTTCATAACAAGACAGACTTAACCAGGGCAGCACTACTAGTTTGGCCTCTGGTGTATATAACAAAGCAACCCAGGCCACAAGGCCAGTCAGGAAGTGCAGTAAGACATGCAGGTATAGCACAACAAGTATAAGCACGTATAGTATATATCAAGATACAACGAACGAAGGTGCTATTGAGAATGGACCAAGCTGAGTACAGAATTGCTGATGGTTACGAGGGCCAAGGGCCTTGGTGAATATATTAGAAGTGTTTGCATCTGAGGCCAACTATGCTACACGAGCCTGACCGGGCTGCTGCAATTCATGCAGCAGGAAGTACCGCAGTTGGATGTGCTTCGCCCTGCCCTCAAGTCGAACCTCTTGGCACAGGAGGGTCATGGCCATGTTATCAGCAAATAGGAATGGGACAAAACTAGGCTGGTCACCTAAGTCGGTAAGCAAGAACGTCAGCCAGCGGAGCTCATGAGCACTCGTAGCCCCTGCATAGATCTCTACCCCACAACTGGACCAAACTACGGACGATGACCTAGTGGACCGCCACGAGACTACACCCGCACCAAGACTAAAGCAGTAGCCCTATGAGGACCTGCGTGTCTCCAGGTCGTCAGCCCACGATGCGTCTATGTGTCCAATGAGGACCACTGGCTCCCGTCCTCCCAACACAAGCCCCAGTCTCTATGTACTCGACAAATACCACGCCACCCTCTTGGAAGCCAACCAGTAGACTGGTCGGTGTCTGCCAATTGCAACAAAGCGAGCAAGGATACTAAGAGGGTACGCTAGATTTGGACGCGTGCACATCATAAGGTGCATGAGACACCCCACCAGCTCTGCATATGGACCACTAGCCTCAACCTGCTCACAAGAAATAGGAGCAGAGGGCTTGTGGTCGAGAGGCAGATGTGTGGGCAGTGCTAACAAAAACTGAAAGCTGAACCGCTAGAGGATCTGTTGCACCACATGGGACTAGGAGAGCGTAATCTTGCACACTACACGGTCACGAGCGATCTCCAAGCCCGGATAGCGCCTCAGCCCTCCCAATACTGTACATGCATCGCCTGAGTAGCTCGGCCTTCAATGAGGCCAGTGCGACTCTGTCGGGAGTAGCAAAAATAAGGTCGTCTACATACACAAGTATGTAGAACGGAGTCTGACCAGCACGAACAAAGAGCGAGGGGTAAGCAGAGGACGAGAAGAAGTGGAGAGCTGCAAGTGTAGAGTGGAGCGTGTCGTGCCACTTACGGGGCACCTCGCGTAGGTCGAAGAAAGGGCGGCACAGGCTCTAGTGGGTCCAAGGAGCGAAGGACCCGGTGAAGCCTAGTGGCCGCCGTAGAAAGATCTGCTCGTGTAGGCTGCCCTGCAAAGAAAGCTATCAAAAAGTCCTCGTGGTTACGCTGTGCGGCTATTTGGAGGAGCAACCAAAGAGTAGTCATCTTCGGGTTGGAGGAGAAGGTCTGGAAGAAGTCCAAACCCTCTCGCTGACTGAAGCCTCTATCCACATACCGCACCTTGAACTGCGGCAGCTCTCTAGGTGGGCGCTTTACCCTCTAGGTCCACATGCCATCAAATGTGTTCGCCCAAGGCAGAGGAACTGCATCAATGTAAGTGCCAGTGGATCTATAAGATGCCATCTCTGCCTCCACGACCTATATCCACTGGGTTGCCTGGGCGCCCGAGATCGCCTCAGTGTATGAGTGTGGAGTAGGGATGTCTAGGGCGTTCGAGTAAATTTTAGGGGACACAAGCTCGAGAGCTTTGGGGGTGCGGGCATTGAGGAGGGTGCTGGTTCTGGGGGTGCTCGTCCTGGGGGTACTGTCGTGGCTTATGTACCGTAGGTTTCCTTCGTGGTATCAACATTGCGCAGAGTGGAGTTGATGTAGCCACCGATGCAGTAGCAAACGCTGTCCTTGCATACGCTATTCGGATCGGCGCAAGTCACTTCAGTGTAGGGATCGTCAAGGGCGGCCGCGAGTGGTGGCAGTAGCGGGCTGCGAGTAGTGGCAGTGGACTGGGGGAGCAGGTAGTTGGTGGCGGCAGCGGCAGGCTACAAGTGAGGGGCAGGCGGCAGGCGGGCCGCATGGCGGGCAAGCGCAGGTTGGCACTGCTTGGCGTGGGCTGGCGCAAGCTGGCACTGGTTGGTATGGGCCGGCAGGCGACGGCTGGCACTGGCGGCTGGCGGCGGGCTGCTGGTGCAGGCGCCTAGCACTGACGCCTAGTGCTGGCGCCGGTGGAGTGTTGCGGGTGGCGTGCCAGCCGCGAGCTAGCGTCGGCGACGTGTGAGATGGCGGCTACTGGCTGGCGGCAGCGAGCTGGTGGCAAGCTGGCGGCTGCGAGCTGGCGGCTGCTGGCTGGCAGCGGCGAGTTGCGAGCTGGCTGCTGTTGGCTGGCGGCAGCAATCTGTGAGCTGGCTGCTGCTGGCTGGCGGCGGCGAGCTAGCGGCTGCTGGCTGGCAAGCGGGAAGCGGCCAGCAGGCGAGGCGGGCAAGCGGCTAGGAGGAGGCGCGGAGCGACGGACAGTGGGCGGGCGGGCAGGTGCGGGCTGGTGCTGGTCTGCGCGGGCTGACACTGGCTGGCGCGGCGGGTTCGCGAGCTGGGAAGGGGCGCGCGAGCTAACAACGGCCGGGAATGTGGTGACTAGGGGCGGCTGGGGGCGCGAGCTAAGGGTCAATTCCGGAGCTCGTGTCTGACACTAGTGTCATACGGGAACACCCGAGGTGGAAAGAAATTGCCTCGGGTCTTACGACTCCCGACGGCTACTTGACTGGAAACACACCGTTCGCAGAAAAACCTACCAGACTAGAAGTGGCACAAGTGCATCGCCCACCAATGTACACCTCCCAATTCGCTTTTGCGACAACTCTGTGCGGTTTTATGTACATCGTCAACTCGTTTTGGGATTTTCTGCACCTCTGTAGGCGCACGACCGTCAAATTCACTAGACCCAAGATTGAGCCTCTAAACCCCGGCTCCTTAGGCTGCGAGTCAACCTCGGGTCAGACCCGAGGTGCAGAATTTACTCTAAGTAGCTAGGGGCGGAAGCGTGAGTAGGTGGGACCTAACCTAGCTCCAGATGCCATGTCAAAATAGCGAGAAAAGCTGGACTAGGAAGGGAGGATGGGAGATACGAGTGTAGGGTGTTATCCTCTCTAAGAGCTGACCTAGCTAGGATATACTAACAAATATACTCTAACTAGGAGATGGATATACCGTAATTGTTAGGATGTGACTAGTTGCGGAGAACTTAGACAAAATTTTATGGGTGTGTGCCACTGAAAACATAAAATGGGGGGTAGGACCAGGGCCCGAGATTGGTTTTGGGGCACCCTTAGGAATCAGGTTAGAATGACAATTTCACCCTGATTTGTAAGGGTGCCAGGGGCAAATCCGGTCCAAAAACACTCTTTTACCCTTACAAAGTTTATGTTCTCGAAAGTGTAACACTTTCTAAAATGTCTTATTGTGAAAGCGCAGCAGCTTGTACGCAGCACAAGAAGGCAGCGTCAAAGCGCTACACGCCCCTCTTCAACTACAAAAAGTGGTTGTTCGGCCATTTGGCCTCAACCACATTTTCATATTCAAAAGTTCAGTTTTGCCCGTCAGTTTTCAAAGCTCCGAACCCTTCCCTGCTTTCATTCTCTCTCAAGTCTCCTAATAGACATTTTCAACCACAACCTGGTGGTGATAGCTCCCAACAATGACAACCGTGACGGGGATACGAATACTACCGCCCGTCCTTTTTCCGACTCCGGAAAAAAACCGGGGGAACCCGACCGTCGCGGAAAGAAGAAGGTCAACAATTCTGTTGACCCTCCTCCTACTGTCGAAATGCTCCTCTAAGGAGAGCCGAGTGGCACCCCTCCGTCTCCTGCGCCTGGTCCAAGTCAGCGGCGCATAGAGCGAGAGCAGCCCCCCGCCCCACGCGCAGCTGGCGAGAAAATGCCAGACGTGGCTGACATCATGCCGGCCGCGTCTGACTTGCCGCCTGGCTTCGGCACGCGCCTGCTCAGGTGACACCCACCCCAGCTCCGACCTTCCCAACCTTCTCCCCGGACCGATAGCAGCATTTCTGGTGTTGTTACAACAGCAGGCGGCCGTAACCCAATCCGTTTCCAACGCTGATATGAATACTTCTGCAAAAACGGAAAAGATGCACGAAGCTTCTCCCGCTCCGACTCGCCCCGCGAAAGACACCCCACCACGCCGACACACCACCCAACCCCGCACCAGAGATTCCTGAAGACGCACATGAAGACAACAACAACAACGACAGTGAAAATGGTGAGGCCCCTATCGCTTCCCATTTTCCTATTTCCCTCGAGCACCTCCCTCCTCTCCCCGCGTCTACTCCGGCCGTAGTTGCAGCTTCCTTCAACCGCAAAGGCGTCCGCAAGCAGGCCGAGGTTTTTGAGGCCCTGCTTGCTTACCTTAAGCATGCCGACTTCAAGGCGCGCCACGGTGATGTCGACGGCGCCCTCAACCACCTCGCTCAAGGCCAAGCGCTCATCATGAAACGCTTCGAGGTGCTGCAGGTGGCCGACGCCGCTAGATTTGACATGCCGACCGCTACCAGCTGTACTACGCCAAGTCCATTCTGACTTCCCGCCCATTCAAGCAAGCGGCGGCCGACGTGGCGGCGGCCAAATGGGTGCTTAGTCCCTACGCTCGCGTCGCTCGCGGTGACACGCGGGAGAGTGCCCCGTTCACCTCCAAGGCTGCTGTTCCCACTGCCTGCGGCACCAGGGGCTTCAAGGGCACCTGCTTCCGCTGCGAGCAGCTTGGACACATGGCTAGTGCCTGCCCTTCGGGTGGTCATGGGGGCCAAGGCCCTGCCCCCGTGGTGTAAGGTGGCACGGAGGGCTTCTGCCCGGCAGCTTGGCCTATGGAAAGGGCAGTTGTGTGGCACTAAGGAGTGCATGGCCAAGGGCCAGCGCCTAGGAGGGGTAGGACCAGGGGACCTAAGACCGGGGGGTCCGCTCACTTGTCCTAGACAAAGGGATAGTAGCACGAGGCACTTGTGTTTGTGGAAAGGCTTGAAGGCCATTGATGTATGTTTTGGTTGCTAATGGATTTCTCTGCTTTTTAATATTGGATTGTTTGGCACCGGGAGATGGAAAGCTTCTTAAAGAAGAGGAACAAAAAAGAGGGGGGCTAGGGGGGCGGAGGGGGCCATGCAATGCCTCGGTACGAAGCCGGATCCTTGCCCACCCAATCCCGATGAGGGAGGACGCAGCGTCATAGATAATATTACACGTGGACGTGTGTTAATTTTATACAAAGAACAAGGAAGAATAGAGCAAGGGACCTAAGGAGATAGAGAGGGAACACAAGAGAGAGAGAGAGAGAGAGAGAGAGAGAGAGAGAGAGAGAGAGAGAGAGAGAGAGAGAGAGAGAGAGAGCCCATGGTATATTATGCTCTCCCACCCATCCTAGAGTTCAATATTTAGTTTCGAGTTGAGTTCTTCCTCGGGTTCCTGCAGTGGCGCTCGCGAGAGCGAGAGAGAGAGAGAGCGAGAGAGAGAGAGAGAGACAGAGAGAGAGAGAGAGAGAGAGAGAGAGAGAGAGAGAGAGAGAGAGAGAGAGGGAGAGAGAGAGAGAGAGAGAGAGAGAGAGAGAGAGAGAGAGAGAGAGAGAGAGAGAGAGAGAGAGAGCCCATTAATGCTCTCCCACCCATCCTAGAGTTCATTATTTAGTTTCGAGTTGAGTTCTTCCTCGGGTTCCTGCAGTGGCGCTTGCGAGAGCGAGAGAGAGAGAGCGAGAGAGAGAGAGAGAGAGAGAGAGAGAGAGAGAGAGAGAGAGAGAGAGAGAGAGAGAGAGAGAGAGAGAAGGAGAGAGAGAGAGAGAGAGAGAGAGAGAGAGAGAGAGAGAGAGAGAGAGAGAGAGAGAGAGAGAGAGAGAGAGAGAGAGAGAGGGATCCCATGGTATATAATGCCCTCCCACCCATCCTAGAGTTCATTATTTAGTTTCGAGTTGAGTTCTTCCTCGGGTTCCTGCAGCGGCGCTCGCGCCGGCGGCCTTCGGGACAGGTATCCACTCCAAAACCAGGGACATTACAGCATACAAGCATGCCTCCACGTGAGGCTACAACCTAGCAAACAGCCTATGGCTACGGCGCCACCCACAGCGCACAATGGCGGGGACCTGGCCTACACGCCAGACTACCGCCCACCTACTACACCTCCAACGCCGACTGTGGGACAAGTGTTATAATCACAATAGGCTTAGATGTGCCTATAATGAGAGATAGAGAGCACAGTCGGATTTCCGTCAGACGGCTTCAAATATAGATAAGGATCTGGTCACTGAGTCAAACGGTGATCTGTAATTTGGATCTGGAGCGCGTTGATGTCGTTTATCAGCAGCAAGTTGAATCATGAAATTTGATGAAGATTTGACGACGCTATGGCGGTTTGACTGGCAGGAGGTAAAAACAGCCACTATAGTCTTAGGAGTACAAACTTAGCAAGAAGAGTTCGAGAGGGAGATGGTTCTCAGCCTCTACATACCCCAAGAGCCGAGGTCCAGGTTAGTGGTACACCACCACAGAGTCCCCAACCATGAAGAGTCTCGAAACCAACCCTCCAAGGGGCTACACCAAGTGAAATGTAACACTACACGAAGTAACGTTACTATTTTCACTATTTAATATTTATCCGCGTCCCTTGGGCTTGAAATCTTGAGCTCTTGTTCTTGGATCTGCAAGATAAATTCTTCTTGAGTTGATGGGGGCTTGCTGCACACACCTGCGACACGATGGACACTTCACACTCGACAAAATAGAAAAAACACATGCGACACACAAACGACGACTTGACATGCGAGTTGTAGAAACTCGCTAATGTCTTGACCGACACAAACCACATTGTGATACACCATTCAAACACACACACAAGCACTGGATAGCAATGACATAGACTCACAATTCATTCCATGCCATGCATGCACACACACAAACAAGGACGACAAGCCGAGTGCAAGCCATAGGGTTGCACCAACAAACTCCCCCTCGGATTGTTGGCCTTAGAATCTGCTCCCCTTAGTTCAGAGCCATCCCAGCAAGCTTGCAACACTTCCAATGCTGCTGCTCAACCAGCCGCTTGGTCATCATATTAGCTGGCTGCGCCGTCGTCTTCACGTAGTGCAACTCCACTTCACCCGCGGTTACCATGCTCCTCACCCAATGCCACTTCACCTTCATGTGCTTGGTAAGGCCATGAAGAACGGGGTTCTTAGCCAATGCAATAGCACCCTGTCTATCACAGTAGAGTGGGGTAGGTCCTTGCTTCTCCTCCCCCAATTCAGCTAGCAAACGCCGCTGCCACACAACCTCTCTTATGGCACGGAAGAGTGCCATGTATTCGGACTCCACCGAGCTCAATGCTTGGTCCACTTGCTTCTTGCTCTCCCAAGCTGTTGGCCCTCCACCAACACAGCAGATGAAGCCTCCCACACTTGTCATGTCCTCTGGTTCTGATGCCCAAGATGCATCAGAGAAGGCGGTGAGAAAGAGCCTCCCGCGTTCGACTCCATCCGCCCCCTTTTGACACCTTTGTGCCGCCGCGGAGTATTGCAGTCCAACAGTTGCTGTTTGGCCAAGGTACTTGGCCACTCTCTCTCCACCTGCTACCTGCTCTTCATTAGGGCATTGGACAATCCTAGCCAGCTGCCCGGTAGCAAAGGCTGCATCCGGCCTTGTGTGAACGGCCGCATACATGAGGCTGCCCACCAAGGAGTGAAAACGGCGCCTCTCCTCTTCACTAACACTTTACTCCGCTGGTCCTTTCACACACTTGAACCCCGAGGGAAGAGGAGTAGCCACATGACCTTCACTCTTCCCAAAGTTTGCAGCCAATGCATCCAAGTACTTCTTTTGATGCACTCGCATCCACCGCTTCTCCACATCTCGCTCAATGTGAAGCCCAAGGTAGTAGTTGACGTCACCAAGGGTCTTGCACTTGAACTTGTCTTGAAGCTTCAGCATCACCTCCTTCACAAGGTCAGAGGAGGGTGAGAATATGAGGATGTCATCCACATAAACCACCATGAAGCTCCTCTGCTCCCCCTCGCCAAGCATGAACAAGGATTAATCCGCCGATGAGGGAGTGAAGCCGATCGCCTCCAAGACTTCCCGCAGCTTGATGTACCATTGCCTAGGGGCTTGCTTGAGGCCATAGAGTGCTTTCTTTAGCTTCCACACTCTGCCACTCCCATCATTGTACCCCTCTGGCTGCTCCATGTAGGTTTCTTCCTCCAAAACGCCGTTGAGGAAGGCCGTTACTATATCCATTTGCTTCACCACCCATCCTTTGATGGCCGCCGCGGCGAAGAGGGTTCGAAGGGTTGTACCCTTCACCACAGGGGCATACACTTCATTGTAGTCCTTCTTCTCTTGCTGCTGATACCCCTTGGCTACAAGTCTGCTCTTGTAGCACTCGATGTTGCCGTCGGCGTCGGTCTTGCGCTGGAAGAGCCACTTGGAAGAGATCGCCTTACGCCCCGGAGGTAGGTTCACCAAGTCAAACGTGTCGTTCTCGATGATGCTCCCCATCTCTTCATCTGAGGCCTTCTTCCACTCCTTCCCATTGGGGCCCTCCCAAGCCTCCTTGGGATTTGTAGGTTCCCCCGGCATCTCGACCGGAGAGAAGAAGGCAAAGGCGCACTCCTCGCTTTCATCTTCCGCATCATCGCCTAGCATGAGAGCCGAACCGGTCAAGGTTGAGTTGGCTGGTCCTCCAAGCCGATCATAGCTCAACCTATTAGGGGGCTGAGTCCTCCTTCTCCCCCTTCCTTCCTCCTCTGCTGCAGGGACTTGAATGCTCTCATGGCGTTGCGGTAAATCTGGTCGGTTCCCACGAGCACTTGTAGCACGAGGCGGAAGTGACGGTGCACGCTCATCACCTTGCTGCTCTTCCTCCTCCTCCTCATCCCCATTCATTTGAGGAGATTGCCTCGTGACTGTGCTGCTGCTATTCAGCTCCAAGGGCAGCTCCACATGCTCCAAGCCGTTACTCTTCACCTCTCCAAGCCGCACACCAATCTTCGCTTGGTTCTCCGCCTTCCACTCCTTGTACGGTAACTTCTCCATGAACTTGCAATCTCTGCTCACCAAGAACTTCTTGGTAAATGGGTCCCATAGAAGCCATCCCTTGCTGTTTTGAGCCATGCCCAGGTGCACGGCCCATGTTGCCTTGGCATCAAGCTTGTTGTGCCGAAGTTTCTTAGGCACAAGTGCCATGCACATGCACCCGAACACCCGAAGCATATCCACCTTCGGCTTCCTTCCAATCCACTCCACATAGGGCACCCATTTGTCTTCTCCCACATGAGCCAAGGCTCTGTTCTTGGCCACACAAGCATGCCGCACCGCATCCGGCCAAAAGTAATTGGGAAGACCGGCTTCAATGAGAAGTCCCCGAGCCGTCTCCGTGAGTGTCCGATTCGCACGCTCGGCGATGCCGTTCATTGCAGGAGAGTAGGGCATGGTAAGAGAGTGCCTTATGCCCTGCTTCTTCAGCCAAGTTGAGAAATCCTTGCTCAGGAACTCTCCCCCACGGTCAGTGCGAATCGCCTTCACAAGTCGGTCTTGTTGCCGCTCCACCATCGGCAACCAATCGGTCTTCACCATTTCAGCTAGATCACTCTTCTTCGGCATCACATACACCCAAGTCATGCGAGTATAGACGTCCACAATGGTGAGGAAGTACTCAGCTCCAGCAGCTCCAAGCTTCAAGGGGCCCACCACATCCATCACCACCTCATCAAGTGGTGCCTTCGCCGTTGTCTCCGAGCTATGGAACGGGTAGCGGGTGAACTTGGCTTGCATGCATGTTGGACAGTCAAGCACCTCATTGGGCTCCCCCTTGACACGTATCCCACTGACCATCTCTTGCTTAACTATCTGCTGCAAAATGGGCAATGCCACATGCCCCATTCGCCGATGCAAGGTCAGCCAATCACACTCTCCCGTAGCGGAAGTCGGGTTGGAGAAAGCGGCACTCGCAATCGTGCCCCACAAGCTCTCTCCTTTCTCCTTTGCCGCTGCTGCTTTGCTGATCTTAGGCTTATCCTCCTCATTTCCACCACCTTTGGCTGCTGCACCATTCTCCTTGGGTTCACACGCCTTGCTGGTCTCTCCAAGGTTGCACTCCTTCGAGTCACTCTTGGTGTCACTTTGTTTTCCGTGATCACCGCCACCAACCGCTTCACTCTTGGTGCTGACGCTTGCTGCCACTTGCCTCCCCTTAGGCATGGGGACCACTGGGATTTGCCACATCTCTTTGTAGATGTCCCTGTCCTCATGAAGGTCCCAAAGCTTCCGCTCACCAAGCCTCGCGGTATATGTTTTCGAACCCTTGGAAGATGTGTCCATGCCGGCCTTTTGCAAACGCCGAACTGAGATCAGGTTGGCTGCTAGGTTGGGCACCCAAAGCACGTTCTTGAGGCCCACCATCTTCCCATCAGCACCCTTGAACATGGCCTTGCCCATGCCTTTCACCTCTGCTCGCTGCCCCAAAGCCGATGTAACATGCTTGACCGGCGACGGTTCGAGTTCGGTGAGCAAGTCCGCACGAGGTGTCATGCTATAGGTGGCGCCGCTATCGATCACCCAAAAGTCCAGAGAGTGAAGGGTGACCTTTCCGACAGTAGCTGGCTCCTCAAAGCCTTCCACACCTCCTGCTGCAGCTGCCGCTTGCGTGGAGACAAAGAAGAATTGGCCCGGGTATCGATCTTCACTCGAGTCCTTGTCGTAGTCTCCACCTTTCATGCTTGCCGCTTCGCCTCCACGGCCACCACGGCCTCCACGACCTCTGCCTCTTCCTCCCCTTGCTCCTCTGCCCTCTTGGTCTTGAGAGGGGGTCCAGCCATCAGGTAGTTTGAAGCAATCTCTCCACATGTGGCCGGTCTTGTGGCAAAAGTGGCATTCGCCATCAAATCGACCGCGCCCACGCCCGTAGCCATTGTTGTTGCTGCCATATCCTCCATTACCACGGCCTCCATTGAAGTTTCTGCTGCCAAATCTGCCTCCTCGCCCTTTGCCCCTTCCACGGCCATGCCCACGGCCCATGCTTGCAACTCCGGCACCATCGGGACCCGCCAATTCGCGACGGCGGAAATCTTCTTGTAAGATTTCCCGCTTCACATCTTCGAGTGAGAGACGGGGCAGATCTCGATTTAGGTTGATGATGAGCGAGGACCATGAGTCCGGAAGTAAGGCCAGCAGCTTGTTCTTCTTTTGAAGGTCACTGTAGTTCAGATCAGCTCCTTCGAGCCGTGTCAACAAGTCGAAGAATTTCTGCACTCCTTCCTCCACCGGTTCGCCTTCGTCAATTCGAAGTGCCGCCATTTGCCGCTCCAAAACCACAGCCACCGCCGCTGTTGCAGGAGCGTGTACCCCCTTGAGAGCAGCCCATGCCTTTGGTCCCTTTGCTGGTTCACGCTGAAAAGGCTTGATGTGACGGATTTGGCTGCTCCCCAACGCTTGCCCAAGTAGAAGGTAGCCTTGTGCGCTCTTCCGCACCCACGGGCTCTTCTCCGGGTCGTTCTCGAGGCGCTTCTCCGTTCCTTCCATCACCTCCAGCAGATCATAATGGTCAAAGATGTTCTCCATCTTGAAGGACCACTCAGCAAAGTTGTCACCGTTGAACTTGTCAAGGCCAAACACTCTAGGCTCATCCCTAGAGGGTCCAAGGCTAGGTTGCACCGGAGCAACGGGTGGATGTTGGTGTTGACCTTGTGCTTGGGCGTCTTCTCTGCCTCCAGCACCTCTGCCAACCCCTTCCTCAGGTCTAGGCATGGTCGAGACGGCTCCAAGGGGCTCTGATACCACTTGTTATAATCACAATAGGCTTAGATGTGCCTATAATGAGAGATAGAGAGCACAGTCGGATTTCCGTCTGACGGCTTCAAATATAGATAAGGATCTGGTCACTGAGTCAAACGGTGATCTGTAATTTGGATCTGGAGCGCGTTGATGTCGTCTATCAGCAGCAAGTTGAATCATGAAATTTGATGAAGATTTGACGACGCTATGGCGGTTTGACTGGCAGGAGGTAAAAACAGCCACTATAGTCTTAGGAGTACAAACTTAGCAAGAAGAGTTCGAGAGGGAGATGGTTCTCAGCCTCTACGTACCCCAAGAGCCGAGGTCCAGGTTGGTGTTACACCACCACAGAGTCCCCAACCATGAAGAGTCTCGAAACCAACCCTCCAAGGGGCTACACCAAGTGAAATGTAACACTACACGAAGTAACGTTACTATTTTCACTATTTAATATTTATCCGCGTCCCTTGGGCTTGAAATCTTGAGCTCTTGTTCTTGGATCTGCAAGATAAATTCTTCTTGAGTTGATGGGGGCTTGCTGCACACACCTGCGACACGATGGACACTTCACACTCGACAAAATAGAAAAAACACATGCGACACACAAACGACGACTTGACATGCGAGTTGTAGAAACTCGCTAATGTCTTGACCGACACAAACCACATTGTGATACACCATTCAAACACACACACAAGCACTGGATAGCAATGACATAGACTCACAATTCATTCCATGCCATGCATGCACACACACAAACAAGGACGACAAGCTGAGTGCAAGCCATAGGGTTGCACCAACAACAAGGACCCCGGCCCGACTCTCCAAAGCCCGAAGCACCGCCGCGCAAGCGGCCAAGATCGCCGGGCGCTGATTCGCTACGAGCGACCGATTCAACTCATCAACAGCGCGAGGAGCAGGATCCAGCTCCCCCGCCTCTGCTCCTGGCGGCAACCCATAGGCCAGCCAGCAGAGGAGTAGCGACGCAGCCTCATCGCGCGTCGCTGCTGGCGGCGAGACATCGCAGGCCGCCATGACCGACCCGCCTCAGGTTTTCGGGGAGGTACCTACAGCGGCGGTGGGCGGAGACAGTCCAGCACCTCCGCCACCGCGCCAATACATGCGACGACGCCGGCCATCGCCTCAACTGGCGAGAACGCCTGCGGCGGCGTCAGATGAACCGGTGGACGAGGAAGCGGCGGCAGGTCGCCGAGCGCAGCCGTTGATGTCGGCAGCATACCCCGCCCCGCCCGCAAACCCGACCCCTGAGGACGACCGGAGAGAGGCGGAAAGCGGTCCCTTTGTCTTCCGGGCAGCACGGACTGAGGTGACCCTGCCCGAGAGCCCGCCGCGGCGCCCCCGTGGGGACGCTTCGTTGGACAAAACGGCAATGACGGGGGCCCCGCGGACACGCCCTGACCCGATACGATGTCGTGTCCGACAGCGGCTGGTGGTCCCGCTGGCGACCTTGGAGGAGGCAGAGGAGGCGGATGGAGGACCCTGGGGGGAGAGGAGCGGGGACCGCCGGAGAACGGCGTCGACGGAGGGGGAGCCGAGGGGGCCAGAAGGGGCAACGGCGGAAGGGGCGACGGCGGAAGCCGAGACGGAGAAGGAAACGACGACGGCTGAGCTGGCGACATGGAAGACCGGCGACGCAGGGAGCGATCCATGGGACTTCCCCCGAAACCCTGTCGTACAATCGCGGGTGCGGGCGCAGGCGACGGTGGAGAACACGCGACCCGGTCGCCAACAGCGGGCCGAGGCAGCCGCAGAAGCTGCTCGAGAGCGCTCGCGATCGCTGCCACCTGGACCTGCTGTTGCCTAAACTCCAAGCGCAACTGGGACGTTGGCGACAGAGCCCGCGAGACGCCGGAAGGAGAATCCACCGGCGACGGGGACGCTTCCACCTCGCGTAGGGGCAGGCGCGAGGGGGAGAAGAGCAACCCCTGCATCATCTCTCGCGCAGCCGGAAAGAAGCAGAGCCCCGCACACGCGAGCCACAGCCCTTGCAGGTACAACCGCGGCCCGGAGGGGAGAGCGGGGTAGAACCGCAACCCGAGGACACAGAGGAACAAGGGGCGGACAAGGACTCGGGCGAGCGTCGACAGGCACAGCAACCTTCCTCGGCGTCGCCACGCGTCTACAACGCGAACAACGGCGCCGGGGAACAACCCCAGCCGCTGCAGCACCCAACGCTAGCAGAGAGAAGGGGACGGAAGCAGGCAGACGCAGGGGGACGGATCGAGGGGTGGAAAAATGGCTAAGTGCTGATATTCCAGTTGCAGACACACCAGGAGGATGAGCTACGCGGGGAGCAGCGGAAGGGAACACGGAGGGAGCTGATGATGAGGACGATGAAATTCAGCACGCAAACGACCCCACTTATACCCCTCCAATCGGGGTAAACTGGGAAGGCGCCCCAGACGAGGGAGGACTCCCCCGCCCGAGACGCAAATGTGCGGCCCGGCCAATCCAACCGGCGAGCCGCCACATCCAACACCCGCCGCGGCTCGGCAGTCACCTGCAGACCAACCCCTGCAGCACGGGCACAATCCCCTCTGGCGTTGGCGAAGAACGACAAACTTTTCGCCAAAGTGTGCGAGTGGGACATGAGTGTGCTCCGCGACTCCAGGCTCCCACCCCTGGCACGTTGCCTACCGCGCGAAATCCTCGCGGAGTTTGCGTCCTGCCTACTGACACCACTGCTGCACCTTGCGCATAACAGGGACAGCAGAGGAGGTTGGCGCCTGTTACTCCTTCTCCCTCGCCTGACCCTCGCGACTACGTCGACGAGGAAGCCGGTTTGGGACGGAATGCTGCGACGCTGTCGCACATTCGCCACTGGCGCCTGGGAGTCACTGTAGGACGAGGCCGTGACCTCGATTTCACAACCACGACCCCCACGCCACGCGAACGACACCGCCGGGCATTCAGCCCGAGCGAAAACACTCACAAAGCGCGGGAACCCGCGGAAGGCCCTCCAAGCCCTGGAATCCACCCCGGTGTGCGAACCCACCCTAGAGACACTCAACGCCCTCCGAGACAAACACCCCGCCACCGAACACGCCCTCCCCAACTGGGCGACATTCGCAAGCACAACACCCACTGACGCCGTTCCAGCGCTGCACCCGCCGCGTCTCAACATCACACCACGGGAGCTCAAAGCCATACTACGACGCAGCCCGAATGGGGTTGGGGCGGGGCCCAGCGGAATGTGCTTTGAACATCTGAGGGACGCCACGGCGTCGAACGCTGACGTCCTGAATCTGCTCACAGAAGTGACGAACGCGGCACTCGCAGGGCAAGTGCCGCTTGAGGCAGCAGACCTCCTCACCGCCTCGAGATTACTGGCATTCACCAAGCCCGACGGCAGCACCAGGCCCATCGCCATCGGCGAGTGCCTACTACGCCTCTTCGGCAAGGCCAACCTGCACCTCACGACGGCCCTGGCCCAAGCCCACTTCGCGCCCCTGCAGTTCGGAGTGGCGATGAAGGGAGGGGGCGAAACGGCGGTGCACGCAACAAGAACCCACCTCGAACAGCACCCCGAACACCTGCTCCTCCAGGTGGACTTCTCCAACGCGTTTAACACTGTCGAACGCATTGCTTTCTTCCGCGCCCTACGCAACAGCCCGCTCAAGGGCTTGCTGCCACTGACCCGCCTCTCCTATGGAAGGCCATCGAGCCTGCTGCTCGACCACGCACTCGGCGCTGAACCGCTCATCAGCGAGCGGGGCGTACGGCAAGGCGACCCGCTGGGCCCCATGCTGTTTGCCCTCGTCCTCCACCCGGCGTTGAGCATGACAGCAGAGGAGTACCCAGACGTCCTCCTCCTAGCATACGCCGACGACGTGACCATCATCGGCCCGCCGCCGGCATGCGCAGCCGCCTTCTATGCCCTCACGGGACGGGCGGCTGAGGTCGGACTCATCTGCAACGCCAGCAAGTGGGCAGCGTGGTCACCCGGACCGGTGGATCCCACGCTCATCCCCGCTGGAGTACCCCTCACCCATGACGCAATCAAGGCCCTGGGCAGCCCCATCGGCACCACCCACGGATGCGGGGACATCATCCGCCGCACGCTCG
The DNA here is from genome assembly GCA_027943415.1 of Closterium sp. NIES-67. Classification (NCBI taxonomy): domain Eukaryota; kingdom Viridiplantae; phylum Streptophyta; class Zygnematophyceae; order Desmidiales; family Closteriaceae; genus Closterium; species Closterium sp. NIES-67. The sequence goes on along the minus strand of BQMB01001274.1, from coordinate 293,773 downwards.
GAAAAGCGGCAGCGGCGCTCCCTCTGGTAGAGCAACTGCACCCGCAAGTCGCGCTGCTGCTCCTCACCCGCTGCATCACGAGGAGGGCATCCTACCTCCTCCGCACCACCCCCACCGACCTCCTCCCCCCCGAGGAATGGACGCAGTGGGGGAAGTCCCTGCTGGAAGCGGCGCTCAAGTCATGCGAGCTCCAGCAGCCACGGGACGCTGAGGGCCGAGATCTCCTCTGGCGACAGGCGACTCTGCCGATCACCATAGGAGGCCTCGGCCTCATTGACCCTGCCATGGAAGCAGCTACAGCTACCTGGCCTCCGCACTCCAGGCAGGTGACCTCCTCCGCTCCATGGAACCCCCTGACTCTTCACCCCTTGCCGACCTCCTCCACCTCCTCACTCCGCCCTTCACCGCCCAAACGCCCCTACACCACCTGCTCCGCAGCCTGGAAGCGGCACTCCCCGAAACAGCGCAGTCAACACTCACCCGCCCGCGCGACGAACCTGGCGCCAAGCTCCAGCATGCCCTAGCACTGGAGGTACACGGGGCCAGGCACGCACGGCTAGTGGTAGACTCCAGACACATACCACTCAACCCCCTCCTGGGTCACACCCAACGCCTCCTCTCTATGCTCGGGCCAGGGGCAGCGGACTGGCTGGTCGCCATCCCCTTCTCCCCGGACCTAAGCATGAGCAAGGGGCAATTTGCCATGGCCCTAGCCTTCCGCATGGGCCTGCAGCACTCCCTACCCGGCAAATGCAACTGCCGGAAAAAGCATGAGATACCAGACAACCGGCTGCCCAACCACATGCTACGATGCACCCTGGGTGGGGGTCCAAAGCGGACCCACGACGCACTCGTGAACCTCGGGATGCGACTGGCCCGAGAATCCCACTTCGTGGCCCACATGGAATCCACGCTCTACTTACCCGAAACTGCCCAACGCCGCGCCGACATCACCCTCCGATGCCCGGACTCAGGCGCGGTATGGGTTTGTGACGTCACAGTCATCGACCCCGTCTCAACCCGCGACCCAACAGCACGAAAGGGGACTGGGTGGATGGCGGCAGAGATGCAGGGCAAGAAGTGGGACCTTTACGACGAACGACTAACCTTCGTGAAGGTGTTGGGAGTTGCCACCAAGACATATGGCTGCTGCTCCCCCGACACACTCGAGTTCCTCCGAGTACTGGCTGCCCTCTCAGCCCGCCGGAACCATCAGGCCGACGAAAAGTCGGCGGTGGCAAAGAAGGTACTGCATAGCTACCACCAGAGATGGTCCATCACCCTCCAGTGGCAGCAGGCAATCACCCTTCATGCGAAAATTGGCCAGGCGACAGGCCAGGCTTTCAGCCATGACCGCCCCCTAGACGAACCCCTTACCTGGGGAGAACTAGAAGCCACCATTGAACCTACCTGCGACAGGTGGCCCAGGCAGCAGTAGGATGCTCGGGAGCCCTAGGACATACATTGCCCTATTTGTACCCCTGTACCCTTTATAATCATAATAAAGGACCGCTTGAGAGAGAGAGAGAGAGAGAGAGAGAGAGAGAGAGAGAGAGAGAGAGAGAGAGAGAGAGAGAGAGAGAGAGAGAGAGAGAGAGGGAGAGAGAGAGAGAGAGAGAGAGAGGGAGAGAGAGAGAGAGAGAGAGAGAGAGAGAGAGAGAGAGAGAGAGAGAGGGAGAGAGAGAGAGAAAGAGAGAGAGAGAGAGAGAGAGAGAGAGCGAGTGAGAGAGAGAGAGAGAGAGAGATAGAGAGAGAGAGAGAGAGAGAGAGAGAGAGAGAGAGAGAGAGAGAGAGAGAGAGAGAGAGAGAGGGAGAGAGAGAGAGAGCAAGAGCGAGAGAGCAACTGGTGAGAAAGGGAGCGCGAGATCAAACCCGCCATAATGTACAGCCGCAAGTGAGGGTCAAAGGAATAATTCGGGCCAGGACACGGTCGTTGGGTTGGGGCGGTGAGAGCCTATGATCAAAGCGTGCTCGCTAATACCATTTTCCCACATGGTTCGTGGCCCAATGCAGGCACCGAGGCTCTCGGGATGACTCCCATCAGGACCCTTTCGAGTAAGCAGTTACCGACGCCGAATTCACGATAATGCGTGGGCGACTCAAGCGTGCATTCCCATGGTGGGCTTCGTGGTGTCCAAGCAGTTTGCTTGTCTGTCCTTGCAAAAGGCTATTGGCTCCCCTGGAAGTCGGAACCCCCCCAACCGTTTCACGTGCCCAGCTACAAGCATAAGCAGCAGCTCCTCCTGCTCAAATCCCCGGGCAAGGTGAACTCCACCATGAAAACATACGACCCATACTGGCAAAGGTTTCACACATTTTGCGAACGATTCAAGCTCGCCTTTCTGCCAGCTGCTGACACCACCCTCGCACTGCACCTGTTGCATGAGACCCAACAACAACCCACGTGGTCCATTGTACAGCTCACGTGCTTGGCAGTTACGCTTGCACATCAAATGATCGGCAAACCCTGTCCCGTCGCTGGCCCGTTCACAAGCCAAGTCCGTGACTATGCCCAACGCCACTGTCCCCGCCCCTCTCGGGTCAAGGAACCCGTCTCTCTTCACCAGGTCCACAGCATGGCTAGGGCTTATTTTTCCTCGTCTGAACCTGAAAAAAACCAAAAGGGCCTCATTCCCCTGCTAATGTATGTGGCATTCCTACGCTACTCGGACCTCGTAGCCATCACCTGGGAGGACATCCAATTCGAGGACAAAGTCAGGTGGATCCTGATCCCACGCTCCAAGACCAACCAGGAAGGTCGCGGGGTGTGGGCTCCCGTGGCTGCAAATCCTGGGCCTTTTGTCTAGTTCGCTGCACCCAGCAATTTACGCAACTGGCCAAAGACGGGCCCCTCACCCCAGGCCCATTGATCCGTGTATTCGATCGTCACGCCAAGGCATCTCTGAACGACGAAGCTCCTTCATATACGACAACGCATCTGGTGCAAGGAGGTGTTCGCAAAGATCGGCCTAAGCGATCAGCTCCTCGTACCCACCAGGGCACGCGTTAACATGGTGATTTACCCTGTCCGCTCTGATTTTCACGGTGATTGGTGCACGCTACCCTGTTTTTTCAGACTTCACAAATGTTTTACCCCTGCATTTTCACTGCAGAGCTATGTTTCACCCTATGAATTCTAGAGTAGCCTTGCCCCACGCCCTGTGTGCGAAGGGCGACCCTACATTTTCCCTGGACCAGCGAGTACTGTATGTCAAACCCCCTAGACCGCCTGTATCATCGATACCTACGAGAATTGGGTGGGGCATTTGCTGGCCAGCCAGCTAGCCAGCCCCCTTGGAGTAGCCAGCCTGGCTGCGAGTGTGTGGCACTGCAAGTGTGCTGGTGAGCATCGGGAACGATTGGCGGGCCAGCAACGAAAAATGCGGGATACCCTTCGCCTGGCCAGTGCCAGGCATGTTTGGCTGTGACGTTCACCAGGTTCCGCTGCCCTTCGCGAGCGTTCACAGTACTGGCATACAGTGATGTTTGTGCTGATGTGATGCACAGCCAAGTGCCATGTCGCCAAGGAATGTTGACAGCCTGGCAGCAGTTCGAGGTGATGCGTCGGCTTGGTGCACACTGCGTTTCAATTCAAAACTTCAAGTCGGATGAACAGAAATCCTAACCCTGTCCAGAAAGAGTGACACTTGAAAACACCCTGTAAAAATCAGGGCAGCCTTTCACAATACCCTGATGCCAAAGGGTAGGGTGTGGGGGCGACCCTGACTAGAAAGGCTTCCCTAAAACTTAGCTAGAGCCCTGGAACCCTCTCTTTCCGAAAGGGGGCGACCACGATGGCTGCAAACACCGGCATCCAAGAGCGCCTGTTCAAACGCCTTGGCAGGTGGCGTAGCTCTGAGCCAAAGAGATGTATGTCACCATCGCCACCAACGACCTTATCCGACCGTCTCATCGACTTCACCAGGTGGAGACGGCCCCTTCACCCCCGCTGCACCACCAGGCTCTCATACATCAACCCGCGCGTCAGGGGCAGCAATTGGTTTTGGGGCACCCTTAGGAATCAGGGTAATCTTATGATTTCACCATGATTTGTAGGGGTCCTAGGGGAAAATTCGGCCTCAAATCACCTTTTTACCCTTACAAAATCAGGGTCTACTCCAAAAAATGGCCGCTGGCAAGGGTAATCAGGGTGAAATGCCCTTCAAACCCTATCCCTGTCGCTCGTCACATGTCTCAGGGTACGTTCCGCGCTCAGGGCAAGCCTCAAGGCAGAGCCTCGGGGCATCAGTTCGGGGCTTCCGCCCCTATCGTTACGGCAACGAACCCCCCTCGTGACTGTACATTGCGAGCGGCCTGATTGGTCTCGCGAAAGCTGCGACAACATGCGGCGTCAAGTTCGGTCGACCTGCAAATCGTCGGCCGGTTGGCATCGTGGACCCGAAGCCTCGGGTCTTCCGACTTCGGGGCATCTGAGTCCGCCTCGAGGCTTGCCCCGAGCGCGGAACGTACCCTCAGGGAAACCCATGAGCAATGAAGACAATGTCATTGCAAGTAAAGAAGGAAGCTTTCTCAATATTAGGGTATACTCCAAAAGTGGCCGTTGGCAAGGGTAATCTGTCAACTTATACATATTATCTATGTAGAAGTTATAGGCTAGACTGAGGTATGCTTCTAGTGAGTACAACCAACTAGTATTTGTTCTAGGTTTCCACTTCTAGTAATCATTCGTTCTCACTTTGACATGGTATCACGCATAGGTTAGCATCCCCCACCTACCGCTTCCGCCCGTACCCTAGCTAGGCCACGTCGCGCCTCCTAGCCCCGTCGCGCCTCCTAGCCACGTCGCCCCCCTCCTGGGCCACGTCGCGCCACCCTAGCCCCGTCGCGCCACCCTAGCCCTGTCGCGCCCCTCCTGGGCCCCGTCGCGCCTCCTAGCCCCGTCGCGCCCCTCCTGGGCCCCGTCGTGCCACCCTAGCCCCGTCGCGCCACCCTAGCCCCGTCGCGCCCTGCCTAGCCTCGTCGCGCCCGCTCGGCCTCGTCGCGCCCTGCCTGGCTCCGTCGCGCCCGCATGGCCCCGTCGCGCCCTGCCTGGCCCCGTCGCGCCCTGCCTGGCTCCGTCGCGCCCTGCCTGGCCCCGTCGCGCCCGCTCGGCCCCGTCGCGCCCTGCCTGGCTCCGTCGCGCCCGCCTGGCCCCGTCGCGCCCTGCCTAGCCCCGTCGCACCCTGCCTGGCCCCGTCGCGCCTGCCTGGCCCCGCCGCGCCACCCTGGCCCCGTCGCGCCCGCTCGGCCCCGTCGCGCCCTGCCTGGCTCCGTCGCGCCCGCCTGGCCCCGTCGCGCCCTGCCTAGCCCCGTCGCGCCCTGGACCCGTCGTGCCTGCCTGGCCCCGCCGCGCCTCCCTGGCCCTGCCGCGCCTGCCTGGCCCCGCCGCGGCTGCCTGGCCCCGGTGCACCTGCCTGGCCCTGACGCGCCTGCCTGGCCCCGTCGCGCCCTGCCTGGCCCCGTCGCGCCTGCCAGGCCCCGCCGCACCTGCCTGGCCCCGCCGCGCCTGCGTGGCCCCGCAGCGCCTCCCTGGCCCTGCTGCGCCTGCCTGGCCCCCGCCGCGCCTCCCTGGCCCCGCCGCGCCTCCCTGGCCCCGCCGCGTCTGCCTGGCCCCGCCGCGCCTCCCTGGCCCGGCCGCGCCTGCCTGGCCCCGCCGCGCCTGCCTGGCCCTGCCGCGCCTGCCTGGCCCCGCCGCGCCTGCCTGGCCCCTCCCGCGCCTGCCTGGCCCCGCCAGCACCTGCCTAGCCCCACCGCACCTGCCTGGCCCCTTTGCCCCGGCTCGTCCTGCCGTGCCGCCTCGGGCTCCGTCTCCTCTGCTCGCCCGTGCTGAGGCGCTTCGCGGCCGCCGTGCTGGAGGGGGCTGTCGCTGTGTTCCTGTGGAGCTGTGCCGCTGACCCTGCACGATGGCAGACTTCGTGCTCCGACTGGACGCCGAGGGCCATGCGGTTGACTTCGCCGCCTGGCTCTCCGCCGCCACCTTACAGGTCAGCGCCAGGATGGCCACTCTTTGGTTGTCCATGTCGACGGCTTGCTCCCCCGCCCCCCCGCACCTGCTCCCCTCCCTGCTGATCCCTCCTCTGATGACCTTGAGACCTTCTCTACTGCTGCGCTTGCCCGTGCGGTCTGGGACTCCCGCGATGCAGTCGCTCAGGTTGCCATTAGCCACGCCCTCCCTGTCTCTGAGCGCTCGCGTTTTGCTACTATTGAGACGGCCAAAGCTTACTTAGACGCTGTTATTGCCCGCTATTCCACACCCGCGTCTGCTTCTGTTGGTCGCCTGCTCTTCCCTATGCTTTTCCCAGACCTTGCAGCTTTCCCTACCGTCGCAGACTTTGCCACTCACCTGCGTGCCCTAGAGACCCGCTATCGCACTGCCAGCACTGCCGCCCAGCTCACTGCGCTCCCCCCCCCCTTCTGCATGACGCTCTATTTTATCGCCATGCGCCTGCCAGACCGCCTCGCTAGTGCTCGCGATCACTTTCTTAGCCAGCACCCGGGTGACCTCACTCTCACTGCCTTTGTCGACACCCTCACCGAGATCGAAACTCGCCAGCGCACTATCGCTCAGTCGAGCGGTGCGCCGGCAGTTTCTATCTTTCACGGTTGTGCCCCCTCCCAGTGTGTGTTCACTGACGTTTCGGCTGCGGTCGCCTCGGCGGCCCCTCTCACCGAGACGGCTGGTGCGGTCCACCCGCAGCAGCGCTCGCGCCGCGGTGGCCGTGGTCGCCAGGGGGGTAGGGGTGGTGGTGGCAGTAGTGGTGGTGACGGTAGTCCGCCTGCGGGAACTACCACTGGTGGGCAGGAGCAGCAGCCCCAGCCGCAGCAGGAGCAGCCCCAGCCGCAGCCGCCGCCCCAGCTGCAGTCACCGTCCCAGCAGCAGTCGCCGCAGCAGTGGGCCCGTCTCCCGCCTGGTTGGCCCGGCACCTCTGGAGGTAGTGGCTGTGGTGGCGGCCCGCGCAGCTTGGCGTCTACCGGCGGCTCCGGTGCTGTCACCTGCCAGTACCAGCTTCCGACCGGGCCTCTTCGCGGCACTCTGTGCCGCCGCCCGCACCCGACCGCCCGCTCTTTCCGCCGCCTCGACGATCTCTTTCGTCGTCGCTTTGGCCCGGCTCCGGACCTCCCCGACTGGCACAGCCTGCTCCGCCAAGGCGTGCCGATCTTTGAGTTAGACATGGATCACATAGGTGCTGCTTTGCATACTTTGTATGCTGACGCTTCTAGTGTTGATGGATCTTACTACCATGTGTACTCTAGTTTAGGTGTTTCACCCTTGTGTAGCTTAGCTTCCCCTGCTGCGACAGGCGTAGGACTGCCTAGGTTGCCTAGTCTAGTCGCTGCACCGGCTCCGTCCGCGGCCTCCGCCACTGCGTCGCTGTCCTTCACTCTTGACTCTGGTGCTTCTGCCTGCTTCTTCCGCGACCGTTCCACGCTCACGCCGCTTGCTGCACCTGCTGTTGTCTCTCTCGCTGACCCCTCTGCGGGTCCGGTCGTCGCGCGCAGTTCTACGTCCCTTCCCTGTCCGGCAGTTCCCTCGGGCTCCCTTACTGGCCTCCACGTTCCCTCGTTCTCCAGGAACCTGGTTGGTGTCGGCTGTCTCCAGGACCTCGGCGTCACCACCACGTTCCCCGGGCACGAGCGGTTCGCTGTCTGTTCTGAGGCTGTCTTAGGTTCCCCCCTTGCGACGTTCCCCCGGGACCAGGTGTCCGGTCTGTTCACCCTCGACACCGCTTCCCCCCGGTTGGTGCGTCCTCCCAGGTCGCTGCAGCTTGCGCGTGTCGGTCCCTCACTCACCCCTCCCTTCTCTGGCACCACCGCTTAGGTCACCCTGCTCTCCCACGTCTGCGTCACATGACCCAGCACGGTCTTGTCTTAGGTCTCCCCGCGTTGCTCCCTGCCCTTCCTCCCTCGACTGCGCCACCGTGCACGCCTTGCGTCGAGGGTCGGCTCCGCCGTGCTCCTCACTCCTCCTCGCTGCGTCCTGCTACCGCCCCCCTTCAGACCCTGCACCTGGACGTTTGGGGCCCTGCCCCCGTCCCCGGACCGCGCGGTGAGCACTACTTCCTTGTGCTCGTCGACGACTACACGCGCTACACCACGGTGTTTCCCTTGGAGCGGAAGGCCGACGTGCCCGACGTTCTTCTCCCGTGGGTTGTGGCTGCGCGTCTCCACCGCGGTCTCCCCGTATTGTGTCTCCACTCCGACCGTGGCGGCGAGTTCGCCTCTGGTCGGCTTGGACAGTTCTGTCGTGCGGAGGGCATCACCCAGTCGTACACGTTGCCGGACTCGCCACAGCAAAATGGGGTTGCTGAGCGCCGCATCGGCTTGGTCATGGAGGTCGCCCGTACCTCCATGATCCATGCCGATGCCCCCCATTTTCTGTGGCCATTCGCTGTTCGCTACGCTGCTCACCAGCTCAACCTGTGGCCACGCTCCCAGCGGCCGCAGGTTTCGCCGACCCTCCTTTGGACCGGGTCCCCCGGTGACGCGTTTGCGTTCCACGTCTAGGGCTGCCTTGCTCACGTTCGTGCCTCTGGCACGGACAAGCTCACTGCCCGCACTGTCCCCTGTGTCTTCCTCGGTTTCCCCCTGGACTCGTCTAACTGGCTTTTCTACCACCCGCCGTCTCACCGCTTCCTCCACTCTCGTGACGTCACCTTTGACGAGTCCGTCTCCTTCTACCGCCGCTTCCCTCACCGAGGTCTCCCAGTTGCCCCCCCCCTGTTCCTTGCTCCCTCTCCCCAGGTAGCCCCTGCCCCTCTCTCGCCTTGTCCTGCCCCGTCTGGTGTCTCTCACGTCACTCCCCTCCCGTCGGTTGTCCCCGTAGAGGAGTCTGCTGACTCTGGTGGTACCCCCGGTCCGTCCTTGCCGCGTCCCCCTTCCCCGGTGCCTCTGCCCCCACTGTCGCAGTCGCCGACCCCGCCGCCGCCGCCGCCGCCGTCGCTGCCGCAGCCGTCGCCGCTGTCGCCGCCGCCGCAGCCGTCGCCGCCACTGCCGCCACCGCTCTTGGCCCCTGGGGGTGCTGGTGTGGAGGAGGGTGTTCGTCCTGCGGCTTCTGGGGGTGCCACTGGTGTTGGAGGGGGTTCTCGCTCTGGGGGTGTTGGTTCTGGGGGTGCTGCTGTTGAGTGTTCTGCCGACGGTCGTTCCGCCTCTGCTGGTCCGAGAGTTCCGGCCCAGCCGTCGTTGCCGCCACAGCAGCCGTCGCCGCCGGTCTCTGCTCTCCGCCTGCTCGGCCTTCCCTCCCCGGACCGCGCGCCGGTGTCTCCCCCACCGCCTGCTGAGCTTCCTGTCTACGGTCCTGTGTTCCCGCCGCCGGACTCGTCTCCGGCCCGTCTTCCTTCTCGTTCCCCTCCTGTGTCTCCTCCGCTGTCCCCTCACCCTACACCTCCGTCTCACGTTTGGGCTCGCCGTCCCTCCCGTGCTCGTCCCGTCTCTCCTGTCCTGCCCACCCACCCTATGTTGCTCCGTTCCCGCTCGTCTCGTCCTCCCCTCCTCCCGTCCCCTCCTCCCTCGTCCCTTGCTGTTGCACCTCCTCCGTTCTCTGACTACCTCCGTGCTGCTCGTCCCCTTGTCCCTCGGGTCCTTGCCTCTCTTGTTACCGACCCTGCTGTTCCTGTCTCGCGCCTTGACGCGCTTGTCGCTGCTGTTGCTGACTTCGCCTCTACCTGCCGCCTTGACTACGCTACCGCTCTGGTCTCTGACCCTGCCCGTCCTCCGTCCGTCGGGGGTGCTCCTGCCCTTGGCAGTGACGTCCTAGAGGACAGGCAGTACGAGCTGGCTTTCCTTTCCGAGGCTGCTCCCCATCTCTGCTCCATGCTGTTAGTCCCTGAGGGTGACCCAGACGCCTTCGACATCCCGACCCCTCGCACCTACGCTGAGGCCACCTCGGGACCTTGGGCCTCTCAGTGGATAGCTGCCATGGAGCAGGAGATGGCATCTTGGAGGTCCACCGGCACTTACGTCGACGCAGTTCCCCCGCCTAGGGTGAACGTAGTCGATGGTCGGTGGCTCTTCAAGGTGAAGCGCCCCCCTGGAGAGCCGCCTGTCTTCAAGGCGCGCTACGTGGCCAGAGGTTTCAGTCAGCGCGAGGGGGTTGACTTCTTCCAGACCTTCGCCTCGACCCCGAAGATGACCACTCTTCGGGCGCTGCTACACGTAGCAGCACAGCGTGACTACGAGCTTCACTCCCACGACTTCTCTACTGCCTTTCTTCAGGGCAGCCTACACGAGCAGGTCTACCTGCGCCGACCACAGGGCTTCACTGGTACCTTCCCTCCTGGGACCCAGTGGCTTCTCAGGCGCCCGGTCTACGGCCTGCGTCAGGCTCCCCGCGAGTGGCACGACACGCTACGTGCCACGTTAGCAGACCTGCAGTTCTTTCCGTCCTCTGCTGACCCTTCACTGTTTGTGCGTTCCGGCCTGACTCCGTTCTACATCCTTGTCTACGTAGACGACCTGGTCTTCGCTACTGCTGACAGGGATGCACTGGCCTCTGTGAAGGCTGAGCTGCTGAAGAGACACACCTGCACTGACCTTGGAGAGCTGCGTCGCTATCTTGGCCTGCAGATCTCTAGGGACAGAGCAGCACGCACCATCACTCTGACCCAGTCACACTTGGTGCGTCAGGTCCTTCAGAGGTTCGGTCTTCAGTTCTCCTCCGCACAGCCCACACCTCTACCCGTAGACCATGGCCTCTCTGCTCCGGTTCCTGAGGAGCCAGTAGAGCCCAGTGGCCCCTACGCAGAGCTGGTGGGTTGCCTCATGTACCTGATGACTTGCACTCGCCCAGATCTCGCATACCCTCTTAGCATCCTGGCTCGCTTTGTGGCTACAGGCAGACACCGACCTCAGCACTGGTCTGCCGCTAAGAGGGTTTTGCGTTATCTTGCTAGTACATCAGGCATGGGGTTAGTGCTAGGAGGACGCAGGCCAGTGGTCCTTACTGGGCACACAGACGCTTCTTGGGCAGACGACTCTGAGACGCTCAGGTCGTCGCAGGGCTACTGTTTCAGCCTTGGCTCGGGTGCTATCTCTTGGAGATCCACTCGCTCGTCGTCTGTGGCTCAGTCTAGCTGTGAGGCTGAGATCTATGCTGGTGCCATGGCGGTACAGGAGCTCCGCTGGCTGACCTTCTTGCTCACAGACTTAGGTGAGCGGCCTAGCTCTGCCCCGATCCTGTACGCTGACAACGGGGCCATGATACTCCTGTGTCAGGAGCCTCGGCTTGAGGGCAGAGCGAAGCATATCCACCTGCGGTACTTCCTCCTGCGCGAGCTACAGCAGCGCCGCCAGGCCCGCGTAGTTCACTTGGCCTCAGGTGCCAACACAGCTGATATCTTTACTAAGGCGCTTGCGCCTAAAGATCATCAGCGGCACTGTGTACAGCTTGGTCTTGTTCCTGTAGCTGCTTCCCTGTTAGGATCATGATTGTGTACTCTCTATTATATATGCTTGTCAGACTGGCCTTGTGGCCTTACCTCCGGTGGCTGGACTAGTAGTGCCACCCTGGCTTGCTTCAGTTTTGGTTGTATTCTTGCTGACTGGTCTCCAGACCCCTGCCTCAGTGGTTGGACTAATAGTGCCGCCCTGAGCTGTTTGCTTCGTTTTTAGTTTCATCCCTTGTCTAGCCTAGGGGGTGTGTCAACTTATACATATTATCTATGTAGAAGTTATAGGCTAGACTGAGGTATGCTTCTAGTGAGTACAACCAACTAGTATTTGTTCTAGGTTTCCACTTCTAGTAATCATTCGTATCAAACAGTGAAATTGATGAATAGAGAGAGAGAGTACACAAACATATACCTAACTGTTGTACTCTCTAGAAGATGACCCTATACAGTCTATACAAGCATGATAACTAAACATGTTTGACACACCCCCTGGACTGCATAGGGGAATGTTCTAGACAAGCAGCTCAGGGTGGCACTACTAGTCCAGCCTCTGAGACAAGGGTCTAAAAGACCAGTCAGAAGGAGTACAGGCAAGGCAAGAACTAGTACAGGGCGGCACTACTAGTCCAACCACTGTAAGAGGACACAAGTCCAGTCTGAGTGTACACACAGATATATAGGACAGTACACAGTCAAGGCCCGAGTAAGTGAGAGACTACAGGAACCAGACCAAGCTGTACACAGTGCCGCTGATGATCTTTAGGCGCAAGCGCCTTCGTAAAGATATCAGCTGTGTTGGCACCGGAGGCTAAGTGTACTACGCGAGCCTGGCGACGCTGCTGTAGCTCACGCAGGAGGAAGTACCGCAGCTGGATGTGCTTCGCTCTGCCCTCGAGTCGAGGCTCCTGACACAGGAGGATCATGGCCCTGTTGTCAGCGTACAGGACCGGGGCAGAGCTAGGCCGCTCACCTAAGTCAGTGAGCAAGAAGGTCAGCCAGCGGAGCTCCTCTGCCGCCATGGCACCGGCGTAGATCTCGGCCTCACAGCTGGACTGGGCAACAGACGAAGAGCGGGTAGCTCTCCACGAGACAACACCTAAACCAAGGCTAAAGCAGTAGCCCTGGGAAGACCTGAGCGTCTCGGCGTCGTCTGCCCAAGAAGCGTCTGTGTGTCCAGTAAGGACCACTGGCCTGCGTCCGCCTAGCACTAACCCCATGCCCGATGTACTTGCAAGATAACGCAAAACCCTCTTAGCGGCAGACCAGTGCTGAGGTCGGTGCCTGCCTGTGGCCACGAAACGAGCCAGGATGCTGAGAGGGTATGCGAGATCTGGGCGAGTGCAAGTCATCAGGTACATGAGGCAACCCACTAGCTCAGCGTAAGGACCACTGGGATCTACCGACTCCTCAGGAACTGGAGCGGAGAGTCTGTGGTCCAGAGGAAGAGGGGTGGGCTGTGCGGAGGAGAACTGAAGGCCGAACCTCTGAAGGACCTGGCGCACCAAGTGTGACTGAGTCAGGGTGATGGTGCGCGCGGCTCTGTCCCTGGAGATCTGCAAGCCAAGGTAACGGCGCAGCTCTCCAAGGTCAGTGCAGGTGTGTCTCTTCAGCAGCTCTGCCTTCACGGAGGCCAGTGCGTCCCTGTCAGCAGTGGCAAAGACCAGGTCGTCTACGTAGACGAGGATGTAGAACGGAGTCGAGCCAGCACGAACGAAGAGCGAGGGGTCTGCAGAGGACGGAAAGAACTGCAGGTCAGCAAGGGTAGCACGCAAAGTGTCGTGCCACTCACGAGGCGCCTGGCGCAGGCCGTAGACTGGCCGCCGCAGAAGCCACTGGGTCCCAGGGGGGAAGGTGCCAGTAAAGCCCTGAGGGCGACGCAGGTAGACCTGCTCGTGAAGGCTGCCCTGAAGAAAGGCAGTGGAGAAGTCGAGGGAGTGAAGCTCGTAGTCACGCTGAGCCGCTACGTGTAGCAGCACCCGAAGAGTAGTCATCTTCGGGGTAGGAGCGAAAGTCTGAAAGAAGTCCACCCCCTCGCGCTGACTGAAGCCTCTAGCCACGTAGCGCGCCTTGAACACAGGCGGCTCTCCAGGAGGGCGCTTCACCTTGAAGAGCCAACGGCCATCGACCACGTTCACCCCAGGTGGGGGAACTGCGTCGACGAAGGTGCCGGTGGATCTCCAAGATGCCATCTCCTGCTCCATGGCAGCTATCCACTGAGAGGCCCAGGGTCCCGAAACCGCCTCAGCGTAAGTACGAGGGGTCGGGATGTCGAAAGCGTCTGGGTCACCCTCAGGGACTAGCAGCATGGAACAGAGATGGGGAGCAGCCTCGGACAGGAAAGCAAGCTCAAACTGGCGGTCCTCCAGGACGTCACTGCCGAGGGCAGGAGCACCCCCGACAGACGGAGGACAGGCAGGGTGAGAGACCAGAGCGGTGGCGTAGTCAAGGCGGCGGGTAGAGGCGAAGTCAGCGACCGCAGCGACGAGGGCGTCAAGACTCGACACGGGAACAGACGGGTCGGTAACGAGAGAGGCAAGGACCCGAGGAACAAGAGGACGAGCGGCACGAAAGGAGTCGGACAGAGGAGGAGACGCAACGACAAGAGAAGACGGAGGAGGAGACAGGAGGAGGGGAGGTCGAGACGCGTGGGAACGGAGCAACATAGGGTGAGAGCGCGGGACAGGGGAGACAGGACGAGCACGAGAGGGGCGGCGAGACCAGACGTGTGAGGGCGGCGTCGGGTCAGGAGACAGAGGAGGGGACACAGGAGGGGAACGAGGGGGAAGACGAGCCGGGGACGAGTCTGGCAGAGGGAACACGGGGCCGTAGACGGGAAGAGGGGGAGACGGCAGGAGAGGAACAGGCGCAGGGTCAGGAGACGGAAGGCCGAGCAGACGGAGGGCGGACACAGGCGGGGACTGCTGCTGCGGCGACACAACACCAACACCAGGGCCACAAGCTGCGCGACGGCTACCTCCCGAACCCTCCACACCTGCACCCCCAGAAGGGACACCCCCAGAGTCCACAAACGGCGGCAGCGACGACGGCGGCGGCGGCGGCGGCGGCTGCAGCGACGGCGGCGACGGCGGCGGCGGCGGAGACGACGGCTGCAACGGCGGCGGCGGTGGAGACGACGGCTGCAGCAGCTGCGGCGACGGCGGCTGCGGAGGCGGTGGAGGAGGAGACACCGGGGGAGGGACAGACGGCGAGGACTGCGCCGGAGGACTACCAGAGTCAGAAGACTCGTCGACCGGGACGACCGACGGGAGGGGGGTGACGTGAGACACACCAGAGGGGGCCGGACGGGGGGCGGGGGGGGGGGAGGGGCAGGGACCACCAGGGAGGGAGGAACCAGGAAAAGGGGGGGAGTAACCGGGGGACCACGGTGGGGAAAGCGGCGGTAGAAGGAGACGGACTCGTCAAAGGTGACGTCGCGAGAGTGAAAGAAGCGGTGAGACGGCGGGTGGTAGAAGTGCCAGTCGGACGCGTCAAGGGGGAAACCGAGGAAGACGCAGGGGAGGGTGCGGGCAGTGAGCTTGTCCGTGCCAGAGGCACGAACGTGAGCAAGGCAGCCCCAGACGCGGAACGCAGACGCGTCACCAGGGGACCCGGTCCACAGAAGGGTCGGCGAAACCTGCGGCCGCTGGGGGTGCGGCCACAGGTTAAGCTGGTGAGCGGCGTAGCGCACGGCGAACGGCCACAGAAAATGGGGTGCACCGGCGTGGATCATGGAGGTGCGAGCCACCTCCATGACCAAACCGATGCGTCGCTCAGCGACCCCATTCTGCTGCGGGGAGTCCGGCAGGGTAAACGTCTGGGTGATGCCCTCCGCACGACAGAAGCGACCAAGGACACCTGAGGCAAACTCGCCACCCCGGTCGGAGTGAAGGCGCAAGGCAGGGAGACCGCGGTGGACACGAGCTGAGACAAGCCAGGGGATGAGAACGTCAGGCACGTCGGCCTTCCGCTCCAGGGGGAAGACGGTGGTGTAGCGCGTGAAGTCGTCGACAAGCACTAGGAAGAAGCGCTCGCGACGCGGCCCATGGACCGGGGCTGGGCCCCAGACGTCCATGTGCAGAGTCTGCAGTGGTGCGGTGGTAGGGGGAAAAGAGGAGGAGTGAGGGGCACGGCGGAGCCGGCCCTCGACACAAGGCGTGCACGGTGGGGCGGGGGAGGAGGGAAACTCGGGGAACGAACCGGGGAGACCAAGGACGAGACCGTGCTGGGACATGTGACGCAGACGTGGGAGTGCAGGGTGACCAAGGCGGTGGTGCCAAAGGAGAGTCGGGTGAGTGAGGGACCGACAGGAGCACGCGGCTGCAACCTGGGTGGACGCAGCTACCGGGGGGGAAGACCCAGCCGGGGACGGCGCGGTGTCAAGTGTGAACAGGCCGGACACCGGGTCCCGGGGGAAAGTGGTAAGGGGGGCACCAGTGGCGGCCTCGGTACAGACAGCATACCGCTCGTGACCAGGGAACGTAGTGGTGACGCCAAGGTCCTGGAGGCAGCCGACACCAACTAGGTTCCTGGAGAACGAGGGGATATGCAGACCTGTGAGAGTGCCCGAAGGAACCGCCGGACAGGGAAGGGAGGTGGAACTGCGGGCAACGACGGGACCACCGGAGGGGTCAGCAAGAGTAACTGCAGCGGGAACAGGCAGCGGCGTCAGCGTCGTGGAGTCGCGGAAGAAACACCGGGAGGCGCCAGAGTCCAAGGTGAAGGAAAGCGCAGCAGTCGCGCGAGGCAGCAGTGAAGCGGTGGAAGCACCAAGGCTAAGCAAAGCAGGAGATCCTACGCCTGACGCAGCAGGGGAGTCTACGCTAGGCACCGCTACACTAGGCAACACGGGGTAATAAGAGGGAAGCACACTAGAGTCATCAGCATACATCACATGCAAGGCCGCGACAATGGCATCCATGTCCAAGTCAAAAATCCTAATGCTACGCCTAAGCAAGCTGTGCCAGTCCGGGAGGTCGGGCGCCGGGCCAAAGCGCTGGCGGAACAGGTCGTCCAGGCGACGAAAACAGCGAGGAGTAGAATGACCGATCTTACCGCAAACGAAGCCGCGGCGAGGACCGGTCTGGATCTGGTACTGACAGGGCCCGCCTCCAGAACCACCACCCGGTGCACCACCACGCGCACGACCACCACCAGCTCCAGGCCACCCAGGTGGGAGAGTACTCGCCTGCCTCGTCTGCGGCGGCTGCTGCGGCTGCTGCGAAGGCTGCGGCTGCGGCGACTGCTGCTGCTGCGGCTGCTGCAACTGTGGAGGCAGCGGGGCAGCTGGACCGGGCAGGGTCCCCACGTCCGCACCGGCACCGGACGACCCGCCTCCACCACTACCCCCACCCGCACCCCCGCCGCCTCCGCCGCTCCCAACCTTGGGGCGGCGGCCCTTCGCCGAGCGGGACTGCACTGCAGCAGCAGTCTCAGCCACAGCGACAGAGCCGTCGGAGAAGGTACACTGAGCGGGGGCACAACCCTGAAAGATAGGGATCGGTACTGTACCGCTCGCCAGGGCTATGGAGCGGTGACGAGTCTCTATGGCAGTCAGGGTGTCAACAAAGTCGGTGAGGGTGAGAGCAGCAGGGTGGATGCTAAGGAACTGGTCGCGGGCAGCGGCAAGGCGGTCAGGTAGGCGGGTGGCAAGGAGGTAGAGGGTAGAGGTCATGGGAGGCTGGTGGACTCTAAGCTGAGCATCAGTGCAGGCAGCGCGCCAGGCCTCATCTATCGAGCGCAGGTGGGCAGCGAGGTCAGAGACAGTGGGGAAAGACGCCAGGTCAGGAAAGAGCAGGGGAAGGATCAGGCGACCCACTGAGGCAGCAGGAGGGGTAGAATAGCGCTTGATGACAGCATCGAGGTAGGCCTGGGCGGTAGGAATGGTTCTAAAGCGAGGGCGCTCAGTGGGGGGGAGGGCATTGCTAATGGCGAGCTGAGCAAGGGCATCGCGGGAAAGCCAGACAGAGCGGGCAAGGGCAGCAGCGGCAGTGGACTGGCGCTCAGCGGGCGTGGGATCAGCGGGCAGCACAGCAGGGGGTCAGGGCAGGGGAGCATACCGTCTAGGTGTGCAGAAAGCGGGTGGCCGTCCTGCCGCTGGCCAGTGAGGTGGCGGCGAAGGTCAGCCAACCACGCCTCGAACTCCAGAGGCTGACCCTCAACATCAAAACGAAGCTCAGCAGCCATGAGGGGCAGTGGAGGACAGTGCAGTGCGGTGCAGTGCGATGCAGTGCGGTGCAGTGCGGTCCAGTGCGGTGCAGTGCGATGCAGTGCGGTGCAGTGCGGTCCAGTGCGGTGCAGTGCGGTCAGTGCGATCCAGTGAGGTGCAATGCGATGCAAGGCGGGGCAGGAAAGTGCAGGAGGGTGCAAAGTGGTGCGGGGAACGGGGGACAGTACCAGGAAGTATGGAGGGCCGGGGCAGGTGCGTCGGGGCCGGGCAGGCACGACAAGGCCGGGCGGCGGCGACGGGGCTGGGCGGCGGCGACGGGGCCGGGCGGCAGCGACAAGGCCGGGCGGCTGCGACGTGGCCGGGCGGCTGCGACGGGGCCGGGCGGCTGCGACGGGGCCGGGCGGCAGGGACGAGGCCGGGCCGGACACAGCAGGGCCGGGCAGGGGCGACGGGGCCGGGCGGCTGCGACGTGGCCGGGCGGCTGCGACGGGGCCGGGCGGCTGCGACGGGGCCGGGCGGCGGCGACGGGGCCGGGCGGCAGGGACGGGGCCCGGGCAGGCCACAGCAGGGCCGGGCAGGGGCGACGGGGCCGGGCGGGCGAGCAGGGGCCGGGCAGGTGCGACAGGGGCCGGGCAGCCGCGACAGGGGCCGGGCGGGCGCCACGCGGCCGATAGGCCGCGACGGGGCCGAGCAGGGGCGACGGGGCCGAGCAGGGGCGACGGGGATGGGTAGGGGCGCGACGGGGCCTGGAGGGGCGTTACCAAGCCCAGGTAGGGGCGCGACGGGGCCTGGGGGGAGCGCAATGGGGCCCGGGAGGGGCGCTACGGGGCCTGGGAGGAGCGCGACTGGGCTAGGGAGGGGCGCGACGGGGCCTGGAAGGAGCACAATGGGGCCCAGGAGGGGCGCTACGGGGCCTGGGAGGAGCGCGACGGGGCCCTGGAGGGGCGCTACCAGGCCCTGGAAGGGGCGCGACGGGGCCTGGAGGGGCGCTACGAAGCCCTGAAAGGGGCGCGACGGGGCCTGGAGGGGCGCTACGAAGCCCTGGAAGGGGCGCGACGGGGCCTGGGAGGAGCGCAATGGGGCCCAGGAGGGGCGCTACGAGGCCTGGGAGGAGCGCGACGGGGCCCAGAAAGGGGCGCAACGGGGCCCAGGAAGGGGCGCGACGGGGCTAGGGAGGGTCGCGACGGGGCTAGGGAGGGTCGCGACGGGGCTAGGAGCACGACGGGGCCCAGCTAGGGGGCGAGCGGAAGCGTGAGGGGGGGGGGGGGGGGATCCTACCTACGCGTGATACCATATCAAACAGTGAAATTGATGAATAGAGAGAGAGAGTACACAAACATTTACCTAACTGTTGTATTCTCTAGAAGATGACCCTATACAGTCTATACAAGCATGATAACTAAACATGTTTGACAATTCGTTCTCACTTTGACATAATCAGGGTGAAATACCCTTGAATTGCTGACCCCGGGGGGGACTCTCGCTGTACTGGGTTTCAGAGCCCCACCCTATTGCTCCGCTGACACAACAGCATACACTCCTGCAAAAACTCTGAAAAAATACTTCGACCTTTCAAGATAACGTGTTAAATCGGCGTCACCCTATTCCCAAACCATGAAAAAGGGCTGAATCAGCGTAAAAGCCTGATGTCTAGGGGCCTATACAGGCTCTAATTACATTAGGTCCTACTTCAGTGTAGATCCTACAATGTAGGAATACACCCTAAGTGGTTCTGTAAATTTCTTATGCCATACGCTTGTTCTGCAACCCAAAAAGTGCCTTGTCACCCTAACGAATGCTACTGCAATGATGGCCACGTGATGGGAGGAGCAGGTTGGTCGTAGAAGCTAAGAGCATTAATAATGTGCAGGAGGGAGGGGAGGGACTCAGTAACGGGGACAGATGGGAGGTTGGCCAGGACAGGGCAGTCATAGTCGATGGAGGGCACAAGCCAGGGGGACAGAGCAGCTATAAAGGAGTCCAGGTGTGGGGATAAGATGCCCTCCCAATCCGCCTGGATTCAAAACAGAGTGGAAGAGGCAGGGGAGAGAGTGAAGGCATGAGAAAGGGTGATTGCAAGAGGGTGTGAGGTAGTTGGTACGTGGAGTGAGACACCCAAGATCAAGGGCTGGGGTTGGACATGTGATAAGTAAAAAACAGGGCTAAGGAAGGAAAGGGGAGATAATGACAGGTCAACAGGACGAACGAAACCAAAATGGAGAGAAAGGGAGCAAGCTCAAAGTTACAAAGAAACAACATACTCCACCACAGTACCTGGAGTCCCCGAGGCACATGAGCTGTGACCTGCATGTCCGCTGCGAGGAAGAGCCCCAGCATGGTCACATACCCCACCATGGCTGTGCCGCGTGCCAGAGGCATGAAGTTATACCTGCGAAGAGACGTAAAGGACAGCGACAGAGAGACGTACATGTGGACAGCGAAAAGCGAAGACCGCGGGTCGGAAGAGCGAAGTAAAGTGGACCTCGCATACCAAGGGATGTGAGGGAGATCGCTATCACCCACATCCTCCCTCTTCTTCAGTCCACCCTCTCTTCCCCCCCCCTCCCCCCGCCCTCCCCAACTGACCCCACCAGCCCATTCCATGCCTAGCCTTCCCCTTCCCCCCAACCCATCTAAATCCACACCCCACACCCCCCCCACTTCCGTTTCGCTCTCCGCGCACCAGTAGAAGGCGAGGGAGAAGATGGCACGGTGAATGCGGTGGCGGTACTCTGCAAGGTTGCTGTCCCTCAGAGCAAAGTCCAGGTACGCTGTACAGAGCGCCTAGTGAGAGGTGACGTAGGTGGGGGGGGAGCAGGGGATGGTTTGAGACGTCTCAAAAGTGTGACTCGGACTGAGGTGTAAGTATGCTGCACAATGAGCCTGGTGGAACAGAGGGGAGGGGAGCGGGGGGGTTGAAGAAACAGAACTTTGGGTGAAGGATCGGCAAAATAGCCTCGTTCAAATACAACGCACAGGATGTGAGGGGAGGGGGGGTTGGGGGGGCGGGAAGCTAGAGAACGAGGGCATTCACTGGCAAGAAGGGCAGCAGCGACGAGAAACATGGTACCCACTGGCAAGCTGAAGAAGATAAAACTACTGTGGTGGGTACTCAGTACGTACTAAGAAGGACGGAGGGAGAGAAAAGGGAGAGAAAGAGGGGGAGAAGGTGCAGGGAGGAAAGCAGGAATACCTGATGAGGGGTTGCAGCACTCACCTTCCAGGCAGTTTCCATCTCGTGGTCGTATTCCTTCCACCGGGGAGGCGTGCCAGGTGTCTTGATGGCAAAGTCAAAATACGTGGGGCTGAGGACGGGGATGGGGGGATGAGGGGATGAGGTGAAGGTGGGGGGAGGAGAGGAGCCGAGGGTGACGAGGTGAAAAGGTGGGGAAGAGAGGGACGAAAAGGACAGAAAGGCTAGTCAATTACGTTTTCTCCGGCAAAACCGGCACGTGAATGCAGGAGGGGCGCTGGATTTCACATTACAATATTCAACAGCAAATGATTTAGGGGTAGAGGAAATGGGGAGCATGGCAGGATGGGGAGGGGCGGGCACTCACGTGCGAACCATGGTGAGGCGAGTGCCGTTCATCACAAAGCTGAGGGGAGCACGCAGGGGAGAATGCAGGGGAGCATGCAGGGGAGCATGCAGGGGAAAAGAGGCAGGGGGGCAAGAGAGGCTGGTTAAGGGTAATAGAAAAAGGATAGTGTGAGGTGGCACAGTGCAGGGCGGTACGGTCCAAGGTGGTAGTGATCCAAGGATAGAGGGAGTGTGAGGAGAAATGAAGGGAAGAGGAGCAAAGGGATGGCAGGCGAGAGAGGAGAGGGCGGTGTGTGTGTTAGTACCCGGGAGTGGCGGTGCTGTAGCAGGGAGTGACCACCCAGTAGTCCTCCCCTATCACTTTCCACAGCTCCTCTGCTGTTGTCGCTGCATCTATCTGCCCATGGCGGGACGAGGGGATGGCAAGTGGAGGTGATTTTAGGGATAAAAGTGTTGGGCATGTGGAGGGGAGTCAGGTGCTGCGACAAGTCTACCTGCCACCCATGGGCACTGACGCCATGGACGACGATGCCATGCCAAGCCATGCCATTCCACGCCTGTATGTGCCACCAATCATACATAACTACCACCCATGTCGTGCACCATATGCGCCATGGTAGAGGGCATACCAGCATCTCTCGTACCTGTTCACACACACCTACCACCCACTGCCTTCACCACCCATCACGTTGCCCACTGGCTTCCCTGCCTGAAAGCATAACAACCCCCAAACTTCCAAACCTCCAGCCCGATCTGAAAAGAAAGGCCAGTGCCGCTTTCCCCCTTTGTCTTCCCACCTGTGCCCTCATCTCCGGTGTGATTGTGACCGGCACATTGTAGCCGTTCCACACCCCATCCTGCACCATGCGCCCCTTCATGATGTCCAGCGCGCTGCCCCACCCCAACAGCACATGGGAGTGCAGGTAGGCAGGGGAAACATGGAGGCGGAGAGAGGATGTGATGGACAAGCAGTGAGGCACGCTGCGCTTCACCACCCCATCCTGCACCATGCGCCCCTTCATAATCTGCAGCGCCCTGCCTCACTCGTGCTACACATGGGGTTGGGGTAGACATGATCAAAACGCGATTGCAATTTAAATCGCATCGCATGCAGGTGCGATGTTTAAAAAAGCGATGCGATTTTAAATCGCATCGCGCGATTTATTTTCCAAAAAAAAAAATCGCACATCGCATTTTACCCGCGATGTATTAAAAAATCGCATGCGATATTTAATTAAATCGCGCAATGCGATTTAAATCGCATCGCGTTTTAAAACATAATTAAAAAACACCCCAAAAAAACAGGAAAAAAACATGGCTGCGGGGAAATTGACTCACGGGCAGTCGTAAGCTAGAGTGCAAATAACCAGTGTGGTTTCGTAGTGGGCTTCAGAGTGAGTTTCAGTGCAATATCGCGCGCGATTTTTAAAAAATCGCATATCGCATTTAAATCGCGTTTTTTAGCGCGATTAAAATGCGGTTTATATTAAATCGCGCGATATTAATTCATCGCATCGCGCGATGATTAAAAAAAAAAAAAAAAAAAAAAAAAAAAAAAACATCGCCATCGCAAGAACGCGATTGAATGCGATGCGATGCGATTTTTTTGGCCCATGTCTAGTTGGGGGTAGGGAAACACGGAGGCAGAGAGCTAAAGAGAGCGCACGTTAGAGAGGTATTTAAGTCACGTTGCACACACCGTACTGCACGACACGACACCACATCACAGCACAGCACACATGCACCATGCGCCCTTTCACGAAGTCTAGAGTGCCGAATCACATGCGTGAGGGGCGAAAATGGTGAGAGGGCATGTGTGGGGGGATAGGGCAGACTCGGAGACAGAGAAGGTGTGATGGAAAAGCATGTGACACACGCTGCGCGCAACACACCACATCACATCATGCATGTGATAACAATCGTCTTGTGAGACGTCCCAAAACCCGACTATTTCACACATCGCACACACTACTTGACATCATGTACCATGCACGCTTCGTTCACAAAGCAGGTCGTTCAGTTGAGAGTCACTTATGTGTCACCTGGGAGGAACCAAGGACGATGCATGTGCCATGTGGTGATACGGAAAACAGCGAGATAGTGAGGGAAGGTCACGGCAGTGTTACGAGAAGGAGGAGGGAGGGAGGCTGAACAAGAGGGAGGCTGCACAATAGGGAGGCTGTACAATAGGGAGGCTGTACAACAGGGAGGCTGTACAATAGGGAGGCTGTACAATCGGGAGGCTGAACACACAGGTTTGCTGCCAGGAGAATAAGAAAAGGTAGCAGCCAACTAGGCATTGATGCCAACACATGTTGTGTGGCATCATCATAAGATGTCTCTGAATGCGATCACATAAGTGCCAACACATGGGGCTGTGGGACAGAGCAACGACATGTGACATGGGGCACGCACCGGTCATAGACAAAGTAGTAGCGGCTGTTCTTCATCTGCCCCACCAGCATGGCTGTCACCGACCCAAAGCCCTCCTCAAACTCCTTGGCACTGGGGGGGAAGGAGGGAAGGCGGGCGCGGAAACGCACCTAAGTTTTGATGCGAGTTTTGAGGCACCTCAAACATTGTAGTGGCTGTTCTTCACTTGGGTGCCAACCAGCATGGCAGTCATTGAACCAAAGCCCTCCCAACACTCATCCCACCGTCCCTTACGATCAAATCCCTAAGACCCATTCCTCATGGCCCAAACCCCCCTTTCCCCTCCCCTCTCCCACCCTCTCTCCCCCTCCCCCATGCCCTACAACGCACGTGAGCTTGTCGATCCACACCACAGGGTCCACTGGCTCCCCCAGCTGTCGCCACTTCACCACGCGGTCGTAGATCTCCCGCCACCCGCCTATCACCTCCTCCTTCCCTCCCCCTTTCCTTGGCTCCGTCTCACGCTCCTGCCTCCTCCCACGCCCCCGGGATTGCTTCTCCTCCTCCTCCTCCTGCTGCTTGCTATGCCGTTCTTGGTCATTCCCTTCCGCCTGCCTTCCCCCCTCTTGCTCCGCCTGCTCCTGTTGCTGCAGCTGTTGTTGCCGTTGCTGTTTTCTTCGCCCACGTCTGCTGCCACTGCCGCTACCACCGCCAGCACCAGCAGCACCACCCGCGCCAGCACCACCTGCCGCCTCTCGCGCCCTCTCGTCCGCCATGCGCTGCCATGTGCGGCGCACCATGTCCCGAATGTCCATCATAGCCAGCCCCGCCATGCGGTACTGACGAGCCGTGCATAGGGGTGAGGAAGGGATGCAACAGGGGGGGTGGGGGTTGTGGGAGGGTGGTTGGGAGGACAAGGGGACGAGGGTGTTGTAATATATTATTATATACAACATGCATGACTAGAATAGGAGGTGTAGACATTTAATTTATTGGGGGGTTGTTGGTTGGGTTCACCAACCACAATTTGGTTGGTCAAGAAGATTGGATTTGGCCTTGGTCCTTTGGTTGGCACTTTCAAACCGAATGGTCCCAAGGCTCCACCAATCAGCAACCACCACACTTTGGGGTTGCTTCCCCTCCAAGCTACCTCTCCCATTGGCCACTATTGTAGCCAATAGGAATGCCTTCCCTTCCAACCTTTTCTTGCTCCTTGGTTGTACTGTACAGCCTCTTGGCTCCCTTTCTAGTTCATTATTTTCTCTCCAAAGTTGAGTTTTTTCAGTGGGGACGGGAAAGGAGCGCCGTGCGATACAGGGGTGTGAGACCGAAGAGACAGGAGGGGTTGGGTTCACAAGTACGGGGGAGGAATAGAGGAGGCAGGAGGAGAGGGTGGAGAGGAGGATGTGGCAGGCAAAGGAGGGCAAAGCAAAACGAACGCCATCTTGTGTAGACATGGGTATATCGCATCGCATCGCGTTTTATCGCATTTTGCGATTGCGATTTTTTTTTAATAAAAAATTGCAGCAATGCGATGCGATAGTATCGCGCGATTTTGTGATATCCCGCATTTATCGTGGATTTTTCAGCACGATAAAACGCGATATGCGATATTAAAATACCGCGCGCTATACATCCGCATATCGCGCTGCGGAAGTGCGCCAGAAAGGGGGGGGAAACATGGGCGCGGGCCCTGAACTTAGCAAAAAATAGGGTTCTCTCGTTGTAATGGCGTGAGGAAATTGCGCGCGGCTGTTTGGGGTTGGCGTAATTGACGGGGAGGTGTTTGTGAGGAGCTTGGAGAGGAAGGGTTGGAAATTCTAGTTGAAAAGGGGTGCAGTGCGGTTGAGGGAGGGGAGTTTTGGTTGGAGATTCAAATTTTGAAATGGGCGATGGTGGATGGAATGTGGTGGTGTGCGGTTAAAGGGATTTAGAGGGATGATTGAAATCTCGACCCCCACAAATTCATTTGGTTGAAAATCCAACCAATTTCCACCACGTCAACCGCACTAAATTCCTCCGCATTTACAGAATTCAACCCCTCTAACACGCTCTACATCGGAGAGGGGCCACAATATCTCATTCTTCCTCAACCTTCACTCACCTAATTCCTCGCGCACCTAGGAAAGCCAGCCTTGTCGTTCTGATTTTCTCCTCCGACCCCAAAACGCGATGCGATATTAAATCGCATCGCGCGATATATCGCATTTAAGGGTGCGATATTTTCTTACATCGCACCGTAAATCGCGATATGCGATTTCAAATTTTCGCATCACTGCGATATCACGCGCGATATGACAAAATGCGATGCGATATCGCGCGTGATATCGCAGCGATGCGAAATTTTGTGCCCAACGTCTCAAGAACCCATGTCAGCTCAGCTTACTTGCGCGTTTCCAAGCCTTCCTCTCCCCCACTCCGCCCCTCTCCCCATTATTTGTTGGACGCAACGAAATAAAGAATGGAAGAACAAGAGAACGGACACCTTGCCCTCACCGACTCATGAAGAGGAGAACGAGGTGGTCACTCACCCTGGCTAGCTGGCACCTGCCTCACCTGCCGCTTGTTTGCCCCTCACCTGCCGCTTGTTTGCCCCTCACCTGCCGCTTGTTTGCCCCTCACCAGCCGCTTGTTTGCCCCTCACCTGCTGCTTGTTTTTTGCCCCTCACTTGCCACTTGTTTGCCCCTCACCTGATGCTTGTTTGCCCCTCACCTGACGCTTGTTTGCCTCTCACCTGGCGCTTGTTTGGCAAGAAGCCCTGCCAGTCATATTTCACCAGCGAGCCGAGCTTCTCCGCTGCGAGCAGCAGCGAGCGCATGGGATTCGAGAATGTTACGCGGTAACCACCGTTCTCGGAGGGCGGCAGGCGCGCCACCTGCAGCAGCGGCTGCATCTCGTATCCGGGGAACAGCACCATCGGCGGCATGCGCTTGCTCCACCCCTCCTGTTGCAGGGAGGGTGTGTGTGGGTGGGAGTGACGAAAAAAGGGGGGACAAGAGAGGATGGGGCGAATTGAGGGTGACGGCGGCTATTGGCAGTGTTGGGTGTGATAGTGAGTGGAAATTCGTCGTTCAAACAAACAAGGCACCAGAACGCAACACAAAGCGCGGGATGGCATGCGAAGGCCAGGGAAGGGCACGACACGACACGAGGCAGTAGGGCACAAAATAGGCAAGGCAGAAAGGCAAGGCAGTGTGGCAAGGGAGAGTGAGTGACCTTGAAGTGGGGACTGAGCTCGTCGTCTATCTTGAGGGCTGACAATGGCCGATGCCTGCGCATGGCCACGTAGCACGTCAGCTCCCTCTGACTCGCAGTCATTGTGGGGGGGAGGAGACAGGGGCGGAAATGGAGGGAGACATGAATCAAGCGGGGGGTTGGATAGGGGGGGCAAACGGGATGTGAAATGGAGGGAGAAGAAGGCCAGGTTGAGGTTGGATAGCAGAGGCTAGAGAAGAGAAGACGCAGAGAGAACATGGAGAGGCATGGTGGTGTGTCTGGCAGGGCATTTCTGCTGGCACTGCACACACTAGCATATGGCACATTAGAGTTTGGGATGACGCCTGGTGTGGGATAGAGATGTACCTCGAAAAGATACGACATGCATGGGATAAGGAAAGAGAAACTTACTCAGTAGACACGTGAAAGGGGAAACGTAAGGCGTGAAACATGAAGCGCGACAAGTGAAACGTGAAAGGTGAGCGGTGAAGGATGAGGCCTGGCAGGCTGGGGTGCTGTGAGGCGTCTCAATCAAGATTCAAGACTCACCTGGTAGAAGGACTGGAACTGCTTGGTCCTGTCCTCGTCCGGGGGGAAGTTCAGCCCAAGTATCCTGTCGTACAGTTGCACCTGCCGGGGGGGGGGGGGGGAGCGGAGAGATGGAGGGGAGAGGGGACATCTGACTTGACTCACAACTTAAGGCCAAGCATGCCGCCGTACAAATGCACCTGGGAGGATGCGGAGAGGAAGGATGAGGGGAGCGGAGGAGGGGAGGATGATAGTGGTGTGACCTTTGGAACGACCCAAGAGTCTTCCAATCACCCACCACATTGACCAGCATTGATTTACAGCATTGCCTTGGATTGATTTGCGCATTGCCTTACAGCATTGACTCACAGCATTGATTTGCGCTGACTCACAGCATTGATTTGCGCTGACTCGCAGCATTGATTTGCGCTGACTCGCAGCATTGATCTGCGCTGACTCGCAGCATTGATCTGCGCTGACTCGCAGCATTGATCTGCGCTGACTCGCAGCATTGATCTGCGCTGACTCGCAGCATTGATCTGCGCTGACTCGCAGCATTGATCTGCGCTGACTCGCAGCATTGATCTGCGCTGACTCGCAGCATTGATCTGCGCTGACTCGCAGCATTGATCTGCGCTGACTCGCAGCATTGATCTGCGCTGACTCGTGCCCATCAAAGGCACCGACGTACCGCTTCAGAGAAGAGTCCAAGGGCGTGCACGGAGGAGGCCTCGATGTACCGCATGTCCAGGTCGTCCGGCACCAGCTGCAGGCCCTGCCGCGCCACTGCCAACGCAGTCCTGAAGGGGCGTGGGGTGTGGGGGCAGGGCCGAGGGGGGAGGGCGGGAGGGTTGGAGCATGCACGGAGGTTTAGGTGTCAATGTACAGCAGGTCCTGGTCGTTGCACACCAGCTGCAGGCCCTGCCGCGCTGCTGCCAGAGCGGTCCTGAGAGGTGTGGAGGTACGTTGGAAAAACCGCGGTTTGCCACACCTCTCCAGCCACACCGCCACCAACCTGCGGACCCCCCCATGGCATGCATAAACGCGGTATGCCTGCGGTTGCTGTTGCCGCATGTCTGCCTTGGCTCGGAGGAGCCCCTAAGAAGCACGTGCACACAAGGTTCTACACACGTCTATCCGTACCTGTGGTCCCCCAGTGCATGCTTGAACGCGCTGTACACGCGGTACGCCTGCGGGTGACGGGGGTCGATCCTGAACGCCTTGAGGTAGCTCTTCTCGGCGTCGCCCACGTGCCCCAGCTCGCGCTGCGACTGCGCGAGCTGCAGCCACACCTCCTTGTTGTTTCTGTCCCCCTCAAGTGCTTCTTGGAACGCCCCCACTGCCAAGTCGCAGTCGCCACCGGAGAGGTACGCCTGGCCCTGGTGCGGGGCGGAGGTGGGGGAAGACAGACAGGGCGATGGGGGAGACAGACATGTGGTGGGGGAAACGGGGGGAGGGAAGGGGGAGGGTGGGGGTGAGGGAGAAGGGGAGGAGCGGGTGGCCACTGCAAGTGGTTTCGCTTGGGCGTTCGGCAGGCAGAAAACCAAGCTGCACTGCACCACACCGCACTGTGCCGCACACCACGCGGCACTGCAGGTCCTGCAGTGGCGTCTCCCTTCATACTGCACGTGCGCGAGTGCGTGCGTGCGTGCAGTCACGAGAGGGCCTTCTTACACAGTTCCACTGGCTTCAGTGCCCTCATCGATCCACATGCACTCTGCCACGCCACCACCCACCACCATGGCACGCCCCCACCACCCCATGCTTCCTACCAGGTGGATGCGTGCGAAGGCGTTGGAGGGGTCTTCCTGGAGCACGTACTTGATGTCCCTCACCGCATCCCAGCTCGCCTTCGCCCTCATGTGCGCCATCGCTGGAGGGGGGGCCCGTCACATGCCGTGCCATGACATGACATGCCATGCCATGCAATGGCAATGGCACCACATCATGCGGTGCACCCGTTGCAATGAATGGTGTGAAGAATGCATGGAAGGGTGGCGCGGTGGGGTAGTGGATGTTATGACACATGCAAGATGCCGTAAGCCATGTCACAGCCTATACAACCGTGACACACGGATTCCCCCACACCACAGATTCATAGAGCACTACCCGCTCTCCCAACCCCAAACTTGGGTACTTGCTCTAGTGTGCGCACCCAAGGTGCAAAAAAATGGCGCTATTTACTTTTTTTTACCGTATAAAACGGGATTGTATAAAACGGCCGTTTAATACGATTAAAACGGTCAAAAGTGGTGTTTTCTGACTGGTGTAATATGGTCGTTTTTTTCATACCGCCGTAAAAAACGGAAGTTCGCTTTATATCGAGGAGGGTGAGGAAGAGGGCGACTAGAGCGAGGAAGGGGAGAACTAGGGCGGGGAGGAGGAGGACAATTAGGAGGAGGAGCAGAGCCGGAGTAGAGTCGGAGGACTAGGAGAAGGACAACTAGGAGGGTGAAGGAAGGGCGAGAAGGACAATGAAAGCAGGTCTAGGAGGACGAGGATGGTGTTTTAGATGCACGTAGGCTGTCGCCGCTCTGTTTCCCAGCGGTTTTTTAAAGCTAAGGGTGAAAAAAAAAAATGATGATGATGATGATGATGATAATAATAATAATAATAACAATAATAATAATAGTAATAATAGTAATAATAATAATAATAATAATAGTAATAATAGTAATAATAATAATAATAAGCGGGAAAAGAAACTCAAACAAAAAATCGGTCGAATTTGCATAAATCTGCTGTATAAAACGACCGTAAAAAACGGACCGTTTAAAACGGAAACCGTTTTTTTGCACCTTGTGCGCACCTCTCTCGTTGTATGCCTGCAGGTTGTCGGGCTCCAGCTCCACCACATGGTTCAGGTCCTCCACCGCCTGCCGGGGGTAATCGGGTGGAAGGGTCGTGGGGTGAGGGAGTGAGAGGGTGGTGGGGTGGTATGGAAAGTTTGAGTCGAGTCAACAGTCAGCTCCACCACATGGTGGGGGGGGGGGGGAGCATGCGATGGTGGTGCGATGAACAGGAAAGACATGGGTGCATGCTTACACTTGTCTCGTTTCACACTCCCACCCACACCTCTAAGCTCCCATGCGTGCATGCTAATATCCGCCCCATCTGTCCCATGCTTCCGCGATTGGGAGTCAAATGAACGCATCTCTCTGCTCTGGCACGGAATCAATGCCCTCACCTCACCTCTCATGTTCTGAGGCGCATCAGGCAGAAGCTCCCCTCCCTGCCCTGCCATGTGCTCACCCCATGCCTCCCCTTCTCCCCTTGCACCACCCCTCCTCACCGCTTGCATCACCTCTCACCCTTTGCGCCACCCCTCACCCCTTGTGCCACCTCTCACTCCCCCCATCACTCACCCCTCACCCCATGCCTGCCTCACCCCATGTGCCAGCCACCCCTCACCGCTTCGGCCTGCCCGTCTGCCATGCGCGCCTGCGCTCGCCGCCTCCACGCCTCTGTCATGCGCGGCTCTTCCTCGATCGCCTGATGGGGCACAGATGCCAGGTCACAGCACAGCACGGCACAGCATGGCACGGCACGGCACAGCACAGCACAGCACATCACATGAGCATTGAGAACACCATGAGAAAGTGGTGCTGCAAGCAAAGGGAAAGGACCAGAATCATTCTTTAAGCGTGCACACACCGGCTGTGCTTTGGCCGTTTCTCCTCACGCTTGGTAGCGTTAGGAGAACAACAGGACCTTATCAGGGCGCTTCCAAGGTGGAATTCTTGAAAAACGTACCGTACTGGAAATAGCTGCAATGCTCAGAACCCTGAGAGAGTTACGGCGAAACGAGCTGCATGGAAAACCAAAAACGAGAAGTTTGGCACTTTGAAGCGCCCTCAGGGAGTGAGCATGTGCTATGTTACACATGGCCACTGGGCAGGTTTGTGACGTCATCAGATTCGGCACGACACGTGATAGAACGAGTGGGGGTAAGAGCGGCGCGGCGGGCG
This sequence comes from Closterium sp. NIES-67, assembly GCA_027943415.1. Taxonomy (NCBI): domain Eukaryota; kingdom Viridiplantae; phylum Streptophyta; class Zygnematophyceae; order Desmidiales; family Closteriaceae; genus Closterium; species Closterium sp. NIES-67. The sequence continues at coordinate 262,593 of BQMB01001274.1, read as the reverse complement.
TTGTAAAGCTCAGGATTCCACAGAGTGCTCCTCTTTCCAGCTCCACACAAGCGCCCTCGCTGTACTTCACGCCACCTGCACCTCTCTACCCCTCTGCTGCACACAACCGTGTCAACCCCATTGCGCATGCATCCCTCGGGTCGGTGCAAGGACCGACCTTGGAGTAGTCCTCTATGGCCGTCTTGAGCTTGCCCCACAGCGCGTACGCCGTGCCCCTCCCGACCAGAGCAGCCGGCACCATTGCTCCCTGCTTAATCATCTGTTGGGGAGCGGGTGTGGGGAGAGGAGGGGGGAGGGGGGGGAGATGGGGGGACAAAGACAATGACAGGAGCGCATGGGGTTGGGAACCAAGGCAGGAGCCAGTAACAATGACCATCGAAAGGAGTTGGCAATGAAAAGGCAGGAGGGGAGGTGGGGAGGTGGACAAGCGGGACGGAGGAAGGAAATAGACAGGAGATGAGGCTGGTGTGCCCATTTGGCCAGTACTGGGGAAGGGGGTGCTTCATTTTGCGTGCTTGGAAATCGCTCTCAGCTCAAGCTACATGTGTGGAGGCTTCGAGGTGGAGAAGTTGGAGTCGGCCTTTGCGAGCACTCAAAGACAGGGTTGTGAGGCATCGTGGCCGCAGGCAAGGGCAGGAAAGGGCAGGCAAGGGCAGGCAAGGGCAGGCAAGGCCCGGGCAGGCAGTGAGGGGCAGTGAAGGGCAGTGAAGGAGACTCAAGGGCACTCACCGTTCCAAACATGTCGACTGCTTGCTCAAAGTTGCCAGTATTGACCTGAGGAGACCCAATGGGGGGGGTGGGGTTGGGAGGGGGAGTGGGGGGAAAGAAAGTGAAGGCAAGATGAAGGGGGCACGAATGGATGGAGGATAGGAGGGGGAAAAGCAGGACGGGGGATGCAAAAGAGGAGGAGAAAGAGAGGGCATGAGAGGGCGAGAGAGAGCATGGCACACATTGCACATTGCACAGTGAACGTTGCACAGTGCATAGCACACACTGCACACAGTCCACGGCACGTGCGGCCAATCTCACGGCATTTCAACGAGCCGGGTTCTGATTCCCCATGCCTCCTGTCTCACGCACCTGCTGCACAGCCAGCGCCAGCAGCATCTGCGCATTCCCGGACACAGGATCCGACCTCCCCCTCTCCTTCACCCCTTCCCCCCGGTTCCCCCTCCCCCTCCTCTCCTCCTCCTCCTTATCATCCTCCTCCTCCTCATCCCTCTGCCTCTTCTTACCCTCCCTCCAGCGCTTCTCCTTCTCCTTACCCCTCCCCATAGCGGATTCATCACCACTGGTTGTCTGTGCGCTCCGCCCCTTGCTCGCTTCGCCTCTCTTGGCCCCAGCCACACTCCCCTCGCCCTTCAATTCGCCACTTCCTCTTGCCGCGCCCTTCCCACCTCCGCCTTCCCTCCCCGCCCTCTCTGCTCCCCTTCTTGCTCCCTCACTCGCCCTCCTCCCCGCCTCCCTCCGATCTGCTATGGGTACCTCCTCCTCCCGTGCCTCTGCCTTATCTCCCTCCATACCCCTTTTCCTACTCCTGCGCCCCCTTCTGCTCCCCCCTCTAGAGCCCCCAGTGCTTCTGCCGGCAGCAGCAGCAGCAGACGCAGCAGCAGAAGAGCTGGCGTCAGCAGAAGCAGCAGCACCCCCTGAGTGCCTCTGCTTGCTGTGTGCCTTTTCTGCTGCTGGCGAGCCCAGCTGCAGACAGATGCTGGCGTCCAGCAGGGACGGGGGGAGGGGACGAGGCGAGCACGGCAGGAGAGGCAGGGGCGGGGAGGAGGAGGAGGAGGAGGAGGAAGGAGGGAAGACACCAGTGCACGGGATGCTGCTGCTGCTGCTGCTGCTGCTTCTTGAGCTGGCAGGAGGCGGTTTAGAGGGGAGTGGCTGCTGCAGCACTTGGAAAGGGGCGTCTGTATCGGCAAAGATGGAAAGCAACATCAGAATTCAGTAAACAGGAACCGGGCCGAGCTAGAGCAGGCGATTGGGGGGCGTAAGAAGAAACAATATCTTTCCTCGATCTGTGAGCAAGACATTGGCGTCTACAGAGGGAGTGAGGCACAAAACCCTGTCACTGGACCGTCTCTCTTCCTCTTTTCTTCCCTCCCCTCCCCTCCCCTCCCCTCCCCTAACCCTCCACCTCCTCCTCCCCCTCCCTCCCCCCTCCCTCCCCCTCTCCCTCTCTCCCTCCCTCCCTCCCTCCCTCCCTCTCTCCCTCCCTCCCCTCCCCTCCCCCCAGTGACCCGGTTCGTCTCTGCGACGACCTCACCACAATCGTCTTTCTCTCTCTCCCCTCCCGTCTCTGCGTGCCACCATTGCCCCAACCATCTGCGCAACAGGTAGTTGCACACTTGTCTAGTCTAAACCCACACCCCTCTCGCCCACTGCCATGCCTCGAGCACCTATCGCTCCAGTCATAGGTTCCCGTGCCATGCCATGCCATGCCATGCCATGCCATGCCGTGCCATGCCATGCCATGCCATACCATGCAATGCTGTGCCGTGCCGTGTCGTGCCATGCCATGCCGTGCCATGCCATGCCATGCCATGCCGTCCCATGCCGTGCCATGCCATGCCGTCCCATGCCATGCCATGCCGTGCCATGCCATGCCATGCCATGCCATCCCATGCCGTGCCATGCCATGCCATACCATGCCATGCCATGCCATGCCATGCCATGCCATGCCGTCCCATGCCGTGCCATGCCATGCCATACCATGCCGTGCCGTGCCATGCCATGCCATGCCATGCCATGCCGTGCCATGCCATGCCGTCCCATGCCATGCCGTGCCATGCCATGCCGTGCCATGCCATGCCATGCCCCGTGCCATGTCGTGCCGTGATATGCCGTGCCATGCCAGCCCATAGCTTGCCCACTCATCCTCACCTGTCTTCTGCAGCAGCAGCTTGGGGCACACGCTGTACCCACGGCTGCTGCTGCTGGCGGCAGCACGGGAAGCGGCGGGTGGGAGGAAGGGCGAGAGGGCAGCACTGGCGATGAGCTGTGGCTGAAAGCACGCGCCCTTGCCGCTCGTGCTGCGGTGGGGTGGGAGGGCAGGGCGAGGGGAGAGGGCGGACGGCGGATCGGGGTGTTTGGCTGGAATTGAGAGGAAGGAAGGGAGGAAGAGGGGGGTAAGACGGAGGGAGGAGGGGAGTCTGCGGCTGTACGCCCCATGTACACGTAGTAAACCCTGCTTTAAACCTCACCATACCCGCATTACACGTCAACTTATCCGCATTACACGTCACCATACCCGCATTACATGGCACCATGCCCGCACCACAGCTCACCACATCCGCGCATCTTCCCCCCGCCATGCGCGCAGCCCCTCAGTCGTCGCCAGCAGCGCCGCTACAGCCTCCGCCTTCTCCGCCTTGCTGCACGCGCGCGGCCCCGCGGGGGCGGAGCGGAGTGCGCCCCCCGCCGGAAATGCGCCACCCCCCGGGAATGCGCCACCCGGAAAACCAAGGCCAAACCCGGGGAGCGTAGCGGGGATGGCGCGGCCGGGCGGAGGGGTCACGTGGCAGGCGGAGAGATTAAGAGCGAGGCAGAAGAGATTAAGCGCGAGGGGTGACGCCATCATTGGTTGTCGATGGAGCTATGGGCGATTGATGGGAATAGAGACGACACTATGGGAACGGCGGATAGTACTATTTACTTTCGCAGCCTCACGCCGGAGACCTGGAGCAGCGGGAACGGCGGCGGGCGGCGGATACTACTAATGGAACTGTCGCAGCCGCGGGACGGGGAATATTAATCCAGGCGATGTTGTCGAGGATGACGACGAAACGCAGCGTGTGACAGTGGCGGTAACGTTACAGGACGGATCACGCCGCCGCGCCACGCGGCGACTCCATCGGCACCGCGACGGACAAGCGAAAGCGAGCGACGGCCGCCGCTTACGTGAGAACTTTACGAGGCGCAATAGCTTGCTGCCTTGGTACTACAACTGCATTACTGCGTGACTTCCGTGGTTGGAGTGGTCATTAGTCTGCCCCCGACTCCTCTACACAGACCAGTGAAGTTGAAGTGACCACCTGGTATGGCTGAGTGCGTTGTGGCTGTCGTGCTGGTGGCTGCCTCGGCTGATTGGGTAGCTTGGCTGGCTTGGCTTGGTTTGGTTGGTCTTGTCACAAGACTCGAGTGTTGCTGTTGCGGTGGTGGTGGGACGCTGGTCTTGTGGAATGAGCCGGTTATAAGCGTCTTCGGATCTCGGTAATACGCTGGTCTTCTATGTCCAACTGCAGACACCTTATAGGCATTTCTTACAAATGGAGTTGAAACGGCCAAGAAAAGCAACCCTATTGTGCCGTCTGCCCAGGATTATACTACCCACATGTAAAAACATGCGTTCTTATGGGATGGTCACGTTATGTCATAATTGTGAACTTTGGTGCAGGGTCTCAGATATCAGACGAAATCGGTCAGATGGTCTGATAATCAGACCTGTTTTTTCTCATTCATCTGAATTTTTGACGGGCTAAATTAATTCGTCTGATCGTCCAGATAAGCCATAACATTTCGTCTGAAAGTACAGACTAGGTGTAGACTTTCGTCTGAGAATTCAGATAGCGCGAATTTTTTCGTCTGATACATTCCTTGTCTCTCCAACACCCCCCCAACCGGCCAAGTCCCCGAGTGCCAGATACATTCCTCCCACACCCCTACACAACCTCCCTGTTTTGTTTCTGTAGGGCTGAGAAATGCCCTTAGGATCTTTCCAGAGACTAAGTCCCAGTTGTAAAAAGACTTGAGTAGTGCAGCGGAAGTTGAGGTAGTTGAACCCTTGTACTGGTATATGAGAACAAGTGATTGATTAAAAGAACAAGCATACAGCAATATATAGAAAGTAGGAAAGTAAAGCAGTTGTAGAATACAGTTGAAAGAGCGGTTATCGAGTCGCACAGCGACTCGATTGTCGCTTCGGTTACCATCTTTGCAGCTGTAACTGTCAGTCGCAACCTCCAGTTGCGACCCTTCGAGTTCTTTTGTGTTGTTTGTCCATCCCCTCGTGTAACCTCCGTTGACTCGCGTACCCGTTACGATCTTCCTCGAGTGTGGTGTTACACTTCAGAAACGCTTAAGTCCTTGAGGTATTTCCAACACTCCCCTTCGTTTCTGGAGTGTTCACGTGTTCAGATCCGGTGACGTTTGTCTGCCCAGTCAGCAGCATGCAGTAATCGAACTTTGCCTTCGCCAGTTTCTTCGTCAGGTAGTCTGCGGCCATTTCTGTCGTAGGGCAGTAACTGAGTTGAAGTCTCCCCTTCGCGATTTCATCCTTGACGAAGAAGTATCGCAGGGCGATGTGCTTGGTTCGGTTGGCGAAGCCGTCCTTGTTCGCGATTTTGATCGCAGATTGGTTGTCGCAGAGGAGTGAGAAGACGGGCAGGGTCGCAATCTTGGCTTCCTCGAGCAACTCTCGCAGCTAAAGTCCTTCCTTGGTCGTAGTGCAGAGGGCGAAATATTCTGCTTCAGCTGAAGATAGTGCGATTAGTTCCTGTTTGCTCGACTGCCAAGAGATAGTCCCGATAGGTTCCAGTCGGTAGATGTAGCCCGTTCTCGATCGTCGATTTTCCCTGTCTCCCGCGTGATCGGCGTCGACGTATCCGAGCAGTTGTACGGAAGATGTCGTTGCTTTACTGTAGGTAAGTCCGGTCGTCGGCGTAGAGACGAAGTAGAGTAGTGCCCGGTTTAGTTCTTCGAGATCTTCTTGTTCCGGCTGCTTCAGGTGCGTCGCCAGCTGGCTTGCGCTGTAGGATAGGTCAGGTCGGCAGGTTACTGCTGCGAATAGTAGGCAGCTGAGCTTCTGCTGATACTCCTGGATTTGCTTCGCGGGGACTTTTGTGGAGGTGTCGTTGTTGTTCCCGTAGCGGTAGGGAGTCGTGACTGTAGTTGGTGTTAGTCCGAACTTCTTTGCGATAACGACGTCGTACTTTCCAGCGTATAGGTAGAACGCCGAGTTGTCTTCGACGACATTCAGTCCCAGATACTGGGTCACTGTGTCGGACACCGTGAGTGTCAAGTCCCTTTTCAGCTCCCCTTCGAACCAGGTGGCGATGTCGGTAGTGGAACCGATATAGAGCAGGTCGTCGACGTATACGATGAGTAGAATATACTCTCTTCCCTTCTGCAGTCGGTACATGCCTTGGTCATGCGGCAGCTGTAGGAATCCGATTTTGACGAGGCGACCGTGAAGATGCTGCTGCCAGAGCCGCGGGGCTTGCTTGATCCCGTAAAGGGATTTTATCAGCTGGCATACTTTTGTGGGGTCGTCGATGAATCCGTGAGGCTGCTTGACGAAGATCTCGGCGTCCACAAGTGCGTACAGGAAAGCATTTGCGACGTCGATTTGGCGCAGTGGTAGTTTCTTCGTGGCCGCGACGGCGAGTAGGATGCGCAAGGAGGTGTGACGGGAGACTGGGGCGAATGTTTCTGTGTAGTCGGTTCCGTATCGTTGATCGAAGCCTCGTACGACCCATCGAGCTTTGAATCGTTCGATGGAGCCGTCCGCGTTGGTCTTGATACGGTACACCCATTTTCCCGAGAGAACGTTCTTCCCGTTGACGTTCGTTGCAGGTACCAGCTTCCATGTATTTCGGTCTTGCAAGGCTTTCAGTTCCTTTTCCATTGCCTCCTTCCATTTTGCCTTATGTTCCCCCCCCAGAGCTTGCGACAGAGTCGTTGGCTCTCGCGGAGATGGCGGCGGCGGGTGCTAGACGGAGACCCATAAGCCGAGGATTTGCAGTCCCATGGGTGTGTGTCGAGGGGAATTCTCATTCCCGGGATAGGCTGCTTCCTCACCATCTTCTGGATCAGGTAAGAAGTTGGGGCCGATGCGTTCTGAGATATTCGTGTCGACCGGGTGAGGTGTAGCGTAACCTTGGTCAGCGAAGTGGTAGATGGTGTCGAGGTTGTTGCTATCGAGAGGATTGTCTTCGTCGAGGGGAACATGTACGAAGCAATAAGGGAGTGGTCCGGCAGCTTCCGAAGCTCCAGGTACGTCTTCTTCGGCTGCGTCAACCTCGGCAGCACGGTCAGCGAAAGAGCGAAGGCCTGCGACACCGTCGGTGGGGTCGTGTGTGTTGGCGACGTTGTCCAGGTAATGCTGCAGCGTCACTCGTTCGTAGAATATCACATCACGTGATGCCACGGTATTTTTGTCTTGTATGTCGAGGATTTTCCATGCTTGAAAATGTTTTGCGATGCCGAGGTGTAGTCCCCATCGTGCTCGTTGAGTGAAGCGTCCTGCTCTGGCTGTGTGGGGTCTGTACTGTACCATGCAGCCGAAAACCCGAAGTAATTTTGTGCTGCCCCTTTTTCTTGTCCACAGCAGGTGCGGTGATGCGTTGTTGGGAAGCGAGGACGAGGATAGCAGGTTGTGCAGGTGGACTGCATGGGTCATCGCGTCTGGCCACAGTGCGTTGGGCAGTCTCATCCCCAGGAGCAGCTTTCACATCGTCGTCTGCAAGGTCCGGTTCATTCGTTCTGCGACCCCCTGTTGCTGGTGAGCGTAGGGCAGAGACACCAAGCGTCTGATTCCTCTTTCAGCCAAGTAGGTCCTGAAGCGTTGTGACTGGTATTCTAGTGCGCCGTCTGACTGGATGCTTTTGAGCTTCGTTCCTGATTCTCGTTCAGCGATGGGAAGCCACGTCTTGAAGGCTTCGAAGGCTTGGTCTCTCGTCTTGAGGTTGTAGTGCCAAACATATCTTGTTGCTGCATCGATGAACGTTATGACGTAGTTGAAGTCTGCTTCAGTGTCGTCGCGAGGCATGTTTAAGATGTCGCTGTAAACCTTTTCCATCGGTGCGTATGCGGGTGCGCTTGGATTGTGATGTGACGGAAAAGGTTGGTGTTGAAGATCTGCTTCGGGGCATGTGAAGCATCGTGCGCGAGGTTGTCGAAGTTCCTGTCCGCTTGTTGTAAGGAGAGCGTTTCGTTCTAACACTTCGGCTTGGATGGTTTGTAGTACCGTGCTATTTGCAGGATGCCGAAGGCGTTGATGCCAGATGTCGTCGGGAGCTCGATGGCCGGCCGATCGGTGATACATGTCGGTGTTGGAGAAGAACGCGACGACGGTGGCGGGACTTCGGCAGACTTCTCGTGTGATGGGCATAAGTTGATCTGCTTCGGTTGGCGGTCCTCGGATCGTTGGTGGCGGTACTCGGCTGGGTTCTGCTGCTGTGATTTCAGGTGATGTCGATGAAGAGATGCTTGCCGGTACTTGTCTTTCTTGTCGAATGACTGCTAACGCGCGTGTTCTCTCTGCTGCAGGTATGGTGTTTGAGTACCAGTATCCATCTTGGTCGGGGACGAAGTCCAACACGAAGACGCCGGACTTCAGGAGAGCACGACCGATGAAGAGGCCACCCTTCCCATGGTAGAGGCGAAACTCGTTGGAGTCCGAGTCGCATTCCAGGTGAATTCCTTTTGCCATTAACTGGCTGACGCTTAGTAAGTTGTATCCCAAGTTATTGACGATGAGGACTTTGTTGAGTTGCAGTATAACGTTTGTCTCCATGGATTGTAACTGAACCACTCCTTGTCTGTTTGTCTTCAGGTTCTTGTTGTTGGCGACGGTGATGATGACGTCTCGGTTGAGACGTCGTTCTCGTTGCACAAAACGCCCGGAAGAACACATGTGTTGGCCGCAACAGCTGTCCAAGAACCAAGTGTTGCGTCCGGTGGGTTCAGAGTTGGCGACTGCAGCGTACGTTGGGTTGACCCGGAGTCCCTGTGAGCGCGGCGGCGACAGTTGTTCTTCATCGGGAGCGTAAGTTGGCGGTGATCCGGGTGCGCAGTTGTCGATGTGTACCATGCAGTTGATGATATTCGGTGTATTTTGTGCAGATGTGGAAGGGTGCCTCGGCGGACTTACGTGAGTGGAAGAGACTTGTGGGTCTACTGGACGATAAGCTCGGGGACGTGTGCAGTTGACTTTGGAGTGTCCGGATGTTTGGCAGTTGTGGCAGAACGGCGGTACAATGGTGAGTCCTCTGTTGTCGCGTTGATCTTGCCTGCCGCGTCGGTTGTAGTTGTTGTCGTGTCTTCGTTGAGTGTAGAAGACTAATGGTTGTTGTTTCCTTGGTTGTCTTTCTTCAAATAGCTCCATCTCCTGTTGTTCAGCATGGAGCTCGGCGCAGAGGTGCATCTCTGAGATTCGGCCGTGGGCGCGAAGGAGCGAGCGGGTGGTTCGCCATTTTGGCCCGAGCCCAGCGAGGACAAGCGTTACGAAGCTTTCTTCAGTGATTGTTCCTCCGCACCGAAGCAGGCGGTCGCGGAGTGTCTGGCATCGACTCATATACTGCATCGTTTTTTCCCCGGTCTTCATTTGTATTGTTGTCAGCTGCTGCATGAGTCTGCTTTGTGTCACGCTGTCATTTGCTTGATAGAGGCACTTGAGGTGATGCCATGCGAGTTCCGCGGTGTTTCCGTAGCTCCTATACGTTCTGATGCTTTGCTGTTCTTGTGGTGACAGGTTCCATAGGAGAACTGTGTATGCTAGCAGCGACTGATACGTGAAGATTTCTTGTTCTTTTGCAGTGCCGTTGCTTGGGAATGGCAGGGACCTGTTGAAGTATCCCAGGAGATGCGCAGCCTCCATCAGCAGCTCGAACTCAAAACTCCAGGTAAAGAAATCGTGTCCGTTGAATGGTGAGGATGTCTGCAGTTTAATCACGTGTGAAAACTGCGCCTGGAGACTTAAAATCTCGTTTGGTGTCTGTTGTGATGCAGCTGCTGTTGGTTGGGCACGGGGCGGCATGAACTCGAACGTCCCCGGTGAAGAGTGATAAGGCGCAAAGGTAGGCGCTTGATTGTGTCGCCCGAACGATGAGTTGTCGAGACTCATTGGCGCTAATCCCATGCTTCCTCCGTTGCTTTGTGTTGAATGCGCAGGTGTCCTTGTCTGCTGCTACTGGTCGAAGTGTGACATGAAGCTGAAGAACCTTTCCATAAGGTTCGGGTCCACGCTTGAAGAGGGTGATGGGGTCACCATTTCTGGTGCTCTTCCTGTTGTTTCTTGAGCAGCGCCGGTCTCGGTTTGCAGTCCTGAAGTGTGCCGTCCAGAGTTGCCGGGTTGAGTATCTTGGGCACTGGGTGAGCCCGTAGAGGTTTTCTTGCCCTTGCTGTCCATGACTTGTAAATCAATGAAGTCGTTGGTGTGCTGATTGTACATAGAGCGTAGTTGCTGGGAGTTTGGTCTCTGACCAGCTCTCATACCATGTAGGGCTGAGAAATGCCCTTAGGATCTTTCCAGAGACTAAGTCCCAGTTGTAAAAAGACTTGAGTAGTGCAGCGGAAGTTGAGGTAGTTGAACCCTTGTACTGGTATACAGTGGCGGATAAAATTGTCCACATGTTCTGCATTTTTTTGCATTTTAATGAGTGCAGCGGCGTATACATTAAGCCTTAATGTATGGTGTGCATTCACGCTGAGAAGTTCAGTTAGAGCACTCACTCGAGTTGACAAACACCAAAGTAGTACCACACATGGTCCTTAAATACCTAAGCATAGCATAGGAGAACATGTGGACAATTTGTACTGAAAAAAGGTATCATACTAGATTCTAGGAAAACTAGTACCTAGTCCAGCGTCCCTTTGCCCGAATCACTGCCTTGATCCTCCTCGGCAGGCTGTCGATCAGGTTTGCACACACCTCCGCCGGTATCTTGTCCCATTCCTCCTGCACCCTCTCCCACAGCTCCAGCATTCCACTTGGCGGCTTTTCGTACTTCCCCAGCTGCCTTTTCAAGTGTGACCACTGGTGCTCAATCGGGTTAAGGTCCGGGGAGCACGACGGCCATTCCAGCACCGCGTACTCCTGCTCCCCAAGCCAGTCTTGGACCAGACGAGACCTGTGCTTGGGATCATTGTCGTGCTGGAAAATGACCTCTGAGGGGGAAAGCTCAAAAAAATCAATGGTCTGTTTGAGCTCATCTTGCAAGATGCTGCGATACAGCGGCCCATCCATCCTGCCATCTATCTTGCACATGAACCCCGCCCCCTCATACGTCATGCAACCCCACACCATCACAGAACCGCCCCCATGCTTAACTGTCTGTTGGACTTGGTGGCTCCGAAGGCTGGTGCCCTCGCGAATCCAGGCGTACGCACGTCCGTCGGAGCAGTAGCGGTTTATCTTCGTTTCGTCAGACCAAATCACCCGCCTCCAGTCCTCCAGCGTCCAGTCGGCATGCGCCCGCGCGAAGTCGAGACGATCTCGGATGTTTTTCGGTGAGAGCCTGGGTTTCTTGGGCTGATGCACGGCGATCAGCCCCGCGGATCGTAATGAGTTCCGGACCGTCTTCGAGTCTACGGCGAGATCGTGCTTCTCCAACAACATCTTGGCCGCGTCTACAGAGCTTTTCGCCTCGCCGCTTGTAATCGCGCGTATTACTCCGCGCTGGAGACGGGTAGTGATTAAGCGGGGGCGGCCGGCCGAAGGCATCGTAGGTCGCACCTCCTCGCGACTAGTCTCGGCAGCGAGTTTCAAACCGTAATCGTGCACGGTGCTCTTGCCTATGCCAAGAACTTTCCCTATTTTCCTAGTCGAATGCCCCGCACGCAACATGCTTATGATCCTCGCGCGCTTCCTCTCATTTAACGGCTTCATAGCGATGCGGTCGTAGGCTCGCTTCCGGACTAACTCCTAAGCCAGCAACTGGTGCGCGTGACGATGTACACACCGAGTGACGGGGGAAAATAGATCTACTCTTCCGCTCGGTAGGAAATGTCCACATCGATAGTCGAGGAGTAAATTTCAACCCCACTTTCCGTTTGTGTCACAATCGCGCCAAGCAAGAAACGGATGAAGCAGAACTCAAAAACATTGTAACAGAATGGCAAAAAACGGGTGTTACTATTTTCGAAACATGTGTGGCATAACGATACGTTTCAAAGTGTTAAACATCCGGGCAATTTAATCCGCCACTGTATGAGAACAAGTGATTGATTAAAAGAACAAGCATACAGCAATATATAGAAAGTAGGAAAGTAAAGCAGTTGTAGAATACAGTTGAAAGAGCGGTTATCGAGTCGCACAGCGACTCGATTGTCGCTTCGGTTACCATCTTTGCAGCTGTAACTGTCAGTCGCAACCTCCAGTTGCGACCCTTCGAGTTCTTTTGTGTTGTTTGTCCATCCCCTCGTGTAACCTCCGTTGACTCGCGTACCCGTTACGATCTTCCTCGAGTGTGGTGTTACACTTCAGAAACGCTTAAGTCCTTGAGGTATTTCCAACAGTTTCTTTGCTAGTTTTTCCGGCATAGTCCTCCAGACCAGAGATATTCCTCCACATACCCCTCGCAACAATAAAAACTTGGCGAAGTCCCTCATACCTGAGACATTGCTCTACACACCAAACACAACCCCGAAAATTCGACTAAGACCCTTTTTGCGAGATACATTCCCCCACACACCCCTCAAGCCATGTTTTTCCGATGAAGTCCCTCACAGCTAGACCATGAAATTTTGGCTCAAGAGTCAAGACCCTCCCACTCCCTCCCCCCCGTATACCTGCAATGGCGGTGCGTGTGAGGGTTGCTTGTGTGTGACACGTCACGTTACGTGCGAGTATCTCACCACCAAATAGAGCAAGGCCCTTGTATTGTAGGCAGATACATGGCGCAGGCCCTGGTCTAGCTCCCCATGCTCGCTTGCTACAGTGCCGTAAAATTTCCACGCAAAACGGTTCAATGCGGTTCCACGTGGTTTGACACAGGGTTGTGACTATCAATGTTCAGGCCCTTTTTTCAAACTTCTTAGGCGCGCCTTTTTTAGAGAGGCGTGCATCCGTACAGTACGATTTTGACGCAAGCAGATTCGAAGCAGCTGAGAATTGTGATACTGAAACGATTTTAGCTTCACAAGGAACCTTCGAACGCGCTCGTAGGTGGGTCCAAGTCTGGGAAGTCGTTCGTAGGAACAGGCTCTCAGCAGGAAATAAGGAAACAGAAAATCGTTTGAATTTACAAGTGGCAAGGTTTCTTGCAGCAAACTTTTCGTCCGAATGTTCAGACTTGCGTTACAAAATCGTCTAAAATCTCAGACTCCTTGAAAAAATTTCGTCTGATGGTCAGACGAAACTTTGGAACACTGTCTGGTTTTCAGACAGCCCTAAATCCTAGCTCTGGTGCAAGTACCAAGGAAATGATTTAGTTTTGTCTGGTCACATGTGGTTTTGGCCCTCAGGTTGGCGTTTTGATTGAGTGGTGTGTTTGTCAACATATATTTGTATATGTTATAGTCTAGATAGGTGCATGCTCAAAGAGAGTACAACTCCTTGGGACAAAACTGTTATAAGACTAACTTAGGTAGGAAGGAAGGCGGCCATGAAATGGCAAGAGGTTTAGGAGCTAGGAGAGGAAGTTGACGAGAGAAAAGAGGATGAACTAGAAGAGAAAGAGAGAGGCATACAAGGAGGGATTTGTACCCTCTACAGTAGAGTTTGATAACCTACCAAGCCTACAATTATATAACAAATATAATTTAACACACCCCCTAGGCTTGGTAACGGCAAGCCCACCAAACACAGAGCACACTAAGCCACACACCCCCTAGCACCCCCATACTCAGCAGCTGCGACAGCGACTTCATCATGGTCAACCCCACGGCACGTAAGGTGGGGCGACGTTGACAACGAGGGCAGCGGCTGCAACGGCGGCGACGGCGGCAGCGTCAACAGTGGCGGCGGTGGCGACGTGTGGCAGCGGGGCCAGCTGCACCAGCTGCGGTGGCGGCGGCTTCGACGATAGCTGCCGGCAGCGGCGGAGCTCGCAGCACTCGGCGGCATGGCCCGGCTCCGCGACGGTGGGACGGCCGGCGCAAAGTAGCCGTCGGCTGCGGCAAGGAAGAGGGGACGCAGGGGAAGGGGGGCGGGGGTGCAGCAGCGGAGCCCGGGAGCATGCCGCCCCGTGTGGCACGCTAGCTGCACGCGGGCGTGCTGGCCAGCGCTAAGAAGAGGCGCTGGCCGCTGCCGTCCGTGCCGTCCGCGCGCTGTCGCGTAGACGCCGCTGCAGCACGACGGTGCCGTCACGCCGCGGCAGTTTGACATCGAAGCCGATGCCGCCATGGCTTGACGTCGACGCCACGACGGCGCCACGCCACGGCAGCGCGTCGCGACGGCCGCGGCAGCACGACGCGGCCACGGCAGCACGACGCGGCCGCCATGGCAGCGCGAGAGAGAGAGAGAGAGAGAGAGTAGAAGAGCGCGGCGGAAGCGTGAGGAGCAGGCCCACAAGGAACGAACAGCTTTGATACCATGTTATAAGGCTAACTTAGCTAGGAAGGAAGGCGGCCATGAAATGGCGAGAGGTTTAGGAGCTAGGAGAGGAAGTTAACGAGAGAAAAGAGGATGAAATAGAAGAGAGAGAGGCATACAAGGAGGGAGTTGTACCCTCTACAATAAATTTCGATAACATACCAAGCCTACAATTACAGTGACGGAAACAATTGTCCGGATCTTTAGTCATTTTTTTTTATTTTGATTAGTGCAGCAGCGTAAACATTAAGCCTTAATTTATGGTGTGCATACACGTTGAGAAGATCAGTTAGAGCACTCATTCAAGTCGCCAAAAACCAGAGTAGTATAGTACATGGTCCTTAAACACCTAAGCATATCATAAGAGCACATCCGGACAATTTGTACCGAGGACAGGCAGCAAACTAGAAACAAGAAAAACTAGTACCTAGTCCAGCGTCCGTTTGCGCGAATCACTGCCTTGATCCTCCTCGGCATACTGTCTATGAGGTTTGAACACACCTCCGCCGGTATCTTGTCCCATTCCTTCTGCACCCTCTCCAACAACTCCAGCATTCCACTAGGTGGTTTTTCGTACTTCGCCAGCTGCCTTTTCAAGTGTGACCACTGGTGCTCTATCGGGTTAAGGTCCGGGGAGGACGAGGGCCATTCCAGCACTGCATACTCCTCCTCCCCAAGCCAGTCTTGCACTAGACGGGACTTGTGCTTGAGATCATGGTCATGCTGGAAAATGACCTCTGAGGGGGGGAGCTTGAAAAAGTCGATGGTCTGTGAGAGCTCATCTTACAAGATGTTGCGATACAGCAGCCCATCCATCCTTCCATCTATCTTGCACATGAACCCCACCCCCTCATACATCATGCAACCCCACACCATCATAGAACCGCCCCCATGCTTAACTGTCTGTTGGGCTTGATGGCTCTGGAGGCTGGTGCCCTCGCGAATCCAGGCGTACGCACGTCCGTCGGAGCAGAAACGGTTTATCTTAGTCTCATCAGACCAAATCACGCGCTTCCAGTCCTCCATCGTCCAGTCGGCATGCGACCTCGCGAAATCGAGCCAATCACGCATGTTTTTCGCAAAGAGCCTGGGTTTCTTGGGCTGCTGCACAACGATCAAGCCCGCGGATCGTAACGAGTTCCTGACGGTCTTCGAGTCTACAGACAGAGCATGCTTCTCCTCTAACATCTTTGCGGCATCTACACTGCTTTTCGCCCCCCCGCTTGTAATCGCTCGAACTATTCCGCGCTGGAGTCGAGTTGTGATTAAGCGGGGGCGGCCGGCCGTGGGCATCGTGGGTCGCACCTCATCGGGACTAGTCTCGGCAATCACCTTCAGACCGTAATCGTGCACGGTGCTTTTGCCTATGCCAAGAACTTTGGCTATTTTCCTAGTCGAATGCCCTTTGCGCAACATGCTTAGATTCGCGCGCGCTTCTTGTCATCTACCGACTTCATCGTGATGCGGTCATAGGTTTGGTTCAGGACTAACTCCTAGACTAGCAACTGTTGCGCGAGACGATGTGCACCCTGAGTGACTAGCGATAATAGATCTAGAACATCACTCGGTATGAACTATCCGGATCAACTGCCGAGGAGTAAATCTCAACCCCGCTTTTCGGTTGTATCACAATCGCGCCAAGCAGGATACGGTTGAAGCAAAACTCAACAACCTTGTAACAGGACGGAAAAAACCGGGTGTTACTATATACGAAGCAAGTGTGGCATAGCGATAATTTTCGAATTGCTAAACATCCGGGCAATGTTTTCCGCCACTGTATATAACAAATATAATTTAACAAAAACCACCCTGTATCACTCATTCTAGTTCATTGCGCTATTCTGATATGGTATCACGCTAGGTTAGGTCCCCCTCCCCACTTACGCTTCTGCCCCGAGCCCTAGCCCTAGCCCTAGCCCGTATCCTAGCCGTGTCCTAGCTGTGCCCTAGCCCTAGCCGCGCCCGCGCCCGCGTCCTAGAGCTGTCCGCGCCGGCCTCGTCCCTTCGCGTCGGCCCCGTTAGTTCGCGCCGGCCCCGCTAGTTCCCGCCGGCACCACTAGTTCGCGCCGGCCCTGCTAGTTCGAGTTGGCCCCGCTAGTTCGCGTCAGCCTCGTCACTTCGCACCGGCTCCGTCAGTTCGCGCTGGCCCCGCTAGTTCGCGCCGGCCCCGTCGTTTTGTGCTGGCCCCGTCACTTCGCACTGGCCCCATAAGTTCGGCCCGGCCCCACTAGTTCGCATCGGCCCTATTTATTCGCGACGGCCCCGGCCCCGTCGCTTGCGCTGGCTCCGTCAGTTCACGCCAGCCCTGCTAATTTGCGCCGGCCCCGTCAGTTCGCGCCAGCCCTGCTAGTTCGGGCCCCGTCACTCCGCACCGGCTCCGCTAGTCCGCGCTCACCCCGCTAGTCCGTGTCGGCCCTGCTAGCCCGTGCCGGCCCCGCCAATTCGCACCGGCCCCGCCTCTTCATGTCGGCCCCGCTAGATTGCACCGGCCCTGCCATTTCGCGCCGGCCCCGTCCCTTAGCGCCGGCCCCACTAGTCCGCACTGGCCCTTCGTACCGAGCGCCTGCCCTGGCCCCGACACTTGCTCATTGCCCCACACTCGCTGGCCCATGCTCGCTGGCCCACGCTCGCTGGCCCACACTCGCTGGCCCACGCTCGCTGGCCCAAGCTCGCTCGCTGCCCCCTACCTCGCTGGCCCCAATTTGCGCCGACCCCTGCTCGCGCCAGCCCACGTTCGAGCCGGCCCCAGTTTGCGCCGTGTCGCGGTGCCGCCATGCTGCCGTGCTGCCCTGCCATTGTGCCGCCGTGACGCCGCGCCGCCCTGCCGCCGTACCGCCGTGTCGTCATGTCGCCGTGCCGCCATGTCGCTGTGCTGCCGATGTGAGAGTACGACCCCGTTCCATTCCTTTCTCCTTTCTATTTCATTCCTCTTTTTTTCCTGATTCATTTGGTCTTAATCTCCTTCCATTTGGTTTCCTATTTCTCCTTTTCCATAAACCTTTGGTTTCTCCTATTATTCTCATTATATCACCGACCAGGCTCGGAATGTACTAGAATGCTATATCTAGCGTAAAACTGCCGTAATCCCTTAAAGCCAATAGCCTCGCGTGGCTATACGCAGGGTGATTCTATTTTCTAGAAGGGTCTATTCTCTTAGGATAAGATAGACCTGGTTACCTGATGTACTTTGGAAGTATAAAAGCGCCTTGTATCGATCCATAGTGAAACCTTTCCTCGACACATTCGATCCTGTGACACTTGGTAATCAGAGCTTTTCTCACTCGGCCGCTCTTAGCTAAGCAGCAGCAGCAGGAATCTTGCCTCGAAAAACAGTCGGGGGTGACCAATTCGACGCCGATTCTGGTAAGCACCAGCTCCGCGTTTTTTCGAATTACACCCTGCGCGCGTGTTTTGAACAGGACGGCGAACTTCGACAACGCCGAAATTACCCAACAGCTCTTCGCGCACATCGCAGCCCTTCAGGAGGAGATGCGAGCGGATCGCGAAGCGTGGCGAAACGAGTTCGAGCGAATAACTCAACTCGCCGGAGTGCAAAACAACTCGACAACAGCGACGACGCAGCAGTCGCAACAATTTCTCAAGGCTCCGAAACTGCGCCCACCTGAGCCGTTCAATCCGAGCGATCGAAATTCCGACGTCCGCAGATGGATCGCCGGCATCGAGATCTACTTCGCAGCCGCCGGATGGAGCTCGCCAGTCTGGGATGGTCAATGCGTACGACTCGCGGCGACACTGATGCGAGGGCCGGCACTTGAGTGGATCGGCGGTAACAGCACCTTCATCCAAGGCGAAGCCACGTGGCAGCAGTTCCGCACCGACCTGCTGAAACGTTTCGAGCCGATATATTCGGGTTTCCTTGCCCGGGAAAAAAATCATCGCCATCGACAGTTCGGGAGTGTAGCGCAGTACACGCAGCAGATGGAGGAATTTTATAACCGCATTCCCGACATGACCAAAGGGGAAAAAGTACAGTCGTACCTCGCCGGGCTGAAGACCGAAGTCCAACGACAAGTGGCAGCGACAAACTACGCGAGCTACAGTGACGTCATATCGGCCGCGGAACGCTTCGACATGGTCAACGCCGGGACACGACGGACGCACGTCAGCAGTACGCGACAGGGCGACCCCTCGGCTCACACCACGTTCGCCGACCCGATGGAAGTCGACAGGTTCGAAGGGCGGCCACGTCCGAAAAACACCAACTTCACGTGTGATTTTTGCGGGGTGCCGGGTCATCGAATATTCGAATACAACAAAATAAAAGCCGCACGCGCTGGGTATCGGGCACGCAACAGTGGCGGAAATCCTTCGGCCAATCAAAAGCCAAAAAACGGGAGTCGCCAATGATTGCGGATCTAGCTGGCGAAAAAGAAAAGATCTGAAAGCGGCCGCGGACTTCCGGAAAAATCAACTTTGACGCAGCTGATTCGACGCGTACAGGAGAAAATGATGGGGAAAAATCTCCACCCCACGACCAGTCTTCGCCAGAGGAAATCGCCGAGGAAAAATACGACTCCGCGAAAAAAGGACTCGGCCAGAACGGGGAAACTCCTTGAAGACCCAAGAATTTATAAGGGTTCGTTAAAGTTATCTTATAAAGATGCTTTAATGAAAACTTGTAATTCTCGAGAAATTTCGGGAGGGACTCCAAAAGAAGCAGAAAATTATGGAGATTGTACCGGTACCGGAGAACATGGGGACCAAATTAAGGAGTGTGGAAAGAAGCCGACCTTTCCACGGAGTCAACGTCCTCTCCCGACACCAGCCCATAACGACTACCCGCTCCCCAGGGAAGACGTCGGTGGAGCTGAAGCAGCTTAAGAGGAAGCTGGGGGTCTACAAGAAGCTGCAAAAACCCTGAACTCCTTCTTCTTCGGATGCATCCAACTCGGCAACTTCGTCAACGACGCGAACAGTCGTCACGGAAACTCCGGGCCCTGGAGAAGAGCCTTTCTCCAAGCAGCCTTGGCCAGCTGTCAGCTTAGGAGTAGGAAGTAACGAATCTTGGGATGTACCCTATGACCCAATCAATGAGACTATCTTTGGGTACTCCGAGCAACGCTTGCCCCTCGTGCTCAAGGTCATCTGCAAAGGACGACGCCTCCAAGCACTCGTGGACAGCGGAGCATCGCACGCCGTATGCGACAAGGCAGCCATCGACCGACTTCGAGAAGAGTACAAGCCATCAGCGTTTTCTGCAACGATGGTGGACGGCATCAAGTTACCAGTGTACGGCGAAGCAGTACTACACCTACAAATCGGGCCACTGCGCTAGAAACATGCTCTCCCCATCACCAACATAAAAGGGCTTGACCTGATCTTCGGGCGAGACTTCCTCAAGAAGTTCAACCCCGAGATCAACTGGGTAAACCGCACCGCAAGCATCTACAACAAAGGGAGGAGAGTCCAGCTACCCAACTGGGACGATACTGGAGATATCCCAGCGGAGACGCTCGCCAGATTCGAGAAGGACGTGAAACGAACCAACACCGGGTTCCTGGCGATAGCAACAGAGGTGGAGAAGGACAGAGAGAAAGCCTCGGAACATCCAGAAAAAATCAAGGACTTACTGAAGGAGTTCCAATACATTCGTCCCAACGACCTCCCGGACGAGCTACCGCCATACCGAACGCACCAACACGAGATCGTAGAGGAAGCGGGTTCGAAACCGACCTTCCGAGCACCATACCGGCTTAGCCCCACAGAGCTAGCCGACATGAAGAAGCAAATCGAGTATCTCCTCGCCAAAGGACTCATCCGACCATCCACTTCACCATACGGTGCCTCAGTACTCTTCACACCAAAACCAGACGGAAGCCTGCGCATGTGCATCGACTACTGAGCTCTCAACAAGCAGACCATCAAGAACAAGTACCCGATTCCACGAATCGATGACCTGCTTGACCAGCTTCGGGGAGCCACGGTATTTTCAAAACTAGATCTGCGGTCCGGATACTGGGAGATACGAATGGCGGACGAGTCTGTTCACAAAACTGCTTTCCGAACTCTGTACGGATCGTACGAGCATTCGGTAATGCCGTTTGGACTCACCAACGCACCTGCAACGTTCCAAGCAGAGATGAATCATATCCTACGCCCACTCTTGGACGAATGCGTGGTGGTGTACCTGGACGACATTCTTGTCTACTCGCGCGACATGCAACAACACGTCGAGCACCTACGACGCGTCTTTGAAATTCTTTGACGAGAACGTTTCTACGTCAAACTATCCAAGAGCGACTTCGCCCTCGAGAAAGTCCAATTCCTCGGACATATCGTAAGCGCTCAAGGGGTTCACATCGACCCCAAGAAAATCGAAGCCGTGCGTACGTGGAAGACACCCGAGAACGTGAAGGAGTTACAGCAGTTCTTAGGCTTCGCTAACTACTACAACAGGTTCGTGCCACAATACGCGAAGATCGTCGCGCCACTCACAAATCAGCTAAAGAAAAACACGCCCTATACATGGGAGCCACAACACCAAGAAGCCGTGGAGCAGCTGAAGCAAGCACTCACGTCTGCACCCGTACTCATCCTGCCAGACCCCGAACGCGACTACGTCATCGAAGCAGACGCCAGCGACCAAGCAGTGGGAGCAGTCCTGATGCAAGACCAGGGGAATGGACTGCAACCAATTGCCTACCTCGAATCGTCGGATCAACTTCTGTTTCAACGCACAAGATGGAGCGCAACTTCTGCACAAAGGGAGAATGACGCGCAGAACGGAAAAGCAGCCGCCTTCGACACCGCTGCCAACATCAGGACAACCAAATTCGGATTACACCATGTGGTTACGAATTTGGCGCGCAAATCATCTACAGGGTCAGAAATCTGCCAGAGTATTACCTACTTGGTAATAGCTGCAAGCAGAAAACTGACAGGAGAACGTGGATCGTCGGATCAGTGCAGAATCAATGGCACGAATGCAGCGGAGACCACACTATGGGAGAACATCACCATGAAGACAACATTCATCTGCACAATCGCACATCCTCTAACTCGTATTGATAACGATACGATTTATTTTAACAAAGTCATCTTCGTTAAAAATGGATCGTCATAAACACAGCGGATCTTCACCAAGGAAAAATGATGAAGCTGCGTGAAAACATGTTCTCCATCCATGAAACACTTCATCTCATAAATTGGATCGACAAGCTATGGGATTGCAGAGAAGTAGTAGTTTTCTCGTACAATGCTCACAAATTCAAGTTGCTGCGAAGGAGCAGATTTGGCACGCAACGATGACGCAGTGAACCCGTCTCGTCAAGGCCAGCGAGACACTACTTCGTAATAGGAGCTGACCAATTTGTCCTCATCAAGAATCTCAGCCATCCGAAGTGACTGATTGGAGCAGTCTCAACATCAACCTCACGAGGCGACACACCAATCATGCGTCGCGATTCCAGGTGTTAATGACCTGCGTGAATTTTTTCTCGTGCATGTCACGATGCTTGACAGATTGAGGAGTAATTAACCTCAAATCCAGCAAGTACTCGTTCACTAGAGACCCTACGACACATGCATTGGAGGCGATTCTACCAGAAGCCGAAGCGTTACAAGCATCAGCGTACCTTCGACGATGCAGGAGAACGCCAAGCAACACGAGGTGTCAACACACGAGGGAGATGCGGACTACTATAACACGATCACGCGCTCTACCGACCGTACATCGAAGGCACGGATGAGCATACCAGGAATTGCTACCCGTGGATACATTGAGGGGAGAAGCAAATTCCTCTTTACACCCTCAAATGAAACCATCACCGGCAGCAATGGAGCAACCCATGTGTACCAATGTGCACGTGTTCCTGGTAGTTACGCCTGTTACACCCATCAGGAACACTCTACTGGGAAGAGGGAGTTGATGGATTCTCCTTCAACCGGTACGAGTTGAGAGAATTCTCTGCAGCAGCTGCCGCCGTCATCATTGTCGCATCCGCCGCCGCCGCCGCAGCACAAGACTCGACACAACAGTCATATCCACACACGGATGGATTATTCTCCGCTCAATGGAGATAACACTGGATTAAATTCCAGTATGATCGTAAAGACCCGGCCAGGCACAGTACTATGATTTCCAGCTAGTGGGAAGGAGATACCACTATGCGAGGGAAAATCAAGGCAATGCCATATACCCTCAAGAGCAGAAGATATTTGCTCTTATGAGGATGGGAGGACAACGATACTCTACCGGTATACAAGTCCTCATGGCCTATGGCTTTCCATAAAGTCATAAAACATGCGTCGCAACCAATCCAGTACCAGCACCAAAGCAGATAGGCGTAAAATGGAGTGCCGACGACACTACGGACAGTGGACTCCGCGTATCTCCAACAACACCCCTGTTTGCCGAAATGGAGCAGACTTCAACACTGATGCTGAGTAGCTGAGACGTCTTCGACATCTACGCTACTTCAGGGAGAGTAACAGAATGAGACAACACATGATGGCACCAGAAGACCTATCCCAATATGTGCACCCAGACACCGATGCCTACCGATGGCCTCCGTGCAAAACTAGTCGTGCATAAGGTCATACTGGATTGGCTGTCAGCAATGCTCATTTGGAAATGGGAGATTTGGGAATAGCCCCAACATTCCCAAATGTCCTAACCCATCACCGTGGGATATCTACGTAGCTGAGATTCCTTGCTTGAGGAACAACCGAGGGAAACTACATTGGCGCCGATTCTGGAAGTTACCAGCTCCGTGTTTATGGTACCAGCCCCTCGCACGGTTCTGAACACAAGGGATACGCTGAGCAGCACTTTGCATGCGCTGTTGTACTCAAGGCAGTGTGAGTAGCAGACCACGTGGTAGACAGGGTTACTACTAGTGATTCTGCTCTCCATTCCGCAGCACTACGACGCCGAGTGGGTACGACTCGCGACGACACTAAGGCATGGACCAGCTCGACAGAAGCTGTACAATGACATGACTGCCATACCACCAACCCTTGGTAATCTTCACACGTGGACCAGATGCGGGAAACGGCATGCACAGATCGGACAACAGAGCCATTCATCTGCATGTTACAGCACACTGTTCCAACCATTCACATCTCCAACTACAACTTGCATCTGCCCGCCCTGGATTTTGCCTACAAGAATGCTACTCACGCTGCTACTGGACAAACGCCGTACTTCCTCTGTTACGGGCGCCACTCGATCACACCACAACAAGCAACCATACCAGCCACAGTCCAACCCGCTCATGATTTCATGACAACCATGCACAAACTTTAGGATCGGACCCACAAGCGCCTTCTCGACATTCATCAACAACCGAAGCGCCAGGCCGATCGCCACCGCACAGACCACACCATCAACAACCGTGGGAGACCGCGTACTACTCGACATACGCAATCTTGACATCAGCCATCTCCCATCCAAACTGCGACCTCGCTTCTGCGGGCCTTTCCTCGTTAAAGCACAGGTCACTCCTGTTACCTTCCGCTTACACCTACCAGCTACCTGGAAGATTCACAACACCTTCCATGTCCAACTTCAGAAGCCCTACCGAGATCCCAACACGGTCTTCTCTGGACGCCAACCGCCGCCGCCGCCGCCCATCCTCGTCCATGATGAACCCGCGTACGAGGTCAAGTCCGTGCTTGCTCACCGCCGTCGACAGAATGGCACCGTGGAGCTTCTCATCCGTTGGAAGGGTTATGATCCTTCAGAGGATAGCTGGGTCTCTGAATCCGAGATGGATCACGCTCGTCGTCCTCTTCGCGACTACCTTGTCAAGCAGGGTGTTACGTCTACCACCCAGCTTTGAGGGGGGGAAGTTTGAGAGTACGACCCCGTTCCATTCCTTTCTCTTTTTTATTTCATTCCTCTTTTTACCCTGATTCATTTGGTCTTTATCTCCTTCCATTTGGATTCCTATTTCTCCTTTTCCATAAACCTTTGGTTTCTCCTATTATTCTCATTATATCACCGACCAGGCTCGGAATGTACTAGAACGCTATATCTAGCGTAATCCTGCCGTAATCCCTTAAAGCCAATAGCCTCGCGTGGCTATTTTGCAGGGTGATTCTATTTTCTAGAAGGGTCTATTCTAGAATAAAAGATAGACCTGGTTACCTGATGTACTTTGGAAGTATAAAAGCGCCTTGTATCGATCGATAGTGAAACCTTTCCTCGAAACATTCGATCCTGTGACAGCCGAGGCCACCGTGCTGCTGTGCCGTTGTCAGGTGCTGCGAACGTGGTGATGGCGGACGCTGTGCTCCGCCTGGACGCGGAAGGTCGGGCGATCGACTTTGAGGCGTGGCTCGTCGACCTCCGCCGTCAGCTTACAGGTCAGCGCCTGGACGGCTACTCCTTGGCCGTCCATGCCGACAGTAAGCTTTCCTGCCCCGCTGTGCTTGCTGCCCTTCCTGATGCTTCCACGTCTGCTGAGCATGAGGCCTTTGCCACTGCTGAGCTTGCGCGCGCTGTCTGGGAGTCGAGCAATGCGGTAACGCAACTTTCTATTAATCACGCCTTCCCCCTGTCTGAGCGTTCCCACTTTACTGCTGTAGCAAATGTGAAGGAATACTTAGATACAGTCATCGCATGCTATTCCACTCCCTTCTCCACCTCAGCTGGCCGTCTGGTCCTCCCCATGTTGTTTCTGGATCTTGCGTCCTTCCCCACTGTCGCTGACCTTGCCACTCATGTGCACGACTTGAGACTAGTTACCGCATTGCTAGCACTTAGGCCCAGATCACTGCATTCCCTCATCCCCTTTGCGCCACTCTTTACCGTTTTGTCTCGCGCCTTCCTGACCACCTTGCCACTGCCCATGACCACTTCCTTAGTTAGCACCCAATTGACCTCACCCTTCTTGCCTTTCTCACCGCCCTGTCCGCGATAGAGATCAGCCAATGCACTATCGCTAAGTAAAGTGGTATTGCGACGGTCCCTATCTTCCAGGGTTGTGCTCCCTCCCAGTGCGCTTACTCTGACGTCTCTGTCGCTGTTGCCGAGACGGCCCCTGCTGCTGAGACTGCTGCGACGGCCTCAGCGCAGGCTCTTCAGGGTAGGGGACGTCGAGCCCAGGGGGGGCGTGGCAGAGGGGACGGTGGTGCGGACGAGGGGACAAGGGCTTGTGTCCCGATGCAGCAGCAGTCAATGTAGCAGCAGCAATAGCAGGCGTGGTGACCCCCGCCGCCATGGTGGACCGGCGGCGCTGGCGGTGGTAGTCGTGGTGGTGGGCCGCGCAGCTTGGTCTCAGGTGGCAAACCCAGTGTTGTTACCTGCCAGTACCAGCTTCAGTCCGGCCTTCGCCATGGCACCGTCTGCGACCGACCCAATCACACCACCGCTTGCTGCTACCGCCGCCTGGACAACCTCTTCCGTCTCCGCTTCAACCCTGCGTCGGACCCCCCCGACTGGTACAGCCTGGTGCGTCGTTGTGTGCCTGTCTTTGAGCTGGATATGGATCAGATTAGGTCTGCTCTGTATATCATATATGCTGATGACTCTAGCGTGACTAGACCCTATTACCCTGTGTTGCGTAGTGTAGGTGCGTCCACTGTGTGTAGCCTAGGTTCCCCTGCTGCGTCAGGCGTAGGACCACCTGCCTTGTTTAGCCTCGGCTCCACTCTAGCTCCTATGCCTTTGGATGCCACCGCCGCGCTCTCTTTCCCGTTAGACTTGGGTGCGTCCACCTGCTTTTTTCGCGACAACACTGTGCTCACGCCGCTTGCCGCCCCTGTTGCTGTAGCGCTTGCAGACCCCTCCCCAAGTCTGGTAGTTGCACGTAGCTCCACTACCTTTCCCTGTCCGACGGTTCCCTCGGGCTCCCTTACAGGATTGCACATCCCCTCGTTCTGCAGGAACCTTGTTGGTGTCGGATGTCTTCCGGACCTCGGCGTCACCACTAAGTTTCATGGATACGAGCGATACGCAGGCTGCACCGAGGCCGCCACTGGTGCCCCTCTCACCACATTCCCCCGGGACCTGGTGCCTGGCCTGTTCACTCTAGACACTGCGTCCCCCCTGGTGAGAGCATCCCCCCAGGTGGTCGCGCCCTCCCAGGTCGCTGCGGCTTGCTTGTGTCGGTCCCTCACCCACCCGTCACTGTTGTGGCACCACCGCTTAGGTCACCCCGCACTCCCACGTCGACGTCACATGTCTCTGCACGGTCTTCTCTTAGGTCTCTCTGCATCGCTCCTCGCCCTCCCTCCCTTGCCTGCGCCACCGTGCATGCCCTTTGTCGAGGGCCAGCTGCGCCGTGCCCCTTACTCCTCCTCGCTTCCCCCTACCACTGCGCCACTCCAGACCCTGCATCTAGACGTCTGGTGCCCAGCCTAGGCCGCGCCGAGAGCGCTACTTTTTGGTGCTCGTCAACGACTACACGCGCTACACCACAGTGTTTCCCCTGGAGCAGAAGACAAACGTTCTTGGCATTCTTATCTTGTGGGTCGTAGCTGCGCGAGTCCACCGTGGTCTCCCTGTGCTTCGTCTTCACTCCGACCGTGACAGCGAGTTCACCTCCGGTCGGCTTGGCCAGTTCTGTCGTGCAGAGGGCATCACCCAGCCGTACGCCCTGCTGGAGTCCCCGCAGCATAATGGGGTCACTGAGTGACCCATTGGTTTGGTCATGGAGGTGACTCATACCTCCATGATCCATGCTGGTGCACCTCATTTTCTATGGCCGTTCGTTGTTCGCTACGCCGCTCACCAGCTTAACATGTGGCCACACTCCTTGGCTGCAGGTTTCGCCGACCCTCCTCTAGACCGAGTCCCCTGGAGGCGCGTCTGCATTCCATGTCTGGGGCTGCATCGCTCATGTTTGTGCCTATGGCACAGACAAGCTCACTGCCCGCACAGTCCCTTGTATCTTCCTTGGGTTCCCCCTAGATGCGTCTGACTGGCACTTTTACCACCCCGCATCTCACCGTTTTTTTCACTCTCACGACGTCACTTTTGGCGAGTATGTCTCCTTCTACAGCCGCTTTCCTCACCGAGGTCTCCTCCGCCACCGCAGCTGTAGTCGCCGTCGCCGCCGCAGCAGCAGCCGTGGCTGCTTCAGGGATTCAAGAGCTCAGGGGGTGTGGGCGTTCACGAGGGTGCTGGTTCTGGGGGTGCTCGTCCTGAGGGTACTTCCGTGGCTTCTCCCGGCGGTCCTGGGGGGTGGCACGGGTGCTGGAGAGGTTTCTCGTTCTGCGGGTGTTGGCGTGGAGCGTCCCGGCGGTAGCCGTGGTGCAGCTGGAGGTTCTAGATTTGGCGTGGAGCAGCAGCAGCAGCAGACGCCGTTGGTGTCCGCCCTTCGCCTCCTCGGTCTTCCTTCCCCCGAGCGCCCGCCCGCGCCTCCCCCGCTGCCGCCTCCCCTGCCTGTCTACGGCCATGCGTTTCCTCCTCGGGACTCGTCCCCGGCTTGTTCCCCCCTCCTTCTCTTGATGTTTATCCTCCCTTGACTCCTGACCCGAACCCCTCTCCCGCTGGTGGTCTCACCGTGCATCTCGTGCTCATCCTGTCTCTCTATTTTAGCGCTCTCACCCTATGTTGCTCCGTTCTCACGCGTCTCATGCTCCCCTTCTACCGTCGTCTCCTCAGTCGTCGCTTGTTGTCTCCCCTCCTCCTCTCTCTAACTTCCTCCGTGCCACTAGCCCGCTTGTCCCTCGCGTTCTCGCTTCTCTTGTTACCGACTTGTCCATTCTTGTCTCCAGTCTTGACGCTCTTGTCCATGTCGTCGCTGACTTTGCCTCTACCCGCCGCCTTGAATACGCCACCGCTCTGGTTTCTGACCCTGCTCGTCCTCCGTCCGTCGGGGGTGTTCCTACCCTTCTAGTGGACAGACAGTACGACCTCGCTTTCCTGTCCGAGGCTGCTCCCCATCTCTGCTCCATGCTCCTAGTCCCCGAGGGTGACCTAGACGCTCTTAACATCCCAACCCTTGCACTTACGCTGAGGCAACCTTAGGACCTTGGGCCTCTCAGTGGATAGCTGCCATGGACGCGAAGATGGCGTCTTGGAGATCCACCGGCACCTACGTCGATGAAGTTCCCCCACCTGGGGTGAACGTCGGTGATCGCCGCTGGCTCTTCAAGGTGAAGTGCCCTCCTGGATAGCCGCCGGTGTTCAAGGCGCGCTACGTTGCCAGATGCGTTGACCTTTTTGAGACCTTTGCCTTGACCTCGAAGATGACCAATCTTCGGGCGCTGCTACACGTAGCAGCACAGCGTGCCTATGAGCTACACTCTCTCGACTTCTCAACAACTTTTCTTTAGGGCACTCTGTACGAGCAGGTCTACCTGCGTTGACCGTCCGGCTTCACCGACACCTTCGCCCTTGGTACCGAGTGGCTCCTCCGGCGCTCGGTTTACGGCCTGCGGTAGGCGCCCTGTGGCACGACACGCTACGAGCTACGTTAGCTAATCTGCAGTTTTTCCAGTCATCTGCAGACCCCTTGCTCTTCGTTCGTTTTGGCCAAACCCTGTTCTACATCATTGTCTACCTAGACGACCTGGTCTTCACTACTGCAGACAGAGACGCACTAGCCTCTGTAAAGGCTGTGCTTCTGAGGAAACACACATGCACTGACCTAGGAGAGCTGCGCCGCTACCTTGGCCGGCAGATCTCCAAGGACAGAGCAGAGCGCACCACCACTCTTATACACTCATACTTGGTACGCCACGTCCTTCAGAGGTTCGGTCTTCACTCCTCCTCCGCACAGCCCACACCTCTGCCAGTAGATTATAGGCTCTCGGCTCTAGTCTCTGAGGAGTCTGTAGAGCCTAGTTGTCCTTACGCAGAGCTTGTGGTTTGCCTCATGTACCTGATGACTTGCACTCGTCCAGATCTTGCATACCCTCTCAGCATCCTGGCTCGCTTTGTTGCCACAAACAGACACCGACCACAGCATTGGTCGGCCCCTAAGAGGGTTTTGCGTTATCAAGCAAGTACATCGGGCATGGGGCTAGTGCTAAGAGGACGCAGGCCAGTGGTCCTTACAGGACACACAAACGCTTTGTGGGCAGACAATGCTGAAATGCTCAGGTCCTCCCAGGGCTACTGTTTTAGCCTTGGTGCAGGAGCAATCTCGTGGAGGTCCACCCGCTTGTTGTCTGTTGCACAGTCTAGCTGTGAGGCTGAGATCTACGCTGGTGCCATGGCGGCACAGGAGCTCCGTTGGCTGACTACATTGCTCACAGACTTAGGTGAGCAGCCTAGCTCTGCCCCGGTCCTGTATGCTGGCAACAGGGCGATGATCCTCCAGTGTCAGGAGCGTCGACTGGAGGGCAGAGCGAAGCACATCCAGTTGCGGTACTTCCTCTTGCGCGAGCTACAGCAGCGCCGCCAGGCCCTCGTAGTTCACTTGGCCTCCGGTACCAACACATCTGATATCTTTACGAAGGCGCGTGTGCCTAAAGATCATGAGCGGCACTGTGTGCAGTTTGGTCTAGTTCCTGTAGCTTTTCACTTGCTAGGACCTTGATTGTGTACTATATCTTATATTACCTTGACTGGCCTTGTGGCTCCTGTTCCAATGGCTGGACTAGTAGTGCCAGCCACCCTGGGTTACTCTTGTTGACTTCGTACTCTTGCTGATTGGTCTTCATACCCTTGCATCCGAGGTTGGACTAGTAGTGCCACCCTGAGCTGTGTCTCTTTCTAGTCGTTGCCCCTTGTCTAGCCTAGGGGGTGTGTCAACATATATTTGTATATGTTATAGGCTAGATAGGTGCATGCTCATAGAGTACAAACTCCTTGGTACAAAACCACCCTATATCACTCTTTCTAGTTCATTTCGTTTTTCTGAGTGTTGCCATTTCAAACCACAATTTCTAACAACCGAGTTCTACCGGGCATTCACGTTGAGAACTAAAAATTGCACCAAGCCTGAAGAATCAGAGAGCTAGTTCAAATACCGGTAGATTGCCTGAAAATCAGACATAGTCGCAAAAATGTAGACTTGTGAGGACCTGCTCATGGTGCTGCTACGCCTTGATGCCAACAAATGTGCGCTCGAAGACGGAGTTAGCCATGAGCCACACACACTCCGTGGAACTGAATGTCGCAGGGAGGGCCTCAGTCAACTGCTGCATCAATGACTCCTTGTCCCTGGAAGGATGGGTCATGGGGGAATGGAAAGCCAAGGGGAGAAAAGCAGAGCGAACAGAGTGAATTGCAAGCATGGGAGTGGTCAAAGGAAGACAACAAACGAGCGCAAGGAATCACCTCTTCATGGATGCACAAAAAGATCAAATGATTGCTTTCCTCGCAACTTCCTTCTCTCGTTGATCTTCTACTCCTGGTGCTAACAAAGAGAATAGAGCACTGCCTCATTCCCCCACCTGCCTCGCCCTCTGCACTTCATTGTGAGCACCAGTATCCCTCCAGGGGCAAGAGCAGGCAGCAACGGCGCCACCAGCGCTGCAGCCTGCAGGGGATGCTTGTTGGCGTCGCAGAACAGACCGTGGCATATGGCAGCACCGCCCACACCGCTCTCCACACTCCTCTCGCCCGCGATGCAGGGGGCCGTGCTGCTTGGGCTGCTGGCTATGCCACTGCTGCTGCTGCAGCTGGTGGTGGTGGTGGTGGTGGTGGTGGTGGTGGTGGTGGTGTTGGTTGTGGTGTTGTCAGCGCCTTGTGACTCCGCCTGGCTCATGTCTGGCACATCATGAGGTGGTGTGTGAGAGTTGGCACGGCATGTCATGGCCCATGCCTGCACATCATCCCATGCATCCTCCACCTGCTCACACCACATTCCAATCAACACAGACGCGTTGCATCAAAACAGTCCCTGGTGGCAGCACACAGACATCAAGAGCACATGGAAGGAGCATGACGGAAAATCGATGGAGCAGGAAAGGGAAGTGGAATGCATGCACCATCAAGGAAACCCTCTCTCTTGCCCTTCGTAACACCTCTATTGTAACTCAATGCCCCACTACATGCACTGCACATGCATCCCTCCCCACCAGCCCGCACCCCGCACCCCACAGGAACTGCAATTGCCAATGTAGCAACAGGCAGTATCGAGCAGCCAGCACTTACATTCCCACATCACTATCACCCCACACACACCCTCCACTGTCCACCTCCCCCTCAACCCTCCCACATTATCCACCCATCACCTCTCCCCCCCCCCTCTCGTGCGCCCCCTCACCATCTTCTTCACATGGGTGACGTTGCCCCGGGCCGTGACCGCAGGTGCGAGGGCAGCGGGGTCGATGGCAAGCACATGGCGCACCCTGGCGCTCAAATACTCCGTCCACGCACCCGGAGCTGCTCCCACGTCCATGGCTGGGGGAGGGCGGGTGGGGTGGGGGGGAGGAGGGTGGTGGGAGAAGGGTAGAGGGACACGGGATTCAAAGCGCCTCACACCCTCCTTCAGCTTGCTCACAGCACTGCTGGCGCACCGACTGAGCAACACCCCTCTCCCAACCTCCCCATTCCCCTCGATCCCTAATCCCGCACCCCTCCCAACTTCCCTCCCCCCCTGCCTCTCACCTGCCATGTTGCCCCTCAGCCGGCCCCCCACCACTCTCTAACCTCCATCCCCCACACCCTGCCTTCCCTCTCACCAGCCATGTCACCCCGCAGCCGCCACCCCACCACGTGCAGCAGCTCCTCCAGCTTGCTCACAGCGCTGCTGGCGCACCCCTCACTGCCTGCAGCGCGGTCGCTGGGCAGGCGCCACATGGCGGCGGCGGGGGACAACGAGAAGAAAATGCGCGGATCGGGGGGGACCAGGGAGAGAGGCGTGCGATCGCGACGCGTGCGACGAGCAGGGGAGAGAGGGGTGGAGGGTGGAGGGGAGGTGGGAGGTGCGGGCAGGGGGTTGTGTGTGCTGGTGGGGTGGGCTGTGTCGTTGGATGAGTGGGGAGACTCCTGCGGAGATACAACAGCGTGAGAGAAAATATACGTGAAAATGTGAGTATTTGAGGGAATAAAGCAAGGAGAGGACAGAAAGTAGGATGTGAGAGGGGGTACGTTGCGGGTAAGGGATGCAAGCTTGAATGCATGGGTGCGTTGCGAGCGAGTACGGTGCAAGGCTGCTGACTGCCTCCAAGTCCATTCCCTAGCACTCTGCAACAAGCTGTTTCGCAATGTAGTGTTGCCATACTGGCATTGGCTTCTCAGATTCTTCGAGCCCGCCAGCCCGTTCCCTAGCATGCCACTACTGTCACATGCGATGCGACTCAGCAGCGCATCTAGGGGTGCGTGCGTGCAGTCACGCCACTATCACAAGGCCACCAACCAACCAACCTGCCTTGGTAGAGTGACGACTGCACCCACTCGCTGCCTCCCCTCTCCCATCCTTCGCCCTTCCACCGTCCTCCTCCTCGCAACTCCCACCATCCATCCCTCCACCGCCCTCATCACCCCTCCCTTCTCCATGTCCTACCATGCTCCGTGTGTGCTGCAGCTGCTGCTGAGGCACTACCACCCCACCATTCATCTCCTCTTCCCGCTCCCTCCCCTCCCCTTCCCCCTGCCCTTCCCCCTCGCGCCCTCCCCCGCCTCTGCCAATGCAGCAGCAGGGGGGCACGGGGGGGAGGAGGTGGAAGGGAGTGAGGGAGGAGGACGGCTGGCGCGGGTAGAAGGGGAAGAAGTGGGTGGCGGTGGAGACGGCGCTGAGTGTGTGGGTGAAGCGCCTGGGGTCCAGAGGGAGGGAGGGCGGCAGGTGGGATGCGATCCAGCGCTCAAAGTGCTTGGGGAACGCCTGCACGCGGATGGACACACGGGGCGAGGTGCGCTCAGACTGCGCTTGCACCTCTCCCTCCTGCTCCTGCTCCTCCTCCTCCTCCTCCTCCTTCTCCTGCTGCCGCTGCGGCTGCTGCGGCTGCTGCTGCTGGTGCTCTTCCTGCAGCTGCTCTCCCTTCTGGCACTGGCGGTGGTCCAGCGCCTGTGCTCTCCCTTCCTTCTGCGCACCACTCTCCCCTGTCTCCCCCCCACCCCCCACTGCGTGTGCTTGCGCCCACTGCTCTACTGCTCGCAGCATCTGCCAGGGGCATGCCTCCACATGCTCGCACCAGTACATGCGATGGATGTACCTGCACCAACACACCATGTCGTATCATGCCATACCATACCATGCCATGCCATGCCATGCCATGCCATACCATGCCATGCCATGCCATGAACGCATGCAATGAAAAGGCATGAGGAAACACAGCAACCAACAGCACGAGGCAGGTGAGAATACCAGAGGCGACTTCCAGCAATTCCGATGCCCTCAGGGAATCCACCCCAAACACGCCCGAGGAGTCTATTTTTGAGGCGCCTCAAAATTCCGATGCTCTCAAGGAATCAATTCCGAACACGCCCGCACCGCATTGCCTCTGCTGTGGAACACGCACCACTGGCGCCCCAGCACATGTAGCCAGCCACTGGTGCCACAGTGCCACCCAAGGAGCACTACACCCACATCAAAAGCAAGCATACCATCAGCACGAGCATCTCCCCTGGGTTATCTCCCGGGGACAACCAGCACTTGATGTAAAACCAAACGCACAATAACCACCAACAAATCAGCATCAGCATGAATCCCAATCCCCATCCCAATCCCCATCCCCATCCCCATCCCCATCCCCATCACCATCCCCAGCACCTGCTGAGGAACGTGGAGTCCACGAGGCGAGCCATTTCCCCCGGGGACAGGCGGCACCCGCGCAGCAGCACCAGCGCCGCCCCATGGTGGTCCGTGTGCGGCCCTAGCTCCTCCGCGCCCTCCACCGCCCCCGCGGGGAACAACTGCGCGCCGAAGAGGAGGGGGAGGGGAGGAGTTAGGGTGGTGGGAAGTTAGGCGGAAGGGGGTAGGGATGCGGGAGGGGTGATGGCGGAGAGAGGAAGAGTTGTGTGAGAATGATTGCATGACAGGGGTGAAGAGGGGAGAAGCGAGGTCGAGGGTTTATGGGCGAAAAGGGCCTGGAGGAACAAGAAGAGGGTTCAGGATGCGAAAGAACGAGTCTGAATCGTGGGTGCAAGTCCAGAGCATGTGTCGACGCCATGAATCACTGCGGCGAAAATATTGTTCCATCGGGTAACGTAGTCACGAATTGCGATAATCTCGGGCGGTGGCGGTGAGGGGTGAAGGATGAGGGATGAGGGAAGGGGGCGGGACTCGCGCCACGTTGCGGAAGGCGGCGAAGAAAGCGCAAACACACTGCAGTTAGCAGCCGCATTCAACAGCCGCACGTCGCAACCGCACATAGCAACAGCAGGTTGCAGGCGTACTCTGAGTGAAGGCGACGTGGCGTAGAGGAACAGGCGGTGCGCGTACGGCTGCGAGCCCACTTGCAGAACGACGTGCATCGGGGACTCCGCGAACGACTAGTAAATGGCGTACTCTATGTATCGCCTTAGTGTGGGTGGGTCTATGCACAGTATGGGTGAGGGGAGGGATGTGTTGGGCATTTTGTCTGCTCGATCTTTCTTCCTCGCTGATGGTGCGTCTACGGGCTCGTTTATCGCTCAATAACCCAACCAACCCATCGTTACGGATCGAGCCCTGTAACACCCTGTCATGAATTAATGACATTAATAACAGGCACTCTAATAAAGGAGCCATGATTCAAGAGTGTCGATACAAATAAGGGCTAAGGCATTTATAGGCATGAACAGGGCTAGCCGAGAACCAAGCGAACAGGTTGGGGCGATTCGGTTGGCGAAAGCTACGGAAGCGCTACGCGTCGAGGTTTGGGTTCGCAAAGTGGTTCGGGACTGAAGAAGTTGGCCGAGCCTGGACTTCCGAGAGTTGAGGTGTGCACGCTTGGGACCCAAAGGTCGTCGTCACTCGTGCGATGAACCCAATGTACGAGGTTGTTGGGCTGAGAAAAAGCCCTTTGGATCTTTCAGAGACTAAGTCCCAGTTGTACAAGGATGCTTGAGTAGTGCAGCGGAAGTTAAGTAGTTGATTGAACCCTTGCACTAGTATGTGAGAGCAAGTGATTGATTAAAAGAAACAAGCATACAGAAATATATAAAAATAGGAAAATAAAGCAGTCGTGGAATACAGTTAAAAGAACGGTTATCGAGTCGTACAGCGACTCGATGATCGGTTCGGTTACCACCCTTGCAGTTGTAACGGTCAGTCGCAACCTCCGGTTGCGACCCTTCGAGTCTTTCGTCCTTTCGTGTTCCTTCGTCCAACCTCCTTGTGTAACCTCCGTTGACTCGCGTACCCGATACGGCTTCACTTCGAGTGTAGTGTCTGTCAAACATGTATATCTACTATGTTTGCATAGACTGAATAGAGTCATCTCTTATATAGGGTACAACTCTTAGGTATATTCACATGTTCTCTCTCTTTTAATTTATCCTTCTACTCTGTTATGGTATCACGCGTAGGTTTCGACCCCCCCCCCCCCCCACTTATCGCTTCCGCTCCTACCCTCGCTAGGCCCCGCCGCGCCCCTCCTGGGCCCTTCGTCTCTCGTAGCCCAGTCGCGCCTCCCTGGGCCCTACCGTGCCTCCTAGCTCAGACGCACCCCTTCTGGGCCCAGTTGCTCCTCCTAGCCCAGCCGCGCCCCTCCTGGGCCTCGTCGCCCCTCCTCGCCCAGCCACGCCCCTCCTGGGCCCTATCGCGCCTCAGAGCCCAGTCGCGCCCCCCCTGGGCCCCGTCGCGCCTCCTAGCCCCGTCGCGCCCCTCCTGGGCCCTAGCGTGCCTCCTACTCCAGTCGCGCCCCTCCTGGGCCCCTGAAGCACCTCCTAGCCCAATCGCGCCCCTCCTGGGCCCCTAGCGCGCCTCCTAGCCCAGTCGCGCCCCTCCTGGGCCCCTAGCGCGCCTCCTCGCCCGTTCGCGCCCCTCCTGGGCCCCGTCGCGCCTCCTAGCCCAGACGCCCCTTCCTGGGCCCTGTCGCACCTCCCTGCTCTGTCGCGCCCCTCCTGGGCCCCGTCCCTCCCTTAGCCCCGTCGCGCTCGCCCGGCCCTCGTCGCGCCTGCCCGGCCCTCGTCGCGCCTGCTCGGCCCCGTCGCGCCTGCCCGCCCCCCCCGTCGCGCCTGCCCGGCCCCGTCGCGCCTGCCCGGCCCCCCCGTCGCGCCTGCCCGGCCCCGTCGCGCCTGCCCGGCCTCGTCGCGCCTGCCCGGCCCCGTCGCGCCTGCCCGGCCCCCGTCGCGCCTGCCCGGCCCCGTCGCGCCTGCCCGGCCCCGTCGTGCTCGCCCGGCCCTGTCGCGCCCTACCTAGCCCCGTCGCGCCCTGCCCGGCCTCGACGCGCTCTGCCGGGCCCCGTCGCGCCCTGCCCGGCCTCGCCGCGCCCTGCCCGGCCTCGTCTCGCCCTGCCCAGCCTCGTCGTCACAGCCCCGGCCCTACATCCTCCCTGGTACTGTCCCCCGTTCCCTGCACCGCTTTGCACCGCACTGCACTTCCCTGCCCCGCACTGCATCGCACTGCACCGCACTGGATCGCAGTGCACCGCATTGCACCGCACTGGACCGCACTGCACCGCACTGGACCGCACTGGACCGCACTGCAC
Source organism: Closterium sp. NIES-67 (assembly GCA_027943415.1). Classification (NCBI taxonomy): domain Eukaryota; kingdom Viridiplantae; phylum Streptophyta; class Zygnematophyceae; order Desmidiales; family Closteriaceae; genus Closterium; species Closterium sp. NIES-67. The sequence continues at coordinate 225,902 of BQMB01001274.1, read as the reverse complement.
CGCATTGCACCGCACTAAACCGCACTGCACCGCATTGCACAGCACTGCACCGCACTGCACCCCACTGCACTATTCTGCATCGCCCTGTATAGTCCTTCCCTGCTCCTGATAGCGGCAGAGCTTCGCTTCGATGCTGAAGGTCAGCCACTGGAGTTCGAGGCGTGGCTTGCCGACCTCCGCCGCCATCTCACCGGCCAGCGGCAGGATGGCCACCCGCTTTCCGCACACCTTGACGGTACGCTCCCCTGCCCAGACCCCCCTGCTGTGCTGCTCGCCGACCCCACACCCGCTGAGCGCGAGTCCACTGCCGCCGCTGCCCTAGCACGCTCTGTCTGGCTTTCTCGAGACGCTGTTGCTCAGCTCGCCATTAGCAATGCCCTTCCCCCGCCTGAGCGCCCTCGCTTTAGGTCCATCACTACCGCCCAGGCCTACTTAGATGCTGTCATCAAGCGCTATTCTGCCCCCCCTGCTGCCTCCGTGGGTCGCCTGATCCTCCCGATGCTCTTTCCTGACCTTGCGTCTTTCCCCACTGTCTCTGACCTAGCTGCCCACCTGCGCTCGATAGATGAGACCTGGCGCGCTGCCTGCACTGATGCACAGCTTAGAGCCCACCAGCCGCCCATGACCTCTACCCTCTACCTGCTTGCCACCCGCCTCCCTGACCGCCTTGCCGCCGCCCGCGACCAGTTCCTTAGCATTCACCCCGCTGAGCTCACCCTCACCGACTTCGTAGACACCCTGACTGTTATCGAGACTCGCCACCGCTCCATCGCCCAGGCGAGCGGTACCGTGCCGGTCCCTATCTTTCAGAGTTGTGCCCCCGCTCAGTGTACCTTCTCCGACGGCCCTGTCGCTGTGGCTAAGACTGCTGCAGCCGCACAGTTTTGCTCGGGGAAGGGTCGCCGCCCCAAGGCTGGGCGCGGCGGGGGAGGCGGGGGTGCAGGAGGGGGTGGTGGTGGAGTCGGGTCGTCTGGTGCTGGAGCGGACGAGGGGACGCTGCCCAGTCCGGCTGACCCACTGCCTCAGCAGCCGCAGCAGCAGCAGCAGTCGCCGCAGCGGCAGCCTCCGCAGCAGCCCCAGCAGCCGCCGCAGACGAGGCATGCGAGTGCCCTCCCGCCCGGGTGGCCTGGAGCTGGTAGTGGCCGTGCGCGTGGTGGTGCGCCGGGTGGTGGTTCCGGAGGCGTGCGCTGTCAGTACCAGATCCAGACCGGTCCGCGCCGCGGCTTCGTTTGCGGTAAGATCGGTCATTCCACTCCTCGCTGTTTTCGTCGCCTGGACGACCTGTTCCGTCAGCGCTTTGGCCCGTCGCCCGACCTCCCGGACTGGCACAGTTTGCTTAGTCGTAGTATTCAGATTTTTGACTTGGACATGGATGCCATTGTAGCCGCCCTGCATGTGATGTATGCTGATGACTCTAGTGTGCTTCCTTCTTATTACCCCGTGTTGCCTAGTGTAGGTGTGCCTAGCGTAGACTCCCCTGCTGCGTCAGGCGTAGGATCCCCTGCTTTGTGTAGCCTCGGTGCTTCCACCGCTTCTCCGCCGCCAGGAGCCACTGCAGCACTTTCCTTCACCTTGGACTATGGCGCTTCCCGGTGTTTCTTCCGCGACTCCACTACGCTGACGCCGCTTCCTGTTCCTGCTGCCGTTTCTCTTGCTGACCCCTCCGGTGGTCCGGTCGTAGCCCGCAGTTCCACCTCCCTTCCCTGTCCGGCGGTTCCTTCGGGTTCGCTCACAGGCCTGCATATCCCCTCGTTCTCCAGGAACCTAGTTGGTGTCGGCTGCCTCCAGGACCTTGGCGTCACCACTACGTTCCCTGGGCACGAGCGGTATGCTGTCTGTACCGAGGCCGCCACTGGTGCCCCCCTGTCCACGTTCCCCCGGGACCCGGTGTCAGGCCTGTTCACACTTGACACCGTGAATTCCCCGGCTGGGACGTCCCCCCAGGTGGCTGCGTCTACTCAGGTTGCTGCTGCTTGCTCCTGTCGGTCCCTCACTCACCCGACACTCCTTTGGCACCACCGCCTTGGTCACCCTGCGCTCCCGCGTCTGCGTCTCACGTCCCAGCACGGTCTCGTCCTTGGTCTCCCCGGTTCGTTCCCCGAGTTTCCCTCCTCCCCCGCCCCACCTTGCACGCCTTGCGTCGAGGGCCGGCTTCGCCGTGCCCCTCACTCCTCCTCGTTTCCCCCTACCGCCGCACCGCTGCAGACTCTACACATGGACGTCTGGGGCCCCGCCCCCGTCCATGGGCCGCGTCGCGAGCGCTTCTTCCTCGTGCTTGTCGACGACTTCACGCGCTACACCACCGTCTTTCCCCTGGAGCGGAAGGCTGACGTGCCTGACGTTCTCATCCCCTGGCTTGTCTCTGCTCGTGTCCACCGCGGTCTCCCTGTCTTGCGTCTTCACTCCGACCGTGGTGGCGAGTTTGCCTCAGGTGTCCTCGGTCGCTTCTGTCGTGCGGAGGGCATCACCCAGACGTTTACCCTGCCGGACTCCCCGCATCAGAATGGGATCGCTGAGCGACGCATCGGTTTGGTCATGGAGGTGGCTCGTGTCACAGGATCGAATGTGTCGAGGAAAGGTTTGCTCAATGTTGCACTATCAATCAGTACAAGGTGCTTTTATACTTCCAGAATACATCAGGTAACCAGGTTTATCCTATCCAAAGGAAATAGACCCTTCTAGAAATAGAATCACCCTTCGTATAGCCACGCGAGGCTATTGGCTTTAAGGGATTACCGCAGGATTACGCTAGATATAGCGCGCCAGTACATCCCGAGCCTGGTCGGTGATATAATTATAATAACAGGATAAACCAAAGGATGATGGCAAAAGAGGAATAGGAAACCAAATGAGATGAGATAAAGACCAAATGAATCAGGATAAAAAGAGGAATGAAATAGAAAGGAAATATGGAAAGGGGAAATTAGTGTAACGGGGTCGTACTCTCACACTTCCCCCGCTCAAAGCTGGGTGGTAGATGTAACACCCTGCTTGACAAGGTAGTCGCGAAGAGGACGACGGGCGTTACCCATGTCGGATTCAGAGACGCAGCCTCAGAAGTATCATAACCCTTCCAGCAAAGAAGAAGCTCCAGAGTGCCAGTCTGACAATGACGGTGTCCGAGCACGTAGTTGTCCTATGGCGTGGATGAACACGGGCGACGACGGTGGATGGCATTCGGTGTAGAGCGTGTTTGGTCTTGATAGGGTTTAAGAAGGTGATATGGAAGGTGTTATGTATCTTCCAAGTGGCTGGTAGGCAGAAGCGGAAGGTGAATGAAGTGACCTTTGCTTCAAAGAGGATAGTCCCGCAGAAGCAGGGTTGAAGCTTGGATGGAAGTTGGCTGATGTCGAGATTATGGTCTCGAGAAGGGTAGTGATGAGTTGCCAAGTGCTTGTGCTGATGTTGGATGTCCAAGAGGGCGCTTGTGTGGTCGATGTACAAGATGGTAGACGATGGCGATGAAATCGGAAGCCAGTTGGACTGTGGCTGGTATGGTTAGCTGTTGTGGTGTGATTGGGTGGCGTCCGTAACAGACGAAGTACAGCGTCTGTCCAGTAGCGGCGTCAGGAGCATACTTGTAGGCAAACTCCAGGACGGGCAGATGCAAGTCGGAGTTGGAGATGTGAATGGTTGGAACAGTGTGCTGTAACGTGCAGATGAATGGCTATGTTGTCCGATCCGTGCATGTTGTTACCCGCATCTGGTCTACGTGTGAAGATCACCAAGTATTGGTGGCATGGCAGTCATGTCATAGTACGGCTTCTGTAGAAGTGTTGTATCCGTTACATGCAGCTTCTGTCGAATGCTGGTCCATGCCGTATTGTTGTCGCGAGTCGTACCCACTCGGCATCGTAGTGCTGCGGAATGGAGAGCAGAACCACTAGTAGTAACCCTGTCCACCACGCGGTCTGCTACTCACAGTGCCTGGAGTACAACAGCGCATGCGAAGTGCTGCTCAGCGTATCCCTTGTGTTCAGAACCATGCAAGAGGTTGGTACCACGAACGCGGAGCTGGTAACTTCCAGAATCGGCGCCAAGTAGTTTCCCTCGGTGGTTGCTCAAGCAAGGAATCTCAGCTGCGTAGATATCCCACAGTGATGGGTTAGGACATTTGGGAATGTTGGGGCTATTCCCAAATAATCCTCTCCTGTTTCCAAATGAGCATTGCTGACAGCGAATCCAGTATGACCTTATGCACTTCCAGTTTAGCACGGAGGCCATCGGTAGGCATCGGTGTCTGGGCGCATGTATTGGGATAGGTCTTCTGGTGCCATCATGTGTTGTCTCATTCTGTTACTGTCCTTGAAGTAGCGTTGATGTAGAAGATGTATCAGCTACTCAGCATCAATATTGAAGTCTGCTCCATTTTGGTAAACAGGGGTGTTGTTGGAGATACGCGGAGTCCACTATCCGGAGTGGCGTCGGCGCTCCATTTCACGCCTATCTGCTTCCGTGGAGTTGGTGTTGGTGATGGATTGGTTGCGACGCAGGTTTTATGACTTTAAGGAAAGCCATAGGCCATGAGGACTTGTATACCGGTAGAGTACCGTGGTCCTCCCATCCTCATAAGAGCAAATATCTTCTGCTCTTGAGGGTATATGGCATTGCCATGATGTTCCCTCGCATAGTGGTATCTCCTTCCCACTAGCTGGAAATCATAGGACTGTGCCTGGCCGGGACTTTACGATCCACTGGAATATAATCCAGCATTATCTCCATTGAGCGGAGAGTCATCCATCAGGGTTTGGATATGACTGTTGTGTCGAGTCTTCTGCTGCGGCGGCGGCGGCGGTTGCGACGATGGCGACGGCGGCAGCTGCTGCAGAGAATTCTCTTAACTCGTACCGGTTGAAGGAGAATCCATCAACTCCCTCTTCCCAGTAGAGTGTTCCTGATGGGTGTAACAGGCGTAACTACCAGGAACATGTGCACATTAGTACACATGTGTTGCTCCATTGCTGCCGGTGATGGTTTCATTTGAGGGTATGAAGAGAAATTTGCTTCTCCCCTCAATGTATCCACGGGTAGCAATTTCTGGTATGCTCATCCGTGCCTCCGATGTACGGTCGGTAGAGCGCGTGATCGTGTTGTAGTAGTCCGCATCTCCCTCATTTGTTGACACCTCGTGTTGCTTGACGTTCTCCTGCATCGTCGAAGTTACGCTGATGCTTGTAACGCTTCGGCTTCTGGTAGAATCGCCTCCAATGCATGTGCCGTAGGGTCGCTAGTGAACGAATACTTGCCGGATTAGAGGTTAATTACTCCTCAATCTATCAAGCATCGTGACATGCACGGAATTTTCTTCCACGCAAGTCATTAACACCTGGAATCGCGACGCATGTTTGGTGTGTCGCCTTGTGAGGTCGATGTTGAGACTGCTCCAATCAATCACTTCGGATGGCTGAGATTCTTGATGAAGACGAATCGATCAGCTCCTGTTACGAAGTAGTGTCTCGCTGGCCTTGACGAGACAGGTTCACTGCGTCGTCGTTGCGTGCGAAATTTGCTCCTTCGCAGCAACTTGAACTTCGGAGCATTGCAAGAGAAAACGGCTACTTCTCTGCAATCCCATAGCTTGTCGATCAATTTGTATGAAGAAGTGTCTCGTGGATGGAGAACATGTCTTCACGCAGCTCCATTGTTTTTCCTGAATGAAGATTCGCTGTCTTGATGTCGATCCATTTTTAACGAAGATGACTTCGTCAAAATAACTCGATCGTTATCGACATCAGTCAGAAGATGCGTCGATTGTGCAGTCACTGGTCACGAATGTTGTCTCCATGATGATGATTTTCCATAATGTAGTCTCCGCTGCATTCGTGCCGTTGATTCCGCACGGATCCGACGATCCACGTTCTTGTGTCAATTTTCTGCTTGCAGCTATTACCAAGTAGATAATACTCTAGCAGATTTCTGACTCTGTAGAGCATCTGGGCACCATATTCGTTGCTAATAAAGTATTTCGACAATGATGTCGAAAGCGGCTGATTTCTGGTTCTGCGCGTCAATCTCCCTTCGTGCAGAAGTCGCGCTCCATCTCGTCCGTTGACGTAGAAGTCGATCCGACGGTCCAAAATCCAAGCGATCTGTGGATACTCCTGAGTCCCGTTCAGCAGCTTTCGTCGCCCGGGTTGACTCGTTTCCTGCAGCAATTCTCGGTCGTCGATGTCGGCTGTCGAACGATCGGACGCTCCGAAGAATTTCGCGGCTTGCAAGGTCCCGTTCCCATTAACGCTGAAACGCAAACTAGCCTCGGTCGATCTGAAGCGTCGAATCTCCATCGGACGGGTGTCGTCGGTCGAACCTCCGCAGAGTTCCGCGCAACACCAAGTGTTGTCGCGAACTGCGAACTTCTCCGAATGTCGCAGGGAGTGTTCCGCCGGAACTGACGCGCTCGCCAGGTCGAGGCCATTTGCCCCCGCGAAAAATCTGCACCGTCGATGCTGTCCATCGAACGGTTGGCGAGGCATCTCGCCTTCGAAGGGGACCCAGGGTGCAACTGCGAGAGGTCAGTCGGAACTTAAATGAAAGTGCATTGTACTTACAGGAATTGAAGTTTCGACTCCATCCTCGGGGTGCTCCTGGGGGCCCAGCGGTTAAGCGTTGTGCTGAAACCTTGGCTCTGATACCAAGTGTCACATGATCGAATATGTCGAGGAAAGGTTTGCTCAATGTTGCACTATCAATCAGTACAAGGTACTTTTATACTTCCAGATGACATCAGGTAACCAGGTTTATCCTATCCAAAGGAAATAGACCCTTCTAGAAATAGAATCACCCTGCGTATAGCCACACGAGGCTATTGGCTTTAAGGGATTACGGCAGGATTACGCTAGAAATAGCGCGCCAGTACATCCCGAGCCTGGTCAGTGATATAATTATTATAACAGGATAAACCAAAGGATGATGGCAAAAGAAGAATAGGAAACCAAATGAGATGAGATAAAGACCAAATGAATCAGGATAAAAAGAGGAATGACATAGAAAGGAAATATGGAAAGGGGAAATTAGTGTAACGGGGTCGTACTCTCACGGCTCGTACCTCCATGATCCATGCCGGTGCACCCCATTTTCTGTGGCCGTTCGCCGTGCGCTACGCTGCTCACCAGCTTAACCTGCGGCCGCACCCCCAGCGGCCGCATGTTTCGCCGACCCTTCTGTGGACCGGGTCCCCTGGTGACGCGTCTACGTTCCACGTCTGGGGCTACCTTGCTCACGTTCGTGCCTCTGGCGCGGACAAGCTCACTGCCCGCACCCTTCCCTGCGTCTTCCTCGGTTTCCCCCTTGACGCGTCTGACTGGCACTTCTACCACCCGCCGTCCCACCGCTTCTTTCACTCTCGCGACGTCACCTTTGACGTGGTCGCTGCCCATCCCCCCCCCCCTCCCCCCCGTCCGGCCCCCTCTGGTGTGTCTCACGTCACACCCCTCCAGTCGGTCGTCCCGGTCGAGGAGTCTTCTGACTCTGGTAGTCCCCCGGCGCAGTCCTCGCCGCCAGTCCCTCCCCCGCAGTCTCCACCTCCACCGCCTCCGCAGCCGCCGTCGCCACAGCTGCGGCAGCTGTCGTCTCCGCCGCCGCCGCCGTCGCAGCAGTTGTTGCAGCCGACGCCGCCGCCGCCGCCGCTGTCGTCGCTGCCGCCGTTCGTGGACTGTGGGGTTGCTGGAGTTGAGGTGGGTACTCGTCCCGGGGCTCCTGTCGTGGCTTGTCCCGGCGGGACTGGGGGTGGTACCGGCGCTGGCGGGGTTTCGGGCTCTGGGGGTGTCCCTTCTGGGGGTGCCGGCGTGGAGGGTTCGGGAGGTAGCCGTCGCGCAGCTTGCGGTCCTGGTATCGCCGTTGTGCCGCAGCAGCAGCAGTCCCCGCCGGTGTCCGCCCTTCGTCTGCTCGGCCTTCCGTCCCCTGACCCTGCGCCTGTTCCTCTCCTGCCGTCTCCTCCTCTTCCCGTCTACGGCCCCGTGTTCCCTCCGCCGGACTCGTCCCTGGCTCGTTTTCCCCCTCGTTCCCCACACGTGTCCCCTCCTCTGTCTCCTGACCCGATGCCTCCCTCTCACGTCTGGTCTCGCCGTCCCTCCCGTGCTCGTCCTGTCTCCCCCGCCCTGCGCTCTCACCCTATGTTGCTACGTTCCCACGCGTCTCGTCCTCCCCTCCTCCCGTCGCCTCCTCCGTCTTCTCTTACTGTTGCGTCTCCTCCTCTGTCTGACTTCTTTTGTGCTGCTCGTCCTCTTGTTCCTCGGGTCCTTGCCTCTCTCGTTACCGACCCGTCTGTTCCGGTTTCGAGTCTTGACGCCCTGGTCGCTGCGGTCGCTGACTTCGCCTCTACCCGCCACCTTGACTACGCCACCGCTCTGGTCTCTGACCCTGCCTGTCCTCCGTCTGTCGGGGGTGCTCCTGCCCTCGGCAGTGACGTCCTGGAGGACCGCCAGTTCAAGCTTGCTGTCCTGTCCGAGGCTGCTCCCCATCTCTGTTCCATGCTGCTAGTCCCTGAGGGTGACCCAGACGCTTTCGACATCCCGACCCCTCGTACTTACGCTGAGGCGGTTTCGGGACCCTGGGCCTCTCAGTGGATAGCTGCCATAGAGCAGGAGATGGCATCTTGGAGATCCACCGGCACCTTCGTCGACGCAGTTCCCCCACCTGGGGAGAACGTAGTCGATGGCCGCTGGCTCTTCAAGGTGAAGCGCCCTCCTGGAGAGCCGCGTGTGTTCAAGGCGCGCTACGTGGCTAGAGGTTTCAGTCAGCGCGAGGGGGTGGACTTCTTTCAGACTTTCGCTCCTACCCTGAAGATGACTACTCTTCGGGTTCTGCTACACGTAGCGGCTCAGCGTGACTACGAGCTTCACTCCCTCAACTTCTCTACTGCCTTCCTTCAGGGCAGCCTACACGAGCAGGTCTACCTACGTCGCCCTCAGGGCTTCACTGGCGCCTTCCCTCCTGGGACCCAGTGGCTTCTGCGGCGCCCAGTCTACGGCCTGCGCCAGGCGCCCCGTGAGTGGCACGACACGTTGCGTGCTACCCTCGCTGACCTACAGTTCTTTCCGTCCTCTGCAGACCCCTCACTCTTTGTTCGTGCTGGCCAGACTCCGTTTTACATCCTTGTCTACGTAGACGACCTGGTCTTCGCCACTGCAGACAGGGACGCACTGGCCTCCGTGAAGGCAGAGCTGCTGAAGAGACACACTTGCACTGACCTTGGAGAGCTGCGCCGTTACCTTGGTTTGCAGATCTCCAGGGACAGAGCCGCGCGCACCATCACCGTGACTCAGTCACACTTGGTGCGCCAGGTCCTTCACAGGTTCGGTCTTCAGTTCTCCTCAGCACAGCCCACCCCTCTTCCTCTGGACCACAGACTCTCCGCTCCAGTTCCTGAGGAGTCGGTAGATCCTAGTGGTCCTTACGCTGAGCTGGTGGGTTGCCTCATGTACCTGATGACTTGCACTCGCCCAGATCTCGCATACCCTCTCAGCATCCTGGCGCGCTTTGTGGCCACAGGCAGACACCGACCTCAGCACTGGTCTGCCGCTAAGAGGGTTCTGCGTTATCTTGCAAGTACATCGGGCATGGGGTTAGTGCTAGGCGGACGCAGGCCGGTGGTCCTGACTGGACACACAGACGCTTCTTGGGCAGACGACGCCGAGACGCTCAGGTCTACCCAGGGCTACTGCTTCAGCCTTGGCTCAGGTGCTGTCTCGTGGAGAGCTACCCGCTCCTCGTCTATTGCCCAGTCCAGCTGTGAGGCTGAGATCTACGCCGATGCCATGGCGGCACAGGAGCTCCGCTGGCTGACCTTCTTGCTCGCTGACTTAGGTGAGCGGCCTAGCTCTGCCCCGGTCTTGTACGCTGACAACAGGGCCATGATCCTCCTGTGTTAGGAGCCTCGACTCGAGGGCAGAGCGAAGCATATCCAGCTGCGGTACTTCCTCCTACGCGAGCTACAGCAGTGACGCCAGGCTCGCGTAGTACCTTGGCCTCAGGTGCCAACACAGCTGATATCTTTACGAAGGCTCTTGCGCCTAAAGATCATCAGCGGCACTGTGTACAGCTTGGTCTAGTTCCTGTAGTCTCTCACTTGCTTGGGCCTTGACTTTGTACTGTCCTATATATATGTACACTCAGACTGGACTTGTGTCCTCTTACAGTGGTTGGACTAGTAGTGCCGCCCTGTACTTGTTCTTGCCTTGTCTGTACTCCTTCTGACTGGTCTTTTAGACCCTTGTCTCAGAGGCTGGACTAGTAGTGCCACCCTGAGCTGTTTTGTCATGACCTGCCCCTATGCAGTCTAGGGGGTGTGTCAAACATGTATATCTACTATATTTGCATAGACTGAATAGAGTCATGTCTTATATAGGGTACAACTCTTAGGTATATTCACATGTTCTCTCTCTTTTAATTTATCCTTCTACTCTGATAGTGTCATACTTCAGAAACGCTTAAGTCTTTGAGGTATTTCCAACAGAGGTAATCAACGGCTAAGGTATCTTGACAACCACTTACGCGGTGAGCGAGAATCTTGGTCGGCTCTGTTGTTGGCTCAGGTACTGAGTTGATCGTAGGATTGATATGTTGACGGTCGAGATTTGTCACACTCGGGACGAATGTTCGCAGAAGACTAACATGGAACACATCATGGATTCGCCAGCCAGCAGGCAGTTGCAGCTGAGTGGTGACTGGTGTCACCGTTCGAATAATATGGAGTGGTCCGCAAAATGTTGGTCGTAATTTATTTGGGAGGGGGGTTCCCAAGTCAAACATATTTTGTATATAGGCTAGATAGGTGCTTACTCTTAGAGGGTACAACCCTTGTAGACAAATCCAACATGTTTGCATCGTTCTAGGTATTGATTCTCACTCTGATACGGTATCACGCTAGGTTAGGTCTCTCAATTTATACATATGCTTATATGTAGAAGTTGTAGGCTAGATAGGTTTGTGTTCTTAGGGGGTACAACTCCAACCCTATATCTCCCTTGTACTCACATGTTCTAATTCGTTCTCCTATTCTATCATGGTATCAGAGCAGGTTAGGTCCGCCCACCCGCTTCCGCCCTCGCCCTAGCCTACCGCCCCGTCGTACCCTATCCTTTGCGCATCCCGCCAGCCCCCTAGCGTCCCGCCGATCCCCTAGCGCTCCGCCGGCCCCTTGCGCACCTCGCCGGCCCCTAGCGTGCCCGCCGGCCCCTTTGCGCCCCGCCGGCCCTTAGCGCCGCGCCGACCCCTCGCGTACCCCACCGGCCCCTAGCACACCTTGCCGGTCCTTAGCACCACGTCGGCCCTTAGCGCCACGCCGGCCCCTCGTGCACCCCGCCGGCCCCTCGCATGCTCACCAGCCCCTCGCGTACCCCGCTGGCCCCTCGCGCACCCTGCCAGCCCTCCCCCCACCCCCCCCCCCCCCCCCCCCCCCCCCAACACCCGCGCATACCACGCCGGCCTCTCGCGTGCCCGACGCCCCCTCGCGCGCCTCGCCGGCCTCTCGCACGCCTCACCAGCCCTTCGCGCCCACCGGCCCCTTGTGCACCCTTCCAGCCCCCGCGCGTACCCTGCAGGCCCCTCGCGTGAGCGCCGGCCCTTAGCGCCCCGCCGGCCCTTAGTGCCCCACCGGCCCTAGCTGCCCCGCCAGCCTCTCAAGCGGCCGCCAGCCCCTAGCGCCTCGCCTGGCCCTAGTGCTCCGCCGGCCCTTGGCGCCCCGCCGCCCCTTTCGAGTCCCGCCAGCCCATCGCGCCTCGCCGGCCTGCTGCGCGCCTCGGACCCTGTGCGCCCTGCTCGGCCTTCCGCCCGGTCTTCCCGCCGGAGAGTCCTGCTGCCACGCTGCTGTGCCGCCGTATAGCTGTACCGCTGTGCCACCGTGTCGCTGTGCCGCTGAGCCGCTATGCCGCCGTGTCGCTGTGCCGCCGTGGAGCTGTGCTGCTGGGGTTGCATGATGGCGGACGACGTACTCTGCCTGGATGCGGAGGGGCACGCGATTGAGTTCACCGCTTGGCTTGTTGGTCTTCGCCGTCACCTGACAGGTCAGCGCAAGGATGGGCACTCCCTAGCTATGCATGTTGATGGCTTGCTTCCCCACCCCCATGAGCCTGATCCCCTCCTTGCTGACCCCACCACTGCTGAGCGTGAGGCCTTTTTGCTGCTGCGCTCGCTCGCGCTGTCTGGGATTCCCGCGATGCCGTAGCGCAGCTCGCCATTAGTCATGCTCCCCCCCTGTCTGAGCGTCCGCGCTTCACTGCTGTCGCGAACGCCAAGGATTTCCTAGATGCAGTAGTTGAGCGCTACTCCAAACCCGCCTCCGCCTCTGCTGGCTGCCTGATCCTCCCCATGCTATTCCCTGATTTTTCCGCTTTCCCCACTGTCGCTGATCTCGCCACTCACCTCCGTACACTAGAGACTAGCTACCGCGCCACTAGCACTGCCGCCCAGCTCACTGCCTTCCCCCCACCGTTCTGCGCTACCCTGTACCTTATTGCCATGCGCCTACTGGACCGCTTAGCCACTGCGCGCGATCACTTCCTTAGCCAGCACCCTAGTGACCTCACCCTGACCGCCTTTGTCACTGCCCCCGTCTGAGATAGAGACTCGCCAGCGCACTATCGCTCAATCGAGTGCTGTTGCGGTAGTTCCTATCTTTCAGGGATGTGCTCCCTCCCAGTGCACTTACGCTGACGTTTCAGCCGCGGTCACTACGGCTGCCCCTGCCGCTGAGACCGCAGCTGCGGTCTCCCTACAGCAGCGACAGCATCGGGGCTGTCGTGGACTCAAGGGAGGGCGTGGTGGCACTGTGTGCAGGGCTTCTGCCGCCTCGACGACCTCTTTCGTCGCCGATTCGGCCCGGCCCCGGACCTCCCTGACTGGACCAATCTGCTGCGCCACGGTGTGCCTGTTTTTGATATAGACATGGATCAGATTAGTTCTGCCTTACATTCTATGTATGCTGACGCTTCTAGTGTGTCAGGATCTTATTACCCTGTGTTCTCTAGTTTCGGCGTAGTACCTGTGTATAGTACAGACTCCCCTATTGCGTTAGGCATAGGACCGTTTGCTCTGTCTAACCTAGGCTCGACACTCGCTCCTCCTTTGACTGCCGCCTCTGCTTTGCTATCCTTCACACTTGACTCCGGTTCGTCTTCCTGCTTCTTCCGCGACCACGCCATACTCACGCCGCTTGCCGTGCCTACCGCCGTCGCACTTGCTGACCCCTCTTCTCGTCCCGTTGTTGCCCGTAGTTCCACTACCCTTCTCAGTCCATCGGTTCCCTCGGGTTCACTTACAGGCCTGCACATCCCCTCGTTTTCCAGGAACTTAGTTGGTGTCGGCTGTCTTCAGGACCTCGGCGGCACCACTACGTTCCCTGGTCACAAGAGGTACGCAGTCTGTACCGAGGCCGCCTAAGGTGCCCCCCTTGCGACATTCCCCCAGGACCCGGTGTCCGGCCTGTTTACGCTGGACACTGCTTCCCCCCTGGTGGGCGCGTCCTCCCCAGGTCCTGCATCTACCCAGGTCGTTGCGGATTGCTTGAGTCGGTCACTCACTCACCCGTCGCTTCTGTGGCACCACCGCTAAGGTCACCCCGCACTCCAACGTCTACGTCACGTGTCTCAGCACGGTCTCGTCCTAGGTCTCCCTCCCTCACTTGCGGCACCGCGCACCCCCTGCGTCGAGGGCCGGCTGCGCCGTACTCCTCACTCCTCCTCGCTTTGCCCTGCCACTGCACCACTCCAGACCATGCACCTGGACGTCTCGGGCCCAACCCCCGTCCCTGGGCCACGTCGCGAGCGCTACTTTCTCGTGCTCGTTGACAACTACACGCGCTACACCATGGTGTTTCGTCTGGAGCGGAAGGCCAACGTGCCTGAAGTTCTTATCCCGTGGGTGTGTCTCACGTTACTCCCCTCCCGTCGGCTGTCCCGGTTGAGGAGTCGTTGGAATCTGGTGGCCCTGAAGTGCCGCTCTTGCGGCCTACCTCTCCCCCGGTGTCTCCTCTTTCGATGTCATTGCAGCCGCCGCAGTCGCCACCGCCACCGTCGCTGCAGCCGCCGCAGTTGCCGCCGCCGCCGTAACAGCAACCGTCGTCGTCGCCGCAGCAGCAGACGTCTGTGGACTCTAAGGGTGCTGGCTTTGAGGAGGGTGCTAGTCCTCGGGTTCCAATCAAGGCTTGTCCTGGTGGGCCTGGGGATGGCTCCAGTGCTGGAGAGGGTGCTCACTCTAAGGTGCTCGTTCTGGGGGTGCTGGAGTGGAGTGTTCCGGAGTTAGCCATGGTGCAACTGGCGGTCCAGGTGTCGGCATCGAGCACCAGCAGCAGCCGTCACCGCTGGTGTCCGCCCTTCTCCTGCTCGGCCTTCCCTCCCTTGACCGCTTGCCTGCGCCTCCCCCGCCCCCTCCTCCTCTTCCTCTCTACGGCCCTGTGTTCCCTCCACCGGACTCGTCTTCGGCTCGTCTCCCCCCTCGTTCCCCTCTTGTGTCTCCTCCTCTCTCTGCTGACCAGACGCCTCCGACTCACGTCTGGTCTCGCCGTCCCTCTCATGCTCGTCCCGTCTCTCTTGTTCAGGGTTCCCACCCTATGTTGCTTCATTCCCACATGTCTCGTCCTCCCCTCCTGCCTTTGCCTCCTCCGTCGTCGCTTGTTGTCGCGCCTTCCCCTTTGTCTGAATACCTTTGTGCCGCTCGTCCTCTTGTTCCTCGGGTCCTTGCCTCCCTTGTTACTGACCCGTCTGTACCTGTCTCTATCTTGACGCTCTTGTTGCTGCTGTCGCTGACTTTGCCTCTACCAGCCGCCTTGACTACACAACCGCTCTGGTTTCTGACGCTGTCTGTCCTATGTCCGTTGGGGGTGCTCTTGTCCTTGGCAATTACGTCCTAGAGGACAGGCAGTACGAGCTTGCTTTCCTGTCTAAGGCCGCTCCCTATCTCTGTTCCATGCTTCTATTCTGTGAGGGTGACCCAGACGCATTTGACATCCCGACCCCTCGCACTTATGCTGAGGCGACCTCAGGACCCTGGGCCTCTCAGTGGATAACTACCGCAGCCGTCGCTGCCGGTCTCCGCTCTTCGCCTACTCGACCTTCCCTCACCTGACAGCTCGCTGGTGTCTCCCCCACCACCTTCTCACCTTCCTGTCTACGGCCCTCTGTTCCCGCCGCCGGACTCGTCTCCGGCCCGTCTTCCTCCGCGTTCCCCTTTTGTGTCTCCTCCGCTGTCTCCTGACCCTACACCTCCATCCCACGTCCGGTCTCGACTTCCCTCTCGTGCTCGTCCCGTCTCTCCTGTCCCGCGCTCCCACCCTATGTTGCTCCATTCCCACTCGTCTCGTCCTCTCCTCCTCCCGTCGCCTCCTCCCTCGTCGCTTGTTGTCGCCCCTCCCCCGCTATCTAACTACCTTTGTGCCGCTCGTCCCCTTGTCCCTCAGGTTCTTGCCTCTCTTGTTATCGACCCGTCTATTCCTGTCTTAAGTCTTGACGCGCTTGTCACTGCTGTCGCTGACTTTGCCTCTTCCCGCCGCCTTGACTACGCTACCGCTCTAGTCTCTGACCCTGCCCGTCCTCTGTCCGTCGGGGGTGGACCTGCCCTTGGCAGTGACGTTCTAGAGGACAGGTAGTACGAGATTGCTTTCCTTTTCGAGGCTGCTCCTCATCTCTGCTCCATGCTCCTAGTCCCAAAGGGTGACCGAGACGCTTTCGACATCCCGACCCCTCGTACTTACGCTGAGGCGGTCTCGGGACCTTGGGGCTCTCGGTGGATAGCTGCCATGGAGCAGGAGATTGCATCTTGGAGATCCACCGGCACCTACGTCGACGCAGTTCCCCCACCTGGGGTGAACATAATCGATGGACGCTGGCTCATCAAGGTAAAGCGCCCTCCTGGAGAGCCGCCAGTGTTCAAGGCGCGCTACGTGGCTAGAGGCTTCAGTCAGCGTGAGGGGGTGGACTTCTTTCAGACTTTCACTCCGACCCCGAAGACGACTACTCTTCAGGTGCTGCTACACGTAGCAGCTCAGCGTGACTACGAGCTTCACTCCCTCGACTTCTCCACTGCGTTTCTTCAGGGCAGTCTACACGAGCAGGTCTACCTGCGCCGCCCTCAGGGTTTCACTGGTACCTTCCCTCCTGGGACCCAGTGGCTCCTGCGGCGCCCCGTCTAGGGCTTGCGGCAGGCTCCCCGTGAGTGGCATGACACGCTTCGTGCTACCCTTGCAGACCTGTAGTTCTTTCCGTCCTCTGTAGACCCCTCGCTCTTCGTTCGTGCTGGCCAAACTCCGTTCTACATCCTTGTTTACGTAGACAACCTGGTCTTCGCCACTGCCGACAGGGACGCAGTGGCCTCGGTGAAGGCAGAGCTACTGAAGACACACACCTGCACTGACCTAGGAGAGCTGCACCGTTACCTTGGCTTGCAGATCTCCAGGGACAGGAGCTCTGCTGGCTGACCTTCTTGCTCACTGACTTAGGTGAGCGGCCTAGCTCTGCCCCCGTCCTGTACGCTGACAACAGGGCCATGATCCTCCTGTGTCAGGAGCTGCGACTCGAGGGCAGAGTGAAGCACATCCAGCTGCGGTACTTCCTCCTGCGTAAGCTACTGCATCGTTGCTAGGCCCGCATAGTTCACATGGCCTCCGGTGCCAACACAGCTGATATCTTTACGAAGGCGCTTGCGCCTAAAGATCATCAGCGGCACAGTGTGTAGCTTGGTCTTGTTCCTGTAGCTGCTCACCTGTTAGGACCCTGATTGTGTACTCTCAACTATATATACCTGTCAGACTGGCCCTGTGGCCTTGCCTCTAGTGGTTGGACTAGTAGTGCCGCCCTGGTTTGCTTTAGTCTTGTTGGTACTCTTGCTGACTGGTCTCGAGACCCCTGCCTCAGTGGTTGGACTAGTAGTGCCTCCCTGAGCTGTGTGCTTCTTGCTTAGCATCACCCCTTCCCTAGCCTAGGGGGTGTGTCAACTTTTACATATGATGTATGTAGAAGTTATAGGCTAGCCTAGGTGTGTGCTTCTAGTGAGTACAACCCCAACAAGTATATGTTCGAGGTTTCACACACTAGTCAATTATTCTTCCATTCTAACACAAAGAACTTTGGTCGCAGACTGTTGACCATGCAACCCAACAGTTAGAATTGGAAGAGTCAAGAGTCAGCACGACAGTAAGGACAAATAACCGTCGTGATATAACAGTACGGGTTGTTACCTGAGTCGCCTTATCATGTCGTAAAAGGGAATGTACCCTTTGAAGTGCACAAACAGTTAGACTCTTCATATTCTCTTGTATTGTTCAGATCCACCTTGTATCCCTTTGCTATAATCAATCACTTGTTATCACATACCAGTACAAGGATTCAAACTCAAGACTTCCGCTGTGCTATCAAGCACTCTGTTACAAGGACTTAACCTTCTGAAAAGATCCTAGGGCTATTCTCAGCCCAACATCGCTATTCTCATGCCTAGCTAGCTTCTTAGGTCCTTTCAACACACCCTTCCCCGTCCACCAATTGGAACGGACACCCTATACCAACTTTCCTACCGATGAAACTCTTGGCACGATGGTTTTTTCATGATAACCAGCTTGGAGCCCTGGTATGCTTGCGATACTCATCCACGGGGCAGAGCATATCACGACGAGGAAGCAAAAATGGACATGCACTAAAGAGATCACTGGTTCAGAGTACAGCTCGCCACAGTGCCAGGGTCTGTATAAGCGATGGAACGTGAAGCGAGGAACTATGTACGTAGTAGTAGTAGAGCAATGAAACACTACTCTGCCAAGAAGGCTATTCCTTGGCATCCCAAAGCGGGTTAGCCAGAAAGCGTGAGAATCCAGGATGCTGGTGAGTTGCCAAGTAGCGGCAAGGGAACCCCACTTCTGTCCTCCAGCGACTGCAGTTCACGCAAGTCTAGTCGAGGCTATGGAAAAGGAGCCAAGAGGCCAACTTAAAACCCGCGGCCCTGATTGTTCATACACAGTGCGTATGAAAAATGGGCGTTGGGTTATACGAAACACATGGAGAAATCGCGAGGGTGGTCCTTCTGGGTTAATTGTAAAATGTTCGTGGACCGTCAGATTTGCCAACAGGCAGTTCGACGGTTGAGATTACGCGAGGAATCAGTGGTGGTGCAATGGAGTAACGAATTGGCTTGAGGGCCGTCAGATGGGAATCTAAATATAAATGGACGGACAAAAAATGAACTGAACATGGATTCCCAACATGTTTGGCGCACTGACAAGAGCCACATTACCCCACTCGACCCCCACGGAAGCACGACTTTCAAACGCACTGTGTTTGAAGGCCGCGTCTTGTAATTTGGGCCGCGTGTTTTAAGAGCATCTTCAAAAGGAGTCAAGTAGCACTTCTTGCCGGAAGCACGGGGGCAATAGGGAGTAGGAGAGAGGCAAGGACGCCAAAGTGATAAAAGGAGGGGTGGCGGTCCAAGGGGGCCTGGCCGCCACAGAAGAAGAAGAAGCAAGCTGAGAGGCAAGAAGATATAAGCCAAGAGCAAGGCAGAGTGAGACAACAAAATGAGCAAGGCTGGAAAATGGTGGAGCGGGCTAAGAGGAGGGGCGCACGATTAGAAAACACGTCGCGAGCAGCCGGATCGGCAGCCATGGCAGAGGTCGTGGCATGGATCATAGGAGCAGACGATTCGGCCTGCATATGTTGATGGTCCGCAATGGGAGCAGGCACGGCGGGGGAAGGGTGACGCTTAGTGGGATGGAGGGCAGCCAAGGAGGCCTCCACGTCGCGACGACGCTTGGAGAGTTGTACATGTTGTTCTTCACTTACAGGGGGGAGCTCTTTTAGCTCACCGTCAAACAGATCGACTTCCGTGACGAGAGGCATGGGCAAGACCATAGCTGAGAAAGAGTGAGCGAGAGGAAGAGCGACAAAGGAGCACAAGCACACATGTTCACTCCGAGAATAGGAAGAGGAGAAAGGAGGTACAAGTGAGGATCGAAGTGCGCGAAGCGCATGGAGATGGAAGCGAAAATCAAGGACGCGTGGTGGGCTCAGATCGGAGCGACGTAAGCGCTAGAGTGCGCTTACGTGAGTGAGCTTAGCAGGCTCAAACGAAAAGGACTGGTGAGAGCGCTTGAGGGTGCAAACACAGGTGTGTAGAGAGCAAGGAGCTGGGAGGGACCACCTGGACACACACAAATCACATAGCTTGTGCGGAGTAAGATCCCAGCAGGGATCGAACGAGGTTTCACATTGAGCGGATCGGGAAAGACGACGAGGGCAAGAATACTTTACAACCAACAACCTGATTGGCCTAAGGAAGGACCCTGCTGTAAAATGAACAGACACCAAGCCCGCGGAAAGGAGCACTGCACACTCCAGATCGGGAGGAACAACATGGCAGGCGAGGAGCCAGCGAAGCACAGCGATTTCATTACGACCCGAAACACTCACAGGCTACAGCAAACGAAGGTAAGAAAAACAAGGACCGAGAAGAAAATGGCAAGAGCTTACGAGAGGGGAACAGTGGGTTGGGAGGCTGACCACGCAAGGATTCTGGCAGCTGACGACCTTCCAGCACCTGCAAAACAGCCACTCAAGTAAGGCATGCAACAAACTTACCGAACGCCGCAGAGATGGAGGGCGAAACCGACTGGAAGGGAAGTCTTCCAGAGTAATGGAGCACGCGACGTGTGACACGACAATTTGAACTTCCAAAATCGCAGGCAATAAGAGGCGGAGAGCAGGTCGTCATTTTTTTTAACCTCGTTTCAGCTTGATGTATTTTGGTGGAATGCAATTATGCGCCAGCTTCAATCGGATTGAAGGATGGAGAGTGAATCGAAGAAATATGTAAGGAAATGGTATTTCCTTATCACGAGTTTTAGTTAGTAAGGCGTACACAACTATAACGGGGTTGCCGTGCAGCTCTGCAACGAAATTCAAATTGCAGTACCCAATGTGACTTCCTGACGAGCCGCATGCATTTTGCCCGCCTTCTTGTTTCATGCATAGATCTGGGCGCTTCGCGCCAATTTACGAACCATACGTCGCAGCTCCGTCGAAGCCACGACGGTGTGCTCTAGGCTAGCTATATCCATGCTCCCTGCTGTCTTGATGTTGCCTTAGTTGTATTGTTTTCTTCGTTACTCAATCTTCGGCACACGCTCTCTACGCTTCATTACACCTGGTATCAGAGCCAACGATCTTCGGCTTTGCGCTCTAGTTCCGCTTCAATCCCGGCACTTAGGGAGGCTGACGCCTTATGTTTACTGCATATCCGCTGTCCCGGCAATATTAATTAATAATTACCCACAGCCACGACTGTGCTCGAAGTGCCAGTGTGCCGAAAGCCGCCTAAAACTTTTGCTGAATCGTGGATCCGTCGACGTTGAACACCATGACTCCTGAAGAAAGGGCGGCAGCACTTGAAGAAGTCTGTCTTAGTCACGAGTTGTACCAGCAGGAGTTGGCGCATCTGCGAGCTAAAACAGCCCAAGCTGAATCTGAGATATCTACACTTCGGAGCCGACTGCCACAGACACGACACGACACGGTCGCACCAATGACAAATCAAGGACAACGCAAGTAACCCAGCAACGTTCCGAAATACCTGGCGACAATCAGCGACCACATGCAACTTCGCCTGAGGTTTCGGCGAACAATCTGCCACTGGCTATGTGGATGAGTGGAAGTTGACGAAAGGGGGAACATAAATCTCCCGCCCCCAATTACGTCCCCAATCGGCCTGCAAATTGCAAGCATCAACATGGCGCCGGGAATTCTCAAGACCCAGAGGCCGCCTAGTTTGACCAAAGCCAGCGTGACAGTTTGTCTGTCAACGGGTGGATTTTTCACCTGAATGACTTTTATGACTACAACCTCGTCATCGACGCAAAATATTCGATACGCTGTTTCACTCGTAGGTGGATCAGCGAGAGATTGGTGGCAGCAGATCATCCAGTCGCAGGAGCCGGATATGACGCCGTGCGTGATCGGGCGTTTTTGCACGACCAGTTATTGGGCAAGAAATTACTGCGAGGTGGACGAGTACAACACGTGGCAATCGTGGTGCGCGGAAATTCGTCGCCGCTTCGAACACGTCAATGTAAGCAGCCAGGAGCGCGACCGCCTTCGCACGTGGTGCCAACTCGGATCGATCCAGGACTACACCAGCGGCTTTAAGAATATGTGCAACCAGGTCGGCTATATTCACCCTGACGAGAAGTTAGACAAATTCATCAGGGGACTTCGACCGGATCTGTGCAGAGAAATACAAGTCCAAGAAATGACAAATTTGGTGGAGGCGCAGAGAGTTGCAGAGCAATTGGATTCCTTCTACAGACAGACCAAGGATGGGTTCCTATGATGGAAATCGCACTCGGGGACCAATCGAGCGGGCCACTGTACACACGCTTACAACATCAAACCCAGCATTTACGGTTTTCAAGGGTCGTTGTTTCGGATGTAGCACATCCGGACACTGCAAGTCAAAATACCTAGAGGAGCGGAAGAAGCGGAATCAGGGGCAGGAGAGTTCTAGTGACCAGGGAAACGCTTAGTATCAGTAGTTATCGGGCCTACAACTGATGGAACCTGCTCGCCTGTAACTGATGACCCTTATCGAGTATTGGTACGAATCCACGCAATCGACCAAACTCGGTTGAATAAGGAGGGTGCAGTGGCAGATTACCCAATTTATTTAGAGGGTATTCTCCAAGGGGAAAAAATAAAATCTTCGTTGACGTGGGAGCCAGCCACAGTCTGGTCAACCTCGCCACGGCAAAAAAAATGAAGTTACCCCTAGATAGGTGTCTACCAGAGATCGGCGCCCGACTAGTCGATGGGACCCCACTAGCAATAAAAGATGGGGCGTACAAGATTAGGGTACGCTGCGGAGCTGAATTCAAAATTTCGATGGGGATGCTGGCAACTACAGTTGACAACTTTGACATATTGTTGGGACGGGATTGGCTGCGACTTTTCAATCCAAAAATTGACTAGACGCCCGGCAGCTGTTCCGTAAAAAACATTGACCAAAGTGTGACGTTACCGGAATGGATGAAGGGAATCACAGAGAGAGTGACGCACGTGAACTCTGTGGCGATCAAAAGAGCGGTCGTAGTGGACGCAGAAGTCTTCGCCGTAGTCGTTCCCGCCATCGACGTGGCATCGCAACCATTTGATTTAGAGAAGCTTACAGCAGCAGTGACGGCCGATCTTGCGGAGCTGATTTGCAGATTTCCATAGGTATTTCAAGAAAACCTGCTCGAGGGATTACCACCAGAACGACCCTTTGACCATCGAATAGAGCTAGCGGCAATTTTGATTAACACAACCGAGTTAAAAGAATTACGGAGGCAGTTAGATTATTTGCTGGGAAAAAAATATTATAATCCGCCCAAGCTCCTCACCATTTGCCACCCCCATACTGTTCACCCCGAATGTGCACTGACTACAGAGCACTGAACAGGGTGACTATCAAGTGGCATTACCCTATCCCGCGCGCCGACGAATTGGTCGACCAACTTTGCAAAGCTCTCTTCTTCTCGAAAATAGATTTACGAGGGGGTTACCATCAGATTCGCGTAGTCGCAGCTGACTACCACAAGACTTCGTTTTGTACCAGGTATGGGAGTTTTTAGTATGTAGTTATGCCCTTCGGTCTGATGAACGCCCCGGCAACTTTTTATCAGAATAATTGAATAATGGTAAAGTGAGAGTACACACAAATATATCTAAGTTTTGTATCCTCTAAGAGGTGACTCTATACAGTCTATACAAACATGACAAATACACATGTTTGACACACCCTCTAGACTGCATAGGGGAATACCCTAAACAAGCAGCTAAGGGCGGCACTACTAGTCCAACCTCTGAGGCAAGGGTCTGAGCGACCGGTCAGAAGGAGTACAGACAAGGCAAGCACAAGAGCAGGGCGGCACTACTAGTCCAGCCATTGGGAGAGGACACAAGTCCAGTCTGAGTATACATATAAAGGACAGTACAAAGTCAAGGTCCTAGCAAGTGAGAGGCTACAGGAACTAGACCAAGCTGTACACAGTGCCGCTGATGATCTTTAGGCGCAAGCGCCTTCGTAAAGATATCAGCCGTGTTGGCACCTGAGGCCAAGTGTACTACGCGAGCCTGACGTCGCTGCTGTAGCTCACGCAGGAGGAAGTACCGCAGCTGAATGTGCTTCGCTCTGCCCTCGAGTCGAGGCTCCTGACACAGGAGGATCATGGCCCTGTTGTCAGCGAACAGGACCGGGGCAGAGCTAGGTCGCTCACCTAAGTCAGTGAGCAAGAAGGTCAGCCAGCGGAGCTCCTGTGCCGCCATGGCACCGGCGTAGATCTCAGCCTCACAACTGGACTGTGCAACAGACGAGGAGCGAGTAGCTCTCCACGAGACGGCACCTGAGCCAAGGCTGAAGCAGTAGCCCTGGGTAGACCGGAGTGTCTCAGCGTCGTCTGCCCACGAAGCGTCTGTGTGCCCAGTAAGGACCGCTGGCCTGCGTCCTCCTAGCACTAACCCCATGCCCGATGTACTAGCAAGATAACGCAGAACCCTCTTAGCGGCAGACCAGTGCTGCGGTCGGTGTCTGCCTGTGGCCACAAAGCGAGCCAGGATGCTGAGAGGGTATGCGAGATCTGGGCGAGTGCAAGTCATCAGGTACATGAGGCAACCCACCAGCTCTGCGTAGGGGCCGCTGGGCTCTACCAACTCCTCAGGCACTGGAGCGGAGAGCCTGTGGTCTACAGGCAGAGGGGTGGGCTGTGCAGAGGAGAACTGAAGGCTGAACCTCTGAAGGACCTGGCGCACCAAGTGTGACTGAGTCAGGGTGATGGTGCGCGCAGCTCTGTCCCTGGAGATCTGCAAGCCAAGGTAACGGCGCAGTATACCAAGGTCAGTGCAGGTGTGTCTCTTCAGCAGCTCTGCCTTCACGGAGGCCAGCGCGTCCCTGTCTGCTGTGGCAAAGACCAGGTCGTCGACGTAAACGAGGATGTAGAACGGAGTCTGGCCAGCACGAACGAAGAGTGAAGGGTCTGCAGAAGACGGAAAGAACTGCAGGTCAGCAAGCGTAGCACGCAGAGTGTCGTGCCACTCACGGGGAGCCTGGCGCAGGCCGTAGACGGGGCGCCGCAGGAGCCACTGGGTCCCAGGAGGGAAGGTGCCAGTAAAGCCCGGAGGGCGGCGCAGGTAGACCTGCTCGTGTAGGCTGCCCTGAAGGAAGGCAGTGGAGAAGTCGAGGGAGTGAAGCTCGTAGTCACGCTGAGCAGCTAGGTGTAACAGAACCCGAAGAGTAGTCATCTTCGGGGTCGGAGCGAAAGTCTGGAAGAAGTCCACCCCCTCGCGCTGACTGAAGCCTCTAGCCACATAGCGCGCCTTGAAGACAGGCGGCTCTCCAGGAGGGCGCTTCACCTTGAAGAGCCAGCGGCCATCGACTACGTTCACCCCAGGCGGGGGAACTGCGTCGACGAAGGTGCCGGTGGATCTCCAAGATGCCATCTCCTGCTCCATGGCAGCTATCCACTGCGAGGCCCAGGGTCCCGAAGTCGCCTCAGCGTAAGTGCGAGGGGTCGGGATGTCGAAAGCGTCTGGGTCACCCTCAGGGACTAGCAGCATGGAACAGAGATGGGGAGCAGCCTCGGAGAGGAAAGCAAGCTCGAACTGGCGGTCCTCCAGGACGTCACTGCCAAGGGCAGGAGCACCCCCGACAGACGGAGGACAGGCAGGGTCAGAGACCAGAGCAGTGGCGTAGTCAAGGCGGCGGGTAGAGGCGAAGTCAGCGACAGCAGCGACAAGAGCGTCAAGGCACGAGACTGGAACAGACGGGTCGGTAACGAGAGAGGCAAAGACCCGAGGAACGAGAGGACGAGCGGCGCGAAGGTAGTCGGACAGCGGGTGGGGCGCAACAACAAGGGAGGACGGAGGAGGCGACGGCAGAAGGGGAGGACGAGACGCGTGTGAACGAAGCAACATAGGGTGGGAGCGCAGGACAGGCGAGGCAGGACGAGCACGGGAGGGACGGTGAGACCAGACGTGCGATGGAGGAGTCGGGTCAGGAGACAGGGGAGGGGACACAGGAGGGGAACGAGGGGGGAGACGGGCCGGGGACGAGTCCGGCGGAGGGAAAACAGGGCCGTAGACAGGAAGAGGAGGAGACGGTCGGGGAGGAATCGACGCAGGGTCGGGGGACGGAAGGCCGAGCAGGCGAAGGGCGGACACCGGCTAGGACTGCTGCTGGGGCGGCACAGCGGCGACACCTGGACCGCAAGCTGCTCCTCGGCTACCACCGGCACTCTCCACACTCGCACCCCCAGAGGGACCACCCTCAGGGCGACCGGGACGAACACCCCCAGAGTCAGCGAACGGGGGCTGCGACTGCGGCGGCGGCGGCGGCGGCGGCGGCGACGGCGACGGCTGCAGTGGCGGCAGGGACTGGGGAGGGGACACCTGGGGAGGGGCGGCCGGCGAGGACTGCACCGGAGGGCCACCAGAATCAGAAGACTCCTCAACCGGGTCCACGGACGGAAGGGGGGTGACATGGGAGATACCAGAGGGGGCGGGACGGGGAGGAGGAGGAGGAGGGGCAGGGACTACCGGGGAAGGGGTGACCAGGAACAGGGGGGGGGTAACCGGGGGACCACGGTGGGGGAAGCGGCGGTAGTAGGAGACGGACTCGTCAAAGGTGACGTCAGGAGAGTGAAAGAAGCGGTGAGACGGCGGGTGGTAAAAGTGCCAGTCGGACGCGTCAAGGGGAAAACCGAGGAAGACGCAGGGAAGGGTGCGGGCAGTGAGCTTGTCCGTGCCGGAGGCACGGACGTGAGCAAGGCAGCCCCAGACGTGGAACGCAGACGCGTCACCAGGAGACCCAGTCCACAGACGGGTCGGCGAAACCTGCGGCTGCTGAGGGTGCGGCCACAGGTTAAGCTGGTGAGAAGCGTAGCACACAGCGAACGGCCACAGAAAATGGGGTGCACCGGCATGGACCATGGAGGTGCGAGCGACCTCCATGACCAAGCCGATGCGTCGCTCAGCGACCCCATTCTGCTGTGGGGAGTCCGGTAGGGTGAACGTCTGGGTGATGCCCTCCGCACGACAAAAGCGACCAAGGACACCTGAGGCAAACTCGCCACCACGGTCTGAGTGAAGACGCAAGACAGGGAGACCGCGGTGGACACGCGCAGAGACAAGCCAGGGGATGAGGGCGCCACGCACGTCGGCCTTGCGCTCCAGGGGAAAGACTGTGGTGTAACGAGTGAATTCGTCGACAAGCACAAGGAAGTAGCGCTCGCGACGCGGCCCAGAGACGGGGGCGGGGCCCCAGACGTCCAGGTGCAGGGTCTGCAGCGGCGCGGCGGTAGGGGGGAACGAGGAGGAGTGAGGGGCACGGCGAAGCCGACCCTCGACACAAGGCGTGCAAGGTGGAGCTGGGGAGGAGGGAAACGCGGGGAGTGAACCTGGGAGACCAAGGACAAGACCGTGCTCGGACATGTGACGCAGACACGGGAGCGCAGGGTGACCTAGGCGGTGGTGCCACAGGAGGGTCGGGTGAGTGAGGGAGCGACAGGAGCAGGCAGCAGCAACCTGGGTAGACACAGCCACCTGAGGGGGCGCTCCAGCCGGGGGGGGCACGGTGTCCAGAGTGAACAGGCCGGACACCGGGTCCCGGGGGAACGTGGACAGGGGGGCACCAGTGGTGGCCTCGGTACAGACAGCATACCGCTCGTGACCAGGGAACGTAGTGGTGACGCCAAGGTCCTGGAGGCAGCCGACACCAACTAGGTTCCTGGAGAACGAGGGGATATGCAGACCTGTAAGAGAGCCCGAAGGAACCGCCGGACAGGGAAGGGTGGTGGAACTGCGGGCGACTACCGGACCGCCGGAGGGGTCAGCAAGAGAAACGGCAGCAGGAACAGGAAGCGGCGTCAGGGTGGTGGAGTCGCGGAAGTAACACCAAGAGGCGCCAGAGTCCAAGGTGAAGGAAAGCGAAGCCGAGGGGTCTGGCGACGGAACGACGGCAGAAGCACCAAGACTACACAAAGCAGGGGATCCTACGCCTGACGCAGCAGGGGAGGCTAAGCTAGGCACACCTACACTAGGCAACAGTGAGTAATAAGTCGGAAGCACACTAGAGTCATCAGCATACATCACATGCAGAGCAGAAACAATGGCATCCATGTCCATATCAAAGATCTGAATCTGACGACTAAGCAAACTGTGCCAGTCCGGGAGGTCTGGCGACGGGACGAAACGCTGACGAAAGAGGTCGTCCAGGCGACGAAAGCAGCGGGGAGTGGAGTGACCGATCTTACCGCAAACGAAACCGCGGCGAGGACCGGTCTGGATCTGGTACTGACAACGCCTGCCGGCAGAGCCACCACGCGGCACACCACCACGCGCCCGTCCACCGCCAGCGCCGGGCCACCCTGGCGGGAGAACACTCGTCTGCCGCGTCTGCGACGGCTGCTGCGGCTGCTGCGAAGGCTGCGACTGCGGCGGCTGCTGCGGCTGCTGCAACTGCAGGGGCGGCGACTCAGCTGGACTGGGCAGGGTCCCCTCGTCCGCTCCAGCACCAGGCGACCCGACCCCACCACTACCCCCGCCCGCACCCCCGCCGCCCCCTCCGCCGCGCCCAGCCTTGGGGCGGCGGCCCTTCCCAGAACGGGCCTGCGCTGCAGCAGCAGTCTCAGCCACTGCGGCAGAGCCGTCGGAGAAGGTACACTGAGCGGGGGCACAACCCTGAAAGATAGGGACCGGCACGACACCGCTCGCCTGGGCGATGGAGCGGTGACGGGTCTCTATCACAGTCAGGGTGTCGACAAAGTCAGTGAGGGTGAGGTCTGCAGGGTGAACACTAAGGAAGCGGTCGCGGGCGACAGCTAGGCGGTCAGGGAGGCGGGTGGCAAGCAGGTAGAGGGTAGAGGTAATGGGCGGCTGGTGGGCTCTAAGCTGTGCGTCAGTGCAGGCGGCGCGCCAGGTCTCCTCTATCGAGCGCAGGTGGGCAGCGAGGTCAGAGACAGTGGGGAACGAAGCAAGGTCAGGAAAGAGCAGCGGGAGGATCAGGCGACCCACCGAGGCAGCCGGAGGGGTGGAATAGCGCTTGATGACAGCATCTAAGTATGCCTGAGCAGTAGTGAGGGGCCTAAAGCGAGGACGCTCGGACGGGGGGAGGGCGTTGCTAATGGCAAGCTAGGCGACAGCATCGCGAGAAAGCCAGACAGAGCGCGCACGGGCAGTGGCAGCAGTAGACTCACGCTCAGTGGGTGTGGGGTCAGCGGGCAGAATAGCAGGAGGGTCTGGGCAGGGGAGCGTACCGTCAAGGTGTGCGGAAAGCGGTTCACCATCCTGCCGCTGGCCAGTGAGTTGGCGGCGGAGGTCGGCAAGCCACGCCTCGAACTCTAGGGGCTGACCTTCAGCGTCGAAGCGAAGCTCCGCCGCCATCAGGAACAGTCCAGTGCTGTGCAGGGCTGTGCAGTGCGGTGCAGTGCGGTGCAGTGCGATACAGTGCGGTGCAGTGCGGTGCAGTGCGGTACTGTGCGGTACAGTGCGGTGCAGTGCGGTGCAGTGCGGTGCAGTGCGGTACAGTGCGGTGCAGGGCGGTGCAGGGCGGCACGGAGCAGGGCGGGGTGGGGGGGGGGGGGGGGGGGGGGAACCGTACCAGTGAGGAGGACGGGGCCGGGGCTGGCCCGACGGGGCCGGGCGGGCGCGACGGGGCCGGGCTGATGCAACAGGGCCGGGACGGGGCGACGGGGCCGAGCGGGCGCGACGGGACCGGGCTGGGGCGACGGGGCCGGGCGAGTGCGGCAGGGCCGGGCCGGTGCGACGGGGCCGGGCGAGCGGGACGGCGGCCGGGCTGGTGCGACGGGGCCGGGGGGCGGCGACGGCGCCGGGCGGGCGCGACGGGGCCGGGCGGCGGCGACGGGGTCGGGCGGGCGCGACGGCGCCGGGCGGGCACGACGGGGCCGGGCGGCGGCGACGGGTACGACGCGGCCCAGGAGGGGCGCTACGGGGCCCAGGAGGGGCACGACGGGGGGCCCAGGAGAGGCGCTACGAAGCCCAGGAGGGGCGCGACGAGGCCCAGGAGGGGCGCTACGGGGCTTGGGAGGGGCGCGACGAGGCCCAGGAGGGGCGCAACGGGGCCTGGGAGGGGCGCGACGGGGCCC
Organism: Closterium sp. NIES-67; assembly: GCA_027943415.1. Taxonomy (NCBI): domain Eukaryota; kingdom Viridiplantae; phylum Streptophyta; class Zygnematophyceae; order Desmidiales; family Closteriaceae; genus Closterium; species Closterium sp. NIES-67. Next base: position 196,801 of record BQMB01001274.1, on the reverse strand, counting down.
AGGAGGGGCGCTACAGGGCCCAAGGAGGGCGCGACGGGGCCCAGGAGGGGCGCTACGGGGCCCAGGAGGGGCGCGACGGGGCCCAGGAGGGGCGCTACGGAGCCCAGGAGGGGCGCGACAGAGCCCAGGAGGGGCGCTACGGGGCCTGGAAGGAGCGCGACGGGGCCCAGGAGGGGCGCGACAGAGCCCAGGAGGGGCGCGACGAGGCCTGGGAGGAGCGCGACGGGGCCCAGGAGGGGCGCTAGGGGGCCTGGGAGGAGCGCGACGGGGCCTGGGAGGGGCGCGACGGGGCCTGGGAGGGCGTTACAGGGCCCAGGAGGGGCGCTACGAAGCCCAGGAGGGGCGCGACGAGGCCTAGGAGGGGCGCTATGGGGCCCAGGAGGGGCGCGACGGGGCGCTACGGGGCCTGGGAGGAGCGCGACGGGGCCCAGGAGGGGCGCTAGAGGGCCTGGGAGGGGCGCGACGGGGCCTGGGAGGGGCGCGACGGGGCCTAGGAGGGCGGTACAGGGCCCAGGAGGGGCGCTACGAGGCCTAGGAGGGGCGCTACGGGGCCTGGGAGGAGCGCGATGGGGCCCAGGAGGGGCGCTAGGGGGCCTGGGAGGAGCGCGACGGGGCCTGGGAGGAGCGCGACGGGGCCCAGGAGGGGCGCTAGGGGGCATGAGCGGAAGCGGTAGGTAGGGGGGGGGGGATCCTACCTACGCGTGATACCATATCAGAATAATTGAATAATGGTAAAGTTAGAGTACACACAAATATATCTAAGTTTTGTATCCTCTAAGAGGTGACTCTATACAGTCTATACAAACATGACAAATACACATGTTTGACACATTTCACCAACTTGGTGGAGCTTGATTCTACTCCAAAATTGACCTGCGAGGCAGTTAGCATCAGATTCCCGTCGACGAAGCTGATTGCTACAAGATGGCGTTTCGGACCCGGTACGGAAGTTATGACTACACCGTTATGCCATTTGGCTTAACGAACACGCCCTCAATATTTCAGTTGACCATGAACGAAAATTTCCAGCCCCTGATGGATGAGTGCGTCATCGTGTACGTGGATGACATCCTAGCCTACAGCACTACCCGAGAGTAGCATTTGAAGGGTCTGGAAGCCGTTTTCTCACTCTTGGTAGAGAATCGACATATCCCAAAAGCTCTAAAGGCGAGTTTTTAAAATACGAAACGGAGTTTTTGGGCCATGTAATCTCCATCGACGGCGCTAAAAGTGACCCAAAGAAGATCGCTACAATCCAAGTCTGGAAGCCACCGGCTACTCTCAGAGAAATTCAGTGTTTTCTGGTGTGAGAGTACGACCCCGTTACACTAATTTCCCCTTTCCATATTTCCTTTCTATTTTATTCCTCTTTTTACCCTAATTCATTTGGTCATTATCTCATCTCATTTGGTTTTCTATTCCTCCTTTGCCATTATCCTTTGGTTTATCCTGTTATTATAATTATATCACCGACCAGGCTCGGGATGTACTGGCGCGCTATATCTAGCGTAATCCTGCTGTAATCCCTTAAATCCAATAGCCTCGCGTGGCTATACGCAGGATGATTCTATTTCTAGAAGGGTCTATTCCCTTTGGATAGGATAAACCTGGTTACCTGATGTACTGTGGAACTATAAAAGTACCTTGTACTGATTGATAGTGCAAAATTGAGCAAACCTTTCCTCGGACCATTCGATCCTGTGACACTTGGTTAGCAGAGCCAAGGTTTCAGCTCAACGCTTAACCGCTAGGCCCCCAGGAGCAAGCCGAGGATGGAGTCAAAACTTCCATTCCTGTAAGTACAATGCACTTTCATTTAAGTTTCAACCTACCTCTAGCAGTTGCACCTGGGGTCCCCATCAAAGGCGAGATGCCTCGCCAACCGTTCGATGGACTGCATCGACAGAGCCAATTTTTCGCGGGGGCAAACGGCCTTGTCCTCACGAATGCGTCACTTCTGTCGGAACACTTGGAGTTGCGCGGAACTCTTCAGATTGACCGAGGCGAAAACGAAATCCTTCTGAGCGAGTTCGAGTTTCAGCGCAAATGGAAACGGGACCTCGTAAGCGTCCGATCATTCGACAGCCGACATCGACGACCGAGAATTGCTACTGGAAACGAGTCAACCCGTGCACTGAAAGTTGCTGAACGCGTCTCGGGAATATCTTCAGATCGCTTGGAGTTTGGACCGTCGGATCAACCTCTACTTCAACGGACGAGATGGAGCGCGACTTCTGCTTAAAGGGAGAATGACGCGGAGAACCAAAAATCAGCCATTTTCGACACTGTTGTCGAAATCCTCTATTGGTGACGAGTATGGTGTGCAAATCATCTGCAGACTCAGAAAACTGACAGGGTATTACCTACTTGGTAATATCTGCATGCAGAAAAATGACAGGAGAACGTGGATCGTCGGATCGGTGCGAAATCGACGGCACGAATGCAGCGGAGACCACACTATGGAAAATCATCACAATGGAGACAACATTCGTGACTAGGGACTGCACAATCGACGCATCTTCTAACTAGTGTCGATAACGATCTATTTATTTTGACGAAGTCATCTTCGTTAAAAAATGGATCGACATCAACACGACGGGATCTTCACCCAGGAAAAACAATGGAGCTGCGTGAAGACATGTTCTCCATCCACGAGACACTTCTTCATACAAATTGATCGACAAGCTATGGGATTGCAGAGAAGTAGCCGTTTTCTCTTGCAATGCTCCGAAGTTCAAGTTGCTGCGAAGGAGCAAATTTCGCACGCAACGACGACGCAGTGAACCTGTCTCGTCAAGGCCAGCGAGACACTACTTCGTAACAGGAGCTGATCGATTCGTCTTCATCAAGAATCTCAGCCATCCGAAGTGATTGATTGGAGCAGTCTCAACATCGACCTCACGAGGCGACACACCAATTATGCGTCGCGATTCCAGGTGTTAATGACCCGCGTGAAGAAAATTCCGTGCATGTCACGATGCTTGACAGATTGAGGAGTAATTAACCTCTAATCCGGCAAGTACTCGTTCACTAGCGACCCTACGGCACATGCATTGGAGGCGATTCTACCAGAAGTCGAAGCGTTACAAGCACCAGCGTAACTTCGACGATGCAGGAGAACGCCAAGCAACACGAGGTGTCAACAAATGAGGGAGATGCGGACTACTACAACACGATCACGCGCTCTACCGACCATACATCGGAGGCACGGATGAGCATACCAGGAATTGCTACCCGTGGATACATTGAGGGGAGAAGCAAATTTCTCTTCATACCCTCAAATGAAACAATCACCGGCAGCAATGGAGCAACACATGTGTACTAATGTGCACATGTTCCTGGTAGTTACGCCTGTTACACCCATCAGGAACACTCTACTGGGAAGAGGGAGTTGATGGATTCTCCTTCAACCGGTACGAGTTAAGAGAATTCTCTGCAGCAGCTGCCGCCGTCGCCATCGTCGCAACCGCCGCCGCCGCCGCAGCAGAAGACTCGACACAACAGTCATATCCAAACCCTGATGGATGACTCTCCGCTCAATGGAGATAATTCTGGATTATATTCCAGTGGATCGTAAAGTCCCGGCCAGGCACAGTACTATGATTTCCAGCTAGTGAGAAGGAGATACCACTATGCGAGGAAACAACATGGCAATGCCATGTACCCTCAAGAGCATCAGATATTTGCTCTTATGGGGATGGGAGGACCACGGTACTCTACCGATATACAGTCCTCATGGCCTATGGCTTTCCTTAAAGTCATAAAACCTGCGTCGCAACCAATCCATCACCAACACCAACTCCACGGAAGCAGATAGGCGTGGAATGGAGCGCCGACGCCACTCCGTATAGTGGACTCCGCGTATCTCCAACAACACCCCTGTTTGCCGAAATGGAGCTGACTTCAACACCGATGGTGAGTATCTGAGACGTCTTCAACTTCAACGCTACTTCAAGGACAGTGGCAGAATGAGACAACACATGATGGCACCAGAAGACCTATCCCAATATGTGCGCCCAGACATCGATGCCTACCGATGGCCTCCGTGCTAAACTGGAAGTGCATAAGGTCATACTGGATTGGCTGTCTGCAATGCTCATTTCGAAATGGGAGAGGATTATTTGGGAATACCCCTAATATTCCCAGTTGTCCTTACCCATCACTATGGGATATCTATGTAGCAGAGATTCCTTGCTTGAGCAACCACCGAGGGAAACTACTTTGGCGCCGATTCTGGAAGTTACCAGCTCCGCGTTTATGGTACCAGCCCCTCGCATGGTTCTGTACACAAGGGATATGCTGAGCAGCACTTCACATGCGCTGTTGTACTCAAGGCAGTGCGACTAGCAGGCCGCGTGGTGCACATGGTTACTACTAGTGATTCTGCTCTCCAATCCCACAGCACTACGATGCCGAGAGGGTACAACTTGTGACAACACTACGACATGGGACAACTACGTGCTTTGACACCATCGTCGTCAGAATGGCACTCTGGAGCTTCTTCTTTGCTGGAAGGATTATGATACTTCTAAGGCTGTGTCTCTGAATCCGACATGGGTAATGCCTGTCGTCCTCTTTGCGACTACCTTGTCAAGCAGGGTGTTACGTCTACCACCCAGCTTTGAGGGGGGGAAGTGTGAGAGTACGACCCTGTTACACTAATTTCCCCTTTCCATATTTCCTTTCTATTTTATTCCTCTTTTTACCCTAATTCATTTGGTCTTTATCTCATCTAATTTGGTTTCCTATTCCTCCTTTGCCATTATCCTTTGGTTTATCCTGTTATTATAATTATATCACCGACCAGGCTCGGGATGTACTGACGCGCTATATCTAGCGTAATCCTGCTGTAATCCCTTAAAGCCAATAGCCTTGCGTGGCTATACGTAGGGTGATTCTATTTCTAGAAGGGTCTATTCCCTTTGGATAGGATAACCCTGGTTACCTGATGTACTGTGGAAGTATAAAAGCACCTTGTACTGATTGATAGTGCAACATTGAGAAAACCTTTCCTCGGGACATTCGATCCTGTGACATCTGGGGTTTGTAAATTATGTCCACCAGTTCATTCCGAAGATGGCGGGGGTAACTCCCTCTGTCATGGATCTGTTGAAGAAAGGGCACGGTTTTTGAGTGGGGGGGGGGAGGGGGAGAGGGGGGAGCAGCAGGCTACGTTCGAAAAGCTCAAACTTTTCATGACTACACCTCCGGTTCTTCGGATTGTGGATCCTCACCGTCCATTTGAGCTCATCACCAACGCTAGCAATCTTGCCATTGGCGCTGCTCTATTACAAGATATCGGCAAAGGCCTACAGCCCATCGCCTGCGAGTCACGGAAGCTGAACCAGGCTGAGATGTCTACGACAAGGAGTTACTCGCCATCGTTCACGCCTTCAAGGTTTGCCGCTGCTACCTGACCAGCGCTGACGTGACGTCCGAACAGACCACAAGTCGCTACGGTTCATCCACGCCCAACCGACACTGAATCCCTGACATATTCGCTGGCTTGATTACCTCGAGTCCAACTTCCATTAGAGAGTCACCTACAAACAAGGGGTTAGCAATATCCCCAGAATCGCGGACCCCTGTAGTGGCCGCGGCTGTGGCGGCGGCTGCTGCTGCTGCTGCTGCTGCGGGGTCAACAGCGGTTGCTGCAGCTGCTGCGGCGGCGGAGGATGAGACACCGTGGCAGAGATAGGCGGCGAAACTGAAGCCGCAGGGCCTCCGCAGTCAGCCGACTCCTCCACAGAGACCACGAACGAGAGGGGAGTGACGGGAGACACACCAGACGGGGCGGGACGGGGAGGGAGAGGAGCGGGGGCTACTGGGGGAGTGGGAACCAGAAACAGGGGCGGGGCAACTAGGAGACCTCGATGGAGAAAGCGGTGGTAGAAGGATACTGACTCGCCAAAAGTGACGTCACGCGAGTGAAAGAAGCGGTGAGAAGGCGGGTGGTAAAAGTGTCAATCAGACGCGTCAAGGGGGAAACCAAGGAAGACACAGGGGACAGTGCGTGCAGAGAGCTTGTCCGTGCCAGAGGCACGAACGTGAGGGAGGCAGCCCCAAACGTGGAACGCAGACGTGTCACCAGGGAACCCGGTCCAAAGAAGGGTCGGCAAAATCTGTGGCCGCTGGGAGTGTTGCCACAGGTTAAGCTGGTGAGCGGCGTAGCGAACAGCGAACGGCCACAGAAAATGGGGTGCACCGACATGGATTATAGAGGTACGAGCCACCTCCATGACCAAACCGATGCGTCGCTCAGTGACCCCATTTTGCTGTGGGGAGTCGGGCAGGGTGTACGACTAGGTGATGCCCTCAGAACAACAAAACTAGCCAAGTCGACCGAAGGCAAACTCGCCGTGATGGTCAGAGTGGAGACAAAGCACGCGGAGGCCGCGATGGACTCGCGCAGTTACGACCCACGAGATAAGAACGTCAGGCACGTCGGCCTTCCACTTCAGGGGAAACACCATGGTGTAGCGCGTGTAGTCGTCGACAAGCACTACAAAGTAGCGCCCTCAATGCGGCCCATGGACGGGGGCTGGACCCCAAACGTCCAAATGCAGGGTCTGGAGTGGATTAGTAGTAGGGGGACGAGGAGGAGTGAGGAGCATGGCGCAGCCGGCCCTCGACGCAAGGCATACACGGTGACGCAAGCGAGGGAGGGAGGACAAGGAGCGATTCACGGAGATTGAAAACAAGACCGTATTGAGACATGTGACGCACACGCAGGAGTTCGGGGTGACCTAGGCGGTGGTGCCACAACAGCGACGGGTGAGTGAGCGACCGATACGAGCAAGCCGCAGTGACCTGGGTCGCCGCAGGTACCTGGGGGGACGCCCTCTACGGGGTCGACGAAATGTCAAGCGTAAACACGCGAGACACTGGGTTCTTGGGGAACGTGTTAGAGGGGCACCAGTGGCGGCCTTGGTACAAACCGCGTACCGCTTGTGTCCACGGAACGTAGTGGTGACGCCTAGGTCCTGAAGACAGCCGACACAAACTAGGTTCCTAGAGAACGAGGGGATGTGCAGGCCTGTAAGAGGACCCGAGGGGACCGCCGGACAGGGGAGGGTAGTGGAGCTATGGGCTACGAGGAGGGGTCAGCAAGCGCTACAGCGGCGGGGGCAGCAATAGGCGTGATCACATTGTGGTTGCGAAAGAAACAGGCGGACGCTCCAGTGTCGAGCGTACAGGAGAGCGACGCAGTAGCGTCAGCCGGCGGAGGTGCGAGCGTAGAGCCTAAGCTAAAAAAGACAGAGGGCTGGTCTGAAGCTAGTACTGGTAGGTGCCCACACTGGAGCCACCACCCGACACCGAGCTGTGCCCGTCCACCACGGCGGCAGGGGTCCCCACGGCGACTGCTGCTGCTGCGACGACTGCTGCTACGGCTACTTCTACTGCAGGTGGTGCTGCTGCTAAGGCTGTGGCTGTTGCCGCTGCTGCTGGGGCTACGGCTGCTACTGCTCCGAGGAACCAGCCCTTGTCCCTTCGTCGGAACCACCTTCCCCGCCTCCACCTCCTCCACCCTCACCACCCCCACCACCCTTCCTTCTGCCGCGCCCCCCCTTGGAGCAGTGGCCCCTACATGGAGGGGGCTGCGCTGAGGCCGCAAGGGCGGTCTCAGCAACAGCGGCAGAGGCATCAGAGTAAGTGCACTGGGAGGGAGCAAAGCCCTGAAAGATAGGGACCGGCGCAGTACTGCTAGACTAAGCGATAGTGCGCTGGCAGGTCTCTATCGCGAACTGGGCGGTGACAAAGGCGGAGAGGTTGAGGTCACCGAGGTGCTGACTAAGGAAGTGGTCGTGGGCAGTGGCTAGGTGGTCAGGAAGGCATGTTGCAATGAGGTAAAGGGTAGCGCAAAGCGGCGGCGGAAAGGCAATTAGCTGAGCTCAGTGCTAGCAGCGCAATAGCTAGACTCTAGTGTGCAGAGGTGAATGGCAAGATCGGCGACAGTGGGGAAGGATGCAAGATCAGGGAACAGCATGGGGAGGATCAGGCGGCTAGCAGAGGCGGAGGCTGGGGTGGAATAGCGCGCGATGATGTCATCTAAGAATTCTTTGGCGTTTGCTACAGTGGTAAAGCGGGAACGCTCGCAATGGTGAGGGTGCCAGGAAGGGCAACAGGCGCAGCAGGGCAGGGAAGCAGGCCATCAACATGAATAGCCAGGGAGTGACCGTCCTGGCGCTGACCTGTAGGGTGCCGGCTCAGGTCGACAAGCCACGCCTCGAAGTCGATCGCTCCGCCCTCCGCGTCCAGGAGGAGCAGTGAGTCCGCCATCACCCCGGCGGCAGCAGCTGACTGCCACTGAAAGTCGAACGAAGGCAGCTGAGAGCAATGGAGAGCGGTGGAGTGCGGTGGAGAGCGGTGGAGAGAAGTGGAGAGCGGTGGAGTGCGGTGGAGAGAAGTGGAGAGCGGTGGAGTGCGGTGGAGTGCGGTGGAGTGCAGTGAAGAGCGGTGGAGAGCGGTGGAGACAGCCGGCAGATGTGCCAGCTCAGAAGGGAGCCACGGCCGGTATGTCGGGGGCGGCAAAGCATCACGGCGGCGCAGCTACCCAGCGGCACAACTACACGGCGGCTCTGCGGGAATGTGGCGCGACGGCTGGACGTCGGGGGGCTGGTGCGGGCTGTGGCCGGCGGAGCAGGGGCCGGCAGCTCTGGGGGCCGGCGAGTGAGGGGCCAGCTAGCTGGAGTTCGGCTAGCTGGAGGCTGGCGGGGCGCACAGGGCTAGTGGGACGCACGGGGCTACTGGGGCACGACGGGGCTAGCGAGACGCGAACAGGGCCAGCGGGGCGCACGGGGCTAGAGGGGCGCAACGGGGCTAGCAGGCCGCGCACGGGGCCAGCGGGGCGGACGGGGTTGGCAGGGCACACGGGGCTAGCGGGGATCGGCGGGGCTAGCCAGGTGCTAACGGGGCCAGCAGGGCGAACGGGGCCTGCAAGGCCCACAGGGCCGGCGGGGCGCGCGGGGCTAGCGGGGCTCGACTGGGCTAGCGGGGCGTTAAGGGGCCAGTGGGGCATACGGGGCCAGCGGGGCGCTAAGGGGCCAGCGTGGCGCTAACGGGGCCAGCGGGGCGCTAAGTAGCCAGCAGGGCTCTAAGGGGCCAGCGGGGCGTACGGGGCCAGCGGGGCGCAAAGGGGCCAACGTGGCGCGAACGAGGCCAGCGGGGCGCTAACAGGGCGGCTAGGACTAGGCCTAAGGCGGAAACGCGGGTGGGCGGGGGGGGACCTTGTTAGAATAGGAGAATGAATTAGAGCATGTGAGTACATGGGAGATATAGGGTTGGAGTTGTACCCTCTAAGAACACAAACCTATCTAGCCTATTACTTCTACATATAAGCATATGTATAAGTTGACACACCCCATAGGCTAGATAAGGGGCAGCGCTGAGAAAGGATCACGCAGCTCAGGGTGGCACTACTACTCCAACCTTTGAGGTAGGGGTCCAAAGACCAGTCAGCAAGAGTACAAACAAGACAGAAGCAAACCGGGGCGGCACTACTAGTCCAGCCACTGGGAGAGAAGCCACAAGGCCAGTCAGGAAGGTATGTATAAAGAGGACTAGAAAATCCAGGTCCTAGCAAGTGAGTAGCTACAGGAACTAGACCAAGCTGCAAACAGTGCCACTAATGATCTTTCGGCACAAGCGCCTTAGTAAAGATATCAATGGTGTTGGCACCGGAGGCCAAGTGTACTACGCGTGCTTGGCGCTACTGCTATAGCTCGCGTAGGAGGAAGTACCACAGCTGGATGTGCTTTGCTCTACCCTCAAGTCGAGGCTCCTAACAAAGGAGGATCATGGCCCTTTTGTCAGCGTACAGAACCAGGGCAGAGCTAGGCCGCTCACCTAAGTCGGTGAGCAACAAGGTCAGCCAACGGAGCTCCTGTGCCGCCATGGCACCGGTGTAGATCTCAGCCTTACAGCTAGACTGGGAAACAGACAAGAAGCGAGTGGACCTCCACGAGATGGCACCTGACCCAAGGCTAAAGCAGTAGCCCTGGGAGGACCTTAGTATCTGGCGCACAAAATGTGAATGTGTAAGAGTGATGGTGCGTGCTGCTCTGTCCCTGGAGATCTGCAGGCCATGGTAGCTTAACAGCTCTCCTAGGTCATTGCAGGTGTGTCTCTTCAGTAGCTCGGCCTTCACGGAGGCCAGTGCGTCTCTGTCTGCAGTAGCAAAGGCCATATCGTCTACGTAGACAAGGATGTAGAACGGAGTCTGGCCAGCACGGACCAAGAGCGTAGGGTTTGCAGACGACGGGAAGAACTGCAGGTCAGCCAGCGTAGCACACAGAGTGTTGTGCCACTCACGAGGGGCCTGTCGTAGGCCGTAGACCGGGCGTCGGAGGAGCCATTGGGTCCCACGAAGGAAGGTACTAGTGAAGACGGCGCAGGTAGTCCTGCTCGAGAAGGCTGCCCTGAAGAAAAGAAGTGGAGAATTCGAGGGAGTGGAGCTCGTAGTTATGATGTGCTACTACGTATAGCAACGCCCGAAGAGTATTCATCTTCAGGGTCGGAGCGAAGGTCTGAAAGAAGTCCACCCCCTCGCGCTGACTAAAGCCTCTAGCCATGTAGCGCGCCTTGAACACAGGCGGCTCTCCAGGGGGGCGCTTCACCTTGACGAGCCACCGACAATCGACTACGTTCAACCCAGGCGGGGGAACTGTGTCGATGTAGGTGCCGGTGGATCTCCAAGATGCCATCTCCTGCTCCGAACACTCAACGGCAGCACCCCCAAAACCAACACCCTCAGAGCGAGAACCTCCTCCAGCACCAGCGGCACCCCCAGTCCCGCCGGGACAGACCACGCCAGGGGTCGCAGGACGAACACCCTCCTCAACGCCAGCACCTTCAGAGGCCAAGCGCGGCAGCGGCGCAGGGGTCGCAGGGGTCGCAGCGGGTCGCCACGCCAGGGGTCGCAGCGGCGGCGGCGGCGGCGGCGACGGCGGCAACGAGGATAGGGGGGGCGAAGACACCGGGGAAGGGGGACGCGGCAAGGACGGGCCGGGGGGACCACCAAAGTCAGCAGACTCCTCAACGAGGACAACCGACGGGAGGGGAGTGACATGAGAGACACCAAACGGGGCAAGACAAGGCGGGAGAGGAGGAGGGGCTACCAGGGGACAGGGAGCAAGGAACAGGGGGGGGGAAGCCGGGAGACCTCGGTGAGGGAAGCGACGGTAGAAGGAGACATACTCGTCAAAGGTGACGTCACGAGAGTGTAGGAAGCGCTGAGATGGCAGGTGGTAGAACAGTTAGTCAGACGAGTCCAGGCGGGAACCGAGGAAGACACAGGGAACAGTGCGGGCAGTGAGCTTGCCCGTGCCAGAGGCACGAGCGTGAGCAAGGCAACCCCAGACGTGGAACGTAGACGCATCACCGTGGGACCCAGTCCAAAGGAGGGTCGGCGAAACCTGCGGCCGCTGGGAGCGGGGCCACAAGTTAAGCTGGTGAGCAGCGTAGCCAACAGCGAACGACCACAGAAAATGGGGGGCATCGGCATGAATCATGGATGTGCGAGCAACCTCCATGACCAAGCCGATGCGGCGCTCAGCAACCCCATTCTGCTGTGGCGAGTCCGGCAAGGTGTACGACTGGGTGATGCCCTCCGCACGACAGAACCGTCCAAGCCGACCAGAGGCGAACTCGCCGCCACGGTCAGAGTGGAGACACAACACGGGGAGACCGCGGTGAAGACGCACATCCACAACCCGCAGGAGAAGAACGTCGGGCACGTCGGCCTTCCGCTCCAGGTGAAACACCGTGGTGTAGCGCGTGTAGTCGTCGACGAGCACAAGAAAGTAGCGCTCACCGCGCGGTCCGGGGACGGGGCCTGGGCCCCAAACGTCTAGGTGCAGGGTCTGAAGGGGAGCAGTAGTAGGGCGAAGTGAGGAGGAGTGAGGGGCACGGCGAAGACGGCCCTCGACGCAAGGCGTGCACGGTGGCGCAGTCGAGGGGGGAAGTGCGGGGAGCGATGCGGGGAGGCCGAAGACAAGACCGTGCTGAGACATGTGACGCAGACGGGGGAGAGCAGGGTGACCTAAGCGGTGGTGCCACAAAAGAGACGGGTGAGTGAGGGACCGACACGAGCAAGCAGCAGCGACCTAGGAGGACGCACCAACCGGGGGGGAAGCGGTGTCGAGGGTAAACAGACCAGACACCGGGTCCCGGGGGAATGTAGCAAGGGGGGAACCTGAGACAGCCTCGGTACAGACAGCGAACCGCTCGTGCCCAGGGAACGTAGTGGTGACGCCGAGGTCCTGAAGACTGCCGACACCAACCAGGTTCCTGGAGAATGAGGGAACGTGGAGGCCTGAAAGGGAGCCCGAGGGAACGGCTCGACAGGGAAGAGAAGTAGAGCTACGAGCGACGACAGGACCCGCAGAGGGGTCAGCGAGAGTGACAACAGCAGGCGCAGCAAGCGGCGTGAGCGTGGAGCGGTCGCTGAAGAAACAGGCAGAAGCACCGGAGTCGAGAGTGAAGGACAACGAAGAAGTCGCAGAGGCTGGGAACGATGCCGGTGCAGGAAGGAGGCTAGGCAACCTAGGCAGTCCTACGCCTGACGCAGCAGGGGAGGCTAAGCTACGCAAGGGTGCTACACCTAAACAAGAGTACACAGGGTAATAAGATCCAGCAACACTAGAAGCGTCAGCATACAAGGCATGCAAAGCAGCACCTATCTGATCCATATCTAACTCAAAGATCGGCACGCCCTGGCGAAGCAGGCTGTGCCAGTCGGGGAGGTCCGGGGCCGGGTCAAAGCGACGATGGAAGAGATCATCGAGGTGGCGGAAACAGCGGGTGGTCGGGTGCGGGCGGCGGCACAGAGTGCCGCGGAGAGGCCCGGTCTGTAGCTGGTACTGGCAGGTCACACCAACGGAGCTGCCGGTAGACGCTAGGCTGCGCGGGCAGCCACCACGGCCACCACCTACGGAGGTGCCGGGCCAACCCGGTGGGAGGCGAGCCCACGATGGGGGCTGAGACAGCTGCTGCGACGATTGCGATTGCTGCGACGGCTGCTGCGGCGACGGCTGCTGCTCCTGACTAGCTGCGGCAGTCCCCTCGGTAGAACCACTGTCCCCGGCACCACCACCACCACCAGCTCCACCACCACGCCCTCCCTAGCGGCCACAGCCAGCGCGGCGCGGGCGCTGCTGCGGGTGGACCGCAGCTGCAGTCTCGGTCAGAGGGGTCGCAGTGGCGACCGCAGCCGAAACATCAGTAAATGTGAACTGGGAGGGGGCACAGCCGTGAAAGATAGAGACTGCCGGCGCACCACTCGACTGAGCGATAGTGCGCTGGCGAGTCTCGATCTCGGTCAGGGCGGTGACAAAGGCTGTCAGGGTGAGATCACTAGGGTGTTGGCTATGGATGTGGTCGCTTGCACTAGCAAGGCGGTCAGGCAGGCGCATAGCGATAAAATAGTGGGCCATGCAGAAGGGGGGGGAAGCGCAGTGACCTGTGTAGCAGTGCTAGTAGTGCGGTAGCGAGACTCTAAAGCGCGAGGTGAGTGGCAAGGTCAGCAACAGTAGGGAAGGAAGCAAGGTCTGGGAAAAGCATAGGGAAGAGCAGGCGGCCTGCAGTAGCGGAGGGAGGCGTGGAATAGCGAGCAACAACAGCATCTAGGTAAGCCTTGGCGATATCAACTGTAGCGAGATGCGAATGCTCAGACACAGGGAGGGCGTGACTGATAGCGACCTGAGCAACTGCATCGCGAGAGTCCCAGACGGTACAGGCAAGTGCAGCAGCAGAGAAAGTGTCACGCTCAGCAGAGGTGGGAACATCAGGGAGGGGAGCAGGCACAGGGGGGCGGGGGAGCAAGCCATCAGCATGGACAACCGAGGAGTGCCCATCCTGGCGCTGACCTGTGAGTTGACGGCGGAGGTCGGACAGCCAGGCGGCGAAGTCAACCGCGTGGCCCACAGCGTCCAGGCGGAGGATGAAGTTAGCCATCGTGCAGGGTCAGCGACATAGGGACACAGCGGCACAGTTCCACAGGACACAGTGGCTCCGCTCCACAGGACACGGCGGCATCGGGACACAGCAGCACAGCTCTAGGAGGACGTCTGCTAGACACGCCGGCGCGGGCACGCAGAAGACACAGGGCCGGGGAGTCGAGGAAACGTGCCGAACAGAAGACACGGGGCCGCAGGAGCCAGGAGAGCGTGTCGGGGCCGGGCTGGCGCTAGGAGGGGCCGGGTAGACGCTGGGAGGGGCCGGGCGGGCGCTAGGTGGGGCCAGGCAGCGCTAGGAGAGCCGGGCGGGCGCTAGGAGGGGTCGGGGAGCAAGCGGGCGCTAGGAGGGGCCGGTCGAGCGGGCGCTAGGAGGGGCCGGGCGGGCGCGAGGTGGGGGCCACGCAGCGCTAGGAGGGGCCGGGCGAGCGCTAGTAGGGGCCGGGCGAGTAGGCAGGCGCTAGGAGGGGCCGGCCGGGCGGGCGCTAGGAGGGGCCGGGCGAGCAGGTGCTAGGAGGGGCCGGGCGGGCGCTAGGACGGGCCGGACGAGCGCTAGGAGGGGCCGGGTAGGCGCTAGGGGCCAGGGTAGCGGGACGGGGCCAGGCGGGTGCGACAGGGTCAGGCGGGTGCGACGGGCCGGGCGGGCGCGACGGGCGGGTGCTACGGGCCGGGCGGGCGCTAGGGGCCAGGGTGGCGCGAAGGGGCCAGGCGGGCGCGACGGGGCGGGCGGGTCCAGGCGGGCGCGACGGGTGCGACGGGGCCAGGCGGGCGCTTAAGGGATGGGCGGGCGCTACGGGGTCTGGGTGGCGCGACGGAGCTGGGCGGGCGCTTAAGGGCCGGGCAGGCGCTACGGGGCCGGGCGGGCGCTAGGGGCCTGGGTGGCACGATGGGGCCAGGCGGGCGCTAAAGGGCTGGGCGGGATCTCAACCAGGATAATTTTCCCCACCAGTCACGACTACTTCGACTGCTGCACCGCTCAGAGACATGCGGATCATAGCATGATTCTAATAGTACAAGGATGCACTGTCAACCGTGCTATGTTACCCTAAGTTTCGTGGCAGATACGCAATTTTTCGTCACTCTGCTCGTAATTTTTACCTACAACAGTGCGATGAAGACGATCCATGATAAGACGAGACCAATCGACTAATGGCATCTTTGGCCACACCTCAGCATGGCTAGTCTTAGAGATGACATTCAACATGAAATCGTGCACAGTACTTTTGCATACGTTCAAATACTTCGCGATTTAAAGCGTGGGTCCAGGAAGAGTGCGAGAAGATCCCTGTAAAGGTTTGCACTACGTTCATGAAGCGTGGGTCCAGGAAGAGTGCGAGAAGATCCCTGTAAAGGTTTGCACTAACCTCGTAGATAACATGCCTAGGAGGGTGTAGGTGGTGATCAAGGCCAAGTGTCGGTTGACTAGGTGCTAGTTTTGCTAGTAACTAGTTTGCTGCCTGTCCTCGGATGTGCTGTTATTAAATGTTGTCATCTTGAAGGACCATGAAATATACTACTCTGGTTTTAGGAGATTTGAGTGAGTGCTCTAACTGCTCCTCTCTACGTGTATGGCCACCATGAATTAAGGCTTAATGTTTATAGCATACAACTCGTCAAAATGTGAAAATATGCTAAACATGTGGACAATTGTTTCCGCCACTGTAACTTCTACATACATCATATGTATAAGTTGACACTTTGATCATCTCCAACAGTTGGATTGGAACATAAAAGCTGCACTCTGAAAAGTACCCTGATAGCTCAGGGTATTGTGTTGACGTTGCCCTGTGTAAACAGGGTGTGCATAGCGCTCAACCCTGAGAGGTGCACGCTTTTCAGAGGGTGAACCCTGAGGGCTCAGGGTGCCTAAATTTGAATCTGAAGGCCAGGGTACTTGTGCAAATTACGCTCCACCCTAATTACGGTACCGGTATTAGACAGAATCAGAGCCCCCCCCCCATATAGGGTTGATGCATCAGAGTACACTAGGATAAAAAGTCTAAAAAATCAGCGTAGGTACAACAATGTTCTCTGAAAAATCAGAGTAAGGTACTGGACAAGGCTGAACGCATCCTGGGTGTATACATCCAAAGCGATCAGCCTGGGCATACCACTTGGGATAAAATTTATGCCAAAATTGTGAATGTCATCTCTTTCCTCTCCAAACTCCATCTCACTACCACCTGCCGAATTGCATAAGTTACAGTGCGCATTATTCCAAATTTCGCTTTCGGTGGGAGCTTTCAACCCCCGCCCACTTCTATCCACAATCGCCTCGATATTCTCATTGGTAACTTCCTCTCCTCTTCGAAATTCTGCAATGACAGCATCACCACTCCTCTCCTAACTCAGAACGTCCTATACAACAAAAAGAAACACGGTGGCATCGGTGCTATCAAACCATTCCAGTTCATCACTGCACTCAGCATTCAGTGGGCCTGTCACCGCTTCCTCCCCAAAACCTTTGAGGATATTGCCCGCTCCTGCTCCACGCTGCCCTATGGTCTCCACACTTCTCTTCTTTGCCCCTTGCTCCTGAAACATCTGCCTCCATCCACCCCTGTTAGGGCTTATGTGAAACTTTCTGCCTTTTTTTCCTTCGACCCCACGCATGGAGCCATGGGTACTCTTGGCCAAACCATTGGGCTTCAACTGCTTCATTCTCAAGGCCGACGGAAAATCCTTCAGAACCCTCTTAGAAGAGGATTTCTTTCTCTTTGCAAAACTACGGGTCTGCCATATTCTTAACCCGATCCCTGGAGGAACCCGACGTCTCTCAAAGACAGAGATCTTCCACTGCTACCCCCCTCGTCAATTCCCCTTTAGTAGTCACATCTTTACGGTCGTTGGGGACACCATTCATGCAGAGTGGTGGGAAGTCATCCTACCATTCTCCCCGACCTCCAGCCTCTTTTCCCGTGACGACTGGGCGGTCCTGGCTCACCCCCAGGCTTTCTCTCATGCCCACGCCCTTAAAATTCGTAACACATTTCTAGGAGGACAACTGCGGGTGGACAGGTACGCTATCGACAACATGCGTGTAGCTGGCTGCCTTACCCTCTGCAACATCATCTCCGAGCAAGACCTTCTCGCCATCCTTTTTCGCGACCGCTGGATATTAGGCCCCTTCTGCTCTGATGCTGGCATCAGCGACCTTCTCGACTTCCTCTGCCTTGGTGGCCCGTCATTGTCCACTATCCTGAAGTTGCTTCACAACCCCCGCCTCCTTGTTCTCCACGATGCCTGGTCAATTGCTCTTCAGCTCCTAATTCCTCCTTCTCCTTCTCTGCTATGCCCGTTCCTCCCTGAACAGCCTAGCCGTATCCGCGACTTACTCTTCCGGCTATATGCACGCGCCCTTCCCACCGGAGCGCGCTTCCAAATTTTGGAGGGCGGGGGCGCATGCTTACGGTGCCCAACCGATCTGCTTGAAACCCTCCCCCATATTTTCACTGATTGCGGCCGTGCTGCGATTGTCTCCACTGCTCTTCAGCGGGTTGCCTGCTCTTACCTCGGTGTACCAGTCCCCGCCCCTCCGGTGTTCTTCCCGCTGTCACTGGAAGCCGGTCGTATTGCACCATGGAGTCTTCTAGTCAGTGGTGTTGTAGAAGTGAACCACGTGTTTAGGGTGGCCATGCTATAGAGTTGGTGGAACCACGAGTAAAAGTCAGCGGAAGACTTTACACCTTGTACTGGAAATGCCTGAAATGACAAGGATAATAATAATGAGTAATACAGGCATATTTATAGTCTAGGTAGTACCTACTTGGAATGTACCTGTTTGAAGTGTACCGCGACTATTTGCGTGACTTGACTGGTGACTGCTCGTGTGACTGAAAGTGGTGTGACCCTTCAGGTGACTATACGCGCAAACCTATTATTCACGCGTTGACTCGCTTCTACTGACATCATCACGCGCATCCTTCTATATGAGGTATCGCGCAGCTAGTACAATCTTAATGTTATATCAGGAATGCATAAGTAAACTCTGCAGAGTATACTTCAACACCCCCCTTCATTCTTGAGTGTATGCCTCTGGGTAAGTGTCGCCTCGTTTGCAGATTCCTACCAAGTTGGAGCAGCGTTGAAACTTGCCGCGTGGGAGTTTCTTTGTCAGGAAATCAGCTGCCATTTCTTCTGTAGGGCTGTAGTTCAGGATAACCTTCCCTTTGTCGATTTTGTCCTTGACAAAGAAGTAACAGAGGGCGATGTGTTTTGTCCTGTTGACGAAGCCGGGCTTGTTTGCAATCTTGATTGTGCTCTGGTTGCCGCAGAGTAACTTGAAGTTTTGTGTTGTTGTTATTTTCACCTCTTGAAGTAACTCTTGAAGATAGAGTCCTTCGCGAACTGCTGAGCTTGCTGCGACGAATTCTGCTTCGGCTGACGAAAGTGCGATGTCCTCTTGTTTAGTTGAGTTCCAGGAAATGACACCACCTAGTTCAAGTTTGAAGATGAACCCTGTACGCGAACGCCTGTTGTCGGGGTCAGCAGCGTGATCCGCATCAACGTATCTAGTCACTCGAAAATTTGCTGCAGTATTTGTCATATAGCTAAGACCGATTATAGGAGTAGAAATGAAATATTGGAGGGCTCGACAAATATCGGCCATATTTTCCCCTTCAGGTCGATGCAGGTACTAGGCGAGCTGACTTGATATATAGGCAAGATCTGGGCAGCATGTAACGGCTGCAAATAGAAGACACCCAAGTTGCTGCTGGTAAAGTTGATGCTCGGAGGCGGAAAGTGGGGTAGTATTGGGTCTGTGATCAATTGGAATATGACGAAATGGAGTGGTGAGGCCGGTTGGAGCAATGGCGAACTTCTTCGCAATTCTTTCTGCACACTTGCTTGCATAAATACAGATGGCATCGGGGCCGCACTCGACGTTTAACTCAAGATCATGGGGCAGCTGCACGAAGTCGAGTGAAATTAGGACCTTGTGAAGATGTTCCTGCCACAGGCGAAGAGCCTGTTTGATGTGAAGTCCATCGCCGTAAGTGTGAGGGAGTTCGATAAAAATATATGCATCGACGTCTGCATATAAAAACACATTTTTAATATCCAGTTGGCGAAGTGGAAGGTGGCGGCTAGCATCAATTGCAAATGGTGGGCACTGTCATGTGATGCTGCGTCCGTTTTTTGTCGGCGCAGGTGCTCCTCATAGTTATAGGCAACTTGTGTCGTGGCAAGATGCAACGGGTCTGAGAGGGGAATGAAGAGTGGTGTTTCGGTGTTGTTGGCATGTGTCAAAGGGATATAGGAGTTGAACAATTGTACGGCTATTGATGTAGACTTCTTCGGAACTGTAGAAGGTCGTGCTGCTGCGCTGTCGGGCGGATAATATTCTTCGACTACATCTGTTTCGTCTTGAGGAGTGGCAAAACTCCTTTCGGCACTGTAGCAATCAGGATCCCGCTGCTGGCATTCCTTGTCATGTTCGAAGTCCTTGAGAATTTTTTTCTTGTAGAAGATGCAGTCTCGAGCATACAAAACCATTCGGGTTTCATAATCCATAATTCTCGAGGACTAGGAATCTTAGGGTACACCAAGATGTATTCCCCAACGAGCCCGTTCAGTAAATCTGCCCACAGTTGCACTCGGAGGTGTGTATTGGACCATGCAGCCCCAACTCGTAAAAGCCGAGTGTCGGCGGAGTGTTTTGTCCACATGACGTGTGGTGAGCTGAACGGAGGAAGAGCCGTTGAAGACAGGCAGCTATGTAGGCGAACAGCTTGCGCCATCGCAAACGGCAAAAAATCTGTTGTCAACCTGGACTATTGCAACAGCACGCGCATCTTCTCTTGCAGTGTCCTGTTAGTTCTCTCAGCCACTCCATTTTGCTGATGGGCGTAAGGCACAGTCTTGTGCCTGAGTACCCCTTTTTGCGCCAGAAATTCATCGAACTGCTCGCTGGTGTACTCGCCCCCGTTGCCCGTCTGGATCTCTTTTAGCTTGATGTCACTCTATCGCTCCACGACTTTCAGCCATAGTTTGAAGGCGTCAAGAGCTTCAGACTTGTGAGAGATTTTCTTGTGCCGGACGTATCGAGTAGCTCTGTCGATGAAGGTAATGATATAGCGGTAGTCGTTGCCGCTGATATCTTCTGTTTCATATGGCATGAAGAGTATGTCACAGAAAACATTATCCATAGGTGAGTACTTAGTAGCACTTGGAAAGTGTGATGGGAACGGAGCGTGACTTAGGTGAGCTCCGGGGCAGATGGTGTAAGGTAGTAGACGACTGCTAGGTTGAAGCTCTTGGTCGTTGGTTAAAAGGAGTGCATTCTTGTCGAAAACCGAGGCTTTAATGGAGTTGTTGAGAGCTTCTTGCGAGGGATGACCTAACCGCTTTTGTTGTGGTCTTGTGTCCCTTTGAACGCAGGGTACAAGTTGGAGTGAAGGAAGAAGGCCGGCGAAAGATGAATCGTTGGCGCAGGGTTGACGCAGCGGCTTGTGCTGAAAGGCTGGATGAATGCGGCTTCTTCTGCAGTTTCAACCCAAGGTATGCCGAGATGTTGGCGACGCGCCCAAGAATCATGTACGATTAACTCCTTGCCCCATGTGCGTTCAACCTCCATACGTTCTTCGACTGTAGCAGATGTTGGTTCTTGATTGTCGTAACCCCAATTTCCATCTCCAGATGCCCATTTACATTGAACTGTTTATGCTGCTGCTGATGCTGCTTCTGCTGGCTGTGCTGCAGGTTCGTCGAGGGAGTTGGTGCGAGAAGGCTGAAGCGTGACGCCGAAGACATTAAGACCACGATAGTCTTTGCGTTGAAGATATGTTTCCCAGTGATGATGCCAAGGAGCAAGTGAGATGTTCTTCTCACTGTCGCCAAATGCCTTGACAGGTGAAAATCGTAGAACGGAAACGCCGTCTTAAATTTCTGCGATGCCGACTTTACTTTTGTCTGCCTTCTTGTTGCCCAGGAACAACTCCGTGAGCATCGTATTGGCGGTGCTGACGAAGCAGATGCCGCTTTCCATCAGCTGCGCTTGTGATAGTAGGTTGAAGCTGAGTCCCGTGGCGACAAGAACCTTGTTCAGCTGAAGTAAAACTTCTGTGTTGTCGGACTCAAGTATCACATCTCCAATTCTGGTTGCTTCGATAACCTGATTGTTAGCAACTATGATGTTGTAATGCTCTCCGTTTGGCAGGGTCTCGCCAGTTGAGAAGTTATTGACTTGAAGATGCCATTTGGTGACTACAGCAGCTGTCAAGAAACCAAGTGTTAACATGCTCGGGATACGTATGCTTCGCGATATCGGCATACGGCTGCACGTTCAGCCGTCAAAGAAACCCGTTTGGCTGCTCTGGTTCTTCTTCGTTGACGACTGCAGGTTATGGAGTTTCTGAACGAGGACGTAGACGTGAAGTTGGGTTGGCTGCTCCTTCTTCCATGTCATTGTCGTTGTCATCGTCTCGTTTGCTCCAGTAGCGTATACCACTAGACCAGTGTGGTCCAATTATGCAATTAATGATTGCCTTTCGTTTTGCAGGTTGAGTTGAAGAAGCTGAAGGCGGCGAGATAGTCTTGACAGGGGCGGCTTCACCCGACTTATGTCGATTCCTGTTCTTCAGTTCCTGACACTCTTTAATATTATGACATGCTCATTCGCAAAACTTGCAGAAGCCCTTTCCTCCTTTTCTTGTCTGCTCCCATTGATTTGATGCACCTCTTGTCTTCTCCTCTTGATTTGATCCACCTGTATAGAAGCTTAACCCACTCTTGGCTTTGCCTCCTTTTGCGTTGTACAGGTCCAAGTCCTGGTGCTCTACCATCAGAGTAGCGCAAAGAGAAGTTTCTGAGATGTTCCCTTGGGAACGAAGAAGGGACTTGCACTGCCTCCATTCGGGTCCAAGTCGAGCCAGAAGTATAGTGACAAAGAGCTCGTTGCTGAGGTTTCCTCCGCACTTGCTGAGTTGATCCCGAAATGTTCTGCACCTGTTGATGTACTGCAGGCTTTTTCTCCCGGAAGCATTTGCATTGCTGTAAGGTGACTTAACAGCTTGCTTTGTGTGACGGAATCTTGTGCTTGATATAAATTGCGCAAGTAGTCCCAGGCATAGAAGGTTGGATCACGTGAAGGTTTGAAGCACCGAACTCCCAACTGCTCTTCAGGTGAGAGATTCCGCACCAGTAGTGTATAGGCCATAAGCGAATACTTGTAATAATGCACTTGATCTTCGGTCGTTCCAGTCTCTGGATAACGGATTGTACCGTCGGAATATTCCCACATACCAGAAGATTGCGCGAGGAGTTTGAACTCGAATCCCGAAGGATAGAAGTCGTGACCATCAAAGTAAGTTGAGGTAATTCTTTTGCCATTTGATGTTGTTGCTGTTGTGGTTGTTGCTGTGGTTGAACGAGTCGCCTGTGAAAGGCAAAAGACCCATCAGATTCATCTCCAGGGCTGAAGGCCCAGTAGGAACAGCAGCTCTTGCATAACTAGAGTTATCAAGGCTCATAGAGGCTGTAGGATGCGTTGGAGCTTGTTGTTGTTGCTGAGTAGACTGATTAGCCATCAGGGAAGCGGAGTCAGATAGATCGTCAGTAGAAAGACCACAAGTATGAGAATTCGTAGTTGGATTTCCTATCTTAGCAGCTGACAACATTTTTGATCTATGACTTAAGCTTAAGGGCATAATCGAAATCAACTTGTATCGGTTCCTGTAACTCCACTAGCTCTGATACCATGTAGAAGTGAACCACGTGTTTAGGGTGGCCAGGATCTAGAGTTGGTGGAACCACGAGTAAAAGACAGTGGAAGAATTTACACCTTGTATTGGAAATATATGAAATGACAAGGATAATAATAATGAGTAATAATGGCATATTTATAGTCTAGGAAGTACCTATTCGAAATGTACCTGTTCGTAGTGTATCACGACTATTCGTGTGACATGACTGGTAACTGTTCATGTGACTGAGACTGGCGTGACCCTTTGGGTGACTATATGCGCGAACCTACTGTTAACGTGCTGACTCATTACTGCTGACGTCATCACGCGCGTCCTTCCATATGAGGTATCGCGCTACTAGTAGAATCTAAATGTTACATTTCGCATGCATAAGTAAAATCTATCAAGTATACTTCAACTCTGGAGGGTAGGGGCGCATGCTTACGCTGCCCAACCCATCTGTTTGAAACCCTCCCCCATGTTTTCACTGATTGCGGCCCTGCTGCGATCATCTCTTCTGCTCTTCAGCGGGTTGCCTGCTCTTACCTCGGTGTATCAGTCCCCGCCTCTCTGACGTTCTTCCTGCTGTCACTGAGAGCAAGTTGTGTTGCACCATGGAGTCTTTTAGTCGGTGCTGCTTCTAAAGAACTCTGGGACATTCGCTGTGCCGAACACCACTGTCGCGAAGCCCGTTCGGCTATCGGCGCACTACACAGAATCCGGGCTCCTTTCCTTTTAGCCTGCAAGCTGTTCATGCAGCGGCAGAAGCAGTCCGTGAAATATCAACAGGGAAGTGCATCTAGAGTCTGTTTTGCTTGATCCTACCGTCTCTTCACTTTTGACCATTTTGGATACCCCTCCATTCACCCCGCCCTATACCGCACCTGGCTGCTAGGTGATAGTTTTCGCCCTCCTTAGATACTTGCCTCATCCTTAGTAACAGTATAGGATGTGTGCATGTTCTTAGAATTGAGTAATGATTGAGTAGTGAGAGAGTACAAGTGAATATACCTAAGTGTTGTACCCTCTAAGAGGTGACCCTATACAGTCAATGCAAACATAACAGATACACATATTTGACACACCCCCTAGACTGCATAGGGGCAGGTCCTGAACAAGCAGCTCAGGGCGGCACTACTAGTCCAGCCACTGAGACAAGGGTCTAAGAGACCAGTCAGAACGAGTACAGGCAAGGCAAGAACAAGACCAGGGCGGCACTACTAGTCCAGCCATTAGGAGAGGACACAAGTCCAGTCTGAGTACATATATATATAAAGGACAGTACAAAGTCAAGGCCCTAGCAAGTGAGAGGCTACAGGAACTAGACCAAGCTGTACACAGTGCCGCTGATGATCTTTAGGCACAAGCGCCTTCGTAAAGATATCAGCTGTGTTGGCACCTGAGGCCAAGTGTACTACGCGAGCCTGGCGGCGCTGCTGTAGCTCGCGCAGGAGGAAGTACCGCAGCTGGATATGCTTCACTCTGCCCTCGAGTCGAGGCTCCTAACACAGGAGGATCATGGCCCTGTTGTCAGCGAACAGGACCGGGGCAGAGCTAGGCCGCTCACCTAAGTCAGTGAGCAAGAAGGTCAGCCAGCGGAGCTCCTGTGCCGCCATGGCACCAGCGTAGATCTTGGCCTCACAGCTGGACTGGGCAACAGACGAGGAGCGAGTAGCTCTCCACAAGACGGCACCTGAACCAAGGCCGAAGCGGTAGCCCTGGGAAGACCTGAGTGTCCCGGCGTCGTCTGCCCAAGAAGCGTCTGTGTGTCCAGTAAGGACCACTGGCGTGCGTCCTCCTAGCACTAACCCCATGCCCGATGTACTTGCAAGATAACGCAAAACCCTCTTAGCGGCAAACCAGTGCTGCGGTCGGTGTCTACCTGTGGCCACAAAGCGAGCCAGGATGCTGAGAGGGTATGCGAGATCTGGGCGAGTGCAAGTCATCAGGTACATGAGGCAACCCACCAGCTTTGCGTAAGGGCCACTGGGCTCTACCGACTACTCAGAAACTGGAGCGGAGAGTCTGTGGTCTACAGGCAAAGGGGTGGGCTGTGCAGAAGAGAACTGAAGGCCAAACCTCTGAAGGACCTAGCGCACCAAGTGTGACTGAGTCAGGGTGATGGTGCGCGCTGCTCTGTCCCTGGAGATCTGCAAGCCAAGGTAACGGCGCAGTTCTCCAAGGTCAGTGCAAGTATGTCTCTTCAGCAGCTCTTCCTTCACGGAGGCCAGTGCGTCCCTGTCTGCTGTGGCAAAGACCAGGTCGTCGACGTAAACAAGGATGTAGAACGGAGTCTGGCCAGCACGAACGAAGAGGGAAGGGTCTGCAGAAGACGGAAAGAACTGCAGGTCAGCAAGCGTAGCACGCAGAGTGTCGTGCCACTCACGGGGAGCCTGGCGCAGGCCGTAGACGGGGCGCCGCAGGAGCCACTGGGTCCCAGGAGGGAAGGTGCCAGTGAAGCCCTGAGGGCGACACAGGTAGACCTGCTCGCGTAGGCTGCCCTGAAGGAAGGCAGTGGAGAAGTCGAGGGAGTGAAGCTCGTAGTCACGCTGAGCAGCTAGGTGTAACAGAAACCGAAGAGATGTCATCTTCGGGGTTGGAGCGAAGGTCTAGAAGAAGTCCACCCCCTCACGCTGACTGAAGCCTCTAGCCACGTAGCGCGCCTTGAACACAGGCGGCTCTCTAGGAGGGCGCTTCACCTTAAAGAACCAGCGGCCATCGACTATGTTCACCCCAGGCGGGAGAACTGCGTCGACGAAGGTGCCAGTGGATCTCCAAGATGCCATCTCCTGCTCCATGTCAGCTATCCACTGCGAGGCCCAGCGTAAGTGCGAGGGGTCGGGATGTCAAAAGCGTCTGGGTCACCCTCAGGGACTAGCAGCATGGAACAGAGATGGGGAGCAGCCTCGGACAGGAAAGCAAGCTCGTACTGGCGGTCCTTCAGGACGTCACTGCCGAGGGCAGGAGCACCCCCGACAGACGAAGGACAGGCAGGGTCAGAGACCAGAGCGGTGGCGTAGTCAAGGCGGCGGGTAGAGGCAAAGTCAGCGACCGCAGCTACAAGAGTGTCAAGACACGAGACCGTAACAGACGGGTCGGTAACGAGAGAGGCGAGGACCCGAGGAACAAGAAGACGAGTGGCACGAAGGTAGTCAGACAGAGGAGGAGGCTCAACAATAAGAGAGGACGGAGCCCTCCACCGCCTCTGCCGCCGCTGCAGCCGTCGTTGTCGCGGCCGCCGCCGCCGCCGCCGCCGCCGTCGCAGCACCCGTTCGCTGACTCTGGGGGTGCTCGTCCCGGTAGCCCTGGGGATGGTCCCTCTGGGGGTGCTGGTGTGGAGAGTGCCGGTGGTAGCCGACGAGCAGCTTGCGGTCCTGGTATCGCCGTTGTGCCGCCGCAGCAGCAGTCCCCGCCGATGTCAGCCCTTCGCCTGCTCGGCCTTCCGTCCCCCGACCCTGCGTCGGTTCCTCCCCGACCGTCTCCTCCTCTTCCTGTCTACGGCCCTGTCTTCCCTCCACCGGACTCGTCCCCGGCCCGTCTTCCCCCTCGTTCCCCTCCTATGTCCCCTCCCCTGTCCCCTGACCCGACTCCTCCGTCGCACGTCTGGTCTCACCATCCCTCCCGTGCTCGTCCTGCCTCGCCTGTCTTGCGCTCCCACCCTATGTTGCTTCGTTCCCACGCGTCTCGTCCTCCCCTTCTGCCGTTGCCTCCTCCGTCCTCCCTTGTTGTTGCACCCCCCCCGCTGTCTGACTACCTTCGTGCCGCTCGTCCCCTTGTTCCTCGGGTCCTTGCCTCTCTCGTTACCGACCCGTCTGTTCCGGCCTCGTGCCTTGACGCTCTTGTCGCTGCTGTCGCTGACTTCGCCTCTACCCGCCGCCTTGAGTACGCCTCCGCTCTGGTCTCTGACCCTGCCTGTCCTCCGTCTGTCAGGGGTGCTCCTGCCCTTGGCAGTGACGTCCTGGAGGACCGCCAGTTCGAGCTTGCTTTCCTCTCGGAGGCTGCTCCCCATCTCTGTTCCATGCTGCTAGTCCCTGAGGGTGACCCAGACGCTTTTGACATCCCGACCCCTCGCACTTACGCTGAGGCGACTTCGGGACCCTGGGCCTCGCAGTGGATAGCTGCCATGAAGCAGGAGATGGCATCTTGGAGATCCACCGGCACCTTCGTCGACGCAGTTCCCCCGCCTGGGGTGAACGTAGTCGATGGCCGCTGGCTCTTCAAGGTGAAGCGCCCTCCTGGAGAGCCGCCTGTCTTCAAGGCGCGCTATGTCGCTAGAGGCTTCAGACAGCGCGAGGGGGTGGACTTCTTCCAGACCTTCGCTCCGACCCCGAAGATGACTACTCTTCGGGTTCTGTTACACCTAGCTGCTCAGCGTGACTACGAGCTTCACTCCCTCGACTTCTCCACTGCCTTCCTTCAGGGCTGCCTACACGAGCAGGTCTACCTGCGGCGCCCTCAGGGCTTCACTGGCACCTTCCCTCCTGGGACCCAGTGGCTCCTGCGGCGCCCCGTCTACGGCCTACGCCAGGCTCCCCGTGAGTGGCACGACACTCTCTGTGCTACGCTTGCTGACCTGCAGTTCTTTCCGTCTTCCGCAGACCCTTCACTCTTCGTTCGTGCTGGCCAGACTCCGTTCTACATCCTTGTTTACATCGACGACCTGGTCTTTGCCACAGCAGACAGGGACGCACTGGCCTCCGTGAAGGAAGAGCTGCTGAAGAGACACACCTGCACTGACCTTGGAGAACTGCGCCGTTACCTTGGCTTGCAGATCTCCAGGGACAGAGCTGCGCGCACCATCATCCTGAGTCAGTCACACTTGGTGCGCCAGGTCCTTCAGAGGTTCAGCCTTCAGTTCTCCTCTGCACAGCCCACCCCTCTGCCTGTAGACCACAGACTCTCCGCTCCAGTGTCTGAGGAGTTGGTAGAGCCCAGCGGCCCCTACGCAGAGCTGGTGGGTTGCTTCATGTACCTGATGACTTGCACTCGCCCAGATCTCGCATACCCTCATAGCATCCTGGCTCGCTTTGTGGCCACAGGCAGACATCGACCGCAGCACTGGTCTGCCGCTAAGAGGGTTCTGCGTTATCTTGCTTGTACATCAGGCATGGGGTAAGTGCTAGGAGGACGCAGGCCAGTGGTCCTTACTGGACACACAGACGCTTCGTGGGCAGACGACGCTGAGACACTCAAGTCTACCCAGGGCTACTGCTTCAGCCTTGGCTCAGGTGCCGTCTCGTGGAGAGCTACCCGCTCCTCGTCTGTTGCGCAGTCCAGCTGTGAGGCTGAGATCTACGCTGGTGCCATGGCGGCACAGGAGCTCCGCTGGCTGACCTTCTTGCTCACTGACTTAGGTGAGCGGCCTAACTCTGCCCCGGTCCTGTTCGCTGACAACAGGGCCATGATCCTCCTGTGTCGGGAGCCTCGACTCGAGGGCAGAGCAAAGCACATTCAGCTGCGGTACTTCCTCCTGCGTGAGCTACAGCAGCGACGTCAGGCTCGCGTAGTACACTTGGCCTCAGGTGCCAACACGGCTGATATCTTTACGAAGGCGCTTGCGCCTAAAGATCATCAGTGGCACTGTGTACAGCTTGGTCTAGTTCCTGTAGCCTCTCACTTGCTAGGACCTTGACTTTGTACTGTCCTTTATACGTATACTCAGACTGGACTTGTGTCCTCTCCCAGTGGCTGGACTAGTAGTGCCGCCCTGCTCTTGTTCTTGCCTTGTTTGTACTCCTTCTGACTGGTCTTTTAGACCCTTGTCTCAGAGGTTGGACTAGTAGTGCCGCCCTGAGCTGTTTGTTTAGGGCATTCCCCTATGCAGTCTAGGGGGTGTGTCAAACATGTGTATTTGTCGTTGTATAGACTGTATAGGGTCGCCTCTTAGAGAGTACAACACGTAGGTATATCTGTGTGTACTCTCACTCTATCACATATTCTCTTCTCAATTCTGATAAGTACCACAGCTGGATATGCTTCGCTCTGCCCTCAAGTCGAAGCTTGTGACACAGGAGAATCATGGCCCTGTTGTCAGCGTACAGGATCGGGGCAGAGCTAGGCCGCTCACCTAAGTCAGTGAGCAAGAAGGTCAGCCAGCGGAGCTCCTGTGCTGCCATGGCACCGGCGTAGATCTCAGCCTCGCAGCTGGACTGAGCAACAGACGACGAGCGAGTGGAACTCCAAGAGATAGCACCCGAACCAAAGCTAAAACAGTAGCCCTGCGACGACCTGACTGTCTCAGACTCGTCTGCCCAAGAAGCGTTTGTGTGCCCAGTGAGGACCACCAGCCAGCATCCTCCGAGCATTAACCCCATGCCTGATGTACTTGCTAGATATCGCAAAACCCTCTTAGCGGCCGACCAGTGCAGTGGTCGGTGTCTGCCAGTGGCCACAAAGCGAGCCAGGATGCTGAGAGGGTATGCGAGATCTGGGCGAGTGCAATTCATCAGGTACATGAGGCAACCCACCAGCTCTGCGTAGGGGCCGCTAAGCTCTACTGGCTCCTCAGGAACGGGAGCGGAGAGCCCATGGTCTACAGGTAGAGGTGTGGGCTGTGCATAGGAGAACAGAAGATCGAACCTTTGAAGGACCTGACGCACCAAGTGTGACTGTGTCAGAGTGATGGTGCGTGCTGCTCTGTCCCTAGAGATCCGCAGGCCAAGATAACGACGCAGCTCTCCAAGGTCAGTGCAGGTGTGTCTCTTCAGCAGTTGCGAAGACCAGGTCGTCTACGTAGACAAGGATGTAGAGCGGAGTTTGGCCGGAACGCACAAACAGCGAGGGGTCAGCAAAGGACGGAAAGAACTGCAGGTCTGCTAATGTGGCACGCAGCGTGTCGTGCCACTCGCGGGGAGCCTGGCGCAGGCCGTAGACCTGGCGCTTGAGAAGCCACCGGGTCCCAGGGGGGAAGGTACCAGTGAAGCCCTGTGGCTGCGGCAGCTGCTGCGGTGGCTGGTGCTCGACCTGCGGACCGGCAGGGGCACGACGGCCGCTGGGAGAACACTCAACAGCAGCACCCCCAGAACCAACTCCGCCAGAGCGAGAACCCCCTCCAGCACCGGCGGCACCCTCAGGCCCGCCAGGACAGACCACGCCAGGGGCCGCAGGACAAACACCCTCCTCAACGCCAGCACCCCCAGAGGCCAAGAGCGGCAGCGGCGGCGATAGCGGCGGCGGCTGCGACGGCGGCGGCGGTGGTGGCGGCTGCGACAGTGGAGGCGGAGACACCGGGGAATAGGGACGCGGCAAGGACGGGGCGGGGGGACCACCAGAGTCAGCAGACTCCTCAACGGGGACAACCGACGGGAGGGGAGTGACATGGGAGACACCAGACGGGGCACGACGAGGTGGGAGGGGAGCTGGGGCTACCGGGATAGAGGGAGCCAGGAATAAGGCGGGGGGAACCGGGAGACCTCGGTGACGGAAGCGACGGTAGAAGGAGATAGACTCGTCAAAGGTTACGTCACGAGAGTGAAGGAAGCGGTGAGACTCCAGGTGGTAGAATAGCCATTCAGACGAGTCCGGGGGGAAACCGAGGAAAATACAGGGAACAGTGCGGGCAGTGGGCTTGTCCGTGCCAGAGGCACGAACGTGAGCAAGGCAACCCCGAACTTGGAACGCAGACGCGTCACCGGGGGAGCTGGTCCAAAGGAGGGTCGGCGAAACCCGCGGCCGCTAGGAGCGTGGCCACAAGTTAAGCTGGTGAGCAGCGTAGCGGACAGCGAACGGCCACAAAAATGGGGGGCATCGGCATTAATCATGGAGGTACGAGCAACCTCCATGACCAAGCCGATGCGGCGCTCAACAACCCCATCCTGCTATGGCGAGTCCGGCAAGGTGTACGACTGGGTGATGCCCTCTGCACGACAGAGCCGTCCAAGCCGACCAGAGGCGAACTCGCCGCCACGATCAGAGTGGAGACACAACACGGGGAGACCGCGGTGAAGACGCGCAGCCACAACCCACGGGAGAAGAACGACGGGAACGTCGGCCTTCCGCTCCAGGGGAAACACCGTGGTGTAGCGTGTGTAGTCGTCAACGAGCACAAGAAAGTAGCGCTCACCGCGCGGTCTGGGGACGGGGGCTGGGCCCCAAACGTCCAGGTGCAGGGTCTGAAGGGGAGCATAAGATCATAAGTCGATTAAGTGTAATTAGTGTCGAATCTTACTGTAGAACATAAGTCCGTAGGATGACGTCAGCAAATAGCGCTCGTCATAGGACAGTTGTTTCAGTCACGCGAACAGTCGCACCTCTTCAATATCATCTAGGGCGCATATCGCGATAGTGACGAAAAGGTACATTATATCAGAAATTGAAGTGAATAAATGTTAGAGAGAGGGTACACACAGATATACAAGTGTTGTACACTCTAAGAGGCTACCCTATACAGTCTATACAAACATGACAAATACACATGTTTGACACACCCCCTAGACTGCATAGGGGAATGTCCTAAACAAGCAGCTCAGGGCGGCACTACTAGTCCAACCTCTGAGACAAGGGTCTGAGAGACCATTCAGAAGGAGTACAAACAAGGCAAGAACAAGGGCAGGGCGGCAAGAACTAGTCCAGCCACTGGGAGAGGACACAAGTCCAGTCTGAGTATACATATAAAGGACAGTACAAAGTCAAGGTCCTAGCAAGTGAGAGGCTACAGGAACTAGACCAAGCTGTACACAGTGCCGCTGATGATCTTTAGGCGCAAGCGCCTTCGTAAAGATATCAGCCGTGTTGGCACCTGGGGCCAAGTGTACTACGCGAGCCTGACGTCGCTGCTGTAGCTCATGCAGGAGGAAGTACCGCAGCTGAATGTGCTTCGCTCTGCCCTCGAGTCGAGGCTCCTGACACAGGAGGATCATGGCCCTGTTGTCAGCGAACAGGACCGGGGCAGAGCTAGGCCGCTCACCTAAGTCAGTGAGCAAGAAGGTCAGCCAGCGGAGCTCCTGTGCTGCCATGGCACCAGCGTAGATCTCAGCCTCACAGCTGGACTGCGCAACAGACGAGGAGCGGGTAGCTCTCCACGAGACGGCACCTGAGCCAAGGCTGAAGCAGTAGCCCTGGGTAGACTTGAGTGTCTCAGCGTCGTCTGCCCACGAAGCGTCTGTGTGTCCAGTAAGGACCACTGGCCTGCGTCCTCCTAGCACTAACCCCATGCCCGATGTACTAGCAAGATAACGCAGAACCCTCTTAGCGGCAGACCAGTGCTGCGGTCGGTGTCTGCCTGTGGCCACAAAACGAGCCAGGATGCTGAGAGGGTATGCGAGATCTGGGCGAGTGCAAGTCATCAGGTACATGAGGCAACCCACCAGCTCTGCGTAGGGGCCGCTGGGCTCTACCAACTCCTCAGACACTGGAGCGGAGAGCCTGTGGTCTACAGGCAGAGGGGTGGGCTGTGCAGAGGAGAACTGAAGGCTGAACCTCTGAAGGACTTGGCGCACCAAGTGTGACTGAGTCAGGGTGATGGTGCGCGCAGCTCTGTCCCTGGAGATCTGCAAGCCAAGGTAACGGCGCAGTTCTCCAAGGTCAGTGCAGGTGTGTCTCTTCAGCAGCTCTGCCTTCACGGAGGCCAGTGCGTCCCTGTCTGCTGTGGCAAAGACCAGGTCGTCGACGTAAACAAGGATGTAGAACGGAGTCTGGCCAGCACGAACGAAGAGGGAAGGGTCTGCAGAAGACGGAAAGAACTGCA
Organism: Closterium sp. NIES-67; assembly: GCA_027943415.1. Classification (NCBI taxonomy): domain Eukaryota; kingdom Viridiplantae; phylum Streptophyta; class Zygnematophyceae; order Desmidiales; family Closteriaceae; genus Closterium; species Closterium sp. NIES-67. Next base: position 164,480 of record BQMB01001274.1, on the reverse strand, counting down.
GGTCAGCAAGCGTAGCACGCAGAGTGTCGTGCCACTCACGGGGAGCCTGGCGCAGGCCGTAGACGGGGCGCCGCAGGAGCCACTGGGTCCCAGGAGGGAAGGTGCCAGTAAAGCCCGGAGGGCGACGTAGGTAGACCTGCTCGTGTAGGCTGCCCTGAAGGAAGGCAGTGGAGAAGTCGAGGGAGTGAAACTCGTAGTCACGCTGAGCAGCTAGGTGTAACAGAACCCGAAGAGTAGTCATCTTCGGGGTCGGAGCGAAGGTCTGGAAGAAGTCCACCCCCTCGCACTGACTGAAGCCTCTAGCCATGTAGCGCGCCTTGAACACAGGCGGCTCTCTAGGAGGGCGCTTCACCTTGAAGAGCCAGCGGCCATCGACTACGTTCACCCCAGGCGGGGGAACTGCGTCGACGAAGGTGCCGGTGGATCTCCAAGATGCCATCTCCTGCTCCATGGCAGCTATCCACTGCGAGGCCCAGGGTCCCGAGGTCGCCTCAGCGTAAGTGCGAGGGGTCGGGATGTCAAAAGCGTCTGGGTCACCCTCAGGGACTAGCAGCATGGAACAGAGATGGGGAGCAGCCTCTGAGAGGAAAGCAAGCTCGAACTGGCGGTCCTCCAGAACGTCACTGCCAAGGGCAGGAGCACCCCCGACAGATGGAGGACAGGCAGGGTCAGAGACCAGAGCGGAGGCGTAGTCAAGGCGGCGGGAAGAGGCGAAGTCAGCGACAGCAGCGACAAGGGCGTCAAGGCACGAGGCCGGAACAGACGGGTCGGTAACGAGAGAGGCAAGGACGCGAGGAACAAGAGGACGAGCGGCACGAAGGTAGTCAGACAGCGGGGGGGGTGCAACAACAAGGGAGGAAGGAGGAGGCGACGGCAGAAGGGGAGGACGAGACGCGTGGGAACGAAGCAACATAGGGTGGGAGCGCAGGACAGGCGAGGCAGGACGAGCACGGGAGGGACGGTGAGACCAGACGTGCGACGGAGGAGTCGGGTCAGGGGACAAGGGAGGGGACACAGGAGGGGAACGAGGGGGGAGACGAGCCGGGGTTGAGTCCGGCGGAGGGAAAACAGGGCCGTAGACAGGAAGAGGAGGAGACGGTCGGGGAGGAACCGACGCAGGGTCGGGGGACGGCAGGCCGAGCAGGCGAAGGGCTGACACCGGCGGGGACTGCTGCTGCGGCGGCACAACGGCGACACCGGGACCGCTAGCTGCTCCTCGGCTACCCCCGACACTCTCCACACCAGCACCCCCAGAGGGACCACCCCCAGGGCTACCGGGACGAGCACCCCCAGAGTCAGCGAACGGGTGCTGCGACGGCAGCGGCGGCGGCGGCGGCGGCGGCAACGACGGCTGCAGCGGCGGCAGAAGCGGTGGAGGAGGGGACTGGGGAGGGGACGCCAGGGGAGGGGCAGCTGACGAGGACTGCACAGGAGGGCCACCAGAGTCAGAAGACTCCTCAACCGGGTCCACCGACGGAAGGGGGGTGACGTGGGACACACCAGAGGGGGCGGGACGGGGAGGAGGAGGAGGAGGGGCAGGGACTACCGGGGAAGGAGGGACCAGGAACAGGGGGGGAGTAACCGGGGGACCACAGTGGGGGAAGCGACGGTAGTAGGAGACGGACTCATCAAAGGTGACGTCACGAGAGTGAAAGAAGCGGTGAGACGGCTGGTGGTAAAAGTGCCAGTCGGACGCGTCAAGGGGAAAACCGAGGAAGACGCAGGGAAGGGTGCGGGCAGTGAGCTTGTCCGTGCCGGAGGCACGGACGTGAGCAAGGCAGCCCCAGACGTGGAACGCAGACGCGTCACCAGGAGACCCAGTCCAAAGACGGGTCGGCGAAACCTGCGGCTGCTGAGGGTGCGGCCACAGGTTAAGCTGGTGAGAAGCGTAGCGCACAGCGAACGGCCACAGAAAATGGGGTGCACCGGCATGGATCATGGAGGTGCGAGCCACCTCCATGACCAAACCGATGCGTCGCTCAGCGACCCCATTCTGCTGTGGGGAGTCCGGTAGGGTGAACGTCTGGGTGATGCCCTCCGCACGACAAAAGCGACCAAGGACACCTGAGGCAAACTCGCCACCACGGTCTGAGTGAAGACGCAAGACAGGGAGACCACGATGGACACGCGTAGAGACAAGCCAGGGGATGAGAGCGCCAGGCACGTCGGCCTTGCGCTCCAGGGGAAAGACTGTGGTGTAGCGTGTGAAGACGTCGACAAGCACAAGGAAGTAACGCTCTCGACGCGGCCCAGGGACAGGGGCGGGGCCCCATACGTCCAGGTGCAGGGTCTGCAACGGCGCGGCGGTAGGGGGAAACGAGGAGGAGTGAGGGGCACGGCGAAGCCGACCCTCGACACAAGGCGTGCAAGGTGGGGCTGGGGAGGAGGGAAACGCAGGGAGAGAACGTGCGAGACCAAGGACAAGACCGTGCTGGGACATGTGACGCAGACACGGGAGCGCAGGGTGACCTAGGCGGTGGTGCCAAAGGAGAGTCGGGTGAGTGAGGGACCGACATGAGCAGGCAGCAGCAACCTGGGTAGACGCAGCCACCTGAGGAGGCGCCCCAGCCGGGGGGGTCACAGTGTCCAGAGTGAACAGGCCGGACACCGGGTCCCGGGGGAACGTGGACAGGGGGGCACCAGTGGCGGCCTCGGTACAGAAAGCATACCGCTCGTGCCCAGGGAACGTAGTGGTGACGCCAAGGTCCTGGAGGCAGCCGACACCAACTAGGTTCCTGGAGAACGAGGGGATATGCAGACCTGTAAGAGAGCCCGAAGGAACCGCCGGACAGGGAAGGGTGGTGGAACTGCGGGCGACTACCGGACCGCCAGAGGGGTCAGCGAGAGAAACGGCAGCAGGGACGGGAAGCGACGTCAGGGTGGTGGAGTCGCGGAAGAAACACCGAGAAACGCCAGAGTCCAAGGTGAAGGAAAGCGAAGCAGAGGCGTCTGGCGACGGAACGACGGCGGAAGCACGAAGGCTACACAAAGCAGAGGATCCTACGCCTGACGCAGCAGGGGAGGGTACACTAGGCACACCTACACTAGGCAACAGTGAGTATTAAGCGGGAAGCACACTAGAGTCATCAGCATACATCACATGCAGAGCAGAAACAATGGCATCCATGTCCATATCAAAGATCTGAATCTTACGACTAAGCAAACTGTGCCAGTCCGGGAGGTCTGGCGACGGGCCGAAGCGCTGACGAAAGAGGTCGTCCAGGCGACGAAAACAGCGGGGAGTGGAGTGATCGATCTTACCGCAAACGAATCCGCGGCGAGGACCGATCTGGATCTGGTACTGACAGCGCCCGCCGCCAGAGCTACCACTCGACACACCACCACGCGCCCGGCCACCGCCAGCGCCAGGCCACCCGGGCGAGAGGACACTCGTCTGCCGCGTCTGCGACGGCTGCGGCGGCTGCTGCGACGGCTGCGACTGCGGCGACTGCTGCGGCTGCTGCAACTGCAGGGGCGGCGGCTCAGCTGGACTGGCCAGGGTCCCCTCGTCCGCTCCAGCACCAGACGACCCGACCCCACCACTACCCCCTCCCGCACCCCCGCCGCCGCCTCCGCCGCGCCCAACCTTGGGGCGGCGGCCCTTCCCCGAACGAAACTGCGCTGCAGCAGCAGTCTCAGCCACTGCTACAGAGCCGTCGGAGAAGGTACACTGGGCGGGGGCACAACCCTGAAAGATAGGGACAGGCACGACACCGCTCGCCTGGGCGATGGAGCGGTGACGGGTCTCTATCACAGTCAGGGTGTCGACAAAGTCAGTGAGGGTGAGGTCTGCAGGGTGAACACTAAGGAAGCGGTCGCGGGCGACAGCTAGGCGGTCAGGGAGGCGGGTGGCAAGCAGGTAGAGGGTAGAGGTAATGGGCGGCTGGTGGGCTCTAAGCTGTGCGTCAGTGCAGGCGGCGCGCCAGGTCTCCTCTATCGAGCGCAGGTGGGCAGCGAGGTCAGAGACAGTGGGGAAAGAAGCAAGGTCAGGAAAGAGCATCGGGAGGATCAGGCGACCCACCGAGGCAGCCGGAGGGGTGGAATAGCGCTTGATGACAGCATCTAAGTATGCCTGAGCAGTAGTGAGGGACCTAAAGCGAGGACGCTCGGACGGGGGAGGGCGTTGCTAATGGCAAGCTGGGCGACAGCATCGCGAGAAAGCCAGACAGAGCGCGCACGGGCAGTGGCAGCAGTAGACTCACGCTCAGTGGGTGTGGGGTCAGCGGGCAGAATAGCAGGGGGGTCTGGGCAGGGGAGCGTACCGTCAAGGTGTGCAGAAAGCGGTTCACCATCCTGCCGCTGGCCAGTGAGTTGGCGGCGGAGGTCGGCAAGCCACGCCTCGAACTCTAGGGGCTGACCTTCAGCATCGAAGCGAAGCTCCGCCGCCATCAGGAACAGTCCAGTGCGGTGCAGGGCGGTGCAGTGCAGTGCGGTACAGTGCGGTGCAGTGCGGTGCAGTGCGGTACAGTGCGGTGCAGCGCGGTGCAGTGCGGTGCAGTGCGGTGCAGCGCGGTGTAGTGCGGTGTAAGGTAGTACAGTGTGGTGCGTGGCGGTACGGTGCAGGGCAGTGCAGGGCGGGGTGGGGGGGAACCGTACCAGTGAGGAGGACGGGGCCGGGGCAGCGGGGCCGGGCAGGTGCGACCGGGCCGGGCGAGGACGACGGGGCCGGGCGGGCGCGACGGGGCCGGGCTGGTGCGACAGGGACGGGCCGGGGCGACGGGGCCGGGCGAGCGCAACGGGGACGGGCAGGGGCGACGAGGCCGGGCGGGGGCGATAGGGCCGGGCCGGTGCGACGGGGCCGGGCGGGCGCGACGGGGCTGGGCTGGTGCGACGGGGCCGGGCGGATGCGACGGGGCCGGGCAGGGTGCGACAGGGCCGGGCGGGTGCGACGGGGCCGGGCGAGCAGGACGGGGCCGGGCTGGTGCGACGGGGCCGGGCTGGTGCGACGGGGCCGGGCGAGCGCGACGGGGGGCCCAGGAGGGGCGCTGCAGGGGCCCAGGAGGGGCGCGACGGGGCCCAGGAGGGGCGCTACGGGGCCCAGGAGGGGCGCGACGGGGCCCAGGAGGGGCGCTACGGGGCCTGGGAGGGGCGCGACGGTGCCCAGGAGGGGCGCTACGGGGCCTGGGAGGGGCGCGACGGGACCCAGGAGGTGCGCTACGGGGTCTGGGAGGGGCGCTACGGGGCCCAAGAGGGGCGCGACGGGGCCTGGGAGGGGCGCGACGGGACCCAGGAGGGGCGCTACGGGGCCTGGGAGGGGCACGACGGGGCCCAGGAGGGGCGCTAGAGGGCCCAGAAAGGGCGCGACGGGGCCCAGGAGGGGCGCGACGGGGCCCAGGAGGGGCGCGACGGGGCCCAGGAGGGGCGCGACGGGGCCCAGGAGGGGCGCTACGGAGCCCAGGAGGGGCGCGACGAGGCCCATGAGGGGCGTTACGGGGCCTAGGAGGAGCGCGACGGGGCCCAGGAGGGGCGCTACGGGGCCCAGGAGGGGCACGACGGGGCTTGGGAGGGGCGCGACGGGGCCCGGAAAGGGGCGCGACGGGGCCCAGGGAGGGGCGCGACGGGTCCCAAGAATGGGCGCGACCCGGCTAGGGGGGGTCGCGACGGGGCTAGGGGCGAGCGGAAGCGGTAGGTGGGGGGGGGGATCCTACCTACGCGTGATACCATATCAGAAATTGAAGTGAATGAATGTTAGAGAGAGGGTACACACAGATATACCTAAGTGTTGTACCCTCTAAGAGGCTACCCTATACAGTCTATACAAACATGACAAATACACATGTTTGACACATTAGCGAATAGGTACTTTTCGTAGAACTATAAATCTCTGTTTGGTCTTTTCATTATTAACTTTGATTACTCACAAGTTCACGTACTCAGGTTATTCAACCTTGACCTTTATATTTTACAAGACTTCCGCTGTCTTACTAGTCTACCATTCCAGCAAAGATCCTGGACAAATACTTGAGGATTTACCAAGTATTCTTGTTTATAGTTTTATACTTAGTCTACTACAACACCAGACGATTTACTTCAGTACTAACTAGAAGCACACAGCTAGGTTAGCCTATAACTTCTACATACAGCATATGTATAAGTTGACATACCGTATTCCCCCGGATAAAACACCCGCCGGAATTAATCACCCATGGGTGGTTTGGGCGGACCTGGGTGCTTTATTAAACTGGATATTCATACCACCCTAGTTTTTGGCATGAATCCTATACACCACCCCCCTTGTTCATTTTCACTGTATTTCTTTAGATTTTGCCTCTTATCAGAGTGTCTCTTATCAGACTCGCGCGTCACTGAGCAGTGCAAGCTCGACGCGAATCGGTTCAATGCGGTGTAGAGCTGTTACCATGCCTGGAATTCTCGTCACTTAGGCGAATGTTGCGAGTCTGATACAGTACGAGGCTCATGGGAACACACTCCTCACAGTCAACACTGCAGCGCGGGAGAATCCATGTCGGTCACCATATACGCGATCACGTGCAAGAATCGTCAAAATTCGGCACAAAAGAACTGTCTACAACACAGTTGAATTCCAGCTCATAAACATAAAATTGTCATTCCATAGCTCCCGGGCGTTATACAAAAAGTGCCACTAATTACACCCCCATTAAAATTTGCATCAAAATTTAGTGCCACCCGTGGGTGTTTTATCTGGGGGAATACGGTAGGAGTGTGGAGCACCTAGGGTGGAAGCGTGGAGGCTAGGACCTAACTGTCAGAAACCCAGTCACTAACCACTGGATGATACCATGTTAAACTTAGGGAATTAATGATGCTGCACGATAGGGTTCCTATATGTGTGTCTGCCTTAGTTAGCCTACAGTACATGCAAATACGCACGCTAACAGATATATAAAAAATAAACATTTAGGTGACTCTGGTAATGTTATAACAAAAGCATATGAAGGTGTATGGCTGCTTGCCAGCACAGTATGCAGGTGGGAAATTTTTGTAGCCGACCTTTAGCCTTATCCAGGTGTAAGGAGCATAAATGGAGGAACAGGAGCAGGATCAGGAGCAGGAGCAGGGGCAGGAGCAGGAGCAGGAGGAGCAGGAGCAGGAGCAGGAGCAGGAGCAGGAGCAGGAGCAGGAGCAGGAGCAGGAGCAGGAGCAGGAGCAGGAGCAGGAGCAGGAGCAGGAGCAGGAGCAGGAGCAGGAGCAGGAGCAGGAGCAGGAGCAGGAGCAGGAGCAGGAGCAGGAGCAGGAGCAGGAGCAGGAGGAGGAGCAGGAGGAGGAGCAGGAGCAGGAGGAGGAGCAGGAGGAGGAGCAGGAGCAGGAGCAGGAGGAGCAGGAGTAGGAGCAGGAGGAGGAGCAGGAGGAGCAGGAGGAGGAGCAGGAAGAGGAGCAGGAAGAGGAGCAGGAGGAGCAGGCGGAGGAGCAGGAAGAGGAGCAGGCGGAGGAGCATCGTCCATGATGGCTACGACACCAGCGTCATCAGCGGTAGTAGAAGCTCCAGTACAGCGACAGAGACAGCTGCCAAGCTTGAACATTGACCGCCAGAAAAACCAGGCGCACATGCATCCCTTGCGATCTCGTTCTTACGAGCACCCCCCCTTCTCATCCACCTTCTGATGTGTCCAAAACCTACCTCCCTACCTTTCCCTACCACTTGTTGCTCACCGTCAACATCGCATATACCACTTCCCACCCATTCTCATCTTCCTCCTCCCCCCTCTCCAACACCAGCTGCAATCCTCTCCTCATCTCCCCACACTCACAACCCCCTCCCATCCTCACTACCTACCACCTCCTCCTCCCCCTCCTCCTCTCCCACGCTCTCTTCCCCCAGCAGCTCCCGCCTAAGGCCCCTTACCGCCCGCGCCACAGCATCAGAGTCCGGCCTCTCTCCAGGGTCCTTGGCCCAGCACACCTCGATCAGCCGCCTGAGCCCCTCGGGGCACCCCATGGGGATAACCGGCCGCAGCCCGTTCAGCGCCACTGCCACTGCCGCTTGTAATGGCGAGTAGCTCTCGTACGGTAACCGTGCAGTGAGCAACTCCCAGAGAATGATCCCGAAACTGTAGACGTCGCTCCGGGGGGTGATGGACCACTGCCCCGTGGTGCCGAACGCCTCAGGCGCCATCCAGCGATACGTGCCCACCTCCTTGGTCATCTCCGCACCGTCGCCCACCAGCCTCGCCACGCCAAAGTCTCCCACCACCGCCCGCCCTTGCTCGTCCAGCAGCACGTTGGCTGTCTTGAGGTCGCTGGGGGGGAGGAGGCGGAGAGTGATATGAATGGGGTGAAGGAGGGGGGGACGGGGAAAATGAGGGAAAGTGAGGGGGGTGAAACGAATGAGAGAGCGGACATGCGAGAGCAGGGGAAGAGGAAGCAGAAGAGGTTGGGAATCTGGCCATCTGAGCCTGACTTCCCCCACACAAGCAAACAATCAAGAGCAAAACCAGCTGCCACCTGAACTTCCCTCTCCCCTCGATCTCTTTCCTTCCCCCCCCCACCACCCACGCCTCACTCCCACCAACCCACTCACCGGTGGATGATCCCATGGCGGTGCAGGAACCTCATCCCCAGCGCAATATCCATTGCAATCCGCAGCAGCTGCGGCAGCGGCAGCCCCACGCCATTCCTCCTCCTAAGCAGGTCGTGCAGGTTGCCCCCCGGCATGAGGCGCGTCACGATGCACATGCGGCGCCGCACGTCCACGCACACGCCGTGGAAGCGCAGCAGCTGCGGACAGCGCCGCCCGCACGACACCATGGCCACCACTTCCCTCCGGAACTCCGCCCGCGCTGTTGAGAACGCACACCCGCTGCCAGCAGCAGCAGCAGCGCCACCGCCACCACCAGTGCCACTGTTGCTATTGATTAAGTTTGGTTGGATCTTGGCATGACCAGCGGCGGCAGCAGCAGGGGGAATAAGGGCAGCAGCAGCATCTGCTGTTCCCCCAGCGTTACTGCTGGCAGAATCTGCCAGCATTTGCCTTCCACCAGCTCCCCACTTCCTTCCTCCCTTTCCTCTCTCTCCTCCCCTTCCACCACCCGCACCCGCCACTCCGGCCACTCCGGCCACTCCCATCCCACCACCCATTTCCACCCCTGCTGCATCTCTCCTCACCTCGGCCTTCAGAATCTTCACAGCCACAGGCTCACCACCATACCGGCCTCTCCGAACCTCCCCCGAGGCACCTTGGGCGATGAGTGGGCCCAGCTCCAGGCGCAGGGGGTCCAAGAGGAAGTGGCCCAGCTGCTCCCTCATGAGCCCTCGCTCTGACAGCAGCAGCTGGAGGAGACTGGAGAGGGGGGGTGAGGCGGAGGAGAGGGAGAGCGAGGAGGCAGGGAGAGATGGAGAGGGGGAGGTGGTGGCGGAGGAGGAGGAGGAGGAGGAGGAAGTGGAGGATGAAGAGTTGGAGGAGGGAGTGGAACAGGGGATGGTTGGAAGTGAAGACGCCATGGGAATGTTAGTGCAGGTGATTGTACCGGCAGCAGCAGCGTCAGCAGCAGCATTTGCAGGCGCAGGCGCAGCCGCGGGCGAAGTGGAAAAAGGCAGGGGAGTGCAACCAACTGAGGAACAAGCTACTGCAAGCCCCTGTTGCCCAACATCCATGCAAGCCTCTTGTGCCACAGGAGTGGGCAAAGGAGCGATGGGACACAGTGCATTCGGCTGCAGGCTGGAGTCGCCAGCAGCAGGGGCAGAAAGGGCAGCAAGGCCAGCACGGGCAGTGTGTGAGGCTGTGTGTGCGCCAGTGGCTTCATTGCCACATGGCACTCCGAAATCACGGTCTCCCGTGCTTGCTGCACTCTCACCTCCCTTGCACCTGCCGCCATTCCCCCCTGCCCTTTCTGTACCCCCTGCCTCAACATGGCATGCACCCAGCACTCCCACGCTCGTTGCTCCTCTTCTTACTGCTGCTGCTGCCCCAACTGCTCCTGCTACTGCCCCTCCTGCTGCACCAGCTAACGTGGGCCCCTCAGCTATTTCTCCTGGAGCTCTACACGCCACTTGAAACCGCCCCACCTCCTCTCCGCCTCCATTCCCTCCTCTCCCCTCGCCCCCACCCTGCCCGTCTTCACGTGTGCCACCAGTCCCTGTGCCTGCACAATCAGCAGCCCCTCTCTCCGCGCCACCACGCCCTAGTAAGCCATCCCCATCGCTACCCTCATCTACCGTGTCTCTCAGAGCCCTTCCCCAACAACCACTGCCGCCTCCCACCGACCCTCTCCCTGCCTCTAGTCCCTCGGGCCCCGCACAGCCCTGTATGGGGCCTAGTTCCCTGTGTGCCACAGGAGAGCCTATGGACAACACATGCGACTTCTGGGTTGGCGTGGCGAGCAGACAGGCAGGAATTGGCATTGCCATTGCCTGTTCACAAGGCGTGGTAGCAGGGCTTGTTTCAATAGCGTTTGCTAGCACTGGCTTTGCAGCAGTTGCGGCAGCACCTTGTGATACGTCTCCTGCCTCTTCCTTGTTGCTACTGCACGCTGCTTCAAACCCACTCGTACTGCCAGCCACACGACTGTTGCTGCTGCTGCTGCTGCTACTGCTGTTGCTGCTACTGCTGCCACTGTTAACACTGCTGCAAGTGCCACTGCCCCCCCCCTTACTGCTGCTGGCACTCCCCCCACCCCAGCCACCACTGAAGCCTCTGTTGCTGCTGCTGCTACTGGCTGTGAGGGGAGACCAGCCGGATCCCCCTCTGCCTACAAAGGACAGTGGCCCCCGTCTGTGACTGCTGGCGCCATGAGAACTGCAGGTGGCCGCAGCAGCACTGGAGGGAGCCTCAGCACAAGTGGAAGACGCAGCACCAGGAACAGCAGTACCAGCAGCAGCTGCAGCACCAGCTGCAGCAGCAGGGACAGTAGAAGCGAGCTCAGGACGATTGGACACGCCAGAGTCCTTTGGTGCTTCCTCCTTCCACGACTCCACCCCCTTCCCTCCCCCTGCTCTCCCTTCCTCCCGCACCTCCTCATCCTCCCACACTGAGAACGCCCCTCTCCCCCAGCTGAACCCCCCCCGGGCGCTCCCTGCACTGCAAGTGCTGCTAACGCTGCCATCCCCCTGCCCCCCATACACCCCTTGCGGCGACCATATCCCGCTGCTGCCTCTTCTGCCGTTCCCCCCTGCGCCTCTCCCTTGCTGGCCCGACCAGCGCCAGAGGGAGGAGAGAGAGAGCGCAGATGCAGAGCCCCGGATTCCTCCCATGCCCACACCCAGGCGCATGCTGCTGCTGCTGCTGCTGCTGCTGCTGCCCCTGCTGCGGATGCCACGTGTGCTGCTGCTGCCACCTCGGCCGCTTCTGCTGCATGCATTCAGATCCTGCTGCCAACCACTCGCTCGTGCCTCTTTCTCATCCGCTCTAGCTGTCTCTGCGCCTCCGCCCACTGCTGCGGCGCCGGCTTCTCCAAGCCCAGCAGCAGCAGCAGGAGCAGAGGCGGCAGCAGAGGCAGTGGCAGCAGCGATAGCAGCGGGGATCCGCTCCTCCCATGCGGGGCCCGCTGGCAGCAGCAGGGACGCCACGCCAAGCGTGCAGCCAGCAGGGCGAGAGGTCCAGGTGAGCAGAGGAACGCACATCACCGCCTGCACCCACGCACGCACAGCACCCTCTGCCTCCTCCTGCTGCTGCTGCTGCTGCTGCTGCTGCTGCTGCGACTCTTGGTTCCCGCTGCCCCCATCGTTCTGTTCGTTCTGCTGCTTGATCTGGTCGCGCCCGTCCTGTGATAACCTAGATGCAGACTCCAGCTCGCCCCCCTGGACCGCTCGTGAGAGCGCGTTGAGCAGCAGAGGGTAGCACACGTGGTGCCTGCAGGCAAACCGCACGTCCACATGAACCATCGACGCTGCACACTGCCCCGACCCTTGTGCTCCTGCTGTTGCTGCTGAGGATACGCTTTTTTCTCCTCCTGCTCCTGTTGCACAGTCCCTTCTGGGCAATGTCACGGATTCTGCTGCGCTGCTACCCCCTGCGCTGCTTCCCCCTGTGCCGCGTGCCGCACAGACATCCCCACGCGCTGCTGCCCCTCCCTGCCTCTCTGCACCTGCTCGCTCTTCTCTGCTCCTCCGTTTCTCGCTTTCTTCCATCCCTGCTCCCCCCCCACCTGCTCCATCACCTGGGAAACCCAGTCTCGCCAGACCTGCAGACTCTCTACTGCCTAACGCTCCTCCGAGCAGCCCTAGCACAGCTATCTCTCCAGAGCTTGCCTTCCCCCCCACTGGTTCCACTCCCCCCACGATACCCACGTGCTCCCCGGACTGAGGCACGGAGCTCGACAAGCCCACTGACACCCCCTGGGCTGGAGGAGCGTATCCCTGCCATGAGAAGAAGAGCCCACCATAGCCATTGCTGCTGCTGCTGCTGTTGCTCCTCATGCCAACGCCGCCACTGGCAGCACCAACGCTGGCACTGGTCGCACTGCCACTGCCGCTGTCACGGGCATCAGCACTGGTACCAGCACTGCCAGTGCTTCTTGAAGCTCCGTCAGTTACCCCAGCGTCAAATCCCCCATCAGCAGCAACAGCTGCAGAGCTGCCTGCAGCATCACCACCCATGACACACCTACAGCACTCACTGTAGCCGCTGCCACCGCCGCTGCCACTGCCGCTGCCACTGCCGCCGTCACTGGCGCTGCCTTTGGCGCTGCCGCTATGGTGTGGGCGCAGCGTGATTGCGACCGGGGGCTTGCCAGCAGGCAGGCGTGCGGCAGATGCGAGGAGGTCCCTGTGGAGCACCACCTCCCAGGGGGGCACCGCTAGAGCAGCCGTCACATAGCTGTGGGGGAAAGGGAGGGGGGAGGGTGGGGAGGGAGAGAGTGGTGTGGGTCTATTTCTGAGGCGCCTAAAAAAGGCAGGCAGCCACGCGGCATACGTGAGGAGTTCCCTAGGGAGCACAACCTCCCAAGATGGCACCGCCAGGGCAGCCGTCACATAGCTGTGGAGGGAGGGGGTGGGGAGGGTGGGGGAACCAGTGGGTTTGGAAGTGGTGTGGGGAGAGGGTGTGGGGGTAGGGAGAGTGGGGCAGGGCGGGTGGAGGGACGGGGAGGTGGGGGAGAGACTGGTGGAGGGCACGCGAGGTGAGGGAGGGGAGCACGCCAAGGCAGGAAGGCGGAACGAGACAAAGGAATTGGGTGGACGCAGAGGGTACAGGAGAGGAGACGGCATAAGGGAGGAAGAAGAGGCGACAGAGAGAAGGGGACATGATCAGACGAGGGGGGCCACGGAGCCCCCTGAGGCATCCTCGTGCGGAACTGGAAAACTTTCTGAAGCTGGCAGGCCTACATGGCGGGCTTATGGCGGACTTATGGCGGGCTTATGGCGGGCTCATGGCGGGCTCATGGCGGGCTCATGGCGGGCTCATGGCGGGCTCATGGCGGGCTGGAAATCCACTGTAAGAGCGCTAGCAGGCACGCGCATGAGTCGGGACTGATCAGCTTCAAATACCACAGCTCGGATCGCTAATGGGGAACTCACGAGGACGGCAGGCTGTGGAAATGCGCTTGCAACGAGTCCACCAGGCTTTCGGTCACTGCAGCTGCCGCGGCCCCTTGCTCCCCCTGAACCATCCCTCCAGCTAGCCTCACATCTTCCCCGCGTCCATTCGCCCCACCACTCCGAGAGATTCCATTGCCGCTGTTTTCCCCCGCACCGCCCCTCAGCCGCGCCACCACCACTTCCCACGCCGCCTCCTTCACCCGCGCCTCCAGAAAGCTCCCCTCCCGCATCCTCCCGCCCCGCACCCGCCCCTCCCCACATCGTCCCTCAATCTCCGCCTCAAACATCCCCCCTGAAGCATCTCCCCCCCTTGCGCTTGCTGCCCCGCCCCCGCCACTACTACTTCCCCGTGCCAGCCAGCCTTTCCCCCCCCCATCTCTTCCCGCAACCTGCGCGTTGCCCCCCTTGCTGCTCCGCGGCCAAAGCGCCCCCAGCGCGGCGGGGAACCCTCTCCCCGTCCTGCGCTGCGCTGCGCTCCCCCCGCCCCCCAAGCCTCCCCCGAAGCTCCCGCCGAAGCTGCTATTCGTGCTCGCACTGTTGGTCGATCTCGGGCTCAGGCTCGAACTCAGGCTCGGGCTCGGACTCCACACCGAGCTACGCCGGGAGCTGTGGCTCGGCCCGAGGCTGGGTGTGGGGCTCGGCAGAGGGCTGAAGCTCGGGCAGGGGCTGAGACGGGGGGATTCGTCGGGGAGGCGGAACGGCAGGGAGAGGGGGGAAAGCCATGGGGGGGGCGCTGGGGCGGTGATGGGGGGGTTTCCGCCGGGGGCGCATGCCAGCGGGAAGGCCTGCGCGGCCGGCAGGACGGCAGGCGAGGTGTCCGCGAGGGTTCTGGACGGCAGCAGGCAGTGGCAGGTGGCGCACGTGGGGCAATCGGCGGAGCGCGCGAGAGCAAGCCATGACGATGCGGCCAAGCCGGGCAGCGTGATCGCGCTCGCCGCTTCGGCTGCTGACGCGCCTCCCGCGGCGGTGGACGGGAACAGAAACGGCACCTTGGGACCATCGCTGCTGCTGCTGCTGTGGCCTGTGGAGAGGTTGAGTGCAGCTGTGCTTGTGGAAGGTGGTTCCGCACCGTTGCTGCCACCGGCGGCGCTAGCGCTGGCAGCGCCACCAGCGGTAGCGTCGCTGGTAGTGCATGCAGGTGCCGGTGCGCCGTCACGCATCATGCTGCCGCTGCTGGTGCTGCCATGCGATGACGACGCTCGGTCGTAGCTCGGACGCATGTGCATGCCCACGCTGCTAGATCCGCGGAAGCGATTGGGATCTTGGCGATGCCTCGGCCTTGCAATGGCATCGGGTCGCTACTGGGGTAGCGACGAACCGTGCTAAGCTACGTTGCCAGGGCGCAGATCTCGCCGGGTACCATGCTCACCAGGTTCGCGCGAAGATTCACGATGACTCGCGAAGGTTCGCGAAGAGTTTGTGACACGAAGAGAGGTAGTTGATATACAGGAGAGGTAACTACACAAAACGGGGAAGGTGGCAACCTGGCCTGGACACCGGCCATCATTCAATCGAGCCACTACACACGTAGTAGATCAGGGCAACCTTTCCCTTGGTTTCGAAAGTAGGAGCGTCTGCTGGTGTGCGAACTTTTCCTTCGTGTCGATGAATCGGTACCACAGTTGAGCATTTGTCCGTCGCGAGCACAAGCGAGCAAAAACTGAAATCTGTCGGTGACCGCGCTCGGCCTCGCCGCCGCCAAAATCCGTGTGTGCCAGCTTCTCCGTCCGTCCTTCGTGCCTTGGGAATTGGTTATTTGCACGGGCTGGTGAACATCCCCTAACGGTGTTGCTTGCTGCCCGTGAAAATGGAACACAAACTCACTCTCCCGGCACTGGTGTGTGGTGGAGGCAAGCAGGCACTGGCTGAAAACTCCCGAGAAATCCGTGCGCAACACCCCAATTACACTGGCAAACCAGCAGGCCCTGGCCTAACTCCGAACCTATGGGAAGCACTTCCATTGAGAGTAGCCCACGTGCTGGCGCGCAGCCGGACATGAATCTAAGAAAGGAAGTTGGAAGTTTTTTGGGTTGCGGAGCAACCTATTACGATCGATCGTATGAGATTTTTTTTCAAGTTTTATCAAGGTTTATGAAAAAAAATGATATTAATTGAAGCTAGGAGCATTGACAATATATTGTGGATGACTCATCTAAACTACATAGCTTCATTAGCTTAGCTTGGCAAATAATTGAAACGTATCATATCACTACTATAACATAATACTTGAAACGAAACAATGATGGAAAATAGTTCATGTTTTCCATCATTTCGCGATGTGGAAGGAAGTAATTGAAACGTATAATATAGTGTAATGTAGTAATTACACTATAGTATAGGAAAATATAACAAAATAATGGAAAAAAATGTAAATGTTTTCCCATCATTTCGCGTGGCGTATTTTCGTCGACAACAAAAATAGGCAATCGCTTCCCCAGCTAAGTGGGGGAAGTTGAAAGCCTAATGGACATATCACACATTTTTTTTTTAGGCAATGCACTTTGCGATTGCAATAAAATAGATTGCACTTATCATCTCCAGTTCAATTGACTGCACTCAAGGTGGAAAGTCAAAGAACCTTACAAGAGACGATCAGTACAATATTTTTTATTGCATACACAAAATGCACTACCCATGTATCAAGCAAGCAGTAGAAGAATGGAGAAGGGCAGCAACACACAAAAGGCAGCGACACAACACTTGGACCCAAAAATGCATCACGAGAAAGAAAGGCGACAAGTAGAAGCAACTGAAACATGCTATGTGATGTAGCAGCCTACTGTAGCTAAAAAGCACAGTTGGAATCCAGAGATCCTTTCTAACAGCATTCCTGAAGCACCAACAAACGTGGAAAAAAAAAAAGAGAACATGAAAAGAACACAAGTTTAGTTGAGAAAACAATGCATGGTAGAACTCGGAAAATGGAAATGAGAGGGGCAAGGAGAGAGAGGGAGGTAAAGGACAAGAGGTAGAGAGGTAGAGAGAGAGAGGTTTAGAGAGAGAGGGCAAGAAAGGTACAGAGAGAGAGAGGTGGGGCGATAGAGGTAGAGAGAGAGAGAGAGAGAGAGAGAGAGAGAGAGAGAGAGAGAGAGAGAGAGAGAGAGAGAGAGAGAGAGAGAGCGAGAGAGAGAGAGGGGGGGGGGGGGGCAGAGAGAGTGAGCGGGGCATTGAGAGAGAGAGAGAGGTGAAGGACGAGCGGGAGAGAGGTAGAGAGAAAGGGGTAAAGAGAGAGAGGGCGAGAAAGGTAAAGAGAGAGAGAGGTAGGGCGATAGAGGTAGAGAGAGAGAGAGAGAGAGAGAGAGAGAGAGAGAGAGAGAGAGAGAGAGAGAGAGAGAGGGGAGGGCAGAGAGAGTGAGGGAGAGAGGGAGAGAGGTAGAGAGAAAGGGGTAAAGAGAGAGAGAGGTGGGGAGAGAGAGAGAGAGAGAGAGAGAGAGAGAGAGAGAGAGAGAGAGAGAGAGAGAGAGAGAGAGAGAGAGAGAGAGAAAGAGAGAGAGAGAGAGAGAGAGAGAGAGAGAGAGAGAGAGAGAGAGAGAGGAAAGAGAGAGAGTGAGAGAGTGAGAGAGAGGAAAGAGAGAGTGAGAGAGAGAGAGAGAGAGAGAGAGAGAGAAAGAGAGAGAGAGAGAGAGAGAGAAAGGGGGGGGGTGGGGGGGGGGGGGGGGAAGACTAAACGAACTAAAGAAAAGAGTACGAAACTAGTAGAGCGATGATGTAAATGAGAGGAAAATGATAGAGAAGTATAAGCAAAATGAAGAAGCAGCAAGGAGAGGTGACGACGAATTGCAAGAGAGCGCGAGAAGAGTTGTAGGAACTTGCCTTCCAACGACTAGCGCATCTGCAGGTAGTAGTAATGCGCCATCCACAGCTGACACACCGGCAGCAATCGGCGACAGCACGGCAGAGCGCCAGGGCGCCAAGGCGACAGCACGCCAGTGCGACAGCACGCCTGGTTGCCAAGGCGCCAGTGGGCCAGCGCACCAGGGCACCAGCTCGCCAGGGCGATAGCGCGCCAGGACGCCAGCGCGCCTGCGGGCTAGCGCGCCTGGCGCCCCAATGCTCCAGGGCGCTACTAGCGCCAGGGCGACAGCGCGCCAGGTCGACAGCGCGGCTGGGCACCAAGGCGCCAGCGGGCCAATGCGCCAGGGCGCCAGCTCGCCAGGCGCCAGCGGGCCAGCGCGCCAGGCACCCCAGCGCCCCACGGCGCCAGCGCCAGGGCGACTGCGCGCCTGGGCGCCAAGGCGCCAACAGGCCAGCGCGCCAGGGCGCCAGCTCGCCAGGGTGCCAGCGCGCCTGGCGTCAGCGCGCCAGGAGTCAGGCGTCGCGCGCTGGTGCCACACGCTGTCGCCACGCGCACTGGCGCTAGGAGCCAGCGTGCATGGCGCCAGCGCCCATGGCGGTAGTGCTGGCGAAAGCTGGCAGCAGCTAGTCTAGCATAGGTTACGCTGTGGTTAGGAGGTAGGTAGAAGGAAGAAACAGGTGAGAGCGAAGACGAAAAACAAGCAGTCACCAAGCACCAACAAGTGCCAGCTTGGCACGAGCACACCCTGGCAGGAGTGTGCTCTCAGCCACAAAGCTAAACTACATGTCATGTCAAACCAAAAGCATTTCAAGTGTAACACAAGATAAGATATTAGGCATTTCTACAATCCAAGTTCGCTATGGCTATGCGTCAACTCAATACATTTCTACAATTTCAACAAATTTAGAGATTGCACGAATGTCTACATATTATATCTACTTAATTAGATCTTGTCTTATATTTATAGCATTCCCTCATTTACTTGAATAATCATAATAAGTAAAAATATAATGAAAACTACATATATTGATTTTTTTTATTAAGAGCTCCGCAACCCTAAGACGATATCATCGCCCCTTGTTTATTTTATGGTGGCAACCAAAAATCACAGTACAGGCAACAGCTATGATCTAAAGATCAAGGTTGAAACTCAACCTGGACAAAATCATGCTAGCTGCCTAGCATTACATGATAGTATGGGCGCTCACATGTGTCAAACATGTGTATCTGTTATGTTTGCATAGACTGTATAGGGTCACTGCTTAGAGGGTACAACACTTAGGTATATTCACGTGTACTCTCTCACTACTCAATCATTACTCAATTCTAAGATGGTATCAGCAGTAGGTAGGTCCCGCCGCCCGCCCATGCTTCCGCCCTAGGCCCTAGCCTCCCCCCCGCCCGTCCTAGCCGCGCCCGCGCGCCCGTCCTAGCTGCGCACGCCACGCTCATCCAAGCTGGCCCCCGCGCCCGTCCTTCCGGCCCTCGCGCCCGTCCTAGCTGGCCCCCGCGCCCATCCTACTGGCCCCCGCGCCCGTCCTCACGGCCCCCGCGCCCGTCCTAACGGCCCCCCCGCGCCCGTCCTAGCTGGCCCCGCGCCCGTCCTACTGGCCCCCGCGCCCGTCCTTACCGGCCCCGCGCCCGTCCTAGTCGGCCCCCGCGCCCGTCCTCACGCCCCCCCGCGCTCGTCCTAACGGCCCCCGCGCCCGTCCTAGCTCGCCCCGCGCCCGTCCTAGCTGGCCCCGCGCCCGTCCTAGCTGGCCCCGCGCCCGTCCTCACGGCCCCCGCGCCCGTCTTACCGGCCCCCGCGCCCGTCCTTACCGGCCCCGCGCCCGTCCTAGCGGCCCCCGCGCCCGTCCCACCGGCCCCCGCGCCCATCCTAGCCAGCCCCACGCCCGTCCTAGCGGCCCCTGCGCCCGTCCTACCGGCTCCTGCGCCCGTCCTAGCCGGCCCCCGCGCTCGTCCTAGCTGGCCCCCGCACTCGTCCTACTGGCCCCCCGCGTGCCGTCCTAGCCGGCCCCGCGCCCGTCCCAGGCCCCTCCTCGCCGGCCCTGCGCCCGTCCCACCTGGCCCCTGCACTCGTCCTCGCCGGCCCGGCGCCCGCCGCTACTGGCCCCCGCGCCCGTTCAGCCGACCCCTGTGCGCGCCCTGCCCGTCGATCTCCGGCCCTGTGCTCACCTTCCCGCCGGACTGCCGCCGATCTGCGTGCGGCCCGCTCTTCGTGCCTGCTCCTGCACTGCACCCTCCCTGGTACGGCTCTCCATCACTTTGCACTGCACTGCACTCCCTGCACCGCACGGCACCGCGCTGCACCGCACTGTACCGCCCTGCACTGCACTGTACCGCCCTGCACTGCACTGTACTGACCTGCACTGTTCCTGATGGTGGCGGAGCTTCGCTTCGACGCTGAAGGCCAGCCTCTGGAGTTTGAGGCCTGGCTAGCTGACCTCCGCCTCCACCTCACTGGTCAGCGGCAGGATGGCCACCCGCTCTCGGCACATCTTGACGGTACGCTTCCCTGCCAAGTCCCCCCTGCTGTCCTGCCCGCTGACCCCACACCTACTGAGCGCGAGTCTACTGCGGCCGGTGCCCTTGCTCGCTATGTCTGGCTTTCCTGTGACGCTGTCGCCTAGCTTGCCATTAGCAATGCCCTCCCCCCGTTTGAGCGTCCTCGCTTTAGGTCCATCACCACCGCCCAGGCTTCTTAGACGATGTTATCCGGCGCTATTCTGCCCCGCCTGCTGCCTCGGTGGGTCGCCTGATCCTACCGATGCTCTTTCCTGACCTTGCGTCTTTCCCCACTGTCGCTGACCTGGCTGCCCACCTGCGCACGATAAATGAGACCTGGCGCGCTGCCTGCACTGACGCATAGCTTCGAGCCCACCAACCGCCCCTTACCTCTACCCTCTACCTGCTTGCCACCCGCCTCCCTGACCACCTTGCCGCTGCTCGTGACCGCTTCCTTAGCATTCACCCCGGTGACCTCACCCTCACAGACTTTGTAGACACCCTGACTGTTATCGAGACCCGCCACCGCTCTATCGCCCAAGCGAGAGGTACTGTGCCGGTCCCGATCTTTCAGGGTTGTGCCCCCGCTCAGTGCACCTTCTCAGATGGTTCTGGAGCTGTGGCTGAGACCGCCGCTGCAGCGCAGTTCCATCCGGGGAAGGGCCGCCGCCCCAAGGCTGGGTGCGGCGGAGGTGGTGGGGGTGCCAGTGGAGGTGGTGGTGGAGTCGGGTCGTCTGGTGGTGGAGTGGACGAGGTGACCCTGCCAGGTCCAGCTGAGCAGCCGCCCCAGCAGCCGCAGCAGCAGCAGCAGCCGCACCAGCCGCAGCAGCCGCCGCAAACGAGGCAGGCGAGTGCCCTCCCGCCCGGGTGGCCTGGCGCTGGTGGTGGTCGTACGCGTGGTGGTGTGCCGGGTGGCGGTTCGGGAGGCGTGCGCTGTCAGTACCAGATTCAGACCGGTCCTCACCGCGGCTTCGTTTGCGGTAAGATCGGTCACACCACTCCTCGCTGTTTTCGTCTCCTAGACGACCTGTTTCGTCAGCGTTTCGGCCCGTCCCCCGACCTCCCGGACTGGCACAGTTTGCTTAGTCGTAGAGTTCAGATTTTTGACATGGACATGGATGCCATTGTTTCTGCCCTGCATGTGATGTATGCTGATGACTCTAGTGTGCTCCCCTCTTATTACTCCTTGTCGCCTAGTGTAGGTGTGCCTAGCTTAGCCTCCCCTGCTGCGTCAGGCGTAGGAGCTTCTGCTTTGTTTAGCCTTGGTGCTTCCGCCGTCGCCCTGTCGCCAGACGCCACCGCTTCGCTTTCCTTCACCTTGGACTCTGGCGCTTCCCAGTGTTTCTTCCGCGACTCTACTACGCTGACGCCGCTTCCTGTTCCTGCTGCCGTTTCTCTAGCTGACCCCTCCAGCGGTCTCGTCGTCGCTCGCTGTTTCACCACCCTTCCCTGTCCGGCGGTTCCTTCGGGCTCTCTCACAGGTCTGCATATCCCCTCGTTCTCCAGGAACCTAGTTGGTGTCGGCTGCCTCCAGGACCTTGGCGTCACCACTACGTTCCCTGGTCACGAGCGGTATGCTGTCTGTACCGAGGCCGCCACTGGTGCCCCCCTGTCCACGTTCCCTCGGGACCCGGTGTCCGGCCTGTTCACTCTGGACACCGTGACCCCCCCGGCTGGGGCGCCCCTTCAGGTGACTGCGTCTTCCCAGATTGCTGCTGCCTGCTCCTGTCGGTCCCTCACTCACCCGACTCTCCTTTGGCACCACCGCCTAGGTCACCCTGCGCTCCCGCGTCTGCGTCACATATCCCAGCACGGTCTCGTCCTTGGTCACCCTGGTTCGTTCCCCGCTTTTCCCTCCTCCCCCGCCCCACCTTGCACGCCTTGTGTCGAGGGTCGACTTCGCCGTGCACCTCACTCCTCCTCGTTTCCCCCTACCGCCGCGCCGCTGCAGACCCTGCACATGGACGTCTGGGGCCCCGCCCCCGTCCATGGGCGTCGTCGAGAGCGCTACTTCCTCGTGCTTGTCGACGACTTCACTCGCTACACCACAGTCTTTCCCCTGGAGCGCAAGGCCGACGTGCTTGATGCTCTCATCCCCTGGCTTGTCTCTGTGCGTGTCCACCGAGGTCTCCCTGTTCTGCGTCTTCACTCCGACCGTGGTGGCCAGTTTGCCTCAGGTGTCCTTGGTCGCTTCTGTCGTGCGGAGGGCATCACCCAGACGTTCACCCTGCCGGACTCCCCACAGCAGAATGGGGTCGCTGAGCGACGCATCGGTTTGGTCATGGAGGTGGCTCGCACCTCCATGATCCATGCCGGTGCACCCCATTTTCTGTGGCCGTTCGCCGTGCTCTACGCTGCTCACCAGCTTAACCTGTGGCCGCACCCCCAGCGGCCGCAGGTTTCGCCGACCCTTCTTTGGACCGGGTCTCCTGGTGTCGCGTCTGCGTTCCACGTCTAGGGCTGCCTTGCTCACGTTCGTGCCTCTGGCACGGACAAGCTCACTGCCCGCACCCTTCCCTGCGTCTTCCTCGGTTTCCCCCTTGACGCGTCCGACTGGCACTTTTAGCACCTGCCGTCTCACCGGTTTTTCACTCTCGCGACGTCACCTTTGACGAGTCCGTCTCCTTCTACCGTCGCTTCCCCCACCACGGTCCTCCGCTTACTCCCCCCCTGTTCCTGGTCACTCCTTCCCCGGTGGTCCCTGCCCCCCCCCTCCCCCTCCCTGTCCTGCCCCCTCTGGTGTGTCCCACGTCACCCCTCTCCTGTCAGTTGTCCCGGTCGAGGAGTCCTCTAACTCTGGTGGTCCTGCGGCGCAGTCCTCGCCGTGTGCCCCTCCCTCGGTGTCTCCTCCCCCACAGCCTCTGCAGCCGCTGTCGCCCCTGCTGTCGCAGCCGTCGTCCCCTCTGCCGTCGCCGCCGCACCCATCGTTCCCGCCGCCGTCGCAGCCGCACTTCGTCGACTCTGGGGGTGCCTGCGTTGGGGTGGGTGCTCGTTCTGGGGTTCCTGTTGTGGCCTGCCCCGGTGGCCCTGCGGCTGGCCCTGGTGCTCGGGGGGGTTTTGTTACTGTGGGGGGGGCCCTGGGCCCTGGCCCTGGCCCTGTTACTTCTGGGGGTGCCGGAGTGGAGTCTCCTGGAGGTAGCCGAGGAGCAGCTTGCGGTCCCGGTGTTGGTGTTGTGCCGCCGCAGCAGCAGTCCCCGCCGGTGTCAGCCCTTCGCCTCCTCGGCCTTCCGTCCCCTGACCCTGCGTCCGTTCCTCTCCTGCCGTCTCCTCCTCTTCCTGTCTACGGCCCTGTTTTCCTTCAGCCGGACTCGTCCTTGGCTCGTCTTCCCCCTCGCTCCCCCCTTGTGTCCCCTCCTCTGTCTCCTGACCCGACGCCTCCGTCTCACGTCTGGTCCCGCCGTCCCTCCCGCGCTCGTCCTGTCTCCCCAGTCCTGTCACCCTATGTTGCTCCGTTCCCACGCGTCTTGTCCTCCCCTTCTACCGTCGCCCACGGTGGGGGAAGCGACTGTAGTAGGAGACGGACTCGTCAAAGGTGACGTCACGAGAGTGAAAGAAGCGGTGAGACGGCGGGTGGTAAAAGTGCCAGTCGGACGCGTCAAGGGGAAAACCGAGGAAGACGCAGGGAAGGGTGCGGGCAGTGAGCTTGTCCGTGCCGGAGGCACGGACGTGAGCAAGGCAGCCCCAGACGTGGAACGCAGACGCGTCACCAGGAGACCCAGTCCAAAGACGAGTCGGCGAATCCTGCGGCTGCTGAGGGTGCTGCTACAAGTTCAGCTGGTGAGAAGCGTAGCGCACAGCGAACGGCCACAGAAAATGGGGTGCACCGGCATGGATCATGGAGGTGCGAGCCACCTCCATGACCAAACCGATGCGTCGCTCAGCGACCCCATTCTGCTGTGGGGAGTCCGGTAGGGTGAACGTCTGGGTGATGCCCTCCGCACGACAAAAGCGACCAAGGACACCTGAGGCAAACTCGCCACCACGGTCTGAGTGAAGACGCAAGACAGGGAGACCGCGGTGGACACGCGCAGAGACAAGCCAGGGGATGAGAGCGCCAGACACGTCGGCCTTGCGCTCCAGGGGAAAGACTGTGGTGTAACGAGTGAAGTCGTCGACAAGCACAAGGAAGTAGCGCTCTCGACGCGGCCCAGGGACGGGGGCGGGGCCCCAGACGTCCAGGTGCAGGGTCTGCAGCGGCGCGGCGGTAGGGGGAAACGAGGAGGAGTGCGCGCCATGGCGAAGCCGACCCTCAACACAAGGCGTGCAAGGTGGGGCTGGGGAGGAGGGAAACGCGGGGAGGGAACCTGGGAGACCAAGGACAAGACCGTGCTGGGACATGTGACGCAGACGCGGGAGCGCAGGGTGACCTAGGCGGTGGTGCCAAAGGAGAGTCGGGTGAGTGAGGGACCGACATGAGCAGGCAGCAGCAACCTGGGTAGACGCAGCCACCTCAGGAGGCGCCCCAGCCGGGGGGGTCACGGTGTCCAGAGTGAACAGGCCGGACACCGGGTCCCGGGGGAACGTGGACAGGGGGGCACCAGTGGCGGCCTCGGTACAGACAGCATACCGCTCGTGACCAGGGAACGTAGTGGTGACGCCAAGGTCCTGGAGGCAGCCGACACCAACTAGGTTCCTGGAGAACGAGGGGATATGCAGACCTGTGAGAGAGCCCGAAGGAACCGCCGGACAGGGAAGGGTGGTGGAACTGCGGGCGACTACCGGACCGCCGGAGGGGTCAGCAAGAGAGACGGCAGCTGGGACAGGAAGCGGCGTCAGGGTGGTGGAGTCGCGGAAGAAACACCGAGAAGCGCCAGAGTCCAAGGTGAAGGAAAGCGAAGCAGAGGCGGCTGGCAACGGAACGACGGCGGAAGCACCAAGACTACACAAAGCAGGGGATCCTACGCCTGACGCAGCAGGGGAGGCTAAGCTAGGCACACCTACACTAGACAACAGTGAGTAATAAGCGGGAAGCACACTAGAGTCATCAGCATACATCACATGCAGAGCAGAAACAATGGCATCCATGTCCAAGTCAAATATCGGAATACTACGTCTAAGAAAACTGTGCCAGTCCGGGAGGTCTGGCGACGGGCCGAAGCGCTGACGAAAGAGGTCGTCCAGGCGACGAAAACAGCGGGGAGTGGAGTGACTGAGCCTACCGCAAACGAAACCGCGGCGAGGACCGGTCTGGATCTGGTACTGACAACGCCCGCCGCCTGAGCCACCACTCGGCACACCACCACGCGCCCGGCCACCGCCAGCGCCGGGCCACCCGGGCGGGAGGACACTCGGCTGCCGCGTCTGCGACGACTGTTGCGGCTGCTGCGAAGGCTGCGACTGCGGCGGCTGCTGCGGCTGCTGCAACTATAGGGGCGGCGGCTCAGCTGGACTGGGCAGGGTCCCTTCGTCCGCTCCAGCACCAGACGACGCGACGCCACCACTACCCCCTCCCGCACCCCCGCCGCCGCCGCCGCCGCGCCCAACCTTGGGGCGGCGGCCCTTCCCCGAACGAAACTGCGCTGCAGCAGCAGTCTCAGCCACTGCGGTAGAGCCGTCGGAGAAGGTACACTGGGCGGGGGCACAACCCTGAAAGATAGGGACCGGCACGACACCGCTCGCCTGGGCGATGGAGCGGTGACGGGTCTCTATCACAGTCAGGGTGTCTACAAAGTCAGTAAGGGTGAGGTCTGCGGGGTGAATGCTAAGGAAGCGGTCGCGGGCGACAGCAAGGCGGTCAGGGAGGCGGGTGGCAAGCAGGTAGAGGGTAGAGGTAATGGGCGGCTGGTGGGCTCTAAGCTGTGCATCAGTGCAGGCTGCACGCCAGGTCTCATCTATCGAGCGCAGGTGGGCAGCGAGGTCAGAGACAGTGGGGAAAGATGCAAGGTCAGGAAAGAGCATCGGGAGGATCAGGCGACCCACCGAGGCAGCCGGAGGGGTGGAATAGCGCTGGATGACAGCATCTAAGTATGCCTGAGCAGTTGTGAGAGACCTAAAGCGAGGGCGCTCGGACGGGGGAAGGGCGTTGCTGATGGCAAGCTGGGGGACAGCATCGCGAGAAAGCCAGACAGAGCGCGCACGGGCAGTGGCAGCAGTGGACTCGCGCTCTGTGGGTGTGGAGTCAGCGGGCAGAATAGCAGGGGGGTCTGGGCAGGGGAGCATACCGTCAAGGTGTGCGGAGAGCGGTTCACCATCCTGCCGCTGGCCAATGAGTTGGCGACGGAGGTCGGCAAGCCACGCCTCGAACTCCAGAGGCTGGCCTTCAGCGTCGAAGCGAAGCTCCGCCGCCATCAGGAACAGTGCAGTGCGGTGCAGGGCAGTGCTGCAAGGTGGAGTGCGGTGCCATGCGGTACAGTGCGGTGCAGTGCGGTGTAGGGCGGTGCAGTGCGGTGCCAGGCAGTACAGGGTGGTGCGGGGCGGTGCAGTGCGGGGCAGTACGGTGCAGGGCAGTGCAGGGCGGGGGGGGGGGGGGAAACCGTACCAGTGAGGAGGACCGGGGCCGGGGCAGGGACGAGCGCAGGGGCCGGGCCGGTGCAACAGGACCGGGCGGGCGCGACGGGGCCGGGCGGGCGCGACGGGGCCGGGCTGGTGCGACGGGGCCGGGCAGGTGCGTCGGGGCCGGGCTGGTGCGACGGTGCCGGGCCGGTACGACGGGGCCGGGCGAGCAGGACGGTGGCCCAGGAGGGGCGCACCGGGGCTGGGCGGGCGCGACGGGGCCTGACGGGTGCGACGGGGCCGGGCGGCTGCGACGGGGCCGGGCAGGGGGCGACGGGGACGGGCGGGTGCAACGGGGCCGGGCGGGCGTGACGGGGCCGGGCTGGTGCGACGGGGCCGGGCAGGTGCGACGGGGCCGGGCTGGGGTGACGGGGCCGGGCGAGCGCGACGGGGCCTGAAGGCGTGACGGGGCCCAGAAGGGGGGGGGGGCTCGGCGCGGCCCAGGAGGGGCGCTACGGGGCCCAGGAGGGGCACGACGGGGGCCCAGGAGGGGCGCGACGGGGCCCAGGAGGGGCGCTACGAAGCCCAGGAGGGGCG
Source organism: Closterium sp. NIES-67 (assembly GCA_027943415.1). Lineage (NCBI taxonomy): Eukaryota > Viridiplantae > Streptophyta > Zygnematophyceae > Desmidiales > Closteriaceae > Closterium > Closterium sp. NIES-67. The sequence continues at coordinate 137,695 of BQMB01001274.1, read as the reverse complement.
CGACGAGGCCCAGGAGCGACGCTATGGGGCCTAGGAGGGGCGCGACGGGGCCTGGGAGGGGCGCGACGGGGCCCAGGACGGGAGCTACAGAGCCCAGGGAGGGCGCGACGGGGCCTAGGAGGGGCGCTACGGGGCCCAGGAGGGGCGTGACAGGGCCCAGGAGGGGCGCTACGGAGCCCAGGAGGGGCGCGACGGGGCCTGGGAGGGGCGCGACGGGGCCCAGGAGGGGCGCTACAGGGCCTAGGAGGGGCGCGACGGGGCCCAGGAGGGGCGCTACAGGGCCCATGAAGGGCGCGACGGGGCCCAGAAGGGGCGCTACGGGGCCCAGGAGGGGCGCGACGGGGCCCAGGAGGGGCGCTACGGAGCCCAGGAGGGGCGCGACGAGTCCCAGGAGGGGCGCTACAGGGCCTAGGAGGGGCGCGACGGGGCCTGGGAGGGGCGCGACGGGGCCCAGGGAGGGGTGCGACGGGGCCCAGGAGGGGCGCTACAGGGCCCAGGATGGGGCGCGACGGGGCTAGGGGGGTCGCGACGGGGCTAGGGGCTAGAGGGGTGAGCGGAAGCGGTAGGTGGGGGGGGATCCTACCTACGCGTGATACCATATCAGAATTGAGAAGAGAATATGTGATAGAGTGAGAGTACACACAGATATACTTACGTGTTGTACTCTCTAAGAGGCGACCCTATACAGTCTATACAAACACGACAAATACACATGTTTGACAGTACTATTAGAAATTGAATTTGATAATGTTGGAGAGAGGGTACACACAGATATACCTAAGTGTTGTACCCTCTAAGAGGCTACCCTATACAGTCTATACAAACATGACAAATACACATGTTTGACACACCCCCTAGACTGCATAGGCGAATGTCCTAAACAAGCAGCTCAAGGCGGCACTACTAGTCCAACCTCTGAGACAAGGGTCTGAGAGACCAGTCAGAAGGAGTACAGACAAGGCAAGAACAAGGGCAGGGCGGCACTACTAGTCCAACCACTGGGAGAGGACACAAGTCCAGTCTGAGTATACATATAAAGGACAGTACAAAGTCAAGGTCCTAGCAAGTGAGAGGCTACAGGAACTAGACCAAGCTGTACACAGTGCCGCTGATGATCTTTAGGCGCAAGCGCCTTCGTAAAGATATCAGCCGTGTTGGCACCTGAGGCCAAGTGTACTACGCGAGCCTGACGTCGCTGCTGTAGCTCACGCAGGAGGAAGTACCGCAGCTGAATATGTTTCGCTCTGCCCTCGAGTCGAGGCTCCTGACACAGGAGGATCATGGCCCTGTTGTCAGCGAACAGGACCGGGGCAGAGCTAGGCTGCTCACCTAAGTCAGTGAGCAAGAAGGTCAGCCAGCGGAAGCAGAGACGGCACCTGAGCCAAGGCTGAAGCAGTAGCCCTGGGTAGACCTGAGTGTCTCAGCGTCGTCTGCCCACGAAGCGTCTGTGTGTCCAGTAAGGACCACTGGCCTGCGTCCTCCTAGCACTAACCCCATGCCCGATGTACTAGCAAGATAACGCAGAACCCTCTTAGCGGCAGACCAGTGCTGCGGTCGGTGTCTGCCTGTGGCCACAAAGCGAGCCAGGATGCTGAGAGGGTATGCGAGCACTGTGACGAGCACCCCCAGTGCTACCGGGACGAGCACCCCCAGAGTCAGCGAACGGGTGCTGCGACGGCAGCGGCGGCGGCGGCGGCGGCGGCGGCAACGACGGCTGCAGCGGCGGCAGAAGCGGTGGAGGAGGGGACTGGGGAGGGGACACCAGGGGAGGGGCGGCTGACGAGGACTGCACAGGAGGGCCACCAGAGTCAGAAGACTCCTCAACCGGGTCCACCGACGGAAGGGGGGTGACGTGGGACACACCAGAGGGGGCGGGACGGGGAGGAGGAGGAGGAGGGGCAGGGACTACCGGGGAAGGAGGGACCAGGAACAGGGGGGGAGTAACCGGGGGACCACGGTGGGGGAAGCGACGGTAGTAGGAGACGGACTCGTCAAAGGTGACGTCACGAGAGTGAAAGAAGCGGTGAGACGGCGGGTGGTAAAAGTGCCAGACGGACGCGTCAAGGGGAAAACCAAGGAAGACGCAGGGAAGGGTGCGGGCAGTGAGCTTGTCCGTGCCGGAGGCGTCTGGCGACGGAACGACGGCGGAAACACCAAGACTACACAAAGCAGAGGATCCTACGCCTGACGCAGCAGGGGAGGGTACACTAGGCACACCTACACTAGGCAACAGTGAGTAATAAGCGGGAAGCACACTAGAGTCATCAGCATACATCACATGCAGAGCAGAAACAATGGCATCCATGTCCATATCAAAGATCTGAATCTTACGACTAAGCAAACTGTGCCAGTCCGGGAGGTCTGGCGACAGGCCGAAGCGCTGACGAAAGAGGTCGTCCAGGCGACGAAAACAGCGGGGAGTGGAGTGACCGAGCCTACCGCAAACGAAACCGCGGCGAGGACCGGTCTGGATCTGGTACTGACAACGCCCGCCACCAGAGCCACCACTCGGCACACCACCACGCGCCCGGCCACCGCCAGCGCCGGGCCACCCGGGCGGGAGGACACTCGTCTGCCGCGTCTGCGTCGGCTGCGGCGGCTGCTGCGACGGCTGCGACTGCGGCGACTGCTGCGGCTGCTGCAACTGCAGGGGCGGCGGCTCAGCTGGACTGGGCAGGGTCCCCTCCAGCACCAGACGACCCGACCCCACCACTACCCCCTCCCGCACCCCCGCCGCCGCCTCCGCCGCGCCCAACCTTGGGGCGGCGGCCCTTCCCCGAACGAAACTGCGCTGCAGCAGCAGTCTCAGCCACTGCGGCAGAGCCGTCGGAGAAGGTACACTGGGCGGGGGCACAACCCTGAAAGATAGGGACCGGCACGACACCGCTCGCCTGGGCGATGGAGCGGTGACGGGTCTCTATCACAGTCAGGGTGTCTACAAAGTCAGTGAGGGTGAGGTCGGCAGGGTGAAGGCTAAGGAAGCGGTCGCGGGCGACAGCAAGGCGGTCAGGGAGGCGGGTGGCAAGCAGGTAGAGGGTAGAGGTAATGGGCGGCTGGTGGGCTCTAAGCTGTGCGTCAGTGCAGGCGGCGCGCCAGGTCTCCTCTATCGAGCGCAGGTGGGCAGCGAGGTCAGAGACAGTGGGGAAAGAAGCAAGGTCAGGAAAGAGCATCGGGAGGATCAGGCGACCCACCGAGGCAGCCGGAGGAGTGGAATAGCGCTTGATGACAGCATCTAAGTATGCTTGAGCAGTAGTGAGGGACCTAAAGCGAGGACGCTCGGACGGGGGGAGGGCGTTGCTAATGGCAAGCTGGGCGACAGCATCGCGAGAAAGCCAGACAGAGCGCGCACGGGCAGTGGCAGCAGTAGACTCACGCTCAGTGGGTGTGGGGTCAGCGGGCAGAATAGCAGGGGGGTCTGGGCAGGGGAGCGAACCGTCAAGGTGTGCAGAAAGCGGTTCACCATCCTGCCGCTGGCCAGTGAGTTGCGGCGGAGGTCAGCAAGCCACGCCTCGAACTCTAGGGGCTGACCTTCAGCGTCGAAGCGAAGCTCCGCCGCCATCAGGAACAGTCCAGTGCGGTGCAGGGCGGTGCAGTGCAGTGCAGTGTGGTACAGTGCGGTGCAGTGCGGTACAGTGCAGTGCAGTGCGGTGCAGCGCGGTGCAGTGCGGTGCAGTGCGATGCAGTGCGGTGCAGTGCAGTGCAGCGCGGTGCAGTGCGGTGTAAGGCAGTACCGTGTGGTGCGTGACGGGACGGTGCAGGGCAGTGCAGGGCGGGGTGGGGGGGAACCGTACCAGTGAGGAGGACGGGGCCGGGGCTGCGGGGCCGGGCAGGTGCGACCGGGCCGGGCGAGGACGACGGGGCCGGGCGGGCGCGACGGGGCCGGGCTGGTGCGACAGGGCCGGGCCGGGGCGACGGGGCCGGGCGAGCGCAACGGGGCCAGGCAGGGGCGACGAGGCCGGGCGGGGGCGACAGGGCCGGGCAGGTGCGACGGGGCCGGGCGGGCGCGACGGGGCCGGGCTGGTGCGACGGGGCCGGGCGGATGCGACGGGGCCGGGCAGGGTGCAACAGGGCCGGGCGGGTGCGACGGGGCCGGGCGAGCAGGACGGGGCCGGGCTGGTGCGACGGGGCCGGGCTGGTGCGACGGGGCCGGGCGAGAGCGACGGGGGGCCCAGGAGGGGCGCTGCAGGGGCCCAGGAGGGGCGCGACGGGGCCCAGGAGGGGCACGACGGGGCCCAGGAGGGGCGCTACGGGGCCTGGGAGGGGCGCGACGGGGCCCAGGAGGGGCGCTACAGGGCCTGGGAGGGGCGCGACGGGGCCCAGGAGTTGCGCTACGGGGCCTGGGAGGGGCGCTACGGGGCCCAGGAGGGGCGCGACGGGGCCTGGGAGGGGCGCGACGGGACCCAGGAGGGGCGCTACGGGGCCTGGGAGGGGCGCGACGGGGCCCAGGAGGGCGCTACAGAGCCCCGGAGGGGCGCGACGAGGCCCAGGAGGGGCGTTACGGGGCCTAGGAGAAGCGCGACGGGGCCAAGGAGGGGCGCTACGGGGCCTGGGAGGGTCGCGACGGGGCCTGGGAGGGGCGCGACGGGGCCCAGGAGGGGCGCTACGGAGCCCAGGAGGGGCGCGACGAGGCCCAGGAGGGGCGTTACGGGGCCTAGGAGGAGCGCGACGGGGCCAAGGAGGGGCGCTACGGGGCCTGGGAGGGGCGCGACGGGGCCTGGGAGGGGCGCGACGGGGCCCAGGAGGGGCGTTACGGAGCCCAGGAGGGGCGCGACGAGGCCCAGGAGGGGCGTTACGGGGCCTAGGAGGAGCGCGACGGGGCCCAGGAGGGGCGCTACGAGGCCCAGGAGGGGCACGACGGGGCCTGGGAGGGGCGCGACGGGGTCCGGGAAGGGGCGCGACGGGGCCCAGGGAGGGGCGCGACGGGTCCTAGGAAGGGGCGCGACGGGGCTAGGGGGTGTCGCGACGGGGCTAGGGGCGAGCGGAAGCGGTAGGTGGGGGGGATCCTACCTACGCGTGATACCATATTAGAAATTGAATTTGATAATGTTGGAGAGAGGGTACACACAGATATATCTAAGTGTTGTACCCTCTAAGAGGCTACCCTATACAGTCTATACAAACATGACAAATACACATGTTTGACAAGTACTTCCTCCTGCGCGAGCTACAGCAGCGTCACCAGGCCCGCGTAGTTCATTTAGCTTCAGGTGCCAACACAGCTGATATCTTTACTAAGGTGCTTGTGCCTAAAGATCATCAGCGGCACTGTGTACAGCTTGGTCTTGTTCCTGTAGCTACTCACCTGTTAAAACCCTGATTGTGTACTCTCTATTATATATCCCTGTCTGACTAGCCTTGTGGCCTTACCTCCAGTGGCTGGACTAGTAGTGCTGCCCTGGCTTGCTTTAGTCTTGCTTGTACTTTTGCTGATTGGTCTCAGTACCCCTACCTCAATGGTTGGACTAGTAGTGCCACCCTGAGATGTGTGCTCCTTGCTTAGCACCATCCCTTCTCTAGCCTAGGGGGTGTGACTGTTGAGTGACCCGCTGGGGTTGCCCTTGAGATCCTCGGGGAAGGGCCACAGGTGCAGAGCCTGGGGGGCTGTGGGCGCACTTACCCGCTATTCAACAAGCCCTTTTAACCCAGTGGTTAGTGGATGGGTTTCTGACATGGTATCAGAGCCAAAGGTCTTGGGTTCAACTCCCAGTGCCAGCGCTGCAGAGGCGCTCGTGTCTTTCACCTATCCCAGCGGGGGGGGGGGTGTTGAGTGACCCGCTGGGGTTGCCCTTGAGATCCTCGGGGAAGGGCCACTGGTGCAGAGCCTGGGGGGCTGTGGGCGCACTTACCCGCAATTCAACAAGCCCTTTTAACCCAGTGGTTAGTGGCTGGGTTTCTGACAGTGACAACTTATACATATGCTGTATGTAGAAGTTATATGCTAGCCTAGGTGTGTGCTTCTAGTGAATGCAACCCCAAGAGGTACATGTTCTAGGTTTCTCACACTAGTCCATTCATTCTCGCTTTCTAACATTTTAAGCATAATATGTCAAACATATCTAAGTATGTTAATATAGACGATTTTGGTTTGTTCTTTAGAGGTTACAACACTCTAGGCTATATATCCCTATGCTCTCTTTCTAATCATTCATTCATTTGTGCGATAATATTCAATGTCAATTTGTAACTTCTAATTAGTGACTGTATGCAGTAGGCTTTCTTCATTGTGAAATCAGATAAAAGGGGGCTGCGCTTTTAGGGATTAGAAACTGGATTTGGGGTGCACTTATAATGAAATAACTGCTATAAGCGAGATTACCCTCTATACTATACGCCCACTGGGCTTAAATGGCTGCGCCTATATCCGGGAGATTACGGTACAACTCACCAGACTTTGAGGTGGATGCACCACAAGACATTCATCAAAACGTTGCTTCCCTGAAAAAAAATAAAAAATAAAATCTCAACCATATTGCGATGGTCGATTTGTGACACAATAGGAGTGTGCAGTGCAGTCATTACACAAATGAGCTGAAGGTCAATAAGCTAGCAAATTAGTCTCACACTCTGGCCATGCATGGGTGGTTTGTAAAAAAGAGGTGGCTGAAGGCGATCTGCGTGCGCACATGTGTGGGGCATGAAGGTAGGGGTGGGGAGAGAGGAGACGGAGACAGAATGGGGCAAGAATAGCAGGAGAGAGAGAGAGAGAGAGAGAGAGAGAGAGAGAGAGAGAGAGAGAGAGAGAGAGAGAGAGAGGGAGAGAGAGAGAGAGAGAGAGAGAGAGAGAGAGAGAGAGGGGGGGGGGGGGGGGAGGGAGGGGAGAGAGAGATAGCGAGTAGGGGAGGGGTGGGAATGAAGGTAGCATGGTGAGGAACCATGCTGTGCAGCAGTCAGTGACCAAGGGCGTTACAAACACCGACTCCGCGTTCCTGTGCTTCATAGGCAACCTACTCTCATCCCTCTCCATTCCCCTCCTCTCCTCTCCTCCTCTCCTCATGCCAATCGCCTCTTGCTCCTCTCTTCCGAGCTCAAGGAGCAGCGTCGCAAGCAAGCAGCAGGGCACCTCGACAGCGGCCCACATTCAATCGCAACCCACCCTGCTTGTCCGCATGCGAGCCCTCCCATTACCCCAGCACCTGTGCTTTGGTTCCTCCACGAATCAACTAGTGACAGCTGGGCACCAGCTTCAAGCATCCCCATGGAATCCAGTGCGGCAGTTCCCTATCACCGGTCGCTAGGCACAACCGCACATGACTCTACCTCATCTGCTGGCAGCCCCCATCACAACTCAATCCACTCCAAGTGCCTGCCTTTCGCACCCAACTCAACAAAAGCAGCACGCTCCTCCTGCCCTCTTGACAAAACGAATTGCTCCCTCCAGAAAGCCCACAAGGCAATGCCCCAAGGACCACACATCCTCAACCCTCACACGATCCTTCTCTCCTGCTCTTCGCACCCCTCCACCCCAATCGCCCTGTCTGTCAAATGTATACACTGCTAGATCCGCTCCAGTTCTACCTTCCTCGCATGCTGCCATCCCCAGAAACACCACGTCTGCTCTGCATGCTGCAGCCGCTGCACGCCACGCCCTCCCTTCTGCTGCTGCCTCTGCTGCCCTCCCTGCCCCCCCTGCCTTCCGTGCCGGCTACCGGCTACCGGCTACCCGCTATCGGCTACCGGCCGTGGCTGAGCTCGCCAGAGAGGGTGGGTGGCGCCTTGTCGAAGGGCTGCGAGAACGACCCGCCGTACTTAAACCCCCCGGCCGACCCCGACCCCGACCGCAGCAGGTCCATCAGCGCCTTCGCCTGGAGGCGAGGGCGTGGGCACACGGGGACGTGGGGAACTAGACGTTAGTAAGTGGTGAGGGAGTGGCGGTGTGGGAATTTGGGGGTGTGAGTGAAATCGGCGGTAAGTCCATCAGCACCTTCGCCTGGTAGCCTGGACGTGGGAAGTGGGAAAGAAGTGGGGAGTGTGGAGGTGTGGGGACAGAAAAGGCGGTATATCAGGCGGCTTGAAATCCGGAGGTGGGTTTCGAAAGCAGCAGGTACATGAGGACTTTCGCATCGCGGGAGGAGAATTGAGGCACAAGACATGCATATACATACCACGCACGCAGCACTGTGCATGCAAAGTTGCATCGCTTGTGTGGGCCCTTGCGGCCCTTGCACAGGGCACGGTTCCCAACACATGGAGCACAGACACCCCTATACCTGCCTTAACCACCCTCCACACCTGGCCGTGACAAGTGTGCCCATTCGCGCTTCCACTTACCACTTCCCGCCGGGCGTCTCTGCCCTGCCTCCTGCCTCACGCACATTGGCCACAAGCGCCTCATGGAGAAGCACGGCCAGTGCCACTAGAGTCCATTTTTTCACCTCACGCATCTCTCTCGTCTCTCGCTTCTCATTTCTCATTTCTCCGCGCATGAACGCGTCGGAGTCCCCCCCCAGGACACAAGTACGCGACCAGCGCTCTCAGCGCAACCCGAGCCCAGCTCGCCGCGCGCGAGAAGCCCTGTGGGTCTTCCCGAACTCTCTTTCCGCCTCGATTCCCCCGTGACTCACGCATTTCAGAAAGCAGCCGCAGTCACACATGTTCCCAATGCTAGCCCGTCAATCTCCTACGCGGCCCAACCCACCAGAGGCTGCCTTCCCCATTGCCTTTCCGTTCTAGTGCCTCTCTGCGGGTGTATTAGGAGCACATAAACCAGCATATCCTACCGAAGAGCACGCTTAAGCCGCTACCCACGGGTACCTCCCCTCTCATGCTTAATGCGTGCGGTAGTTTCCCTGCCCGCGCCCCGTGCCCACCTTTGCTTCGCCCACCTTGCTCCCCCCACCTTGGCAAGCGAGCAGGCGCCGGGACGAGCAAGCTACCGGTGGTCGGCCCTGAGGACGATCTCGTGGCAACACGACGCCAGCAGCTGATAATTTACCTCGCCGGCCCTACCACGTGTACCGCGCGTCACCTTTCCCCACCCGCGACCTTTCCCCCGCGCGCCCCCTCCCTCCCGCACGTCACCTTGGCCTTGGCGCGCGTGGTGCCGGACTGCGCGAGCTTGGCGAGCGCGGGCGAGCAGCCCTCCTCCACGATGACCTGGTACGACGCGGCGTTGTGCACGGCCAGCAGGTGCAGCGACACCGCCGCGTCCTCCTTGGCGCGCGCCGACCCCGACTCGATCACGCCCACGAGCGCGTGGATGCCGCCCTCCTTGTGCACGGCGTGGCGCCCCTCGGAGAACTTGCACAGATTCGCCACCACGGCCATCACCTTGTCCTCCATGCCCGCCTCCGCGTCCGATCGCAGCAGCCCCAACAGCACGCGCACGGCGCCCGCGTCGATGATCTCCCCGATGCACGAGTCCTCGAGGGAGAGGTTGAAGAGAGCAAGCGCCGCGTCTTTCTTTCCGCGCAGGCTGCCCGTGCGCAGGAGGGTCACGAGCCCGGGGACCGCGCCCGCGTCCTTCACGCGCAGCTTGTTGTCCGGCGGGCCCGACAGCGTGAAGAGCGCGGCGGCGGCGTTCTCCCGCGCGACGTTGCTGCCGGAGTTGAGAACCCCCACGATGCCCTCGATGCCGCCCGCCGCGGTCACCATGGGCTCGACGCCGTCCGAGAGCGAGAGGTTCAGCAGCGCCGTCACCGCGTGGTCCACGCACGACGTGTCGCGCGACTTGAGCAGCCGGATCAGCGCGTCGATGCCACCCGCCGCCAGCAGCCGCGCCTTGTTATCGGGGTTGTTCTTCAACGACGACCGGATCGCGGACGCCGCCTCTCGCGCGCGCTCCACGTCCGAGTCGCCCAGCGCGAGCACGAGCGGCTCCATGTCGACGCCCGGGCCGCCCGTCGTCCGGCTGGGCTTGGGCGACTGTGTGCGAGCGAGCGCTCGTCGCGGGGTTACTGTGCGACCCATGGAGCGACCGCTCTGATCTCCGCCGTCCATTCGTGCTCCGGCCTTTGCTCCTCGCACAACTGCTGCTGCTGCTGATTCCTCTCCTCGTTGTCTCTCAACCTTCGCTTCCGCAGCTTCCCCAATGCCTACAGGTTTCGCACCTGCGCCGCGCGACACTTGCACTACGGGCCGGTGGATTCTCCGTCCCTAAGGTACGCCGTTCACGGGCCTACGGACTGCCGCTGCTGGCGAAGCGGCGACGAGAGCACACACTAGCCGGGCTCCCACCTATACACCGATCGGATGAACAATACGCCAGATCCCGGAGTGTGACGGTCGGAGAGAGAGGCAGGCTAGAAAGCGTGCAAAGCGCCGGGCAATGCTTCATGCTTGGGGATTCGATCGGCAGGCAGGCACGACATCGTCGCGATGCTCCGCACTGCGCAGACCAGTCTGGGTGACCCCAAGTCGCGACGACAGCTGCTTCGTCGGAAGGTGAGCGCGAGCGCGAGCGCGCGAAAAAGAACGGCGGGTTTTGAAGCTGGTAGCTAGCAAACTCGTTTGGTAATTCAAGGCAACTATGGCAAGCAAAGAGGCTGGTGATGATGGAAGGAGAGGAGAGGGAAGAATGACAGAAGGGGGAGGAGGGACGGAAGGCAAGGCAAAGAGGGGGAATCGAGTCAACCTGAGCGGATTCTGGCCTGGGGTCGGTCAGAAATAACTTTCTCCAACCCCGCCCCTGCGAAAGTGCTTGCCGGTGTCTCCTCTGCCTCCCCCACAATCCCCCAGGGAAGAGCGCCCAGCAGCTGCAGCAGAGGGGTTTGGTTTGGGGTGAAGTGAACTAACGAGGTGGGGCGACCCTTCTGGCGCACTGTGGCCGAGAAATCGCTGCGCGCCGACGAGACGAAACTGGCGGAATGCGCGCGCAGCGGGAGACTGTACACGATGACCAAGGCAGGGTGCTTATGGGCGCCAGTGGGAGAGGCTTGTTGTCTGACCAGGCCTAATGTTTCAAGAGTAATTTTTCGGATTTAATTATTTTCCAGAGTTTGTCCGGCATTCCGGATTTTTTTTAACGATTGACGTACTCTGGGGTCCCGGAAAATATACAAGTGTGCTTGGGCCGGGTTCCGTAAGAATCAGAATGTCCCTGTGGCCCAACCCGGAGAAATTTCCCCCGACCCACCCCCCCCACACCCTCCCACCTCCCCACCTCCTGCCATCTCCCGCCCCCCACCCCCCTCCCCCTCCCGCCATCCCCCCACCCCCCCTCCCTCCCCTTCCACTGTCACCTCACTTCTCCCCTTACAACCGAGGCAGTCTCTCAAAGGCGAAATCACAGCACAGGGGAGAAACCCTGTCAGTCACTCGAGCCGTGATTCTGGTGTAAACAGAATGCGCCAAGCCCCCAAATCGGACGAAAAAGAGTGGGGGTGGGGGGGGGGGGACTCGGGAGAAACAGGCCCTCCCAAAACCTTAGCGAATGCCCTGTGTCTGACCCAAACAAGAAATTCTGGAAGGGATTTTGCAGGCCAGGAGGGATGAAAATTCTGGGTGGGAGCTTCTGGCTGGGAGAGAGGGTCGTCCGATTGGTTGAAAGAACTCATCAGCAGGTCAAGGAACCACCTTGGGCAGCGGGAAGCGACAAGGATGGCCTCCTGATATTACACCTAGCCCGCGGTAAATTTACACCCTGAAACTGGGCGGCATAATATATTTTGTTTCCACCCTGACCATTTATGAGTTCGTATACAGTACCCCCTGTTCCTACAGCCTAAGCTTGGCAGGCTCCATGCGGGCAAAAACTTTGAGCACTGCCTAAGCTGACGTTGGGTTTCCTGACTCGAGAAACACTAAATCGAGCTGTAAACATTTTGTATAGAAACCCAAGTTCAAATTGTTTTTCAAGGGTATCCGAATTTGGCCTTCAGGAGCTGCTTTCAGGGGGTGAATGCCCTCTTGGTGGCACCCCCTGTGAAAATACTGGGTGTAGAAATTCCGCGGGCTAGGTGTATACATGATGCCCTTTTCAAGCCCCTTTTTTCGGGCGGGTGCTCTAGAGTTGAACACATAACTTTCACGGGCGAATCGGACCAATATAGGATAGTCTGGTTACCTAGTTGGCATTTTTCAGTCTAGAATGGGCGATCATTTTTGTTTCTGTTGCATTTCTCGGGCAACTGTGTAAGGTATGAGAACGTCTCCTCTGCACGTTTGGAGGTCTCCGTATCAGATGTGGTAACTGTTAGAGATATATGAGCCTCTACTTTGGGTCGTTGCCCGCGAATTCGAGCCAATAGGCCTGCAGATGGACACGTGGCATCAAATGACTGAGCGTTATATAGGACAAAAGGTGTACACCTCAATCCCCTTCCTTCCAAACGAGGGCATATGTTATCAGGGCATTTGCCCTCACTTGACTGAAATTCTAAGATAGATATTATACTAGCCCTTATTTTCTCTAGTTTTTTTTTAACCCAGCCCTAACAGACTCCGGGAAGATATCAAGGCGACCCTGGAAACTCTGAGAAGATTCTTCGGTAACCCTGATTTTTTTTCACTACCTACAACCCCCCCTCCTGGTGCCCCCCCCTAGAATAGAGGTTTCTCCTAATACCCGTCCTCTTCTTAGTACCCAACTACCGGGCTACTAGTTGGGAAGGAGTACTCCCCACACATCCCTAGAACACATGTAACACCGATGAGCCATAGAGCGTAGAAGAACTTTAAGTAAAATCCTTGGAAATGTGCGCCCTCTGAGCATTTCTTCCGCTGGCCCTGAAAAAATAGGCAGTGTTGATTTGGACCTTGGGTTTCCAGGGTGAAATTTGAAGGGAGCCCTGAGCACCAGAGCTGCTAAAAAACCTAACATAAGCCATGTTCCACACCACAACGTACGACGAGAAGGCATGTTAGATGATAAAAACTTAAAGCACAGGTCCTAAGTTCCAAAGTGCGAGCGTTTTTGTTAAAGCCTGAATCTCACAATTACAACTGTAAAACGCTTGGTACTCGGTTATGTAGGCGAAACTACAGGGAAAGGCTGGGAAAAGCGACTGCAGAGCAGGGGGGGGAGTAAGCGTAAAACTGACAGCTAAAATATGAGACTGCACGAAAATTGGGAAAACCGCCAATTCAAGACCGTCAGATCACACTGAAAGATTGATCTGACGGGTAAGGAGGTTAGTAAATTGAATCGACGGCCATTACCTAAGTAGAAAGTGAGTACGCGGCAGGGGGACCGCTCAGCACACCCCACACCTGATGGAGATCGACAGACTCGACGAGCGACCACGTTGGAAAAACGCCAACTTCGAGTGCGATTTTTGCATAGTGACGTGCCATCGAATCTTCGAGTGCAACAAAATGAAAGCCACACGTATAGAACATTAGACCTGCAAAAGTGATGGGAAGTATTCGGCCTAAAAAAAAAAAAAAAAAAAAAAAAAAAAAAAACGGGAAGCGACAGTCTAGCTAGCAGAAAAGAACAGTTCCGAAAATTGCCGCAGGATCCCGGAAGAGTCAACTTCAACGGAGCTTATTCGATGTGAGCAAGAGTAAATGATGGGGAAAATCTCCACCCCATGACCAGTCTTCGCCAAGGAATATCGTAGAGAAATCATCTGACTCCACAAAAAAGGACTCTGTTATGACGGGAAAACTCCAAGGAGACCCAATAAATTATAAGGATTCATTAAAGTTGTCTTATAAAGATGCTTTAATGAAAACTTATGATTCTTGAGGGGCTAGACCCTTTGAGAATTTTTGGGAAGGACTCCAAAAGAAGCAAAAAAAATGGGGAGATGGTACCGGTACCGGAGAACTCGAGGAAAAAAATAAGGAGTGTGGAAAGGAGTCGACCGCTCCACAGAGTCAACGCCCTCTTCCGTCACCAGCCCACAGCGACTACGCGCTCCCTAGGGAAGACATCGGTGGAGCTGAAGCAGCTCAAGAGGACGCAGGGGGTCTACAAGAAACAGCAAAAGCTCGGAACTCCTCCTTCGGATGCATCCAGCTCAACAGCATCGACGAGACGTACGGTCGTAAAAAAAAACTACTGGCCCTGGAGAAGAGCCTTTCTCCTAGCAGCCTCAGCCAACTTCCAATTCAGGAGTAGATAGCAATAAAAAGGTGTGTGCGAAATATTGGGATGTACCCTATTTCTATGAAGACGGAAGCGTGGAGGCTAGGAACTAACCTAGCTCGATACCATATCGACGTAAGGGAATGAATGGAGTTCAACAAGGACAAGACATAGTTTGTATCTAAGTATTGTACTCTCCATAATACACCTATTGGACTATAATGCTAAGTAATAGTCCATATACACCTAGCAAATATATACAAACTCAAACAATATTGTATACTTAATATGATGGGCAATGTTGTACTTGACCATAAGCAATGAAGACGCTAGTATTGCTAATAGAGAAGTAAGCTTTATGAATAGTCGCTGCTATATGAGATTATGCTAGTCAAGCATAACGATAGTGAATACTCCATCCAACCTTCAATCGAGAGAAGAGAATGAGTTGGGTAGGCAAGGCAAAACAGAAACCTATAGCTAAGTGTTTATACCCTATATAAAACTTAACCCTAGCAAGGCTACAGTTCATATATTCCTAACACAAACATATATATGAACGTTAACACACCCCCTCCGCCCAAGTAATAAACGGACTCCAAGGAAGCGCTACTAGTCTAGCCTCTAGAGTATTTAACAAAATAGCTCAGGGCGACACTTCTAGCCTGGCCACTGAGACAAGGGTCAGAAAGGCCAGTCTACAAGTATAACAGCATAGCCGGTATAGAGGAACGCGTTCCGTACAAAGCCGATATAGCAGAGATTACGATAAAATAAGAGACTAAAGGCAAACCGCCGATGAGCACGAGATAGAAGCGCCTTGATGAAGATATTAGGAGTGTTTGCCCTTGTAACCACGTGCACTACATGTGCCTGGCCGCACCGCTGCAACTCACGCTGCAGGAAGTACCGCAGCTGGATATGCTTGGCTTTGCCCTCAAGTCGAGCCTCCTGATATAGGAGGATCATGGCCTTGTTGTTAGCAAATAGGATACGGGCGGACGTGGGCTGCTTACCTAAGTCGGCAAGTAGGAACGTCAGCCAGCGAGGTTCCTGAGCAGCCATAGATCCAGCGTAGATCTCAGCTGGACTGTACGATTGATGACCACTGGGTGGACCTCCAAGAGACAGCACACGTTCCAAGGCTAAAGTAGTAGCCCTGTGATGTCCGGAGAGTCTCGAGTTCGCCAGCCCACGACGCGTCTGTGTGGATTGAGAGGACAACTAGGGCACGCCCTCCAAGCACAAGCCCAAGCCTAATGTGCAAGCCAGGTACTGCAATACCCTTTTGGCAACAGACCAACGCTCCGGTATGTATCTAACAGTCGCAACAAACCGAGCGAGGATGCTGAGAGGGTATCCAAGATCTGGGCGAGTGCAAGTCATCAGGTACATGAGGCAACCCTCAAGCTCTGTTGGTGCAACCCTATGGCTTGCACTCGGCTTGTCGTCCTTGTTTGTGTGTGTGCATGCATGACATGGAATGAATTGTGAGTCTATGTCATTGCTATCCAGTCCTTGTATGTGTGTTTGAATGGTGTATCACTATGTGGTTTGTGTCGGTCAAGACATTAGCGAGTTTTTACAACTCGCATGTCAAGTCGTCGTTTGTGTGTCGCATGTGTTTTTTCTATTTTGTCGAGTGTGTAGTGTCCATCGCATCGCAGGTGTGTGCAGCAAGCCCCCATCAACTCAAGAAGAATTTATCTTGCAGATCCAAGACCAAGAGCTCAAGATTTCAAGCCCAAGGGACGCGGATAAATATTAAATAGTGAAAATAGTAACGCTACTTCGTGTAGTGATACATTTCACTTGGTGTAGCCCCTTGGAGGGTTGGTTTCAAGACTCTTCGTGGTTGGGGACTCTGTGGTGGTGTACCACCAACCTGGTTCTCGGCTCTTGGGGTATGTAGAGGCTGGGAACCATCTCCCCCTCGAATTCTTCTTCCTAAGTTTTTGTACTCCTAAGACTATAGTGGCTGCTGTATCTCCTGCCAGTCAAACCCCCATAGCGTCGTCAAATCTTCATGGAACTTCGTGATTCAACTTGCTGCTGATAGAGGACAGCAACCCGCTCCAAATCCAACTTACAGATCACCGTTTGAGGAAGCGAGCATATCGTTATCAATATTTGAAGCCATCTGACGGAAATCCGACTGTGCTCTCTATCTCTCATTATAGGCACATCTGAGCCTATTGTGATTATAACAAGTGGTATCAGAGCCCCTTGGAGCCGTCTCGACCATGCCTAGACCTGAGAAAGGGGGTGGCAGAGGTGCTGGAGGCAGAGAAGACGCCCAAGTACAAGGTCAACACCAAGATCCACCCGTTGCTCCGGTGCAACCTAGCCTTGGACCCTCTAGGGATGAGCCTAGAGTGTTTGGCCTTGACAAGTTCAACGGTGACAACTTTGCTGAGTGGTCTTTCAAGATGGAGAACATCTTTAACCATTATGATCTGCTAGAGGTGATGGAAGGAACGGAGAAGCGCCCCGAGAACGGCCCGGAGAAGAGCCCGTGGGTGCGGAAGAGCGCACAAGGCTATCTTCTACTTGGGCAAGCGTTGGGGAGCAGCCAAATCCGCCACATCAAGCCTAAATCGAGATCTGTCTAAATCGAGATCTGCCCCGTCTCTCACTCGAAGATGTGAAGCAGGAAATCTTACAAGAAGATTTCCGCCGTCGCGAATTGGCGGGTCCCGATGGTGCTGGAGTTCCAAGCATGGGCCGTGGGCACAGCCGTGGAAGGGGCAGAGGGCGAGGAGGAAGATTTGGCAGCAGTAACTTCAGTGGAGGCCGTGGTAATGAAGGATATGGCAGCAACAACAACAACAATGGCTACGGGCGTGGGCGCGGTCGATTTGATGGCGAATGCCACTTTTGTCACAAGACCGGCCACATGTGGAGAGATTGCTTCAGATTGCCTGATGGATAGACCCCTTCTCAAGGCCAAGAGGGCAGAGGAGCAAGGGGAGGAAGAGGCAGAGGTCGTGGAGGCCATGGTGGCCGTGGAGGCGAAGCGGCAAGCATGAAAGGTGGAGACTACGACAAGGACTCGAGTGAAGATCGATACCCGGGCCAATTCTTCTTTGTCTCCACACAAGCGGCAGCTGCAGCAGGAGGTGTGGAAGGCTTTGAGGAGCCAGCTACTGTGGGAAAGGTCACCCTTCACTCTCTGGACTTTTGGGTGATCGATAGCGGTGCCACCTATAGCATGACACCTCGTGCGGACTTGCTCACCGAACTCGAACCGTCGACGGTCAAGCATGTTACATCGGCTTTGGGGCAGTGAGCAGACGTGAGAGGCATGGGCAAGGCCATGTTCAAGGGTGCTGATGGGAAGATGGTGGGCCTCAAGAACATGCTGTGGGTGCCCAACCTAGCAGCCAACCTGATCTCTGTTCGGCGTTTGCAAAAGGCCGGCATGGACACATCTTCCAAGGGCTCCAAAACATATACCGCAAGGCTTGGTGAGCGGAAGCTTTGGGACCTTCATGAGGATAGGGACATCTACAATGAGATGTGGCAAATCCCAGTGGTCCCCATGCCTAAGGGGAGGCAAGTGGCAGCAAGCGTCAGCACCAAGAGTGAAGCGGTTGGTGGCGGTGATCACAGAAAGCAATGTGACACCAAGAGTGACTCGAAGGAATGCAATCTTGGAGAGACCAGCAAGGCGTGTGAACCCAAGGAGAGTGGTGCAGCAGCCAAAGGTGGTGGAAATGAGGAGGGGAAGCCTAAGATCAGCAAAGCAGCAGCGGCAAAAGAGAAAGGAGAGAGCTTGTGGGGCACGATTGCGAGTGCCGCTTTCTCCAACCCGACTTCCGCTACGAGAGAGTGTGATTGGCTGACCTTGCATCGGCGAATGGGGCATGTGGCATTGCCCATTTTGTAGCAGATAGTTAAGCAAGAGATGGTCACTGGGATACGTGTCAAAGGGGAGCCCAATGAGGTGCTTGGCTGTCCAACATGCATGCAAGCCAAGTTCACTCGCTACCCGTTCCATAGCTCGGAGACAACGGCGAAGGCACCACTTGATGAGGTGGTGATGGATGTGGTGGGCCCCTTGAAGCTTGGAGCTGCTGGAGCTGAGTACTTCCTCACCATTGTGGACGTCTACACTCGCATGACTTGGGTGTATGTGCTGCCCAAGAAGAGTGATGTAGCTGAAACGGTGAAGACCGATTGGTTGCCGATGGTGGAGCGGCAATAAGACCGGCTTGTGAAGGCAATTCGCACTGACCGTGGGGGAGAGTTCCTGAGCAAGGATTTCTCGAATTGGCTGAAGAAGTAGGGCATAAGGCACTCTCTTACCATGCCCTACTCTCCTGCAATGAACGGCATCGCCGAGCGTGCGAATCGGACACTCACGGAGACGGCTCGGGGGCTTCTTATTGAAGCCGGTCTACCCAATTATTTTTGGCCGGATGCGGTGCGGCATGCTTGTGTGGCCAAGAACAGAGCCTTGACTCACGTGGGAGAAGAAAAATGGGTGCCCTATGTGGATTGGATTGGAAGGAAGCCGAAGGTGGATATGCTTCGGGTGTTCGGGTGCATGTGCATGGCACTTGTGCCTAAGAAACTTCGGCACAATAAGCTTGATGCCAAGGCAACATGGGCCGTGCACCTGGGCATGGCTCAAAACAGCAAGGGATGGCTTCTTTGGGACCCATTTACCAAGAAGTTCTTGGTGAGCAGAGATTGCAAGTTCATGGAGAACTTACCGTACAAGGAGTGGAAGGCGGAGAATCAAGCGAAGATTGGTGTGCGGCTTGGAGAGGTGAAGAGTACCAGCTTGGAGCATGTGGAGCTGCCCTTGGAGCTGAGTAGCAGCAGCACAATCACGGGGCAATCACTTCAAATGAATAGGGGATGAGGAGGAGGAGGAGGTGCAGCAAGATGATGAGCGTGCACCGTCACTTCCGCCTCGTGCTACAAGTGCTCGTGGGAACCGACCAGATTTACCGCAACGCCATGAGAGCATTCAAGTCCCTGCAGCAGAGGAGGAAGGAAGGGGGAGAAGGAAGACTCAGCCCCCCAATAGGTTGGGCTATGACCGGCTTGGAGGACCAGCCAACTCAACCTTGACCGGTTCGGCTCTCATGCTAGGCGATTATAGGGAAGATGAAAGCGAGGAGTGCGCTTTTGCCTTCTTCTCTCCGGTGGAGATGCCGGGGGAGCCTACAAATCCCAAGGAGGCTTGGGAGGGCCCCAATGGGAAGGAGTGAAAGAAGGCCTCAGATGAAGAAATGGGGAGCATCATAGAGAACGGCAAATTTGATTTGGTGAATCTACCTCCGGGGCGGAAGGCGATCTCTTCCAAGTGGATCTTCAAGCGCAAGACCGACGCCGACGGCAACATCGAGCGCTACAAGAGCAGACTTGTAGCCAAGGGGTATCAGCAGCAAGAGAAGAAGTACTACCATGAAGTGTATGCCCCTGTGGTACAACCCTTCGAACCCTCTTCGCCGCGGCGGCCATCAAAGGATGGGTGGTGAAGCAAATGGATATAGTAACGGCCTTCCCCAACGGCGTTTTGGAGGAAGAGACCTTCATGGAGCAGCCAGAGGGGTACAATGATGGGAGTGGCAGAGTGTGGAAGCTGAAGAAAGCACTCTATGGCCTCAAGCAAGCCCCTAGGCAATGGTACATCAAGCTGCGGGAAGTCTTGGAGGCGATCGGCTTCACTCCCTCAACGGCCGATCAATCCTTGTTCATGCTTGGCGAGGGGGAGCAGAGGAGCTTCATGGTGGTTTATGTGGATGACATCCTCATATTCTCACCCTCCTCTGACCTTGTGAAGGATGTGATGCTGAAGCTTCAAGACAAGTTCAAGTGCAAGACCCTTGGTGACGTCAACTACTACCTTGGGCTTCACATTGAGCGAGATGTGGAGAAGCGGTGGATGCGAGTGCATCAAAAGAAGTACTTGGAGGCCTTGGTTGCAAACTTTGGGAAGAGTGAAGGTCATGTGGCTACTCCTCTTCCCTTAGGGTTCAAGTGTGTGAAAGGACCAGCGGAAGAAAGTGTTGGTGAAGAGGAGAGGCGGCGTTTTCACACAAGGCCGGATGCAGCCTTTGCTACGGGGCAGCTGGCTAGGGTTGTCCAATGCCCTAATGAAGAGCAGGTAGCAGCTGGAGAGAGGGTGGCCAAGTAAGTACCTTGGCCAAACAGCAACTGTTGGACTGCAATACTCCGCGGCGGCACAAAGGTGTCAAAAGGGTGCGGATGGAGTCGAACGCGGGAGGCTCTTTCTCATGACCTTCTCTGATGCATCTTGGGCATCAGAACCAGAGGACATGACAAGTGTGGGAGGCTTCATCTGCTGTGTTAGTGGAGGGCCAACAGCTTGGGAGAGCAAGAAGCAAGTGGACCAAGCATTGAGCTCGGTGGAGTCCGAGTACATGGCACTCTTCCGTGCCATAAGAGAGGTTGTGTGGCAGCGGCGTTTGCTAGCTGAATTGGGGGAGGAGCAGCAAGGACCTACCCCACTCTACTGTGATAGCCAAGGTGCTATTGCATTGGCAAAGAACCCGGTTCTTCATGGCCTTACCAAGCACATGAAGGTGAAGTGGCATTGGGTGAGGAGCATGGTAACCGCGGGTGAAGTGGAGTTGCATTACGTGAAGACGATGGCGCAGCCAGCTGATATGATGACCAAGAGGCTCGTTGAGCAGCAGCATTGGAAGTGTTGCAAGCTTGCTGGGATGGCTCTGAACTAAGGGGAGCAGATTCTAAGGCCAACAATCCGAGGGGGAGTTTGTTGGTGCAACCCTATGGCTTGCACTCGGCTTGTCGTCCTTGTTTGTGTGTGTGCATGCATGGCATGGAATGAATTGTGAGTCTATGTCATTGCTATCCAGTGCTTGTGTGTGCGTTTGAATGGTGTATCACAATGTGGTTTGTGTCGGTCAAGATATTAGCGAGTTTTTACAACTCGCATGTCAAGTCGTCGTTTGTGTGTCGCATGTGTTTTTTCTATTTTGTCGAGTGTGTAGTGTCCATCGCGTCGCAGGTGTGTGCAGCAAGCCCCCATCAACTCAAGAAGAATTTATCTTGCAGATCCAAGACCAAGAGCTCAAGATTTCAAGCCCAAGGGACGCGGATAAATATTAAATAGTGAAAATAGTAACGCTACTTCGTGTAGTGATACATTTCACTTGGTGTAGCCCCTTGGAGGGTTGGTTTCAAGACTCTTCGTGGTTGGGGACTCTGTGGTGGTGTACCACCAACCTGGACCTCGGCTCTTGGGGTATGTAGAGGCTGGGAACCATCTCCCTCTCGAATTATTCTTCCTAAGTTTTTGTACTCCTAAGACTATAGTGGCTGTTGTACTGTACCTCCTGCCAGTCAAACCGCCATAGCGTTGTCAAATTTTCATGGAATTTCATGATTCAACTTGCTGCTGATAGAGGACTGCAACACGCTCTAGATCCAATTTACAGATCACCGTTTGAGAAAGCGAGCAGATCGTTATCAATATTTGAAGCCGTCTAACGGAAATCCGACTGTGCTCTCTATCTCTCATTATAGGCACATCTGAGCCTATTGTGATTATAACAAGCTCTGCGTAAGGACCACTGGGCTCAACCTGCTGACTAGAGGGAGGAGTTTAGAGTTTGTGATCCTGAGCTAGAGGTGTGGGCTATGTTGAGGAGAACTGAAGAATGAACCTCTGAAGGATCTGCTGCATTGTGTGGGATTGGGAGAGGATGACTGTGCAGGCGGCACAGTCACGAGAGATCTCCAAGTCCAGATGGCACTGCAACTCCCCCAAGTCAGTGCAGGTGTGCCTCCTAAGTAGCTCGGTCTTCACTGAGGCCACTGCCACTCTGTCAGGAGTAGCAAAGATCACATCGCCTACATACACTAGGATGTAGAAAGGGGTCTGACCAGCATAAACAAAGAGTGATGGGTCAGCTGAGGCAGGGATGAACTTGAGGGCCGCTAGTGTGGTGCGGAGAGTATCGTGCAAATCGCGTCGTGCCTACCGCAGACGGTAGACTGGTCGCCTCAGGCTCCATTGGATCCCAGGTGGGAAGGTCCTAGAAAAGCCTAGTGGGTGTCTCTGGAAGATCTGCTCATGCAGGCTGCCCTGGAGGAAGGCTGTGGAGAAGTTCAGTGAGTGGGGCTGGTAGTCACATTGCACGGCTAAGTGGAGGAGCACCCAAAGTGTACTCATCTTTGGGGTAGGAGAGAAGGTCTGGAAGAAGTCCACACCCTCCTGCTGACTCAATTCTCTAGCCACGTAGCATACCTTGAACTTCTGTGGCTCTCCAGGTGCGCGCTTCACCCTATAGATCCACATGCTATCGACTACGTTCGCCCCAGGAGGGGGAACTGCGTTGATATTAGCGCCTATGAATCTGGAGGATGCCATCTCAGCCTCCATGGCTTGTATCCACTGGGCTTCCCAGGGCTCTGGCACCGCCTCAGCGTAAGAGCGTGGGATTGGGATGTCGAGGGCATCTGGGTCACCCTCAGGGGATATTAGCATGGCGCAAAGATGGGGTACAGCGGCAGCAAGGTATTCAACTCCTACTGCCTGTCCTCTAGTACATTACTACCAAGGGCATGTGCACCCCCGACGGTCAGAGGACGGGCTGGGCCAGAGACTAGAGCGGCAGTGTAGTCAAGGCGGTGGCTAGCAATGAAGTCAGCGACAGCAGTGACAACTGCAGAGATGCTAGCAGTAGGAGTGGTAGGGTAAGTAACGAGAGAGGAAAGCAGTCACGTGGTGGTAGGACGAGCGGTGCGCGCAGCGTCATGTTGTGTGATGTCATCATATGCTATCACATTCTGTCTGCCTCCCATCCCATGTTTTCAACTTGCACGTGTGGTTTGAACGTGTGCAAGAATTTATGTGTGATGTGTTCTGGAGTTTGGGAATTTGTTTTGTGTTATTTTGTTTGAGCAGGTATTTTGTGATGATAGATCTTGAGAAGATCTTCCGACGCAACGAGAATCCCTTCAATCGGAGCAAGAACGCGAAAGCTATGAAGATTCAAAGTTCATGAGCTTGCGTTACAATTGCGGCGGTTACAAAGTGAAGCTGTGGGGTGACTCTATATGGAGTTGGGACCTTTGGGGGTTGGGGAAATTTGTCACTCTACTGTAACAGCTGCAAATTGGTTGAGAACAACCAAGCTAGGTTGGCAAGGGTGACCAACTTGGATGGATTGGTTGGGGAGGGACAAATGTAAAAGTTGGGGTTCCTAATAGGGAGGGAATCTTTGTGCTTATGGGGTTTCCTTGGTTGGGGACTCTCTTGGGACCTTCCCTCTCATCCCTCTCTTCTATCCCAACCTTTCTCTTGCTCCTCTAATTCCTTGTGAGATTCTTGAACTTTGATTGAACTTTTGAGATTGAGTTAAGTTCTCCTCCTACAGCTTACCTCCTAATGCGTCGAAAGCCATAGCGTGGCGAATACTTCATCAATCAACGTGATTCGAATTGGAAACGGTAGCTGAGATTAAGAGCTACAACATATCCAAGTTTCGCGACATTCCAACGGCTAGTTTTTCGTCGACGTTGTTTCTTGTGAAGACGACTTTTCTGTCCAGAATTTCGGATTTATATTTTGAGTAATTCTAGCTCCTAAGTTCACCTAGACTCCGTCCTTAATCCTAACACGTCAGAGGGACGAGCGGAGAACAGGGTTAAGGACAATGAGGGAAGAAACGGGAGGACAAGGAATGGTAGAGCACAAGAGTGAGAATGAAGGGTCATGTGGTGAACACTAGGAGAGATAGGTTGATCACCAGGGGGACGACGAACCCACAGGTGGTCAACCGAGGGCCAGACGGGGGGCGGAGGAGAATGCGGGGGAAAAGGAGACGGAGACGCGTCAGGGGGAGGGAACAGTGGGCCATAAAACAGCGGGAGATGTTAGAGGAGGCGTTGTGGAAGGCACAGTAGGGAGGTCAGGAGAACTGGAGGAATGGCCGAGAAGATGGAGAGCAGACTGCTATTGCTCTTGCTGCTACTGCTGCTCCCTGTCCACTCCAAGACCTCCAGCCCCACCTCCGCTACCACCTGTACTCTCCGTGACACTACCCCCAGGATTAGCACCCCCTGACGCACCACCCGCGGAACCAACACCCCTAGAATCAGCACCCCTAGAACCAGCAGCCCCAGAGCCGACTGTCCCCCGCTGCTACAGCTGCTGTGCGGCTGCTGCCGCTGAGGCTGTTGAGTTGCCTGGGGCACCAGGGCTCGGGGGTGAAGGCGCCGCAAAGGCGGCAGGCACACCCTCAGCGACGAGGTCCCCAAAGTCAACAAACTCCCCCACGGGCCCAACCAAGGGGAATGGGGTGGTGTGAGAGACACCAAACGGGGCCGTGCGGGCTGGAAGGGGAGCGGCAGGCGGGGTAGGGGTGAGGAAGAGAGGAGGAGGAGGGACGCAAGAGCCATGGTGAGGGAAGCGGGTGTAGTAGGGAACCGTCTTGGCAAATGTAACGTCATGCAAGTGGTAGAAACGGTGGTGTACCGGGTGGTAGAACATCCAATCAGGGTCATCAAGCGGAAACACGAGGAAGACACAACTGAGAGTGCAGGCTGAGAGCTTATCTGCGCCACTGGCGCAGACATGAGCGAGGCTGACCTAGACATGGAATGCAAGAGGCGTCACCCAGTCCAGGGGAGGGTTGGCAAAACATTTGAGGCGCAAGGAGCGCGACCACGGGTTAACTTGGTGAGCTGCGTAGCGTATTGAGAACGGCAACAGAAAATGGGTTGCAATGGCGTGGACCAGGGAGGTGAGAGCTACCTCCATGACTAGGCCAATGCATCACTCAGCAAATCCATTCTGTTGTGGGGAGTCCGGAAGTATGCACGTCTGGGTGATGCCCTTCGGGAGCTCGTAGTCGACGTGTTGGCTCTCCTGCTGTCGGCGGAGAGTGAGTAGCTAGAGAGCGAAGTCAACCACCCGGCATTTGGCGTCCAGCCGAGGGACAGACCCCGACGAGGTCACCATGCCAATAGGGGAGACGGTGAGGAACTCCTGAAACAAGGAGGAGACTAGTGGGAGACACTAGGGCCTACAGGAGCACAAACTGTGGGATCAGCAATGGCGGCCGTGGCTGGAGCGGTAGTGTGGCAGCTGGGGGCTAGTAGCTGGTGGCTGGGAGCTGGTGGCCGGCAGCTGGCAGTGGGCTAGGTGCTGGCGACAGGCTGGCGGCTGGCTGACCATGGACAGGCTGCTGGCGAGCGTCTGGCTGGCAGCTGGCGGGCAGTAGTGGTGGCTAGCGGTAGGCCGGCGGCAGTGGAAGTGAGCAGCTAGTAGCAGGCTGGTGGCAGAGGTGGCTAGTAGCAGGTTGGCAGCAGTGAGCAGGAGGCTGGCAGCAGCGGCGGCTAGCGGCAGGCCGGCGGCAGAGGCAGCGAGCGGCAGGAAGGTGGCAGTGGCGGCTAGTGGCAAGCTGGCAGTAGTGGCAGGAAGTGGGAGGCCGGCGGCAGTGGCGACTAGCGGAAGACTGGCAGCAGCAAGCAGGAGGTTGGCAGCAGCGGCGGCTAGCTCCAGGTAGGCGGCAACGGCAGGTAGTGGCAGGCAGACGTCAGCAGTAGCAAGCGGTAGGAAGGCAGCAGTGGCAGGCAGCTAGCGGCGGCAGGCTGCTGATAAGCGGGCAGTGGGCTGGCAGCGTGCCGCTGGCGGCGAGCTGGCAATGAGCTGCTAGTGGCAAGCTGGCAACAAGCAGCTGGCAACAAGCTGGTGTGCCGGCGACGAGTTTGCGAACTGGAGAGCAACTGGCAAGTGAGGTGGCAGTGAGCTAGCGAGTGGGTGAGCGGGCGAGCTGGCAAGCGAGGTGGCAGCGAGCTAGTGAGTGGGCGAGCGGGTGAGCTGGTGAGCTTGGCGAGCTGGCAACGAGCTGGCGAGTAAGCGGGCAGCGAGCTAGAAAGCTGGCGGTGGCCAGCTGTCCAGCTGGCGTGCGGACAGCGAGTTGGCGAGCTAGCGGCAGCATGCTGGCGGTGGCTGCAAGTGAGCGGCTGTAGTAGCGGGCTGTAAGGAAGCGACAGCTGCGGGCTGCAGGCAGTGCGATCAGGCTAAGGGAGGGTGAGAGGCTAGGAGCTACCTAGGCTAGAATGGGAGGGGAGTGAGGAGCATCTAGGGCGGAAGCGCGATGGTTAGGGTCTACCTAGATCGGTACCATGTCGAGAGAAGAGAATGAGTTGGGTAGGCAAGGCAAAACAGAAACCTATATCTAAGGCTATAGTTCACATACTCCTAACACAACTATATATATAAACGTTAACACCTTCTCCCTGCTCTGCTTTGAAGGTGTACTACACATTGGGATTATGATTAGACTTGCGCATAATCAATTTGTGCCGCACTAAAACGCCATTCCAACTCTTGCGGTGCCCAATACCGCACAAAGGCGATCTTGATCCTGATGCTTAAGGAGATGCCATTAGCTAACTTACAAGGCCTAAGTGTCAAAATACCGAGAGAAAATTGACAAGGTAGGGAGAAAGGGGGGATACAAGTACACAAATGTTATCTTCCCTAATAGCTGACCTAGCTAGGTTATACAAACACAACTAACCGAACTAGATATATATATATATGTATATATATATATATTTAATGACACACTCCCTAGACTAGGTATAGGCAACGTTTAACAAACGAGGGCAGCACTACTAGTCTGGCCTCTGGTGCATATAATACGGCAACTCAGGGCAGCACTACTAGTCTGACCACACAGACAAGGGCCACAAGGCCAGTAAACAAGTGTACCAAGACAAGTACAAGCCGGTATAGCATACATCAGAATACAAGGAGCGGAGCTGCTACTAAGACTAGACCAAGCTGAGTACAGAACCGTTGATGGTCACGAGGCCCTAGGGCCTTGTTGAAGATATCAGCAGTGTTGGCCTCTGAGGCCAACTGTACTACACGAGCCTGACCACGCTGCTGCAACTTATGCAACAGGAAGTACCGCAGCTTGATGTGCTTTGCCCTACTCTCAAGTCGAGCCTCCTGACACAGGAGGATCATGGCCCTGCTGTCAACAAACAAGACCGGGGCAAAGCTAGGCTGCTCACCTAAGTCGGTAAGCAAGAACGTCAGTCAGCGGAGCTCCTGAGCGGCCATGACCCCAGCGTAGATCTCTGCCTATCAACTGGAATGAGCTACAAATGACGACCTAGTGGACTTCCATGAGACTGCACCAGAACCAAGACAAAAACTGTAGCCCTTTGAGGACCTGAGCATCTCCAAGTCGTCAGCCCACGACGCATCTGTGTGTCTAGTTATTACCATTGGCTCACGTCCTCCTAGTACAAGCCCCAGTCTTGATGTACTCGCCAGTTACCGTAGCACCCTCTTGGCAACCTACCAGTGGACTGGTCGGTGCCTCCCTGTTGCAACAAAGCGAGGAAGGATACTGCAAGGGTACGCTAGATCTGGTCGAGTGCACATGATCAGGTACATGAGGTGCCCCACCAGCCTTGCGTATGGACCACTAGGCTCGGCAGGTTCAGCCGGAACAGGAGCAGAGAGCTTGTGATCCACAAGCAGAGGGGTGGGTTGTGCTGAGGAGAACTGGGGACTGAACCGCTGAAGGATCTGCACGCGGCGTGATCACGAGAGATCTCCAAGCCCTGATAGCGTTTCAGCTCCCCCAGGTCAGTGCAGGTGTGCCGCAAAAGTAACTCGACCTTCATTGAGGCCAGTACATCTTAGTCAGGAGTAGCACAGTTCAGATTGTCTACGTACACTATGATGTAGAATGGGGTCTGACCAGGATGAACAAAGAGAGTGTTCAACAAATGACTGGAAGAACCTGCATAGCAGCAAGTGTGTTGCGGAGCGTGTCATGCCACTCATGGGGCACCTGACGCAAACCGTAGACAGGGCGGCACAGGCTCCACTAGGTTCCAGGTGGGAAGGACCCACAGAAGCCTAGTGGGCATCGGAGGTAGATTGACTCGTGTAGACTAGACTTCAGGAAGGTTGTGGAGAAGTCCACTAAGTGAAGCTCGTAGTCACGCCGCACCGCTAGGTGAAGGAGCACCTGAAGAGTAGTCATATTTGGGGTAGGGGAGAAGGTATGGAAGAAGTCCACACCCTCTCATTGACTGAAGCATAACCACGTAACGTGCCTTGAACTTCGACGGCTCTCCAGGTGCGGGCTTCATCCTATAAATTCATATGTCATTGACTACGTTCGCCCCACGCGGGGGAACTGCGTCGACGTAAGTCTGTGGATCCATTGGATGCCATCTCTGCCT
The DNA here is from genome assembly GCA_027943415.1 of Closterium sp. NIES-67. Classification (NCBI taxonomy): domain Eukaryota; kingdom Viridiplantae; phylum Streptophyta; class Zygnematophyceae; order Desmidiales; family Closteriaceae; genus Closterium; species Closterium sp. NIES-67. The sequence continues at coordinate 109,500 of BQMB01001274.1, read as the reverse complement.
CCATGGCTTGTATCCATTGGCCTGTCCAAGCACCCGACACCGCCTCAGAGTAAGCATGGGGCAGAGATGAGGTACAGTGGCAGGAAGTTAAGCGAGCTCGTACTGCTTGTCCTCTAGGACGTCACTTCCATGGGCAGGTGCACCCCTGCCAGACGGAGAATAGGCAGTGCCAGAGACCAGAGCGGCAACGTAGTCAAGGCAGTGGCTAGCAGTGAAGTCAAGTGACAACAGTGACAAGTGTAGAATAGTCTCAGGAGGAGCACTAGTTTTAGTGACCAGCTACGCAAGCAAGCGGGAGGTGGTAGGACGAGGAGTGCGAGCAGAGTCAGATAGAGGAGCAGAAGACAGGGGTAGGGACGAGTTGGGAGGGAGCAGTAGGATGGGGACAGGAGGAGCATGAGAACGAAGGACCATAGGGTGGACACTAGCACAAGGAGACACAGGACGAGCACTAAGGGGACGACTGACCTAGTGGGGAAGGATGGGGGACTGGGGACGAGGGGGGGCAGGGGACAGGACAGGGGACGGAGGAGAGCGAGGGGGGGAACGAGCCTGAGTGCAGGATGGGGGGGGGACAGTGAGCCGCAGACTAGGTCACGCAGGAGAGGAGGCACAGTAGGAGGGATCAGCGATTGGTCAGGGAAGCTGGAGGACAGGCCAAGGAGACAAAGGGTAGACTGCGGCTTCTGCTGCTGCGGCTGCGGCTCCCTGCCCTCTCCAAGACCTCCAGCTCCACCTCGACTACCACCTGTACTATCTGAAAAAACACCCCGAGGAAAAGCATCCCCTGACGCACCACCCATAGAACCAGCACCCCTAGATTCAGCACCCCCAGAACCCGAACCCCCAGAACCAGCACCCTCGGAACCAGCACCCCCAGCGCTCATTGCCCCTGGTTGCTGCTGCTACTACTGAGGCAAGGGGGGAGGCTGCTGAGGTGTCTAGCATACCTGGGCTGGGAAGGGGAGGCACCGAAAGGAACGCAGGCGCTCCCCCAGCGACGGGGACCCAACCGAGGGGAACGGAGTGGCGTGAGAGATACCAGACATGGCCGGGCGGGTTGGGAGGGGTGCGGCATTCAGGGCAGAGGCGAGGAAGAGAGGAGGAGGAGGGACACAAGATCTGCAGTGAGGGAAGCGCCGGCAGTAGGGGAGCGTATCGTTGAAGGTAACGTGACGGGAGCGGTAGAAGCGGTGGTGTACCGAGTGGTAAAACAACCAATTAGGGGTGTCAAGCGAAAACCCAAGGAAGACACAAGGGAGAGTGCGGGCTGAGAGCTTGTCCGCGCCAGTGGCGCAGACGTGAGCAAGGCTGCCCCAGACGTGGAGCGCAGAGGCATCACCAGGAGACCCGGTCCTGAGAAGGGTCGGCGGAAACCGTGGGCACAGGGAGCACGACCACAAGTTAAAATAGTGAGCTGCGTAGCGCACGGCGAATGGCCACAGAAAATGTGGTGCACCGGCGTGGAAAAAGGAGGGAATGCGGTTAAAAAATTCTTCCATCCGTTGCATATACTGTGCTACACTCTCGTACAATCGATGGCAATGTTTTTTTTCCCAGGCAAGGAAACCCGAATTTATCGGCTCGAAACGTTTCAGCAGGTCGGTGCGAAACTGCTGCCACGTGGCTTCGCTGTGGATGAAAGTACTGTTTCCACCGATCCACTCAAGTGCCGGCTCTCACATCACTGTCGCCGCGAGTCGTACGCGTTGACCGTCCCAGACCGGCGATCTCCATTCGACGGCTGTGAATAAGATCTCCATGCCGGCGATCCATCTGCGGACGTCGGAATTTCGATCACTCGGATTGAACGGCACAGGTGGGCACGGTTTTGGAGCCTCAAGAAACTGCTACGACTGTTGCGTCGTCGCCGTTGTCATTTTGTGCTGCAAGCCGGCGAGTCGAGTTACTCGCTCGAACTCGTTTCGCCAAGCTTCGCGATGGGCTCACATCTCCTCCTGAAGGGTGGCGATGCTCGCGAAGAGCTGCTCGGTAACCTCGGTGCTGTCGAAGTTCGCCATCTTGTTCAAAACATGCGCGGAGGGGTTAATAAAAAAAAAGCGGAGCTGGTGCTTACCAGAATCGGCGCCGAAATATTCGCCCCCGGCGGCTTTGCGAGGCAGGTTTTCCCGCTGCTTCTGCTTCGCTGAGCACGGCTTAGTGAGAAAGGCTCTGATTACCAAGTGTCACAGGATCGAATGTGTCGAGGAAAAGTTGCACTATCGATTGATACAAGGCGCTTTTATACTTCCGAGGTACATCAGATAACCAGGTTTATCCTATCCAAAGGGACTAGACCCTTCTAGAAATAGAATCACCCTACGTATAGCCACGTGTGGCATTTGGATTTAAGGGATTCCAGGAGGATTACGCTAGATATAGCGTGCCAGTACATTCTGAGCCTGGTCAGTGATATAATAATAATAATAGGATCACCCAAATGATTCATGAGAAATGAGGAATAGGAAACCAAATTGGATGAGATAAAGATCAAAGGAATGAGGATAAAAATATGAATGAGATTGAGGAAAAACATGGAAGTGAGAAAGAAGTGTAACGGAGTCGTACTCTCACAGTGGCGATCGGCCTGGCGCTTCTGTTGCTCTTGAATGTCGAGGAGGCCCTTGTGGGTTCGATCTCGAAGCTGATGCATGGTCGTGATGAAGTCGTGTGCGGGTTGGACTGTGGCTGATGTTGTCGGTTTTTGTGGCGTGAGTGGATGGCGTCCGTAGTAGAGGAAGAACGGCGTCTGTCCAGTAGCGGCGTGAGTGGCATTGTTGTAGGCAAACTCCAGGGCGGGCGGATACAAGTCCCATTTACAGATTTCGTCATTGCATGCTGCGCGGAGGAGTTGCTCTACAATTAGGTTGAGGTGCTCGATCTGTCCATCTGTCTGCGGATGGTAGGCGGACAACATGGCGAGTTTTGTCCCGAGCAGAGACATCAGTTCCTTCCAGAACTTGCTGGTGAACTTGGGGTCTCGGTCGGAGAAGAGTGTGGTTGGAATGCCATGTTGTGAGATAATGTAGCGAACGAATTGTTGCGCTGTCTCTTCGGTGCGTGCTGTCATGCGTGTCGGGATGAAGTGTCCCATTTTGGAGAATTTGTCGATGACGACGAGGATTGCTTCATGACCGCTTGTGGTAGTTGGTAACCCAGTTATGAAATCCCGGCTAACCACTTGCCATAGCTGTTCTGGGATAGGAAGAGGTTGTAGCAGTCCTGCTTTTTTCTGCTTGCTGCTCTTCATCCGCTGACATGTAGCAGACGAGGTGATGAATTTCTAGACGTCGTCTGCCATGTGGGGCCAGTAGTATTGCTTTGCAATACCGGTGAGCATCTTGTTGCTACCAAAGTGTCCCGCGTATAGGACATCGTGGTATTCTTCGAGTAGTAACTGGTGCAAAGGAGGGTAATCGGGTACCCAGATTTTCGTTGATCCCTTCTAGTACGTGATGCCACTGTCCCACTGTAGCAGGTGTCGTTATTGTGCCAAAGGAATTTTGGGGTCAATGGCGTACCCGCGTGTGAAGAGTCCCTGGAGTAGTGGGTTCATCCCTTCGACCCGGATAGCGGCAACGTGTGCAGGATGACTGAGAGTGTCTACTTTGTTTTTGTGGCCAGGCTTGTACACGATGTCATAGTGGAAGTGCTTCTTGAGAAAGTCAATCCATCGGACCTGCCACCTGTAAAGGTTTGGTTGTGTCTTCAGATATTTCAGGCTGCAGTGGTCGGTGTAGACGGTTGTTTTTTGTCAATCGAGATAGCATCTCCACGTTTTGAAGGAGATGAAAATAGCAAGGGCCTCCTTGTCGTGTATCGGGTAGTTTAGTTATGCTGCGTGTAGTTTCTTGTTGAGGTAGGCGATTTGTTGCAATCCATTCTCCTGGTCTTGCATCAAGACTGCTCCCACAACCTGGTCACTAGCGCCAGCTTCGATGACGTAGTCGCGTTCGGGGTCTGGCAAGATGAGTACGGGTGCGGACGTGAGTGCTTGTTTCATCTGCTCCACGGCTTCATGATGTTTTGGTTCCCACCTATAGGGCATGTTCTTCTTCAGCAGATTCGTGAGTGGTGTTGCGATTTTCGCGTACTGTGGTACGAACCTGTTGTAATAGTTAGCAAAGCCTAGGAATTGCTGCAACTCCTTCACGTTCTTGGGTGTCTTCTACATGCGTATGGCTTTGAACTTCTTGGGGTCGACATGAACTCCTTGAGCGCTCACCATATGTCACAGGAATTGGAATTTCTCGAGGGCGAATTTGCTCTTGGATAATCTGACATACAATTGTTCTCGTCGACGAATGCCGAAGACGTGTCGCAGGTGTTGGACGGGCTGCTGCATGTCGCGCGAGTAGATGAGGATGTTGTCCAGTTACACCACCATGCATTTGTCCAAGAGTGGGCATAGAATGTGGTTCATTTCAGCTTGGAACGTTGCCGGTGCGTTGGTGAGTCCAAACGGCGCTACCAGAGGCTCCTCGCCTATGGCAGCAGCATCTTCACAATGTGCTGATTTCACTCGACTTCGTGCAGCTGGCCCACGATCCTGGAATGTACAAACTCGAATTTCGGGGGAATTACATTCTCCAACTTGCCTACGTGGACGACTTACTGTACACCAGCTCGGGCAACCGTCTTCTGGCATACATGGAGGAAAGAATCCAAATTATTCTTGAAGTGACTATTTCTCCAAACATCACCCAATTTCTTGGGTTAAACGTCGACTGCGGCCCCGATGCCATCCATCTTTCTGCAAGCAAGTACGCAGAAACACTTGCGAAAAAGTTTGCCATCGCTCCTATCGGCCTTACCACTCCACTTCATCATATATCGGCCGATCACACACCTTATACTACACCACTTCCCGCCTCCAAGCATCAGCTTTACCAGCAGCAGCTCCGGTGTCTTCTATTTGCAGGTGTTACATGCCGCCCAGATCTTGCCTACATTACGAGTCAGCTCGCAAAGTACACGCGCCGACCTGAAGGGGAGAATATGGTCGATCTTCGTCGAGCCCTCCAATATTTCATTTCTACTCCTACAATCAACATCAGCTATATGACAACATTTGCAGCGAATTTTCGACTAGGTGGATATGTTTATGACGATCACGCTGCTGACCCCGACAACTGGCGTTCGCGTATAGGGTTCATTTTCAAACGTGAACCACGTGGTGTCATTTCCTGGAACTCAATGAAACAAGAGGTCATCGCACTTTCGTCAGTCGAAGTAGAATTCATCGTAGCAAGCTCTACAGTTCGCGAAGGACTCTATCTTCAAGAGTTACTTCCAGAGGTGAAAATCGCAACGACATGCAGCTTCAAGTTACTCTGTGACAACTAGAGCGCAATCAATATTGCAAACAAGCATGGCTTCGTCAACAGGGAAAAACACACCGCCTTCTGTTACTTCCTCGTGAAGGACGAAATCGACAAAGGGAAGGTCATCATGAAATACTGCCCTACAGAAGAAATGGCAGCTGGTTTTCTGACGAAGAAACTCCCACGCGGCAAGTTTCAGTAGTGCTCCGACCTGGTTGGAATCTCTAAACGCGACGACACTTACCCAGAGACATACACTCAGGATTAAAGGGGAGTGTTGAAGTAGACTCAACAGAGTTTACTTATGCACTTGTGACATAACACTTAGACTGTACTAGTAGTATGATACCTCATTTTGAAGGACGCACGTGATGACGTTAGCAGTAGCGAGTCAACGCGTGAACAGTAGGTTTGCACGTATAGTTACACGAAGGGTCACACCACTTTCAGTCACACGAACAGTCACTTGTCATGTCATGTGAATAATCATGATACACTACGAACAAAAACATCAGAATAGGTACTTCCTAGACTATAAATATGTATCTATTATCCAATATTATTATCCTTGTCATTTCGAACATTTCAGATCAAGGTGTAAAGTCTTCCGTTGACTCGTACTCGTGGTTCCACCAATTCTAGATCCTGGCCACCCTAAATATGCGGTTCATTGCTATATCACTTGATTGGATGATTGATTATTGAATATTGCCAACTCGTGATAATCGCCCGCCAGATTAAATCACCCAAGAATCGTCAAGGCAGCGTAATCATCACACTCGTCAGAAGAGTTTTAAGACCTAGAGTTACATTCGCGATTGGATTATTGATCCATCGGAGTATCGCCTCGAGTGTAGGGAGGGCTTCTTTAGAAGGTGGGAGAGTGTAAGGAATTACAACTCCTTACTGAATAAATTATAGCGCGTACACTCGAAGATCTCGACCTCGCAATTTTGGCCTCTATTGTCGGCCCAAATCTCCCCGATTCGCATTCCGACACCCTCGCCACCCTTCCAAGCCACCTCACGTTCCCAGGTTCTTGCGCTAGTATGATCGTCCCCAATTTTAGCCAGTTCGCTCGTCATTTGCTGATTTCAACCGTTCCATTCCCACATAACAGTTCAGGCTAAATTTTGATTCGGGAAATGGGTTTTTCTGCACATGGCTTTGGCCTTACATGGTTGGCTCGTCGGATCTTATCTGATCTCCATCTGATAACGTAAAACCCTCTGAGCAGCATGGAACAGAGATGGGGAGTAGCCTCGGACAGGAAAGCAAGCTCGTACTGGCGGTCCTCCAGGACGTCACTGCCGAGGGACGGAGCACCCCCGACAGACGGAGGACAGGCAGGGTCGGAGACCAGAGCGGTGGTGTAGTCAAGGCGGCGGGTAGAGGCGAAGTCAGCGACCGCAGCAACAAGAGCGTCAAGACACGAAGCCGGAACAGATGGGTCAGTAGCGAGAGAGGCAAGGACCCGAGGAACAAGAGGACGAGCGGCACGAAGGTAGTCAGACAGAGGGGGAGGCGCAACAAGAAGGGAGGACGGCGAAGGCGACGGCAGGAGGGGAAGACGAGACGCATGGGAACGAAGCAACATAGGGTGAGAGCGCGGGACAGGGGAGACAAGGCGAGCATGGGAGGGACGGCGAGACGAGACGTGAGACGGAGGCGTCGGGGCAGGAGACAGAGGAGGAGACACAGGAGGGGAACGAGGAGGAAGACGAGCCGGAGACGAGCCTGGGGGAGGGAACAGAGGGCCGTAGGAAGAGGAGGGGACGGTAGGAGAGGAACAGACGCAGGGTCAGGAGACGGAAGGCCGAGCAAGCGAAGGGCTGACACCGGCGGTGACTACGGCTGCGGTGGCACAACACCGACACCGGGGCTGCAAGCTGCTCCACGGCTACCTCCGGAACACTCCACTCAAGCACCCCCAGTAGGAACACCCCCAGAGCCCGAAGCCCCTCAAGCACCGGTACCACCCCCAGGCCTGCCGGGACAAGCCACAAGAGGAACCCCAGGACTAGTACCCACCCCAACGCCAGCACCCCCAGAGTCAACGAACTGCTGCTGCGACGACTGCGGTTGCAACGGCGGCTGCGGCGGCGGCGGTTACGGCAACTGCAACAGCGGTGGCGACGGCGGCTGCAGAGGCGGCGGAGGAGGAGACGCTTGGGGAGGGACAGGCGGCAAGGACTGCGTCGCAGGACCACCAGAGTCAGCAGACTCCTCGACCGGGACAACCGACGTGAGGGCGAGGAGGGCAGGATGGGGAGGGCGAGGGGGAGGGGCAGGGGCCACCGGGGAAGGGGGGACCAGGAAGAGGTGGGGAGTAACCGGGGGACCTCGGTGGGGGAAGCGAGGGCAGAAGGAGACAGACTCGTCAAAGGTGACGTCGCGGGAGTGAAAGAACCGGTGAGACTGCGGGTGGTAGAAGTGCCAGTCGGACGAGTCTAGGGGGAAACCGAAGAAGAAACAGGGGAGGGTGCGGGCCGTAAGCTTGTCTGTGCCAGAGGCACGGACGTGAGCAAGGCAGCCCCATACGTGGAATGTAGACGCGTCACCAGGAGACCTGGTCTAGAGGAGGGTCAGTGAAACCTGTGGCTGCTGGGGGTGCGGCAACAGGTTGAGCTGGTGAGCAGCGGCGTAGCGAACGGCGAACGGCCACAGAAAATGGGGTGCACTGGCATGGATCATGGAGGTATGAGCCACCTCCATGACCAAACAGATGCGTTGCTCAGCGACCCCATTCTGCTGCGGGGAGTCCGGCAAGGTGAACGTCTGGGTGATGCCCTCCGCACGACAGTAACGACCAAGAACGCCGGAGGCAAACTCGCCGCCACGGTCAGAGTGGAGATGCAAGACACAGAGACCACGGTGGACACGCGTAGAGACAAGCCACGGGATGAGAACGTCAGGCACGTCGGCCTTCCGCTCAAGGGGAAAGATGGCGGTGTAGCGGGTGTAGTCGTCGACAAGCACTAGGAACTAGCGCTCTGGACGCTGCCCATGGACGGGGGCGGGGCCCCAGACATCCATGTGCAGGGTTTGTAGCTGTGCGGTGGTAGGGGGGAACGAGGAGGAGTGAGGGGAACGGCGGAGCCGGCCCTCGACACAGGGCGTGCACGGTGGTGCTGGGGAGGAGGGCAACTCAGGGAATGACCCTGGAAGACCTAGGACTAGACCGTGCTGTGACATGTGATGCGGACGCGGGAGGGCAGGGTGACCTAGACGACTGTTGTGCCACTGTAGTGTCGGGTGAGTGAGCAACCAGTAGGAGCAGGCAGCAGCAACCTGGGTAGACGCAGACTCCTGAGGGGACATCCCAACAAGGGGGGTCGCGGTGTCCTGTGTGAAGAGTCCAGACACCGGGTCCCGGGGGAATGTGGTGAGGGGAGCACCAGTGGCGGCCTTGGTACAGACAGTGTAACGCTCGTGACCAGGGAACGTAGTGGTGACGCCAAGGTCCTGCAGGCTGCCAACACCAACTAGGTTCCTGGAGAATGAGGGGATGTGCACGCCTGTAAGAGAGCCTGAAGGAATTGTTGGACAAGGAAGGGTGGTGGAATTGCGGGCGACTACCGGGCTGGAGGAGGGGTCGGCAAGGGAAACTGCAGCGGGAGCAGGAAGCGGCGTCAGCATAGTGGAGTCGCGAAAGAAACACCGAGAAGCACCAGAGTCCAAGGTGAAGAAGAGCGGAGCAGTGACATCCGAAGTCGGAGCAGCGATAGAAGAACCAAGGCTAAACAAAGCAGGGGATCCTACGCCTGACGCAGCAGTGGAGGCACGACTAGATACGCCTACACTAGGCAACAAGGGGTAGTAAGAAGCAGTCACTCTAGGGTCATCAGCATACAGCACATGCAAGGCAGCAACAATCTCATCCATGTCCATGTCAAAATTCTGAATGCTACGGCGAAGCAAGCTGTGCCAGTCGGGGAGGTCGGGCGACGGGCCGAAGCGCTGACGAAACAGGTCGTCCTGGCGACGGAAACAGTGGACGGAGGTGTGACCGATCTTACCGCAAACGAAGCCACGGCGAGGACTGGTCTGAAGCAGGTACTGGCAGCGCCCATCACCCGAACCGCCACCCGACAGCCCACGACGCGCACGACCACCACGTCCAGCGCCACCACCAGTGCCAGGCCACCCGGGCGGGAGACCACCCGCCCGCCTCTGCTGCTGCGGCTGCTGTGGCTGCTGCTGCTGGTGCGAGGGCTGCTGCTGCGGCTGGTGCGTGTCCGGCTGCAACACCTGCGGCTGCTGAGGCGGCTGCTCGGCTGCACCTGTCAGGGTCCCCTTGTCAGCGCTACCAGTAGGCATCCCGACTCCACCACCACCTCCACCTGCACCGCCACCCCCACCGCCGCGCCCAGCCTTGGGGCGGCGGCCCTTCCCGGAACGGATCTGCGCTGCAGCTGCAGACTCACCCACAGCAGCAGAACCGTCGGAGAAGGGGCACTGAGTGGGGGCACAACCCTGAAAGATAGGGACCGGCACAGTACCGCTGGTCTGGGCGATAGAGCGCTGACGGGTCTCTATGGCAGACAAGGTGTCGACAAAGTCAGTGAGGGTGAGGTCACCAGGGTGGATGCTAAGGAAGCGGTCGCGGGCCGTAGCAAGACGGTCAGGGAGGCGGGTGGCAAGCATGTAGAGGGTAGAGCAGAGGGGCGGCTGAAAGGCTCTCAGCTGGGTCTCAGTGCAGGCAGAGCGCCAGGTCGCGTCTATCGTGCGTCGGTGAGCGGTAAGGTCAGCAACAGTGGGGAAAGACGCAAGGTCAGGAAAGAGCATGGGTAGGATCAGGCGACCTAAAGAGGCAGCCGGCGGGGTGGAATAGCGCTTTACAACAGCATCTAGGAACTCCTGCGCAGTCGTAACCGACCGAAAGTGAGGGTGCTGAGACAAGGGGAGGGCATGACTGATCGCAAGCTGCGCTACGGCGTCACGCGGCAACCAGACTGAGCGAGCAAGGGCAGAAGCTGCAGCGGACTCACGGTCAGCGGACGAGGGGTCAGCGGGCAGGGCAGCAGGGGGGTCAGGACATTGAAGCATACCGTCGAGGTGGACCACCAGGGAGTGGCCATCCTGCCGTTGACCAGTGAGATGGCGGCGGAGGTCGACCAACCACGTGTCAAACTCGAGCGGCTGACCCTCTGCGTCGAAGCGGAGCACGGAGTCCGCCATCAGGATCAATGCAGCAGCGGTGCAGTACCGTGCAGAGCTGTACAAAGCAGTGCAGTGCGGTGCAGAGCGGTACAGTGCGGTACTGTGCGGTGCAGTACGGTACTGTGCGGTGCAGTACGGTGCTGTGCGGTGCAGTGCTGTACCGAGGGATGAGGGGCGGTGCAGTGCGGTGCGGTATGGCGCTCAGGTACACAATGGACACTGGGGTCGGCGGCGGGCCGGCGGACGAGAAGGGACGGGCGCGGGGGCCGACTAGGAACGGGCGCAAGGGGGCCAGCTGGACCGGACGCGAAGACCTGTGAGGGACGGGCGTGAGGGCCGGCTAGGAACAGGCGCACGGGGCCGGCTAGAACGGGCGCGCGGGCCGGCTAGGAACGGGCGCGAGGGGCCGGCAAGAACGGGCCCGGGGGCCGGCTGGAACGGGCGCAAGGGCTGGCTAGGAACGGGCTCGAGGGCCGGCTAGGACGGGCGCGACGGCGCGAGGGGCCGGCTAGGACGGGCACGACGGCTCAGGGGGGCGGCTAGGGCGGGCGCGACGGCTCAGGGGGCCGGCTAGGACGGGCACGACGGCGCGATGGGCCGGCTAGGACGTGCGCGACGGCTCGAGGGGCTGGCTAGGATGGGCGCGACGGCTCAGGGGGCCGGCTAGAAACGGGCGCGACGGCGCGAGGTGCCGGCTAGGACGGGCGCGACGGCTCAGGGGGCCGGCTAGGACGGGTGCGACGGCTACGGGGGCCGGTAAGGACGGGCGCGACGGCTCAGGGGGGGGGGCGGCTAGGAACGAGCGCGACGGCTACGGGGGCCGGCTAGGATGGGCGCGACGGCGCCGGGAGAGGGGGGGGGGGCTAGGAAGAGCGCGACGGGGCTAGGGGCGCAAGGGGCTGGCTAGGAACAGGCACGAGGGGGGCTAGGGCCTAGGGCGGAAGCGCGGGCGGGCTAGATGGACCTAACCTACTCATGATACCATGTTAGAATGAGAGAATAAACTAGAATGGGAGAGTACAAGGTAATATAACCAAGAAGCTGTACCCTCTAAGACAAAAACCTATACAGTCTATACAAACATAACAATATATGTTTGACACTTTGAATAGGCACTTTTCCCTGTTGCCAATCCCCGTTTCCTCTCATCGCCAAGCGTCGCTCTGCCCTGGTTGGCGACTCCTTGTCCTTTTGTCCCTCTCCCCTTTCTTTACAGTTTCGTTGCACCTTGGCGAATTTCGCCACCTCGACCAAGAACCAAAGACTTTGAGTCTTGATTGTCCTTGGACCACGTGCTGTAATGAATCTACATTGAGAGTTATTACACCTATTTCACCTTACACTCCACGTCACTAACCGAGCCGCGGCAGAATGTATCGTGGAAGGCTATTTTGCCAGACAAAACTGGATTGAATAGTGGAAGCGAATAGTATCCGTTGGACGTATGTTAGTAAATGCGAGTGGGAAGAGTTGTTCGGACGCAGTGCACCTACCTAGACGTAGTCATAAAGTTGCCAGTCCTAACCACTAGGACAAGAAGGGATGTCATCTGGAGGGTTAGGCTCCATATATTCACCTTCCCCGACGAAAGCCTCCCCAGTATCCTCCCTAGAGATAGAGAGAGGATCGACAGGGTTATCTCAGTGCCACAACAAATGTATCAGGTTCTCAACGGCAAACACTGACGTTGCCTTGACACATGTCGTTCATGCATTTGGTTCGATAGCGAGAAGATGTTTCTCATGATTTCTAACTTCGCAGAGCTGCAGAATTCATGCATTGTGAATTTGGATGTGCGTCGTGATTGGTTGTAAATGTTATGAGAGCCAGATTGTGCAAATCATCTTCGAATGTTCCATTACTGTTTCTCGTGTAACATAATTGAAATATAGTGGGATATATGGTTACATGGAGTGTAACGGAAAATTGGAGTTGTTATGGATGGAAACCCAGAGTAGCGCGGAAGTGAATATCGAAGTTCAGAATTCCAGATTCACAGATTGTTGAGACAATGAATGACGAAGCTAGATATAGGAACACCTGAGCGAATCCTAACCATGGGATGCACAGGTTCAGAGAAGGCATCCGAGGACGAGGAGTGCTTCGGAAAGACGCGGACTGGTTCGGTGTAGCGTGTACGGTGACAGAACTAGGGCCTAGCCCTATGCCATGTATGTTCGGTGTACCCGCTAGCAGTGTTTCGCTATGGGTTGTTCAGTGGATTAGGTGTATTGCTCAGTAAATTGTACCACGTTCATGACTGCCAATCAGAAGCCAGACCTCAAACCTGAATGTGACGCAAAACACAGGAGGCTATGGAATTTTCAGGTGGATGCGAAGCAACCCTTTTGAATCATGATTTCTTGGTGTTCCTGAGACAAAACCCGGGATCCCTTTCCACCACTCCAACCAGGCTTGTCCCACACTTGCTAGTGCATTCACCCGCTTGGCCTGGCCATCTCTACTTCCATTGTAGCCCCAAAGTTAGACAAAGAGCAGTGTAAAGGATAGGTCGCAATTGTGCCGAATTATCATGATAAAAGTTATAAGGGAAACCGCGAATGTATCTCGACCTATCTTCAGCTCGATCTTCGGGGTACAGCTTGTACTCAAAACAGCTATCGCATAAACCGGTTGACCCTTCGCAACCCGCCCCTGCAAAAGCATCAGCAATGCTGCACACGAACCTAACTGCGAAATGGAAAAGCGAATATGCTAGGATATTTGCGACCGCGTGGCTGTGACTGGTCGAGAGAAATTGTCGGAAAGTGAACGCGAGACCCCAATTATTTCGTCGCACCTATAAGCTTCACAGGGACATGTATTTCGTCGCACTTACAAAAACTTGCCGAAGCTGAAACGAAACGCGTTCGCAGCAGAAAGCCCCCACACCACACGGCTGGCGGGTAAGTTCCCACGCGGTCTCGGGTTCTTTCCTGATACCCGTTCCTCCTGTTTCCCCTTAGCGCCACCTGCCCTCCCCTTGAAGTTCGTTCTTGGGCCCTCTTGAATCGGATTGCTAAAATGATCACTCAGCTCAAAGCATCTAAGGACGCGCTACATTGCGTCCGTTTCGGAGGATCACGTGAAAAAATTCGATTGTCTGTTTTTTTTTAATATCGATTTTGACTCATTACAAAAGATCTGCATTATCGACTATGTACGCAATGTAGCCATGTTCCAGATTTTCAACATTCGATCTCGAGTATCGTTGTGTAGCTGGCCAGCAGGGCATTTGCAAAGCATTTCGCCAGGACCCAGCAACCCTCCTCAGGCATTCGCTAGTGCGACGCGAGACTAGAGGATTTGCACTATCATTTTTTTTGCAATGGCGAGTTTGCGAAGCGCTTTTGGTTTCGTGGCTTTTGGGGCCACAGCGATTTGGGACTTTGACGAGAAGGATCGTTTGTATTTCAGACGTGCGATTTATTCCCGATTTTGTTTCGAAAGTGATCCTGCCCCACGATCTGCTACATGACTATTTCAGGGCTACTGTAGCTGTCGGGTTACCAGCTTTCTACAGTGCCAAGATTGGAAATTGATCGGAGACCCGGACGCAATGTAGCGCGTCCTAACACAAGACGAGTTGACACGCGGCATTAGTACATCGGAGAATAGGAGTCCAAGGTTTCGGACTTGAAACTGTGTTGCGAGGGTCACTCCATTTTGGGGTAACACGGTCGGAACTTTCTGGCAAGTGGTGGGCGATTGTGAGGCAACACCTCATTGACTAGAACAGGATGCAGACGAGTTGCCTCAAATACAGGAATGACTAGAACAAGAGAGTACAGGGGAGATATGGGGTTGGAGTTGTACTCTCTCAGAACACAAGTCTATCTAGCCTATAACTTCTACATATAACGATATGTACACGTTGACACACCCCCTAGGCTAGATAAGGGGCCGTGCAGAGTAATGAACACGCAGCTCAGGGTGGCACTACTAGTCCAACCTCTAAGACAGGGGCCCGAAGACCAGTCAGCAAGAGTACAAACAAAACAAGAGCAAACCACGGCGGCACTACTAGTCCGACCACTGAAAGAGAAGCCACTAGGCAAGTTTGGAAGGTATAGATGTATAGAGGAGTACACAATCAAGGACCTAGCAAGTGAGAGTCTACAAGAACTAGACCAAGCTGCAAACAGTGCCACTGATGAACTTTAGGCACAATGGCCTCAGTAAAGATATCGGCTGTGTTGGCACCGGAGGCCAAGTGTACTACGCGGGCCTGACGACGCTGCTGTTGCTCGTGCAGGAGGAAGTACCGCAGCTGGATGTGCTTCGCTCTAACCTCAAGCCGTGGTTCCTGACACAGGAGGATCATGGCCCTGTTGTTAGTGTACAGAACCGGGGCATAGCTAGGCCGCTCACCTAAGTCGGCGAGCAAGAAGGTCAGCTAGTGGAGCACCTAAGTCGTCTGCCCAAGAAGCGTCTATTTGCCTGGTAAGGATCACTGGACTGCGTCCTCCCAGCACTAGCCCTATGCCTGATGTACTTGCTAGATAACGCAAAACCCTCTTAGTGACCGACCCGTGCAGTGGTCGGTGTCTGCATGTTGCCAAAAAGCGAGACAGGATGCTGAGAGGGTATGATAGATCAGAATGAGTGCAAGTCATCAGGTACATGAGGCAACCCACCAGCTTTGCGTAAGGACCACTGGGCTCTGCTGACTCCTCCAAAATTGGAGCTGAGAGCATGTGGTTTAGTAGCAGAGGTGTGGGCTGTTCGGAGGAGAACTGAAGACCGAACCTCTGAAGGACCTGGCGCACCAAGTGTGACTATGTGAGAGTGATGGCGCGTGCTTGTGAGATAACGACCCCGTTACACTTCGTTCTCATTTCCATATTTTTCCTCTATCTCATTATTCTAATTATCCTGATTCCTTTGATCATTATCACATCCCATTAGGTTTCCTATTCCTCCTTTCTCATTATCATTTGGGTTATCCTATTATTAAAATTATATCACCAACCAGGCTCGGGATGTACTGGCACGCTATATCTAGCGTAATCTTACCGTAATCCCTTAAAACCAATAGCCTCACTTGGCTATACGTAGGATGATTCAATTTCTAGAAATGTCTATTCCCTTTGAATAGGATAAACCTAGTTACCTGATGTACCTCGAAAGTATAAAAGCGCCTTGTATCAATCGATAGTGCAATTTTTCCTTGACACATTCGATCCTGTGACACTTGGTATTTAGAGCTTTTCTCACTTAGCTGCGCTCAGCTAAGCAGAAGTAGTGGGAAAACCTTCGTCGGAAAACCGCCGGGGGTGACTAATTCGGCGCCGATTTTGGCAAGCACCAGCTCCACGTTTTTTGAATTAACCTCTCCGAGCGTATTTTGAGAAGGACAACGTCGAGGTTACCGAGCAGCTCTTCGCGAGCATCGCCGCCCTTCAGGAGGAGAGGCGAGCCGATCGCGAAGCTTGGCGAAACGAGTTTGAGTGAGTAACTCGACTCGCTGGCGCGCAGCACGAAACGACAACGGCGATGACGCAGTAGTCGCAGCAGTTTCTCGAGGCTCCAAAACCGCGCCCACGTGAGCCGTTCGATCCGAGCGATCGAAATTCCGACGTCAACAGATGGGTCGTCGTCATGGAGACCTACTTCGCAGCCGTCGGATGGAGCTTGCCAGTCTGGGATGGTCAACGCGTACGACTCGCGGCGACACTGATGCAAGGGCCAGCACTCGAGTGGATCGGCTGCTACAGTACTTTCATCCATGGTGAAGCCACGTGGCAGCTGTTCCACACCGACCTGCTAAAACGCTTCGAGCTGAAAAAATCCGGTTTCCTTGCCCGGGAAAAAAATCATCGCCATAGACAGTTCGGGAGTGTAGCACAGTATACACAACAGATGGAGGAATTTTATAACCGCATTCTTGACCTGATCGAAGGGGAAGAAGTATAGTCGTATCTCGACGTGCTGAAGATTGAAGTAAACGGTAGCAGCGGTAAATTACACGAGCTACAGTGACGTCGTACCGGCAGCAGAGCGGTTTGACATGGTCAACGCCGAAACACGACGGGCGCACGTCGGCAGTACGCGACAGGGCGACTCCACGCTCGCCGACCCGATGGAAATTGACAGGTTCGACGGGTGGTCACGTCTGAAAAACACCAACTACACGAGCGATTTTTGCGGGGTGCCGGGCCATCGAATCTTCGACTGCAACAAAATGAAAGCCGCACGAGCAGAGTATCGAGCACGCAACAGTGGTAGAAATTCTTCGGCCAATCAGAAGAAAAAAAACGGAATTCGCCAGTTATTGCACATCTAGCTGGCGAAAAAGAAAAGGAGTTGTGAAAAGATCTGAAAAAGACGTACGCACGTGGAAGACACCCGAGAACATCAAGGAGTTGCAGCACTTCCTAGGCTTCGCTAACTATTATAATACGTTCGTGCCACACTACACGAAAATCGCAACACCACTCACGAATCTGCTGAAGAAGAACATGCCCTATAAGGGGGAACCAAACCATCAGGAAGCTGTGGGGCAGCTGAAACAAGCACTCACATCTGCACCCGTACACATCTTGCCAGACCCCAAACGCGACTACGTCATCGAAGCTGACGCTAGTGACCAAGGGAATGGAGTGCAACCAATCGCCTACCTCAGCAAGAAACTATATGGGGCAGAACTAAACCACCCGATACACGACAAGGAGGTCCTTGCTATTATCTTCGCCTTCAAAACGTGGAGATATTATCTCGAAGGACAAAAAACAACCGTCTACACCAACCACCGACCACTATTTGAAGACACAACCAAACCTCTCCAGGCGGCAGGTCCAGTGGATTGACTTCCTCGAGACGCACTTCCACTATGACATCGTGTACAAGCCCGGCCAGAATAACAAAGCCGACGCTCTAAGTTGGCCTGCACACGTTGCCGCAATCTTGGTCGAAGGGATGAACCCACTACTCAAGGGACTCTTCACACACGGGAACGCCATCGACCGTGGAATTCCTCTGGCAGAAAAGCGACACCCGCTACAGTGGGACAGTGGCATCGCGCATCGGAAGGGATCAACGAAAATATGGGTACCCAATTACCCTCCTTTGTGCCAGTTACTACTCAAAGAATACCACGATGTCCTATACGTGGGACACTACGGTAGCAACAAAACGCTCACCGGTATTGCAAAGCACTACTACTGTCCCCACGTGGCAAACAACGTCCAAAAATTCATCAGCTTGTCTGCTACATGTCAGCGGATGAAGAGCAGCAAACAGAAAAAGGCAGGACTGCTACAGCCTCTTCCTGTCCCAGAACAGCCATGGCAAGTGGTTAGCCTGGATTTCATAACCGAGTTACCAACTACCACAAGCGATCATGAAGCAATCCTCGTTGTCATCGACAAATTCTCCAAAATGGGACACTTCATCCTGACACACACGACAGCACGCATCGAAGAGACAGCACAACAATTTGTTTGCTACATCATCTCACAACATGACATTCCAGCCACACTCATCTCCGACCGAGACCCCAAGTTCACCAGCAAGTTCTGGAAGGAACTGATGTCTCTACTCGAGACAAAACTCGCCATGTCATCCGCCTACCATCCGTAGACAGATGGACAGACCGAGCGCCTCAACCAGATTCTAGAGCATCTCCTCTGCGCAGCATGCAATGACGAAATCTGTAAATGGGACTTGTATCTGCCCGTCCTGGATTTTGCCTACAATAACGCCACTCACGCCACTACTGGAAAGATGCCGTTCTTCCTCTGTTACAAATGCCACCCGCTCATGCCACAATAACTGACAGCATCAGTCACAGTCAAACCCGCACACGACTTCATCACGACCATGCATCAGCTTTGGGATCAGACTCACAAGCGCCTTCTTGACATTCAGCAGCAATAAAAGCGCCAGGCCGATCGCCACCGCATCGACCACACCATCACCGTGGGAGACCAGGTTCTGCTCGACACTGGCAATCTCGACATCAGTCATCTCCCATCCAAACTACAACCTCTCTACTGCGGGCCCTTTCTTGTTGGAGCACAGATCACTCCTGTTACCTTTTGCTTATGCCTGCCAGCTACCTGGAAGATTCACAACGCCTTCCATGTCCAACTTCTGAAGCCATATCGAGATCCGAACATGGTCTTCACCAGACGCCAACCGCAGCCGCCGCCGCCCATCCTCGTCCACGATGAACCCGAGTACGAGGCCGAGTCCGTACTCACACACCGTCGTCGTCGGAATGGCACTGTGGAGCTTCTCATTCATTGGAAGGGTTATGATCCTTGTAAGGATAGTTGAGTTCCTAAATCTGAGATGGGTAACGCTCGTTGTCCTCTTCATGACTACCTTGTCTAGCAGGGTGTTACTTCTACCACCCAGCTTTGAGGGGGGGAAGTGTGAGAGTACGACCCCGTTACACTTCTTTCTCATTTCCATCCTTTTCCTCTATCTCATTATTCATATTATCCTGATTCCTTTAATCTTTATCACATCCCATTTGGTTTCCTATTCCTCATTTCTCACTATCCTTTGGGTTATCCTATTATTATAATTATATCACCGACCAGGCTCGGGATGTACTGGCGCGCTATATCTAGTGTAATCTTGCTGTAATCCCTTAAAGCCTATAGCCTCATGTGGCTATACACAAGGTGATTCAACTTCTAGAAGTGTCGATTCCCTTTGGATAGGATAAACCTGGTTACCTTATGTACCTCGGAAGTATAAATGTGCCTTGTATCAATCGATAGTGAAACTTTTCCTTGACACATTCGATCATGCGATAGCGCTGCTATGTCCCTGGAGATCTGTAGGCCAAGGTAGCGGCGCAGCTCTCCTAGGCCAGTGCAGGTGTGTCTCCTCAGCAGCTCGGCCTTCACGGAGGCCAGCACGTCTTTGTCTGCAGTAGCCAAAACCAGGTCGTCTACGTAGACAACGATGTAGAACGGAGTCTGGCCAGCACAAACGAAGAGCGAAGGGTCTGAAGAGGACGTAAAGAACTGCAGGCCAGCTAGCATAGCACGCAGTGTGTCTTGCCACTCATGGGGTGCCTGTCAAAGGCTGTAGACTGGGTGCTGGAGGAGCCACTGGGTCCCAGGAGGGAAAGTACCAGTGAAGCCTTGTGGACGGCGCAGGTAGACTTGCTCATGTAGGCTGCCCTGAAGAGACGCAGTGGAGAAGTAGGGGGAGTGGAGCTTGTAATCACGCTGTGCTGCTTCGTGTAGTAGCGCCTGAAGAGTAGTCATCTTCAGGGTCAGGGCGAAGGTATGAAAGAAGTCCACCCCCTCTCGCTGACTGAAGCATCTAGACTCGTAGCGCGCCTTGAACACACGTGGCTCTCCAGGGGGGCGCTTCACCTTGAAGAGCCACCGGCCATCGACTACGTTCAACCCAGGTGGGGGAACTGCATTGACGTAGGTGCTAGTGGATCTCCAAGATGCTATCTCCTGCTCCATGGAAGCTATCCACTGAGAGGCCCAAGGTCCCGAGGTCGCCTCAGCGTAAGTGCGTGGCGTCAGGATGTCAAAGGCGTTGGGGTCACCCTCAGGGACTAGCAGCATGGAACAGAGATGGAGAGGCGGCGGATAGAGGCAAGGTCAGAGACAGCAGCGAGAAGAGCGTCAAGACTGGAGACAGGTACAGACGGGTCGGTAACGGGGTAGGTAAGGACCCGAGGAACACGAGGACGAGTGGCACGAAAGTAGTCAGACAGAGGGGGGCGTGAAGAATAACGACGATGGAGGAGGCGAAGGCAGGAGGGGAGGATGAGACGCGTGGGAACGAAGCAACATAGGGTGGGAATGCTGAACAGGAGAGACACGACGAGCACGAGAGGGATGGCAAGACCAGAGTGAGACGGAGCTATCAGGTCAGGAGACAGGACCATGGACAGGAAGGGGAGGAGGCCGCGGGGGAGGCGCAGGCCAGCGGTTAGGGGAGGGAAGGCCGAGCAGGTGAAGGGCGGACACCAGCGGCGACTGCTGCTGCTGTTGCTCGACGCTGACACCTAGACCGCCAGCTGCACTATGGCTACCTCCAAAACACTCCACTCCAACACCCCCAGAACGAGCACCCCTAGAGCGGGAACCCTTTCCAGCACTGGTGCCACCCCCGAGCCCGCCGGGACAAGCCATGATAGGAATCCCAGGACTAGCACCCTCCTCAATGCCAGCACCCCCAGAGTCCACGAACAGCTGCTATTGCTGCAATGGCGGCAGCTGCTGTGGCGACGATGGCTACTGCTGCGGCGACGATTGCGACGGCGGAGGAGGAGACACCGGGGGAGAGACAGGCAGCGAGAACTACGTCGCGGTGCCACTAGAGTCAGCTGACTCCTCGACCGTGACAACCGGCGGGAGGGGAGTGACGTGAGACAAACCAGACCTCCGGGCAAGTGGGAACTAGAAACAGGAGAGGGGAAACCGGGAGACCTCGGTGTGGAAAGCGGTGGTAAAAGGAGACAGACTCGTCAAAAGTGGCGTCACAGGAGTGAAAGAAATGGTGAGACGGCGGGTGGTAAAAGTTCCAGTCAAACGAGTCCAGGGGGAAATCGAGGAAGACACAGGGGATAGTGTGGACAGTGAGCTCGTCCGTGCCAAAGGCATGAACGTGATCGAGGCAGCCCTAGACGTGGAACGCGGACGGGTCACCAGGGAACCCGGTCCAAAGAAGGGTCGGTGAAACTTGCGGCTGCTGGGAGCGCGGCCAGAGGTTAAGCTGGTGAGCGGCGAAGCAAACGGCGAACGTCCACATAAAATGGAGTGCACTGAATCATAGAGGTACGAGCCACCTCCATGACCAAACCGATGCGTCGCTCAGCGACCCCATTCTGCTGCAGGGATTCGGTAGGGTGTACGACTGGGTGATGCCCTCCGCACGACATAACTATCCAAGCCAACTAGAGGCGAACTCGCCGCCACGATCGGAGTGGAGACACAGCATAGGGAGACCGCGGTGGAGGCGCGAAACTACGACCCTCGAGATAAGAACGTCAAGCACATTGGCCTTTCGCTCCAAGGGAAACACCATGGTGTAGCGCGTGTAGTCGTGAATGAGCACTAGAAAGTAGCGCTAGCGACGCAGTCTAGGGACGGGGGCTGGGCCCCAGACGTCCAAGTGGAGGGTCTGGAGGGGTGCAGTGGCAGGACGAAGCGAGAAGGAGTGAGGAGCACGTCGCAGCCGGCCCTCGTCACAGGGCATGCACGGCGGCACAGGCGAGGGAGGAAGTGCAGGCAGCGACGTAGGGAGACCTAGGACGAGACCATGCTTGGACATGTGACGCAAATGCTGGAGTGCGGGGTGACCTAGGCGGTGGTGCCACAGAAACGACGGGTGAGTGAGCGACCGACACGAGCACGCAGCGGCGACCTAGGTAGGCGCACGACGCGGGGAGGATGGTCCACCCGGGAGGGAAGCAGTGTCTAGCGTAAAGAGGCCAGACACCGGGTCCCGGGGGAACGTGGCAAGAGTAGAACCTGAGACGGCCTCGGTGCAGACGGCGTACCGCTCATGACCCGGAAATGTAGTGGTGACGCCGAGGTCTTGAAGAAAGCCGACACCAACTAAGTTCCGGGAGAACGAGGGGATGTGCAGGCCTGTGAGGGAACTCGAGGGAACCGCTGGACAGGGAAGGGAAGTATAGATGCGAGCAACTACAGGACCAGAGGAGGGGTCAGTAGGTGGGGCAAGCGACGTAAGCGCAGCGTGGTTGTGGAAGAAGCAGGCAAATGCACCAGAGTCAAGTGTGAAGGACAGCAAAGCAGTAGCGACGAACGAAGGAGGAGCAAGGGTAGAGCCTAGGCTAGACAAAGCAAATGGTCCTACGCCTGACACAGCAGGGGTGTCTGTACTACACATAGGTGCTACGCCTAAGCTAGAGAACACAGGGTAATAAGATCCGGACAAACTAGAAGCGTCATCATACAGAGAATGCAGGGCAGAACTAATCTAATCCATGTCTATGTAAAAAACAGGCACACCGTGGAGCAGCAGATTGGGCCAGTCAGGGAGGTTCGGGGCTGGGCTGAAGCGACGACAGAAGAGGTCGTTGAGGCGGCGGAAGCAGCGGGCGGTCGGGTGCGGGTGACAACACACTGTGCCACAGAGGGGCCCGATCTGGAGCTGGTACCGGCAGCCCACAGCACCAAAGCCGCCGGTAGACGCTGAGCTGCGAGGACCACCAACGCGGCCACCATCTCCAGGGGCTCCTGGCCACCCCGGCGGGAGGCGGGCCCACGGCTGCTGTTGTGGTTGCTGCAGTTACTGTGACTGCTGCTGCCTCTAGTGCTGCTGCGACTGCTGCTGCTGCGTCTGTTGCGGCTGCTGCTGCTCCTGGACACCTGCCCCAGCCCCCTCATCAGAACCACTGTCTCCGCCACCACCACCTCCACCACCAGCACCACCACTACGCCCTCCCTTGGGGCCGTGGCGGCCCTGACAATGTCGCTGCTGCTGCGGGAAGGCCGCCGCTGCGGTCTCGGTGGCAGGAACGGCTGTAGCGATGGAAGCGGAAACGTCGGCGTACTTGCACTGGGAGGGAGCACAGTCCTGAAAGATAGGGACCGCCGCAACACCGCTCGACTAAGCGATAGTGCGCTGGCGAGTCTCTATCTCAGAAAGGGCAGTGACAAAGGCGGTAAGGGTGAGGTCACCAAGGTGCTGGCTAAGGAAGTGGTCACAGGCAGTGGCTAAGTGGTCAGGCAGGCGCATGGCAATAAGGTATAGGGTAGCGTAGAATGGCGGGGGGAAGGCAGTGAGTTGGGTGGTCATGCTTGCAGTGCGGTAGCTAGTCTCTAGTGCACGGAGGTGAGTAGCAAGGTCAGCGACAATGGGGAAAGCGGAAAGATCGGGGAATTGCATGGAGAGGATCAAGTGGCCAGCGGACACAGAGGCAGGTGTGGAGTAGCGCGCAACTACAGCATCTAGAAAATCCTTGGCGTCGCGACTGCAGTGAAGCACATACTCTCAGACAGGGGAAGTGCATGACTAATGGCAAGCTGCGCTATAGCATCGAGAGAGTCCCAAACTACGCGAGCAAGCGCAGCAGCAGCGAAGGCCTCACTCTCGGCAATGGTGGGGTCAGCAGGGAGGGGATCAGGCGCGGAGGGGCAGGGAAGCAAACCATCAACATGCATAGCCAGGGAGTGCCCATCCCGGTGCTGAATTGTCAGGTGACGGCGTAGATCGACAAGCCAGGCGACGAAGTAGATCGCGTGTCCCTCCGCGTCCAGGCAAAGCATAGCGTCCGCCATCGTGCAACCTTCGCAGGACAGTGTGGCGGCGGCACAGCGTTACGGTGGCACAACGGCACAATGGCATAGCGACACAGCGGCACGGCGACACAGCGGCACGGCGACACAGCGGCACGACTCCCCGGCGAGAAGACCGGGCGGAAGGCCGAGGAGGGGCCCGAGGCACGTGGTAGGGACCGGCGCGCGCGAAGGGCCGGCGAGCAAGTGAGGGGCCGGAGAGCACGAGAGGGGCCGGCGGGCACGTGAGGGGCCGGCGGGCATGTGAGGGGCCGGCACGCGCGAAGGGGCCGACGAGCACGCGAAGGGCCGGCGGGCGCGTGAGGGTCCGGCGAGCGCGAAGGGCCGGCGAGGTGCGGAGTGGGCCGGGCGGGTGCATGAGGGGCCGGGCAAGCGCGTAAGGGGCCGGCTAGGCGCTAGGGGCCGGCGGTGCACGAGAGGGGCCGGCTAGGTACGAGGGGCCGGCACGGCGTAGCGCGGGGCTGGCTAGGCGCGAGGGGCCGGCGGTGCGCGGGGGGCTGGCTAGGCGAGAGGGGGCCGGCAAGGGGTGCGGGGATGGCTCGGCATGATGGGTTGGCTAGGCGAGAGCGGCCGGCTAGGTGCAAGGGGCCGGCTAGGTGCAAGGGGCGTAAGGGGCCGGAACGGCGCGTAAGGGATGGTGGGCGCGCTAGGGGCCAGCGAGTTGCGCTAGGGGCCGGCGGTACGCTAGGAGCCGGCGGGCGCGCTAGGGGCCGGCAAGGCGGTAGGCTAGGGTTAGGGGCGGAAGTGTGTGGGCGGACCTAACCTACTCATGATACCATGTTAGAATGAAGGAATGACTATAATAAGAGATTACAAGGGAGATATAGGGTTGGAGTTGTACTCTCTAAGAACAAAGGTTTATCTAGCCTATAACTTCTACATATAACCATATGTATAAGTTGACATTGCCCGTACGTGCAAGAAGGACTGAACATGTTTTTGCATCAATGCCAACCTGCCCCTGGTTGCTCCACGCCCGCGCCTTCTCATCGACGCGATTTTGAGAAGCCCATCTACGGGGCAGAGCCTGCGCGCAGTTTAGATAACACTGTAGTTGAGTGCTTTTGAAAAAGTAGGAAATATTCGGGGAACTCGGGGAACGACCCTGGGAGACCTAGGACAAGGCCGTGCTGTGACATGTGACGCATATGCTGGAGGCCGAGGTGACCTAGATGGTGGTGTCACAGTAGTGTCGGGTGAGTGAGCGACCTGGGTAGCAGGCCGCAGCAACCTGGGTAGACGCAGCCACCTGAGAAGACGTCCCTACCAAGGGGGTCGCGGTGTCCAGTGTGAACAGGCCGGACACTGGGTCCCGGGGGAACGTGGTGAGGGGGGCACTAGTGGCGGCCTCGGTACAGACAGCGTACCGCTCATGACCAGGGAACGTAGTGGTGACGCCAAGGTCCTGGAGGCAGCCGACACAAACTAGGTTCCTGGAGAACGAGGGGGTGTGCACGCCTGTAAGAGAGCCCGAAGGAACCGCCGGACAGGGAAGGGTGGTGGAACTGCGAGCGACTACCGGGCTGGAGGATGGGTCGGCAAGGGAAACTGCAGCAAGAGTAGCAAGAGGCGTCAGCGTAGTGGAGTCACGGAAGAAACACCGAGAGGCGCCAAAGTCGAGGGTGAAGGAGAGCGCAGTGGTGGCGTCTGAAGACAGAGGAGCGACAGTAGAACCTAGGCTAAACAAAGCAGAGATCCTACGCCTGACGCAGCAGGAGAGGCAAGAATAGACATGCCTACACTAGGCAACAAGGGGTAGTAAGAAGCAGTCACACTAGAGTCACTACCATACATCACATGCAGGGCAGTAACAATCTCATCCATGTCCATATCAAAGATATGAACGCTACGGCGAAGCAAGCTATGCCAGGCGGGGAGGTCGGGTGACGGGCCGAAGCGCTGACGAAACAGGTCGTCCAGGCGACGGAAACAGCGGACGGAGGTGTGACCGATCTTACCGCAAACAAAACCACGGCGAGTACCGGTCTGGAGCTGGTACTGACAGCGCGCGTCACCCGGCCTGCCACCCGGCAGCCCACCACGCGCACGACCACCACGTCCACCGCCACCACCAGCGCTGGGCCACCAGGGGCGGGAGGCCACTCGCTCGCCTCTGCTGCTGCGGCTGCTGAGGCTGGTGCGAGGGCTGCTGCTGCGGTTGGTGCATGACTGGCTGCGACATCTGCGGCTGCTGAGGCGGCTGCTCGGCTGCACCTGTCAGGGTCCCCTCGTCAGCGCTACCACTAGGCGACCCGACTCCACCACCACCTCAACCTGCACGGCCACCCCCACCGCCGCGCCCAGCCTTGGGGCGACGGCCGTTCCCGGAACGGATCTGGGCTGCAGCTGCGGACTCAGCCACTGTGGAAGAACCATCGGAGAAGGTGCACTGAGCGGGGGCACAACCCCGAAAGATAGGGACCGGCACAGTACCGCTGGTCCGGGCGATAGAGCGCTGGCGGGTCTCTATGGCAGTCAGGGTGTCGACAAAGTCAGTAAGGGTGAGGTCACCAGGGTGGGTGCTAAGGAAGTGGTCGCGGGCAGTAGCAAGACGATCAGGGAGGCGGGTGGCAAACAGGTAGAGGGCAGAGCAGAGGGGCGGCTGAAAGGCTCTAAGCTGGGTCTCAGTGCAGGCAGCACGCCAGGTCGCGTCTATCATGTGTAGGTGAGCGGCTAGGCCAGTGACAGTAGGGAAGGACGCAAGGTCAGGGAAGAGCATCCGCAGGATCAGGCGACCTACAGAGGCAACAGGAGGGGTGGAATAGCGCTTGATGACGGCCTCTAGAAACTCCTACGTAGTCGTGACTGACCTAAAGCGT
Organism: Closterium sp. NIES-67; assembly: GCA_027943415.1. Classification (NCBI taxonomy): domain Eukaryota; kingdom Viridiplantae; phylum Streptophyta; class Zygnematophyceae; order Desmidiales; family Closteriaceae; genus Closterium; species Closterium sp. NIES-67. The sequence goes on along the minus strand of BQMB01001274.1, from coordinate 82,944 downwards.
GGGCGCTCAGATAGGGGGAGGGCATGGCTGATCGCAAGCTGCGCGACAGCGTCACGTGATAGCCAAACTGAGCGGGCAAGGGGAACAGGGGGGTCAGGGCAGGGGAGCGTATTGTCAAGATGGACCGCCAGAGAGTGGCCGTCTTGCCGCTGACCAGTGAGGTGACGCCGGAGGTCGACCAGCCACGTGTCAAACTCGATCGGCTGTTCCTCGGCGTCGAAGCGGAGCATGGAGTCCGCCATCAAGAGCGATGCAACAGCGGCGCACTGCTGTGCAGTACATAACAGTGTAGTGCGGTGCAGTACGGTGTAGTGCGGTGCTGTGCGGTGCAGTGCGATGTTGTGCGGTGCAGAGCACTACAGTGCGATGTATTGCGGTACTGTGCGGTACAGTGCAGTGTAGTGCGGTATAGAGCGGTGCAGGGCGGTGCAGTGCGGTGCTGTGCGGTACAGTGCGGTGTAGTGCGGTGTAGAGCGGTGCCGGACGGTGCAGTGCGGTGCTTGTCGGGAAGGACGAGCTGGGCACGAGTCGGAGGTGGGCGGCGGCGAAACGAACGCGGGGCCAGCGCGGATCGGGCGTCAAGGGGCTGGCTAGGTGAGGGCGCAGGGCCGACAAAGGGCGGGCGCAAGGGGCCGGTACGGAGCGAGCGCGACGGGGGCGCGAGGGGCCGGCTAGGGACGGGCGCGACGACTCAGGGGAGGGGCCGGCTAGGGACGGGCGCGATGGCTAGGACAGGTGCGATGGCTCTGGGGGCCGGCTAGGACAGACACGACGGCTCAGGGGGCTGGCTAGGAACGGACGCGACGGCTCAGGGGGCCATCTAGGACGGGCGCGACGGCTCAGGGGGCCAACTAGGACGGACGCGACGGCTCAGGGGGCCGGCTAGGAACGGGCGCGACGGCTCAGGGGGCCGGCTAGGACGGGCGCGAATGACGCAGGGGGCCGGCTAGGAACAGGCGCGACGGCTTAGGGGGGGCCGGCTAGGATGGGCGCGACGGCTCAGGGAAGGGGCCGGCTAGGGACGAGCGCGACGGCTAGGATGGGTGCGACGGTTCTGGGGGCCGGCTGGGACGGACGCGACGGCTCAGGGGGCCGGCTAGGAACGGGCGCGTCGGCTCAGGGGGCTGGCTAGGACGGGCGCGAACGGCGCAGGGGGCCGGTTAGAAACGGGCGCGACGGCTCAGGGGGCCGGCTAGGAACGGGCGCGTCGGCTCAGGGGGCTGGCTAGGACGGGCGCGAACGGCGCAGGGGGCCGGTTAGAAACGGGCGCGACGGCTCAGGGGGCCGGCTAGGACGAGAGCGACTAGCTAGGGGTGGCGCGACGAGGGCCTAGGGCGGAAGCGTGGGCGGCGGGACCTACCTACCAAGCGTGATACCATCTTAGCATAGGATTGAATGTCGAGAGAAAACAGTACAAGGGTATAAGCCTAAGTGTTGTACCCTCTAAGATACGACCCTATACAGTCTATACAATCTTAAACTATATATATGTTTGACAGTCCTTTATCTGGACACTCGCTATAACTACTATATTATAAACATCCTTTATGTTGAACAATACTCGGCAGACTTACCGTTTATGCATTCCTGATAATAGTTAGACTCTACAAGTAGCGTGATACCTCATATGACGTCTTGAGTAGCGAGTCAACAGGTGAACAGTAGGTTTGCGCGTATAGGCACCTGAAAGGTCATGCCTCTCTCAGTCACACGAACAGTCACTAGACAAGTCACGCGAATAGTCGCAATACTCTACGAAGAGATACATCCATGCCAGGTATTTTTGTACTATAAATATGCTTGTTTTATCCATTGCTATTATCCTTGTTATCACAGATTTCCTTTGTAAGGTGATTTTATACTCTTCCATTAATTTTCTACTCTTGGTTCCACCAAATCTAGTTCTTGACCACCCTAAATGCATGGTTCATTCCAATATGATATTATAAGCAAGTAGGGTTACAGGAACTCGTTATAAGCTGAACTTGATTGCGCCATTGACTTAAGTTAGTGATCCTCCATTATGTCAGCTAATAAAATAGGAAATTCATCAATGGTTTCTCCTACTTCTGGCCTTACTACTGACGATTAAACTGACTTCGCTTCTGTAAAGGCTAATCAATCCACTTAGGAACAACAACAAGCTCCAACGCATCCTACAGCTTCTATGAGCCTTGATAACTCCTGTTATGCTAGAGCTGCTATTGCCGCTGGCCCATTAGTGATTAGATACCATCTTAGTCTCAACCATAAACGATGCCGACTAGTGATCAGTGGATGTTACATCCACGATGCCATCGGCACCTTGAGATTATCAACTGCATGAGGAGTATGGTTGCAAGGCTGAAGCTTTTAGGAATTGACGGAAGGTCACAACCAAGTATAAAGCTTGCGGCTCAATTTGACTCAACACGGGAAAACTTACGAGGTCCAAACATAGCAAGGATTGACAACATCAACAATAATCGCAACAACAATAACAGTTTCAATACCCAACTACAGAAGAGAGACTGTTTGTTGCACCATCAAGCAGATTTTCTTACCATTTCCAGGCTGAAGACCTCAACTCACTGTGACGGCCACGACCTCTGTACTTGGGGATTTGGATTCGAACTCCTCATGCAATCTTCAGGTTTCTGGGGATACTTCATTGGTACAAGCGGATTTCCCGGAACAAGAACAGCTGAAGAATAAGCACATTATTACAAGTATTTGCAAGTGGCCTACACATTGGTTGTATGGGATCTCTCTCCTGAAGAACACTTGGGAGTATGATGCGTTCGACCTACAATTGCTCCAACCTTCCACGCCTGGGATTACCTGCACAAATTGTATCAAGCACAATATTATTTGACATAGAGCAAGTTGTTAACTCAACTTGCAGCAACGCAAATGCTTCAGGGAGAAAAGGCACTAGCTACATCAACAGATGCAGAAATCTTCGGGACTAGTTCAGCAAATGCGGAGGAAACCTCAGCAATCAGCTCTTCGTCACTATCCTCTTAGCAGGACTTTGACCCGAATGGAGGCAATTCAAGTCCCATCTTTGTTCCATGGGAACATCTCAAAAAGTTCTCTTTGTGCTACTCTTATGGCAGAGCAGTAGGACTTGGGCGTGTATTATGCGAAAGGAGGCAAGACCATGAGCTGGTTAAGCTTCTATACAAGTGGACCAAGTCACGGGGAGCAGACAAGAGGTGGACCAAGTCAATGGGAGCAGACAAGAAAAGGAAAGGGCTTCTACAAATTCTGCAAACCAGCAGGTCATTATATTGAAGAGTGTCAGAAACTAAAGAACAGGAATAAAGAGAAGTTGGGAGAAACCGCCCCATTCAAGACTATCTTGTCGGTTTCAGCTTCTTCAACTCAACCTGCAAAAGGCAAAGTGATTATCAACTACATGATTGGACCTCATTTTTCTAGTGGTACTCGCTATTGGAGATGACGACTACATGGAGAAAGCGACTGCGACATTGAAGAAGAGCCAGAGTACTTACCTCCATATTTTCATCCTTGTCCTAAAACTCCAGAACCCACAGCAATCGAAGAAGAAGAAGAAGCAGAACAACCCATGAATATTTCTCAACGTTTGAACGTGCACTTATATACCCACATCGCCAAGCTAGCACATCAACACATGGTTTCTTGAGAGCTGCTGCAGTCATCACATGGCGTCTTCCAGCCGATATCTTCTCAACTTGTGAGATCTTAAAAGAGAAGACCGGTATACAATAACACCGACTAACAATCTGATGATGCAAGCAACGACAATAAGAGACTTTCTACTAGAATCCGACAACACAGGAGTCTCACATCACCTAAACAAGGTTCTTGTTGTCGCGCGTCTCGGCTTCAACCTTCTGTCGCAACCGCAGTTGATGCAGAGCAGCATTTTCTTCGTCAACACCGCTAGTACGATAATTACGGAGGTGTACCTGGGAGACAAAAAATAAGACAATAGTAATTTGCTTGGCATAGCATAAATTAAGGATGGCATCTCAGTTCTATGGTTTTCACGAGAATCTTCCAGCAGTGACCGTCAGAAGACTATCTCACTCGCCCCTTGGCATCGTCGATTCGATATGGATCGCCAATGCCAATATCATCGCTGACTCAGATGTCTTCTGCGTCATGCCTCAGCCTTCCCGCACAGTTTCCCTCGATGAACATGCTGCCAAGGCAATAGAAGCAGCATCAGCAGCAGCATAAATGGGTCAAGCAACTTGGGCAACTTGGGCTGAAACTGCAGAAGAAGCCGCATTCATCCAGCCTTTTGGGTAGCTGCGTTAGCCCTGCACCAACGATTCACTTCTCTTCGGCCTTCTTTCTTCACTCTGATTTGTACATGAGTTCAAAAGGGCATAGAACTATGACAGAATTGTGGCACAAGCTATTAAGTCATCCTTCGTTAGAAGCTCTTAACAACTCAATTATAGCCTCGGTTTTTTACAAAGACACACTTCTTCCAGCCAACGGCCAAGAGCTTCGACTTAGCAGCCGGTAGTCACCCTTCACCATCTGCCCCATCGCTCACCTTAGTTATGCTCCGTACCCGGCGCACTTCCTGAGTGCTTCTAACTATTAACTGATGGATGCCGTATTCAACGACATCCACATTATGCCGCAGGAAGCAGACGAAATCAGCAGCAACGACTACCAATATATAATTACCTTCATCGACGGTGCTACTCGATATGTCTGGCACAATAACTTATCTCCCAAGTGGATGCCTTTAAGCTATGGCTTATCTCTCGGAGCGGCATCAAACTAAAGGAGGTACAGACAAACAACGCGGTTGGGTAGAGTAGTTTGATGAGTTTCTCATACGAAAAGGGATTCTCACGCACAAGATAGTACCTAATGCCCATCAGCAGAACGGAGTCGCTGAGCGGACAAAAAGGACGCTGCAAGAGAAGATTTGCATGCTTCTACCGCCGTCCAACCCGTCAGGTGATTTTTTGTCATTTGCGATGGCACAAGCTGTCAAACTGCACAACTGCCTCTCTTCAAATTCCTTACCTCGATTTTGTTCGCCATATGTCATGCGAACAAAGCAGCCGGTCGATACACGACTTTTACGAGTCTGGGGCTGCATGGTCCAATGCGCAACTGCAGGCAGATTTACTGAATGGGCTTGATGGGGAATACACCTCGGTGTACCTAAGGATTCCCACTCCTGGATAATCAGGGAATACGAAAGCCGGAAAAAAATGTACAGTATGCCCGCGATTGCATCTTCTACAAGAAAATGATTCTCAATGAATTCAAACGCGACTAGGAACGTCAGCAGCAAGATCCTGATCGCTACATTGGCGAAAAAAAATTGCCACCACTCCTGATGAAGCGATGCATCAAAAGAATATTATCCGTCTGCCAGCGTAGCAGTAGAACCTTCTGCTGTTGCACAGCCTTCCATGTCAACAGCTGTACCTGATCCTTGGTCATGTGAAGAACCTCCATTTGACTCTTATGTTCCCAAGATATACACCTACAACACAGATTCCTTGCTCTTCATTCCAATCTCGGACCCGTCGCATCTAGCCACGACACTGGCTGCCTACAATTATGAAGAGCACCCGTGTCGACAGAAAGCTGACACAGAATCACATGACGGTGCGCGCCACATACCATCCGAAATTGATACTGACGATGTCGTCAAATTTCGCCAACAGTGTCCACGCAGCGACCAATTTGCTTTTCAAATCCTCGGACTTGCTATCACATTCTAGCAACCAACAGCCGGGATTGAGCAGAAAATAGTCAAGCATGCCCTCTTTGGTCCTGATTCAAACACTTGGTGAGCCGCTATGGTTGCAAAGGTAGCATCTCTCGAGAAGGGGAAAATGTGGAAGTTGGTTCCACGTGAAGCAGCACGCGACAAGAAGATTCTTTCAGGCAAGTGGGTCTTTTGCATAAAGACAAATACAGCAGCCAAACCAGACAGTTTCAAGGGGAGATGGGTTTTTCATGGATTCAAACAAACCCATGGCATTGACTACGACCAAAATTTTGCTCCGATCAGCCGCCATACCTCAGTTCAGATTCTTCTTGCTATTACTATCAGTCGGACACTACATTCTTCTAGTCCTCTATGTGGACGCCCTACTCTACACCAGCTCGTGCAATAGTCTCCTTGTTCGCATGGAGGAGAGACTCCAAACGATTCTTGAGGTCACTATTTCCCACAAGGTTACCCAATTCCTTGGGTTTAAATCGACTGCGGCCTCAACCATCTATCTCGCAGCAAGCAAGTATGCCAAAACACTTGCAAAAAGGTTCGTCATCGCTCCCATCGGCCTACTCCATTTCGTCACATTCTGCCGAACTACACACCAAATACGACACCACTTACCACCTCTGAGCATCATCTTTACCAGCAGCAGCTCGGGTGACTTCTATTCGCAGCCGTTACCGGCCGACCAGGTCTTGCTTACATCACGAGTCAGCTCGTACAGTACCAGCGCCGAGCTGAAGGGAAAAATATGGCTGATCTTTGCCAAGCCCTTGAATGTTTCATTTCAACACATACAGTTGGGCTCAGCTACATGACAACTATTATAGCAAACTTTCAACTGACCGGTAATGTTGACGCAGATCATGCCGCTGACCCCGACAACAGGCGTTCACGGAAAAGGGTTTATCGTCAAACTTGAACCATGTGGTGTCATTTTTTGGACTTCAATGTAACTGGAGGTTATCAAACTTACGTCAACCAGAGTAGAATTCATCGCAACAAGCTCTGCAGTTCGCAAAGGACTTTATCTTCAAAATTACTTCAAGAGGAAAAATTGCGATGACCCTAGAACTTCAAGTTACTCTGCTATGAGCCTGGCTTCGTCAATAGGAAAAACGCATCTTCCTCCATTACTTTTTTGTCAAATACGAAATCGACAAGGGTAAGGTCGTCCTAAAGTACTGCCCTACATACAGCGACGGAAGAAATTGTCCATATCTCAGCCACTGTAGGCGAATAATCGTGTGTAGTGTTTAGAGATGCAGCTTATTAATTGCCAGGTTTGAAGGAAGAGTTAGACATATGCCTATACACGACTGTCACGTGGGAACTAGCCCTGAAAATACAGTATAATGTGCCTGGGCAAAATCCATACACACACAAGTACACTCGGACAGTTTGTGCCGTGTTCAAACTATGCAAAAGACACACTTGAAATCAGTACCTAGTCCATTTTCCCTTAGCCCTAACCACCGCCTTCACCCTCCTAGGCATACTATCAATGAGCCCCCTGCACACATCAGCATCTATCCCCTCCCAGATCTCTTGAATCCGCTCCCAAGTCTGGAGCATTCCTGAGGGGGGGTGCTCATACTTGGACAGCTCGCGTTTGAGATGAGCCCACAAGTGCTCGATGGGGTTGAGATATGGGGATGAAGAGGGCCACAGCAGGACTGAATATTCCTGCTCAGACAACCACTCCTGCACAAGGCGGGCCTTGTGCTTGGGGTCATTGTCATGCTGGAAAATAACATCACAGGTATTAAGGTCATAAAAGTCAATGGTTTGTGCAAGCTCATCCTGCAAGATGCTTCGATACAGCTGCCCGTCCATACGGCCGTCAATTTTACACATGTATCCAGGGCCATCATACGTCATACACCCCCATATCATGACTGCCCCACCCCCATGCTTTACTGTTTGTTTTATGTGTTGCCCTTGAAGAGCCGCCCCGTCGCGAATCCATGCATACGTCCGGCCGTCACTACAGAAACGGTTGATCTTGGTCTCATCAGACCAGACCACCCGCTTCCAGTCGTCCACGGTCCAGTCAACGTGGGCCTTGGCGAAATCCAGTCTGTCTCTGATGTTAGGCGGGGAGAGACGTGGCTTCTTCGGTTGCTGGACGGCGACTAGGCCAGACAGTTTGAGGGCGTTGCGGACTGCTCTGGGGCAGATCTTAATGCTGTGGTCTGTTTCCAGTAGCTTTGCGGCTTCTACGCTAGTCTTCACCTCGCCTGAAGTCACAGCGCGAAAAAAGATGCGCCTGTCACGTACTGAGAGCAGGCGCGGTCGGCCAGACCTCGGGACTGTTGGCCTAACCGCTAGGATGCTGGTGCGCTGAGAGGCCTCTTAAGCGTATTTCTGAACTGTGCTCTTCCCTATCCTAGCATTCTAGCGATCTGACGGAAGCTATGACCGCGTCGAAGCAAGGTCGCGATCCTATCTTTCTGGCGCGAAGCAAGAGGCCGCATCGTTGCTATGAGCCTAGCGGGGTTCACGTTATGCCGTCGATACAGACTAGGAGGTTAGGTTTGCGAGATCGCGAAATGCCGAGAGAAAATAGACCTTGCCTCGAATCGGGAGCTAATTGTCCGCATCGAGTCTCGCTAGCAAAGTGGTGGACTCACTATAAGCAACTCGATAAAACGTACAATACCATACAGCATAAGGATGCTTCACTCCTAAGTCACATGATACAATGGGTACTTGGGGATAAATGTACACGATACATGCTGAAAATACAAAATCTTATGGCTAGTGTACCTTTTCTAGCCCAATTAATTCCGTCGCTGTAAATAATGCCAACTGACTTCCTCACAACAAAACTTCCACACGACAAATTTCAGTATTGCTGCACCGTAGTTGGAATCTGCAAACCAGGCGATACCCACCCAGAGACATACACTCATCAATGAAGGGGAGTGTTGAATTATACTCGACAAAGTTACAGTTTTGCATTTCTGATTATAGTTAGACTGTACTAGTAGCGTGATACCTCAAATGGAAGGATGCGCATAATGACGTCAACAGTGGCGAGTCAACGCGTGAACAATAGGTTCGTGCGTATAGTCACCTGAAAGGTCACGCCACCCGTAGTCACACGAACAGTCCCTACAAAAGTCATGTGGATAGTCACAATACTCTACAAACAGGTATATGCCGAATACGTACTTCCTAGACTATAAATATGCTTGTATTACTCATTATTAAAAGCACGACTTCTGCTGACTGTGAAACTCCATTCATCTGGGTGATATGAATTCCCTCGCTTGTGATTCGAGCATAGGTTTCCTAGTTTGGTCCGGCTCGTTACTGAGGGCTTGCATCGTCAATTCTGGGCAGAAGACGCGATGTTTTGTGTTGGACGTGGCGGGTGTACACGTAGGATCGTGCGAGGCATCCAGTTTCGCCCGCGAAACTCACTTGCAACAGTTTTACAAGATTGTTGATATGCTGGTTGTAAAACGACAGGATAAATAACATTATTGATTATAATCCTACTTTGTAGGCATTCGCCCTAATTCTTCGAGCACCCTTCAAGAACCTAGATTACACACACACAAAAATCTATGGTGGTTTGGAGAAAATTGGTAGGAACAGGGGTTGCGATATTAGCGTGACATTCTCTTACGATCCTAACTATAGGGGTGGGGTATGACTTAGACCCTAATTCTAAAAATTGGTTTTAGTTTGGACCCTTATGAGAAAAGTGTTGAGGTTTAGGACCAGGGCTGACGCTTCAAAAAAAGGCACTCTGGGTTTACCCTCCCAAAAATTACCCAAGTCTAAAGGGTAAATTTCCAAAATTTGCCTAATATGAAATTTCGTTGTCCAAAAGTCGACTAGTCTGAAATACTCAGGGTTCAGAATGTCGAATCGGGGGTCCGCGTGCCTCTGTCGAAGTCGTGTTTTTCAAAGTTCACACGCCACTTGGTAGCTTAACAAGCACTGTCCTGTTAAGTAAAGAGCTTGTTGTATCCGAGCTAGTGAAAAAATAGGGGGCGTAAGATGAAGGAATCCACCTAAGTGACTAGATTGACGGAGCCTATACCCATGTGGCCCCTTTCAAGTACCCTCACCAAATTCTCCACACCCGAGTGTGCAAGTATGATGTTATACAGTGCAGAAGTTCGTGCGGCCTGGTTCATTCTGTCACATACAAATTCTTAATGTCTAGGGTATTAGCGCACGTATTGCAAGGTGCTTGTGTTCTGCAAAATGCCGAGGCTGAGCTTGTTGTGACATGTTGCAAGGCTGGCGTTTTATAGCACATCGAAAGTCGATGCGTGTGTCAGAACTCAGTCATTAACCGCTGAGTTAAAATGGCTTGTTATGTAGCGGGTTAGTGCGCCCATAACCGCCCCAGCCCTGCACCTGGGACCCTTCTCCAAGGATCTCAAGGGCAACCCCAGCGCGTGCCTCTTGACACCCCCCCTCATTGGGATAGGCGGAAGACACAAGCGCCTCTGCAGCGACTGCACTTCCTGCAGTGCCCACTGGGAATTGTACCCAATACCTTTAGCTCTGTACCATATCAAAACTCAATCACTAACCACTAAGTTAAAGGGGCTTGTCAAGAAGCGGGTTAGTGCACCCATAACCCCCCAGACTCTGCACCTGTGGCCCTTCTCCGAGGATCTCAAGGTTAACCCCAACGTGTCTCTTGACAGCGTGTCGGCGAGTCTGTCTGCGGCCGTTCCTTGTAAGTATGTGATTGGTTGTTGAGGGACTTGTGTCAACCTCCAAGAGAAACGCGTATGGGAAGAATGCCTCTACAAATGCAAGACTCAACCGATTTTAATTGAGTTGTTGGGGGTGTGAGAGGGATGTCTCTAGAACCCGACTTCGACGAGTTTTATGGGTTGCTGGGTGTGCTGGGGGACTGTCTCTGTATGCTAGGACTTAGTCAAATTTTATACGTTGTGGGGTGTGTGAGAGGACTCGACTCAAGCAGTTCGGAACGTAGTCTGGATTTTTGTGTTGAGGGCAGGTAGGTGCAGTATTTCTGTCTCAGGGTCCATACACGCTGCGCTCAAAAAGCTCAGTATCCACTAAATGCAAATTCTGAATTTCTCATGACTCAAAATAATATCACTCTGAAGGGTTTGGCAAAAAAAAAAAACAAAACAAAACAAAACAAAATCTTAAGAAAAAATAAGGAAATTGGCGAGTCTGGCAAATCAGGATTGTAAAAAAAATGACTATTTTTTTAGACGATCAGACTAAAAGAGTCTGGTATGTGTGTATTTTTAAGACAATCAGCCCTATTTAGGACACCAATTCTTGAAAGTATGTGTGTAAGTACACTGATGTGGATTTTTTTTTTTCTTGACCCACAAAGAGTCTCACATACAATCCCCTGCTAATCGTGTTTGTTCACTGCATTTTCGCAAAATCCCGCGCAATCGGCGATATTATGCGACGATGGCAGGCACGCGTTGTCATGTGCGCTGGCAGTTACTGGGTTACACGTTCAATGCGGCCTGGGGTGGCAATGCGGAGATCAAGAAAAGGGGACTTCAATGATCGGATGGCGAGAGGCGAGAGGAGAAAACTGACGCGGAATGGGGGGGACTTTTTTTTTTGGGAGATAAACTATGGGAATGGAATTGCGTGGGGGGGGAATAGTATTGTGAGGGTTGGGGAGAAACGGAATCACGAAAGGGGAGGTGGGGGGATGAGGGGGCGGGAGGGGGTTTTTGGGAGTGGGAATTGCGCGGGTTGGGGGGAACCAGATGTGCGTGGGGGGGAGTGATTTGGAACGGGGGGGAAACAGAATTGCGAGGGTTGGGGGGAAACGGAATTGCGTGGGGCGGGGGGGGGGGGGGGGGGGGGGGGGGGGGGGGGGGGGGAGGGGGAGTTTGGAATTACGAGGGTTGGGGAAAACTAATTTGACTTGGAGAGGAAGATTCAGAATTGCGTGTGGTAGGGGGAATAAAATCACAGGGTGGGGGGAATCGGAGGGGCGTGACGGGGCAGAACTCCATGCGTGGTTGTGGGAATTTCAGTACACAATTGCCACATCTCGCCCTTACAAAGGTTTACCTAGGCTGGCAGGATCACAAATTCAGAGGAATAAACAACCCAGTAACCCTCTTTCAAATGTTTATCACTTGATCGAATTTTTGTTGAATGTGTATCGCGGCTTTAAGGAAAATAAATTTCACCTTGCATTGCTTGATGGCTGGTTAAAGCCCGTCCGGCTGGTTGCATATTGGTACTGTTGAAATAGGTGGGGCGGCAGGTTACGATTGGTTGACGAGGAAAGAGTTAAGCGAAATGTTTTTGCGAAACTTCATATTTGTCCACCTCATGTTTGCGCGGGAGTTCTCAAGGGCTACGCAATCTGGCAGAGGTGTCAGGTTTGAGCCCCGTCATTTGGCAAGGGACTCACACCTGCCTCTTTGCCATATTGCAAGGGGGGTTTTCGTGCCTGCGTTTTTGCGCTAACAGCCCACATCGTTTTTTTTTTTGTTAGGGCAAGTTGAAAGGAAACGAGACTCAACTATTGGGCTTCGGTTTCGCCCTTGTGCAATCAAACACACATTGGCACACTTACACTAAACCGCCTGAAAGTAAAAATTTGTATGAGTAATTTGTATGAGCACACTTTGTGCTTGTTCACCTTGATACTTGGCAGGGACGCAAACTTGCCAAGTTTGTCGAGGCACAGAGTTGAGGTGTTTGAGTCTCGTCAACCACTGCTGCGGGTGGGTTCGGTTACAGGTTCTCAAGATGCAGCATCTTGAGAAAAAGAGAGTTGCAACCTGCTGGTCGGGCTTTAAACACGCCGATTGCTGGAATTATTTTAACACCACCTTCTCTTTGCCAGCCACCCCTTCCTCCCATTGTCGATGCTCACTCGCAATCAGGGTTTCTTACAGAAGTCGTTATTCTCGTTCATGATTTCATGTGCTTCTCTGGTGCTCTAAGTTTATGCTCCATATTTGTTTCTGATCCACGCCCCCCCTGCTCTCTTGACAGGAGCCAAGTATACCGCTGAGGGAGTTGAGGACAATGATGGTGATAAGTGTTGCTCACTATTTTCACCGCAAACTGCACTTAGTTTCCTAAGCAAGATCTGCAAGAACCACCAAATTTCGTTGCCACCTTGCGTTTCGTCTCCCCAGCCCACACTTGTCGCAATTGTTAATGATACGAGACATCCCTCTGCCGCATTGGTGCCTCCTTCTGTAACTGGAGCACCTCCTCCTATCATGCCACCATCCCCATGCTAGGCATCCTCTTCTGCAAAGAGGTAGGCAAGCAACTCCTAGGGTATGCAGAAGTGGCTTCAATCTAAACTTCCCTTCGATTTGTGCTGCTGACGAAGTTGACAACAACAAGGAAGATGATGAGAAGGATGTGTTAACATTATATAAGTTATATATAATTGATAGGCTTGGTAGTTGTTAGTGAACCTTTCTGTAGAGGGTACAATCCCCTCCTTGTGCCCCTCTCTCTTCCTAATCGAACTCCCTTCTTTCTCGACATTCGCTACCTCCTATATCTTCTTTCCTCACGCTATTCCATGGCGGCCTTCCTAGTATCCTAGCTAACCTAGCTTCCTAAGTCTAAGAAGCTAGTGTCTTAAGTTTCTAAGATGGTATCAGAGCCGGACGTTTCCACCAGGCCCGCTCCCTACGCTTCCGCCGTGCCTTTCCCTCGTTGTTGCCGGGCCGCCATCGCGGCCATGTGTAACCGTCGTCGTGGCGCTGCCGTTGCGGCCCCAGCACGTAAAGTCGACGCCGCACTTCAGCGTCGGCGTTGTGCTGTCAGCACGGCGTCGACGTTCCGCCGTGGCATCGACGCCGCACTGTGGCGACGCCATAATGCTGCGGCGGTGGCGTCTTCTGTCTGCCGCCGGCCAAGCGACGTCGTTGGCGCCGCCGGACCTGCCGCCCGCTCGCCAGCCACGGGCGTCACTCAGGACGCCGTCCTCCCGCCAGTAAGCGCCGCGCCATTTATGGCGCGTTGCTGAAGACACGCCACCACCCCCCCCCCCCCCCCCCCCCCCCCCCAATTCTCCCTTCACCCTGCATCTCCTCCTGCTCCTGTTGCAGCTGCTGACTCCTACCTGGTCGTCGCCAGGCCGTGACACACCGCCGAGAGCCCTCAGCCACGGCCGTTGCCTTTGCTGCCTCTCGGCGGGTGGGGGTGTCACCACATCACGCACGAGGGGTAGATGCCCGGCTGCTTATGAGCATGGGGGTGTAAGGGTGTCGGGGGTGTGTGGTGTGTTGGGTGGGTGTGTGACTACCAAGCCTAGGGGGTGTGTTAAGATTATATAAGTTATATATAATTGATTGGCTTGGTAGTTGTTACTGAACCTTTCTGTAGAGGGTACAATCCCCTCCTTGTGCCCCTCTCTCTTCCTAATCGAACTCCCTTCTTTCTCGACATTCGCTACCTCCTAGATCTTCTTTCCTCACGCTATTCCATGGCGGCCTTCCTAGTATCCTAGCTAGCCTAGCTTCTTAAGTCTAATAAGCTAGTGTCTTAAGTTTCTAAGAGGATGCACAACCCTAGGTGGACATCAAACTGATGGCCTGGGAGGTGACGCTAGCATGACGGATCCTGAATGTGCGTTACATCAATTGTGAGCAAAACTTCGGGAACGACCAGTTGCCGCTGTTCAAGAGCTTTGTGAAGAAGCACGCCAACCCCCTTCTCAGAGAGGTGGCAATCGAGGGGGTCGACAAAGACGATACACATACCGTGCACTCGTTTGTCCTAATTGAGGAGCCCATCGAAGGCAGATAAGGAATCGGGGCTATACAACCTGCTGGTTGTTATACAAGGAGTACGTGGAGGAGAAGGTGCGGTTGGAAGCAAGGTTGGAAGACTTTTAGGAGCTCAAAGGCTCCTAGCTCTCCATGGTGTATCCAAAAGATTGGGCATCCCTCATACAGAAGTTCCACAACTGGCTCGCTCAGCTCAACAAGCTGTTTTGGTACTGGATTCTACGTCTGTTGATGCGACTTCCTTCACACATGCACGTGTTGTGTGATGTCATCATATGCTATCACATTATGTCTGCCTCCCGTCCCATGTTTTCAACTTGCATGTGTGGTTTGAACGTGTGCAAGAATTTGTATGTGGTGTTTTTTGGAGTTTGGGAATGTGTTTTGTGTTATTTTGTTTGAGCAGATATTTGTAATGATAGATCTTGAGAAGATCTTTCCCACGCAACAAGAATAGTTTCAATCGGAGCAAGAACGCTGAAGCTGTAAAGATTCAAAGTTCATGAGCTTGCGTTACAATGGCGGCAGTTACAAGTGAAGTTGTGGGGTGACTCAATATGGAGCTGGAACCTTTGGGGGTTGGGGAAATTCGTCACTCTACTGTAGCGGCTGTTAAATTGGTTGGGAACAACCAAGCTAGGTTGGCAAGTGTCGCCAACTTGGTTGGATTGGTTGGGAAGGGACAAAGGTTAAAGTTGGGGTTTATATAGGTAGGGAACTTTGTGCTTTTAGGGTTTCCTTCGTTGGGGAATTTTTTGGGACCTTCCCTCTCATCCCTTTCTTCCCATCCAACCTTTCTCTTACTCCTCTAATTCCTTTTAAGATTATTGAACCTTGATAGAAGTTTGAGATTGAGTTAAGTTCTTCTCCTACAGCAAACCCCCCTGTGCGTCGAATACCATAGCGTCGCGAATACTCCATCAATCAACGTGATTCAAATTGGGAACGGTAGCTGAGATTAAAGCGAGCGGACATATCAAACTCAAGACTCAAAGGTTTTGTTATGAATGGGACTGCCGAGTAGCGCGGAGGGCAATGGCGAAACTGTGAACGAGTGAATGACAATAAAATGAAAGGCAATACAATGTATAGAAAGCCTAGGGTGATCCTGGACGTAGGATCGGAAGGTTCGGGAAAAGTATCGAAGGGCCTCGATGTGTCGAAGCGAGGTCCGGAAAGGCCCCGGAGGCTCGAACTGATAGGTCTAGAACCCTGGCGATGGTTCGGGACTGTTCGAGTCGTTCGTACGCCCTGTAGCAAGCCTCAGTAAGGAATTCCTAATTCCTTACAGGTTTTGTTATGATTTAGAAGATGTCAATGTACTATAATGAGAATACAACGTCCCAATTGCCATGAAAGCACAAGTTTATATAGGAGTGGTCGTAATAGGGCGATAACCTCGGGACGTGGATAGGTTCGGCAAATGTGGCGACGCTGTCGAGCGCGACTCGAGAAAGGGTTGGGACGAAAATGTGAGAGTACGACCTCGTTACACCACTTCGCCTTTTCTTATTTCCTTTCTTTTTCATTTCTCTTTTATTCCATCTCATTTGGTTTCCTATTCTTCCTTTTCCATTAACCTTTGGTTTATCCTGCTATTCTAATTATATCACCGACCAGGCTTGGGATGTACTGGTGCGCTCTATCTAGCGTAATCCTGCTGTAATCCCTTAAAGCCAATAGCCTCGCGTGGCTATACGCAGGGTGATTCTATCTTCTAGAAGGGTCTATTTCCTTAGGATAAGATAAACCTGGTTACCTGATGTACTTTGGAAGTATAAAAGCGCCTTGTACTGATCGATAGTGCAACCTTTCCTCGACACATTCGATCCTGTAACACTTGGTAATCAGAGCTTTTCTCACTCGACCGCGCTCAGCTAAGCAGCTGAAGCGGGGATCCTGCCTCGAAAAACCGCCGGGGGCGACCAATTCGACGCCGATTCTAGTAAGCACCAGCTCCGCGATTTTCGAATTACCCCCTCCGTGCGTGTTTTGAACAGGATGGCAACCTTCGACAACGCCGAGGTTACCCAGCAGCTCTTCGCGCGCATCGCAGCCCTTCAGGAGGAAATGCGAGCGGATCGCGAAGCGTGGCGAAACCAGTTCGAGCGAGTAACTCGACTCGTCGGAGCGCAGCACGAGACGACAACGGCGATGACGCAACAGTCGCAGCAGTTTCTCGAGGCTCCGAAACCGCGCCCACCTGAGCCGTTCGATCCGAGCGATCGAAACTCCGACGCCCGCAGATGGATCGCCGGAATGGAGATCTACTTCGCAGCCGTCGGATGGAGCTCGCCAGTCTGGGACGGACAACGTGTACGACTCGTGGCGACACTGATACGAGGGCCGGCACTCGAGTGGATTGGCGGCAACAGTACTTTTATCCACGGTGAAGCCACGTGGCAGCAGTTCCGCACCGACCTGCTGAAACGCTTCGAGCCGATAAATTCCAGTTTCCTTGCCCGGGAAAAAATTCATCGACACCGACAGTTCGGGAGTGTAGCGCAGTACACGCAGCAGATGGAGGAATTTTATAACCACATTCCCGACCTGACCGAAGGGGAAAAAGTACAATCGTACCTCGCCGGGCTGAAGACTGAAGTCAAATGACAAGTCGCAGCGTCAAACTACGCGAGCTACAGTGACGTCGTTTCGGCAGCGGAGCGCTTCGACATGGTCAACGCCGGAACACGACGGACGCACGTCGGCTGTACGCGACAGGGCGACCGCTCGGCTCACCCCACGTTCGCCGACCCGATGGAAGTCGACAGATTCGAGGGGCGGCCACGTCCGAAAAACACCAACTACACGTGTGATTTTGCGGGGTGCCGGGTCATCGAATCTTCGACTGCAGCAAAATGAAAGCCGCACGCACAGAGTATCGGGCATGCAACAGTGGCGGAATTCCCTCAGCCAATGAGAAGCCAAAAAACGGGAGTCGCCAGTGATTGCGGATCTAGCTGGCGAAAAAAAAAAGATCCGAAAGCGGCCGCGGGATTCCGGAAAAATCAACTTCGACGAAGCTGATTCGACGCGAGAAGGAGGAAATAATAGGGGAAAATCTCCACCCCACGACCAGTCCTCGACAGGGAAAATTGCCGAGGAAAAATACAACTCCGCGAAAAAAGACTCTGCCGAGACAGGGAAACTCCTTGAAGACCCAAGAAATTATAAGAATTCGTTAAAGTTATCTTATAAAGATGCTTTAATTATAATGAATTTCGAGGGGCTAGAGCCTTGGAGAAATTTCGGGAGGGACTCCAAAAGAAGCAGACAGCTGTGGAGATTTTACCGGTACCGGAAAACTTGGGGACCAAATTAAGGAGTGTGGAAAGAAACCGACCTTTCCACGGAGTCAACGTCCTCTCCCGACACCAGCCCACAACGACTACCCGTTCCCCAGGGAAGACGTCGGTGGAGCTGAAGCAGCTCAAGAGGAAGCTGGGGGTCTACAAGAAGCTGCACAAACCCCGAACTCCTCCTACGGATGCATCCAGTTCTTCGGCATGAGTGACGCGCACAGTCGTCAAGGAAACTCCGGGCCCTGGAGAAGAGCCGTTCTCCAAGCAGCCTCGGCCAGCTGCCAGCTCAGGAGTAGATAGCAACACACAGGTGTGTACGGAGTATTGGGATGTACCCTATGACCCAGTCAATGAAACTATCTTTGGGTACTCCGAGCAACGACTGCACCTCGTGCTCGAGGTCATCTGCAAAGGACGACACCTCCAAGCACTCGTGGACAGCGGAGCGTCACACACCGTCTGCAACAAGGCAGTAATCGACCGACTACGGGAAGAGTACAAGCCTTCAGGATTCTCTGCAACGATGGTGGATGGCAGCAAGCTACCAGTACACGGCGAAGCAGTGCTACACCTACAAATCGGACCACTGCGCTGGAGACCTGCACTCCCCATCACCAACATCAAAGGGCTTGACCTGATCTTCGGGCGAGACTTCCTGAAAAGATTCAACCCCGAGATCAACTGGGTGAACCGCACCGCAAGCATTTACAACAATGGACGGAGAGAACAGCAACCCAACTGGGACGATATAGGAGATATCCCAGTGGAGACACTCGCACGATTCGAGAAGGACGTGAAGCGAACCGACACCGGGTTCCTGGCGATAGCAACAGAGGTAGAGAACGACAGGGAAAAAGCCTCGGAACCTCCTGGAAAGATCAAGGAATTCTTGAAGGAGTTCCAAGACATTCTTCCGGACGATCTTCCGAACGAGCTACCGCCATACCGAACGCATCAACACGAGATCGTAGAGGAACCGGGTTCGAAGCCGACCTTCCGAGCACCATATCGGCTCAGCCCTACGGAGCTGACTGACATGAAAAAACAGATCGAGTATCTCCTAGCCAAAGGACTCATCCGGCCATCCACTTCGCCATACGGTGCCCCAGTACTCTTCACACCGAAACCGGACGGAAGCCTACGCATGTGCATCGACTACCGAGCTCTTAACAAGCAGACCATCAAGAATAAATATCCGATACCGCGAATCGATGACCTGCTTGACCAGCTTCGGGGAGCTACGGTATTTTCCAAACTGGATCTGCGGTCCGGATACTGGCAGATACGGATGGCGGACAACTCTATCCACAAAACTGATTTTCGAACTCGGTACGGATCGTACGACTATTTGGTAATGCCGTTCGGACTCACCAACGCTCCGGCAACGTTCCAAGCCGAAATGAACCACATTCTACGACCACTTCTGGACGAATGCGTGGTGGTGTACCTGGACGACATACTCATCTACTCGCGCGACATGAAGCAGCACGTCCAACACCTATGACGCGTCTTCGAAATTCTTCGACGGGAACGATTCTACGTCAAACTGTCCAAGAGCGAATTCGCCCTTGAAAAGGTCCAGTTCCTAGGACACATGGTGAGCGCTCAAGGAGTTCACGTCGACCCCAAGAAAATCGAGGCCGTACGCACGTGGAAGACACCCGAGAACGTGAAGGAGTTGCAGCAGTTCCTAGGCTTCGCTAATTACTACAACAGGTTCGTGCCACAATATGCGAAAATCGCGGCACCACTCACGAATCTGCTGAAGAAAAACATGCCCTATAAATGGGAACCAAAGCACGAGGAAGCCGTGGAGCAGCTGAAACAAGCACTCACGTCCGCACCGGTACTCATCTTGCCAGATCCCGAACGCGACTACGTAATCGAAGCTGACGCCAGCGACCAGGCAGTGGGGGCAGTCTTAATGCAAGACCAGGGGAATGGACTGCAACCAATCGCCTACCTCAGCAAGAAACTACACGGAGCAGAACTAAACTACCCGATACACGACAAAGAGGCCCTTGCCATCGTCATCGCCTTTAAAGCGTGGAGATGTTATCTCGAAGGACGAAGAACAACCGTCTACACCGACCACTGCAGCCTGAAATACTTGAAGACACAACCCAATATTTCCAGGCGGCCGGTCCGGTGGATCGACTTCCTCGTGACACACTTCCACTACGACATCGTGTACAAGCCCGGCCACAAAAACAAAGCAGACGCTCTCAGCCGGCCTGCACACGTTGCCGCTATTCAGATTGAAGGGATGAATCCACTACTCAAGGGACTCTTCACACACGGGTACGCCATCGACCCCGAAATTCCCTTGGCAGAAAAGCGACATCTGCTACAGTGGGACAGTGACATCGCGTACCGGAAAGGATCAACAAAAATCTGGGTACCCAATTACCCTCCTTTGCGCCAGTTACTACTCGAAGAATACCACGACGTCCTGTACGCCGGACACTTCGGTAGCAACAAGACGCTCACCGGTATCGCCAAACACTACTACTGGCCCCATATGGCAGACGACGTCCAGAAATTCGTCACCTCGTGTGATACATGTCAGCGGATGAAGAGCAGCAAGCAGAAAAAGGCGGGACTACTGCAGCCTCTTCCTGTCCCAGAACAGCCATGGCAAGTGGTCAGCCTAGACTTCATCACCGGGTTACCACCTACCACCAGCAGTCATGACGCAATCCTTGTCGTCATTGACAAGTTCTCCAAAATGGGACACTTCATCCCGACACACACGACGGCACGCACCGAGGAGACAGCACAGCTCTTCGTTCGTCACATCATCTCACAGCATGGCATCCCAACCACACTCATTTCCGACCAAGACCCCAAGTTCACCAGCAAGTTCTGGAAGGAACTTATGTCTCTCCTCGGGACCAAACTCGCCATGTCATCCGCATACCATCCGCAGACAGACGGACAGACCAAGCGCCTCAACCAAATTGTTGAGCAACTCCTCCGAGCAACCTGCAAGGACGAGATCTCCAAATGGGACTTGCACTTGCCCGTACTAGAGTTTGCTTACAACAATGCTACGCATGCTGCTACTGGACAGACGCCGTTCTTCCTCTGCTACGGACGCCACCCACTCACACCACAGAAACCGACAGCAGCAGCTATAGTCCAACCAGCACATGATTTCATCACAACCATGCATCAGCTTTGGGATCGGACCCACAAGCGCCTCCTCGACATTCAACAGCAACAGAAGCGCCAAGCCGATCGCCATCGCAACGATCACACCATCACGGTGGGAGACCCGGTGCTTCTTGACACCCGCAACCTGGACATCAGCCATCTCCCATCTAAACTTCGACCTCGCTTCTACGGGCCTTTTCTCGTTGAAGCACAGGTCACTCCTGTTACCTTCCGCCTACGCCTGCCAGCTACCTGGAAGATTCACAACGCCTTCCATGTCCAACTTCTGAAGCCCTACCGGGATCCGAACACGATCTTCGTCGGACGCCAACCGCCGCCGCCGCCGTCCGTCCTCGTCCACAATAAACCCGAGTACGAGGTCGAGTCTGTGCTCGCACATCGCCGACGTCGGAATGGCACCGTGGAGCTTCTCATCCGTTGGAAGGGTTATGATCCTTCTGAGGACAGCTGGGTCCCTGAGTCCGACATGGGTAACGCCCGTCGTCCTCTGCATGACTACCTTGTCAAGCAGGGTGTTAATTCTACCACCCAGCTTTGAGGGGGGGAAGTGTGAGAGTACGACCTCGTTACACCACTTGGCCTTTTCTTATGTAGGCCGAACGTGATGAGTCGAAGTGTTCGGGTGTACGCGGTAGCGGGCGACTCAGTAAGGAATGGAAATTCCTTACACTACCCCCCCCCTCCTAAACGAGGCCGTGGGCATCGGAGACATTCCGACGCTGGTAATATGCCGTTAGAATCGGATGTGATTCTAAATCAGCGAGGGGCACCCAATTGTCGTCTTCGGACGTGCGATCGCGCCAGCGGATGAGGAAATCAACCATCCGACGGTTCAGCTGCGTGGTGATGCGATGGCTGAGAATTTTCAAGGGCTCGGTCGTCGGTTCTTGCAAAGGCGTCAGTTGTGGTACACCACGGTTGCGTGCCAAGTCCGACGAACTCGGGACGTAGGGTTGGAGAAGACTAACGTGGAAAGCCGGGTGATGGCGCCAATCAGCCGGTAGCCGAAGGTGGACAGTGACAGGTGTCACGAGATTGGTCACTTGAAAAGGTCCGCAGAATCTGGGTCGGAGTTTGCTTGGGATCGGCAGCCGCAAATTGCGAGTGTCGAGGAGGACAAGATCTCCCACTTTGTAAATGACGTCGCGTCGATGTCGATCGGCTTGTCGGCTTGCGACTAGGTTAGCTTTCCGAATGGCCTCAGCTGCTTTTTCGCGAGTGGCGAGAATGTCTTCAGCAAATTTCTGGGACGGGGGCACTGGTGACTCGATGTTCGGTGTAGGGGGTACTATCGGGTCCTGTCCGTAGTTGAGGAAAAATGGGGAGTGATTGGTTGTAGCTGAGGTCACGTTATTATACGCGAATTCGAGTAGCGGTAGAGATTTCTCCCATGTCGATGAGTCAGTACAGGTGGTGCGAATGAGCTACTCCATGGTTTGGTTAACGCATTCGGTCTGCCCGTCGGTTTGTGGGTGGTAGGCAGATGAAAATTGGAGTTTGGTGCCGAATTGGTCCCACAGGTGGCACCAGAAATTTGATGTGAATTTTGGGTCTCGGTCTGAGATGATGGCGGAGGGCAGCCCGTGCAGGCGGATGACGTTTGTGATGAACAGCTGTGCTGTTTGTTCGGCGGTGATTGTCTGTTGGCAGGCGATGAAGTGCGCCATTTTTGTGAGTCGGTCAACGACCACGAGGATGGCATCATTTGCGCTGGGGCCAGCCGGCAGTCCTGTCACGTAGTCCATCGTGACTTGTTGCCAGGGTCGCTCGGGCGGATCCAACGGCTGTAGTAGTCCGGCTGCTCGCTGATGCGACGATTTCATAATCTGGCAGGCGGTGCAGGAGGACACGTACTTGCACACGTCATCGGCCATCTTCGGCCAGTAATAATTCCGCTGCAACATCTTCGTGGTTTTATCGACGCCGAAGTGTCCTGAGGTAGGGTTGTCATGGGATTCCTGGATTAGGAGGGTACGAAGTAAATCGTAGCCTGGTACCCAAATGCGAGAAGTACCACGCTTATAAAAATATGGCCCGGTGGCTGTGGTATGCTGTTGATGGATGGCTGAGCGGAAAAAGGATCGATCTTGTAGCCGTGGGTGAATAGTCCCGTAAGTAATGGGTTTGTCTGGGCGATTAGTATCGCGGCGGTATGGACAGTAGGGCGGGTCAAGGCATCGGCGATATTATTGGCACCCCGTTTGTAGGTGATGGTGTAGTGGAAGTTGGACTCGAGGAAATCGAGCCATCGGATCTGTCGTGGATTGAGGTTCGGTTGGGCGCGCAGGTACTGTAAGGATTTGTGGTCCGTCCGCACCGTGACGTCAGCTCCGGTCAGGTAGCACCGCCAGGTCTTGAACGCATGGACGATTGCCAGCATTTCCTTGTCGTGCACTGTATAGTTCTTCTCTGCGCCTTGCAGTTTCCGTGATTCGTAGGCGACTGGTTGCAACCCGTCGCCGAAGTCCTGGAGGAGAACTGCACCGATGGCGATGTCGCTGGCGTCGGTGATGACTTCGTATGGGCGGTTGGGATCGGAGATGCGAAGGACGGGCGGCGACGTGAGGGCGATTTTGAGTTGGTCGAATGCAGCTTGCTGCTTCTCTCCCCACCAAAAACAATCGTGATCCTTCAATCGGTCGGTTAGCGGTGCAGATAACCCAGCCATATTGGGGATAAAGCGGCGGACGTAGTTGACAAAACCCAGAAAACTTTGGAGTTCCTTGAGGTTGTTCGGCAGCTTCCATTCTTGTATGGTCTTGATTTTCCTGGGGTCGATTTTCATGCCTTCGGTAGAGACGATGTGACCCAAAAACTCCAACTCCTACTTAAGAAAGTCGCACTTAGACCCTTTCGTGATGAGGCAATTCTTGTGCAGCAGCGTGAAGACTGCATCAAGATCCTTTAAGTGTTGCTCCCTGCTGCGGCTGTAGATTAGGATGTTGTCGAGGTAGATAATTATGCATCTATCCAGGAGTTCGCGGAAAACACCGTTCATGGTCATCTGAGAAGTCGAGGGCGCCTTCGTGAGCCCAAAAGGCATCACCAAGTATTCGTAACTGCCGTAGCGGGTTCGGAAGGCGGTCTTGTGGCAATCCTCGGTGGCGACGCGGATTTGGTGGTAACCTCCGCGCAGATTGATTTTCGAGAAGAACTTGGCTCCGCGAAGTTGGTCGAGTAGGTCGTCGGCTCGCGGGATCAGGTAACGGGACTTGATGGTGATGCGGTTGAGTGCGCGGTAGTCGATGCACATACGGAATCCGCCATCTTTTTTCGGTGTGAACAGGATGGGGGCGGCGTATGGGGATGTGCTTGGGCGGATAAAACCTTTCGTCAGGAGGTACTCCAACTGCTGCTGCAATTCCTCGAGTTCCGGTTGGCTGAGCCGAAATTGTCGCTGTACTGTCGGTTGTGCGCCGGGTTCCAGTTCGATGCGGTGGTCTTCGGGTCGGCTTGGCGGAAGTCCGGCGGATAGGTCGTCCGGGAAAATCTCGGGGTATTTTCGAATGAGTTCCGCTAAATTTGGAGGAACGGCTTCACACAGCTTCGTGATATCTTCCGCTGATATCGACGACGTCACCTCGCAAAGATCGACGGCGTATGCTGCTGCTCCCGCTTTTATCGCGCGCTTGAAGGTGATCGCGTGGACTTGGGTACTTCGCATGCGGGGTCCCGTCCATTTCGGTAATTCGTGATAGTGCCCATCGATCTTGATGCTGCAGCTGCCCGTCGTCCAGTCAATTCTCGGGTTGTACTGTCGCAGCCAATCCCGTCCCAGCAGCACGTCGCACCCGTCGAGTGTAGTCGCCAGCAGCCCCATCCGAAATTTTACGTGCTCGCCGCAATGGAAACTGACGTGCTCCACCCGCTCCCGTATAGCCAACGGTGTACTGTCCACCAGTCTTGCGTCGATTTCGAGTAGACACTTTAATAAAGGGATACCCAGTTTCTTAGCCCTGTCTAGCTGTATGAGACTGTGACTCGCGCCTCCATCCACGAATATTTTCAGCAACACCCCGTTGACTTTACCCTCCACCAACACAGGGTGATCAGCTATTTCGTCCCCCTTATTCGTCCGGGTCCGGTCGATTGCAGCAATCGGGATCACGACCCGGTGGGGACTGTGTGGTTCGGGCAAAGAAGCCTACCCGTCAGTAAGGGGCCCGGTACTTACTGACGCGACCCATTTCCCGGTCGCTCCTCCGGCTTCTTCCCCATAGAATTATGGATGGCTAAGAACTCTTGGCAGTTGCGTTTGATGTGCCCCGGTCGGCCATAGTGGTAGCATAGCCCCGTATTTCGCGGAGCAACTGCGTAAATGTCCACTGCGTCCATCCCTTTTATCGTGGTGTGCTGGTACTGTTCTCGAGGGCGACCTCCGTCGTAGAAGTTCGTCCTCGGCTTCGTGAGCGAATCAGCGGCTTCAGCGAGTTGGATGAAGTCTTGTAACCGCTTCGCAGGTCGTTGTAATTTTATCTGGTACTGTATTTCAGGCTTTAGCCCGCCCATGTACCTGTCGACCTTCTCCAACTCGTGCATGTAGCCACATCGATCCACCAACGTCAAGAATGACGCGGTGTAGTCGGACACAGATCCCAGCTGCTTCCACATGCGTAGAGTCTCGCGCGCTTTGTCTGAGTCAGGAGCATGCTCAAACCGCTTGCGAAGCTCTGCGCACCACGTTGCCCACGTGCGAATGTGAGTTGCACCAAACAGCAAATCTGCCTCGTCTTCGTCGCCGAATTCTTCGGACCACTCATGCTGTCCTTCTGTGCGAGTTGCCGCTGAGTCGACGATGACCTTCCACGACTGTAGGGCGGCCCCTTGCAGCAGTGTCAACGCGTGGCTAATCCGCTTCTGGTCGTCTCGGATTCCCGCCGCGTTAAAGTAGATATTCATGGCGAATATCCAATGCCCACCGTCACGCCTTTATTAGCTGGGTCAAAAGGAGCGGGTTGCTGATATCTCACGCCGCCACTTGTCGAGCGCGGGGCTGTCGCCGCTAGCCGTACCAGCTCCACTGGTGTCGGTTGCTGCTCACCCGCCTCGCTTCGTGCATCGTCGCCCGGCTCCTCTGAACTCCTTTCCTGCGCCTGGCGAAGTTGTTGGTTTTTGTCACGGAGGTTGTTGACGACGCTTGTCAAATTGTTCAACTGATCCATTAATGCTTGCAGGTCTACTGTTTCCCGGGCAGAGTTCGCAGCAGTCGAGGTTGTCTGTTCCTCAACCGTCGGGTCTACCGGGGCCATGGCAGTCAGGACGGGGCAGAAACTAGCGCACACGCTGTAGTTGTTGACGTAAAAATATTTACGATCAAAGGCAACTGCTGTGAAGCCGTGTTAATCCCCTCTGACCACCCTTAACTAACTAACGGGGAAAACGTAAGGTTCAGAGAAAGATCGGGCTCTGATACCAGCTGTTATGATTTAGAAGATGTCAATGTACTATAATGAGAATACAACGTCCCTATTGCCATGAAAGCACAAGGTTATATAGGAGTGGTCGTAATAGGGCGATAACCTCGGGACGTGGATAGGTTCGGCAAATGTGGCGACGCTGTTAGGCGCGACTCGAGAAAGGATTGGGCCGAAAATGTAGGCCGAACGTGATGAGTCGAAGTGTTCGGGTGTACGCGGTAGCGGGCGACTCAGCAAGGAATGGAAATTCCTTACAGGTTTTGAGTTGTACTACACACGGAAAAGGGCGCGACAGAAACACGGTAACCAAATACCCACCCGAGAGGTGCGATTTTGAGATTGGGGGGAGGTGACGTGCTATTCGACGCCCGCCCCAACCCAGCGACGGAACACGCCAAGCCTTTCCACCCGCCACACAAAGATCCAAAGCTTTTGCTTTTTACTCTGTACTCAGTGGCAATGGCTCCTTCCCCGCCATTCTGGCTCGCGAACACAGTGCTTACCTCCCATCTCAGTGGGAAAATGTGCGTCAGAAGTAGCAAAATCGCGTTCCCGTAACACTAACAACTAATCCGCACCAAATCGCGCCCCGACGCAGCATGCTAGTCCCTCACCAGCACGCAACACAAGCACTCCATGGCGCGCTACGCGAAGACCTGAAAAGCGATATCCTCGCCAGCGCGCCAAGCAACTCACGCGCTGCCCGTTGCATATAGCGCACAGCTCGCTACCCACTCCTGCTTCGCGCATCTAACACCATGAGAGCGATGCCTGCCTTCCTCATTCCCTCTTTCCCGCCTTACCCGTTGCAGCATACTAAAATCGCATCCCCTATCGTTCGCATCCCGTCAAACCGCTTCCCCAGTTTCCCGCTGATTTTCCATCCAGCTGATGCATTCTCGCTTCCCAACCCTCATCCGGATTCTCGCAATCCCGCTTTCACCCAGCAAGCAATCTCCCCCCCGTTTTGCCCATTCTCAACCCATCACATATCCTCATGTCGCGAATCCTGCCCTAACGCAGCGCCAATTCCACCCTAACGCAGCGCCAATCCCGCCCTTACGCAGCGCCGATCCCTCCCTAGCCCGACGCAACACACCACATAGTACCCCGCCCTTCCACGCGCTTGCCCTGTACACCTCTCACCCATGCTCCCCTCTCCCATGGTCCCCTGTCCCATGGTCCCGCTCCCCAACACTCCCCTTTCCCGTTCTCCCCTCCCATGTACCCCTCACCCGTTCTCCGCTCTCCCTTACCCTCTCCCTGGTTAGGGGGGATCCACGCTCTCTTTGGGGTTGGCAGGAGGGCTACGGAAGGGGGAGAAGCAGGGCTACGGAAGGGTGGGAAGGAGGGCAATGGAAGGGGGGGAATGAGGGCAATGGAAGGGGGCGAATGAGGGCAATGGAAGGGGGGGAAGCAGGGCAATGGAAAGGGGGGAGGCAGGGCAATGAAAGCGTGGGAAGCAGGGCAATGGTAGGGGGGGGAGCAGGGCAAAGGTAGGAGGGGAAGCAGGGCAATGGAAGAGGGGGAAGCAGGACTAGGGAAGGGGGGGAAGGAGAGCAATGGAAGGGGGGGAAGGAGGGCAATGGAAGGGGGGGAAGGAGGGCAATGGAAGAGGGGGAAGGAGGGCAATGGAAGGGGGGGAAGCAGGGAAATGGAAAGGGGGGGAAGCAGGGCTACGGAAGTGGGGGAAGCAAGGCAGTGGAAGTGGGGGAAGCACGGCAATGGAAGGGGGAGAAGCAGGGCTAGGGAAGGGGGGGAAGAAGGGCAATGGAAGGGGGGGAAGGAGGGCAATGGAAGGGGGGGAATGAGGGCAATGGAAAGGGGGGAGGCAAGGCAATGAAAGCGGGGGAAGCAGGGCAATGTAAGGGAGGGGAGCAGGGCAAAGGAAGGAGGGGAAGCAGGGCAATGGAAAGGGGGGAGGCAGGGCTAGGGAAGAGGGGGAAGGAGGGCAATGGAAGAGGGGGAAGGAGGGCAATGGAAGGGGGGGAAGGAGGGCAATGGAAGGGGGGGAAGGAGGGCAATTGAAGGGGGGGGAGAAGGGCAATGGAAGGGGGGAAAGGAGGGCAATGGAAGGGGGGGAAGCAGGGCTACGAAAGGGGGGGAAGCAGGGCAGTGGAAGGGGGGAAGCAGGGCAATGGAAGGGGGAGAAGCAGGGCTAGGGAAGGGGGGGAAGCTGGGCAATGGAAGGGGGGGAAGGAGGGCAATGGAAGGGGGGGAAGGAGGCCTACGGAAGGGGGGGAAGCAGGGCAATAGCGTGGGGAGCAGGGCAAATGAAGGAGGGGGAGCAAGGCAATGGAAGGGGGGAAGCAGGGCTAGGGAAGGGGGGGAAGCAGGGCAAGGGAAGGGGGGAAGGAGGGCAATGGAAGGGGGGGAAGGAGGGCAATGGAAGGGGGGGAAGGAGAGCAATAGAAGGGGGGGAAGGAGGGCTACGGTAGGGGGGGAAGCAGGGCAGTGGAAGGGGGAGAAGCAGGGCAATGGAAGGGGGAGAAGGGGCTAGGGAAGGGGGGGAAGCAGGGCAATTTAAGGAGGGGAAGCAGGGCAATGGAAGGGGGGGAAGCAGGGCTACGGAAGGGGGGGAAGCAGGGCTACAGAAAGGGGGGAGGCAGGGCAATGAAGGCGTGGGAAGGAGGGCAATGGAAGGGGGGGGAGCAGGGCAAAGGAGGGGAAGCAGGGCAATGGAATGGGGGGAAGCAGGGCTAGGGAAGGGGGGGAAGGAGGGCAATGGAAGAGGGGAAGGAGGGCAATGGAAGGGGGGGAAGGAGGGCAATGGAAAGGGGGGAAGCAGGGCTAGGGAAGGGGGGGAAGGAGGGCAATGGAAGGGGGGGAAGGAGGGCAATGGAAGGGGGGAAGGAGGGCAATGGAAGGGGGGGAAGCAGGGCTACGGAAGGGTGGGAAGCAGGGCAGTGGAAGGGGGGAAAGCAGGGCAATGGAAGGGGGAGAATCAGGGCTAGGGAAGGGGGGGAAGGAGGGCAATGGAAGGGGGGAAGGAGGGCAATGGAAGGGGGGGAAGGAGGGCAATGGAAAGGGGGGAGGCAGGGCAATGAAAGCGTGGGAAGCAGGGCAATGGAGGGGGGGGGAGCAGGGCAATGGAAGGAGGGGAAGCAGGGCAATGGAAGGGGGGGAAGCAGGGAAATGGAAGGGGGGAATGAGGGCAATGGAAGGGGGGGAAGCAGGGGCAATAGAAAGGGGGGAGGCAGGGCAATGAAAACGTGGGAATCAGGGCAATGGAAGGGGGGGGAGCCGGACAAATGAAGGAGGGGAAGCAGGGCAATGGAAGGGGGGGAAGCAGGGCTAGGGAAGGGTGGGAAGGAGGGCAATGGAAGGGGGGAAGGAGGGCAATGGAAGGGGGGGAAGGAGGGTAATGGAACTGGGGGGGGAAGGAGGGCAACGGAAGGGGGTGAAGGAGGGCAATGGAACGTGGGGAAGGAGGCAATGGAAGGGGGGGAAGGAGGGCAATAGAAGGGGGGGAAGAAGGGCAATGGAAGGGGGGAAAGCAGGGCAATGGAAGGAGGGGAAGCAGGGCAATGGAAAGGGGAAGAAGCCGGGCTAGGGAAGGGGGGAAGGAGGGCAATTGAAGGGGGGAAGGAGGGCAATGGAAGGAGGCGTATGAGGGCAATGGAAGGGGGGAAAGGAGGGCAAGGGAAAGGGGGTTAGGAGGGCAACGGAAGGGGGGAAAGTAGGGCAATGGAAGGGGGGGAAGGAGGGCAATCGAAGGGGGGGAAGGAGGGCCATGGAAGGGGGGGAGCAGGGCAATGGAAGGGGGGGAAGGAGGGCAATGGAAGGAGGCGTATGAGGGCAATGGAAGGGGGGAAAGGAGGGCAAGGAAAGGGGGAAGGAGGGCAACGGAAGGGGGGAAAGTAGGGCAATGGAAGGGGGGGAAGGAGGGCAATCGAAGGGGGGGAAGGAGGGCAATGGAAGGGGGGGGAGCAGGGCAAATGAAGGAGGGGCATCAGGGCAATGGAAGGGGGGAAAGCAGGGCAATGGAAGGGGGAGAAGCAGGTCTAGGGAAGGGGGGGAAGGAGGGCAATGGAAGGGGGAGAAGGAGGGCAATGGAAGGGGGGGAAGGAGGGCAAGCGTTGCTCTCCCCACCCCCCTCCCGTCCCCTCCCCATCCCCTCCCTGTCCTCTCCTCAGCCCCCTCCCGTCCCCTCCCCATCCCCCTCTTGTCCCCTCCCCATCCCCCCCCCATCCTCCCATGGGGCACGCATTGCGCGCTGTGGCTCCTCCCTCACTGTCGCCTGGATCCTCCCGGTCTGCCCCATATTCAGTTTGTGCCTCGAGGTGGGCACTGGATGAAGGGGAATTCATCAGGTCAAGGTGAGGGAAAACGGGTCAACATCCTGGGTTCTCTCCTGTTCCCTCCTCTCCTGTTCCCTCCTCTCCTCCCCTCTCCTCTCCTCTTCCTCTCCTCTCCTCCCCTCTCCACTACTCTCCTCTTCTCTCCTCTCCTATCCTCTCCTCTTCGTCTTCCTCTCCTCTCCTCCCCTCTCCTCTCCTCTCCTCTACTCTGCTCTCCTCTACTCTCCTCCCCTCCTCTCCCCTCCTCCTCTACTCTCCACTCCTCTCCTCCTCTACTCTCCACTCCTCTCCTCTCCTCTCGTCTCCTCTCCTCTCCTCTCCTATCCTCCTCCTCTCCTCTTCCTGTCCTCGTCCTCTCCTCTTCCTCTCCCCTACCTCTCCTATTGTGAAAGCTTGCTTGGGTCGCCTTGGCAAAGGCAGCGTGCTTCATTTCATATGGGCTACAGTACATGGTTCTCGTCCAATAGACTACACCGTCCAATAGGGTGGGTGGGTGGGGAAAACGAAACTGGAACTAGAAATGAAGAACGTGGGTGAGGTCGAATGGCCTCACGTCCCTCTTTTGTAGGCAAAAGAGGGTGAGTAGCGCTTCGACGCTGACCTTGCTGCGTTGGCCCTCGCTACACTTTCACAATACACATTTTTTAGAAAGTGTTACACGCTTTCAAAAAATTACATATTGTGAAAGCTTGCTTGGGTCGCCTTGGCAAAGGCAGCGTGCTTCATTTCATATGGGTCTTCTGAGGCATGTGAAGCAGGGGCTGGCGGTGTCGCTTGATGGAGAGCTGGTGATGTCTGGGCGATGGAGCGGCGGACGCGTCTTGGATGCGTGTGGATGCCGCAAGGAGCTGGTACTGCGCAATGGTGACGTAGAGATCTTTGGCCGTATCGCTGCGCCAGCGACCGAGTCGCTTGAAGAGCCGGTCAGGGATCCCCAAGTTAGCTGCCGCAGTTGCGGCGCCCTTGCGGAAGGAGTGAGTGCCGAGGTGTCTGTTGTCAAGCCCAGCCTTGGCAAAGGCTTCGAGGCACCAGTTGCGGATGGTTGTGTATGACGGAGCGCTGTCGTGAGGGGTTGCCCTGCCGCTGGTGCCAAAGACACGGATCAATGGTCCATGCGGGGTGGTGGGGTGTCCCGCAAGTTGCAGAAACCGTTGGGTGCAACGGACTGGGCAGTAAGGCCCAGTTGTGGGAGCAACTGGGATCCATGAGCCCTTGCCGTCTTGATCCGTCTTGGAGTGCGGGATTAGGATCCACATAGACTCCTCGTCGAAGTGGATGTCGTTCCACTGGATGGAGACGAGGTCGGAGTAGCGGAGGAATGCCGCGAACATGAGGAGTGGGATAAGTCCTTTCTGATATTCTGCCGGGCTGCTCGACTCAAGGAAGGGGTGTGCCATGGCGTGCACCTGGTGGTGCACGGGCCGTGGCGTTTGGAGAATTCACGAACTTGTGAAGTGAAAGGCCCGCTAGTGGGAGAGGGTTCTCCGGTCATCCGATGTGCAAATGCGACGGCGGAGCACGTAAGGGATATGGCAGATACTGTGGCCTGATTGTTGAGGGCATAGACAAGGCAGAGCGCTAGAGTGGTGTCTGTGGCAGGCAGGTAGCTCAGCTTGACCTTCGTGCAAAAGGAGCGGAACTTGAGCCAATACGGCTCGTAGGTCCTTATGGTGGATGGCGCGCGGACATGAGTGATTACCCGAAGTAGCTGTGTCTGTAGTTTTGATAATAAGCCTGAAATACAGAGAGCCCAGGCACGGTGGGGTTATATTTTATAGGTCACATGCAACGCAATGATCGGGCTATTGGGAAAACCGAGACCAGCAAAGGCGATTGAGTGTGTGCCTGGGGATAGGCATTGGCTGCCTTGAGTGAGGGGAATATGTGCCTTTACTTCTCGTGCCCAGGTTCGTGGTGCTGGCTGCAGTAGGGGCCACCAAGAGGCTCCTGGCCACTCGGGAATGACCAACGTCAACTCGGCATGGGTGCGTTGGGCGTGGCGCAGAGTAGCCGGGATGAGGTGGGGGGGGGGAAACGCGAAGCCGCGTTCATCATGCCAGCTGAACGAGAAGGCGTCAACTGCTGTGGCCTTGGGGTGAGGGATCTTGGAGCAGAAGCGCCCCAGTTGAGCGTTGTGAACATTCGCGAATAGGTCGACAGAGTGAGGCCCCAGGCGGCGGTCGAGGAGTCGGAACCATGGGGATTTGAGTGAGTAATCATCTCGGTCCTGGACTTTGGAGAGTTCGTCGGCGTGCGCGTTCAGCTCCCGGGGAATCCATTCGATGGCAAGGCGTGTCCGGTTTTTTAAGCAAAGGTCGATGATCGCCTGGCAAAGTAGTGTGAGTGCAGGGATGCTGGAGCCGCCTTTGCGCAGTATGAATACAACCCCCTGGTTGTCCACACGAACTAACACGTGCCGTTTGGAGATGTGGGTGTCAAAGGTTCTTAGTGCCCACAGTACACCTTCGAGTTCCCTTCGGGTGCTGGAAGTGTGTAGGAGGTCTTCTGGCATGCGGGAGCTTGCTTCTATTGGGATCCCCGGGAGCGGCGTGAGGATGGCGCCCCAACTGTGGGCGCTTGCATCCACGTGGATGACGGCGTCGAACTGGTGACTGAGATGAAATGGGGCGCCGTTAAATTTGTCGAATTGCGCCAGCCAGAAACATAGCTCGTCCACCGCTGCTGGGTGGAGGAGGACCTGGGAGTGCCAGGACGTTGCGTCGGCAATAAGTCGCAGGAGTTCGTGGCTGAATGCTCGTGCCGTCGCGCCCAGTGCTAGGGCCATAGAGGCGAGCATGCCTGTAACTCTTGCGAGGGATCGAACGGGAATATGCCTTCCTAATTGTCCTTGGGTTATCAAGGCCTCAAGCGTGGTTAAGAGTTGAGCCCTTCGCTCGAGTCCGACGGAGAACGTGCCGCGGGTGGAGTCGATTTCCAATCCGAGGAAGCGAAGCTGACGCGAGGGGTGGAGGTGCGATTTTTTGCCGTTAATGACGAAGCCAGCTGCGTTAAGGTCCTGGAGGACTGTCATACGAGTCGAGCACGCTTGCTGGTGGGAATCGCAGAGAAATAATAGGTCGTCGACATACGGGACCACTCGAACGCCGCTTGCCCGCCATCGCTTGGCAAGTTGTTTAATTAGTTGGGTGAAAACGAATGGAGCAGTTGCAAGGCCGAACGACAGTGACCGAAAGGAGTAGTAGATGCCTTCGAACTGGAAGCCCAAAAACCGCCAACACGAAGGGTGAATCTCGACATGATGGTATCCAGATTTCAGGTCGATGGAAAACATCCAGTCATCTCGGCGGATGAGCTCGGCTACACGATTCAGACCCTCGTACTTGAACTTGGGGGCTTCAAGGTGGGCGTTCACTTTCCGCAGGTCAAGGATGAGGCGGCATTTGTCGCGTTGCTTCACGACGTTCAGTGGGCTGACACATGTTAGTGTGTCTCTCTTCTCGATCACTGCAGCAGCGCCGGTCACTACAAGATCGCGAATTGTGACGCGAGTAAAGTCGAGGTGCGTGCAGACTCCGGCATGGTTGTTGTCCTCGAAGGGTGTGGGGGCTGTATTCTTCCAGGGCAGCCAATACCCTTTAGCGATGATGGAGAGGATAAAGCTACTGTCACACCAGGAGCACCACCAGTGCAAGGCATGCCGCAGTCGACTGCGCATGATGGTCACGTCCCTGTCTGTAGTTGCGAGCTCGTAGGGATCGCATTCCTCTCGTGGCCACCCACTTGGGATCTCTGCATTATACGAGATTATAAACATGGGTTCATAGATGGGAGTAAGATACTGTGCCCGTGAGCAGGTGCACGATGCGGGGCAAGTGTAGACGGGGCATGACATGCTCGGACCGCACGGCCACTGCCGTGTTAGGTGCGTGCAAGGAGCAAGGGGTACTCATCTCTCTATCCGCCTTCTCTTTCTCTGTCGCTCTCTCTCTCTCTCTCTCTCTCTCTCTCTCTCTCTCTCTCTCTCTCTCTCTCTCTCTCTCTCTCTCTCTATCTCTTTCCCTCTCTCTCTCTCTCTCTCTTCCTCTCTCTCTCTCACTCTCTCCCTCTTTCTCTCTCTCTCTCTCTCTTGCTCACTCTCTCTCTCTCTCTCTCCCTCTCTCTCTCTCTCTCTCTCTCTCTCTCTCTCTCTCTCCCTCTCTTTCTCTCTCTCTCTCTCTCTCTCTCTCTCTCTCCCTCTCTCTCTCTCTCTCTCTCTCTCTCTCTCTCTCTCTCTCTCTCCCTCTCTCTCTCTCTCTCTCTTTCTCTCTCTCGCTTGCTATTTCTCTCTCTCCATCTCTTGATCTCCCTCTTTCCCTCTTTCCTTTGCGTGCGAAGACATTACGTGCTGTGTTCGTACGTGAACATTTTTTAAGCACGTTGGTGCTCGTTGGTGGTTGAGTTACATTTCTTCCTCCTCCTTCTATTGCTCTCCTTGTTTGGGCCACTCTTTGTGTTAGCTTTGAGCTCCTAGACTCTGTCCTTGGCTCTTAAATAGAGCATCTCCGAGTGCGTGCGTGCGCACCATTTTGTTGGGTGCCGAGCGTGCCTCCATGGTTAGCTCTCGGGGCGTGTTGCGTGGTTGGCAAAGAAAAAAGTGAGGGGTTGGAGGCCATGCTCAAGGCTGACCAGCCGTGTTGACTGGGTTTTGTAGCCCCCTCCCTCCCCCCAACCCCCTCAAGGGTTTTTTTTTTTTTTTTTTTTTTTTTTTTTGAAGAAAACGGATGGCCGTGACACGGTCGAGCCTTTAATTCAATCATAGGAATTATTACAAGCCTAGGCCTATCAGCCTTTGCTGTCCCCAAGGGCCACCCTAGTCAGCGAAGACTCCTTGACTTTGGCAAAAGGCTGGCCACCGGCCATGCACCTACCGTGCAACCCACTATGCCTCTTGCATGTGGGAAAGGGCGCCGCCCTATCAACCGCTCACACCACCGGTGAGGGACCTTGCGCACCACGCCCTCCCATGTGGCATGCATTGGCCATGTGGCCTGGTTGGCCACAGCGAAAGCAGACTCCCTTGAAGCGCGGCTGCTGGCACGTAGCAGGGGGGGAGCCCTTGATGTCCGAGTCCGTGTCGCGACCACCGGGACGGCCGCCGCGCGTATAGCCGAGGCGTGCACGCTTGAGCGCTGCCACATCCGCGACCGCCAGCTTGTAGGAGCGGGATGTCAGGACACTTTTGGACTGATAGAGTTGGAACCGGTCGGCGGCCTCGAAACCGGCTTCGTCCGCAACGAGAAGGACTTGGAAACGCTTATTAATAAGTATTTCGATATCCTTAACGTTGTTGAGTGCGCCGACGACGTCGCCGTGCTGCAGCTTGAAGTCGATATGCTTCAGGTACGCTTCGATGGCAGTGAAGACCTCGGCCTGGTCACGTACGCCCTTGCGCATGAAGGTAGTAGCTGCGGGCGTGGGGCCAAGGGGGGGAAGGGGGGGGGCGGGTGCGAGGATGCGACGACGAGCAATGTTGGCGGGACCCTCACCATCGTCATTTTCGGAGTCGTCGCTGTCATCGGGGTTGTCAGCGGGTGCGGGAGTTGGTGCCGGGGGCTGGTCGTCGGCGCGGGGAGCCTTGGGCGTGCGAGGATGGGTAGCCATTTCTTTCTTTTTGTTAAAATTGGTCGTAGGTGCAGCGTTATCGGATGAGGTTCCGACTGTAACAGCAGGAGCTTGCTGCTGTAACAGCGCCAAAAGCGCTTGCAGCTGGTGCGCAGTCAAGGCGGGGGCGGCGGCGGTTGGCGCGGGGTCGGCGGCAGGCGCGTGCTGGGTGGTGGGGCCCGCCTGGCCTGCAGGCGACGCGCCTCGGGCTGGCGCGTGGACTTCCGTTGCCTGCACGCGCGGCTGCAAAGCAGCCACGCGAATTTCTTCTGGAGCAGCGTGACTGCCGCCGAGCAGAATCTCGACTGCCGAGGGGCCCTCGCCAAAATTGTCCTCAGCAGGACGTTTCTGACGTTGGTCGGTTCCCCCGGGCGAAGTTCCGAGCGCCTCGGCGTTAGCGGGGGTAGAAATGTTATTCACCGCGCGAGCCGGAGCAGAATTGGCCGAAGTCATCGCGGTAATATTGTGCTGCAGAATGTCGGTGAGGAGCGTTGTCGGAGCTTTGAAGCGCGGAAGAGACTGGGTTTTCGCCAGCTTGGGCGAGAAAAAGGAAACTAGAACTAGGACGAGAACTGGAAAACGAAACTGGAACTAGAAATGAAGAACGTGGGTGAGGTCGAATGGCCTCACGTCCCTCTTTTGTAGGCAAAAGAGGGTGAGTAGCGCTTCGACGCTGACCTTGCTGCGTTGGCCCTCGCTACACTTTCACAATACACATTTTTTAGAAAGTGTTACACGCTTTCAAAAAATTACATATCCTCTCCCCTCCTCTCCTCTCCTCTCCTCTCCGCTCCTCCCCTCTTCTCTCCTCTTCCATCTCACTTGCAGGCCATCCAGGACCCACTCGGCAAGGCATCACGTGTGCAAGCTCCCAATACCCAACCCAAGCCCACCCATTCTTTCGAGTCGGTGGTTCAATAAGACCAGCCACAAGCGGCCCATTCTGGCTTCGTAGATCTCAGAGCCATAGACCGTGGGTTTTTAAAGCCCCCTATATGATGTAAAGAGGCTAGTTGTGTTAATAAACATAACCCTGTCGAGAGCACCGGAAGCATAACCTCCTCGGACAGACAAAAGTATCACGCCTTGAAATGTTTCGTATGCCTTGCCAGTGAGAGCGATTGTGGCCATGACAAGGCATTCGTGTTAGAGGGGCATGACAGTTTATAATTATGGTGCGCGAGAGTATTCCACACCAACCCCGCTTGGCCAACACCCCACCGGCACCACGCACGTGCACCACAATCGCCGCCCAGATTATAGACGCTGCCGCCCATGGGCACGCATGTTACCCTCGCCCCCTAACCTATCCCACCCAGTCTTCCACCATGGGAGCCTCAACTTTTGCTTCATGCCCAAGTATTGCCCTTGGCTCCACGAATAGCAGCGAGGTGTGCCCTGAGACTTCCTGCAGTGGGGAAGGGTTGGAGGGGGAGGGAAATGGTGGAGTAAGGAGGGGCTTGGAGGTTGAGATGCCACTTCCACATAGCACCTGCCCACGCAATATCCATCAGACATGGCTGGGTGCATATGTGCCATGGTTATCCATCTTGCACACACGCCACACCTCGCTGACCCCGCTTCACACCCCGCTGACCCACGCACCTCTCACCTTTTCACACCTCCCGTACTGCATACACCCCTCACCCACGCGCTGCACACCTCTCTCAACTGGCACAGCTCACCTCCCCAGACCCCATTGGTGTGTAGCTCTCTCACTCGCGCACTGCGTACCCCCGCTAGAGCCACACCCGATGCCGTCTCACTATCTACTGGACCCACTCCACCACTGCCGCCCGCCACTGCCCCTTGCCCCCCCCCCCTCCCACCACTGCCTTTCTATAAGAACAGACCATCATCCCACGCTCCAAACCGGGCTTGACCTTCTCACCACCGCTCTGCCCACCCCTCTCTCCCTCGCTGCACCCATCCCTCTCCCTCTCTCTGCCCACCCAGCTCTCCCTTGCTCTGCCCACCTCTGGGCAGCCCGAGGTGCTCCCCGCTCTCTCCCCTGCTCTGCACATCCCTCACAGCGGGGAGGGTGGCATCTAAAGTGCAATGGCATGAGTTGGCAGAGTAGCATGGGGTAGGGGAAAGAGGGAGGACAGCAGTGCGATGGGCTGAGGGTAAAGTGTGGATGGGGGAAGGTGGGAGTATCGTCGTGTATTAGTGTTGGATGGAGAGAGATCCAACGGAGAATGGGGGTGAGAGACAGGTAAAGGGGAATCCGGAAACAGGACGGTGCAGACGGAAGGGGGGGGTATGCTCTGAGATTGCATGGAAGTGACAGAGCCTCAGTCTAGGGTCGGGGATTGTATGAGCATAAGACGCCTGCCAGCGGTGGAAGTGCCCCTAGTGGGGGCGTTGTGAGGAGTTCGGCGAGGCAGCCTGAATGGACGGTGAAGAGTGGAGGTCGCGCTGGGTGGAGGAGCCATGCGCTTCGCGGGGGTAGTTGGTGACGTCACCTGCAGTGGATGGGGGGAATGTCAGAAGCATGATTAGGGGGATTGAGAAGGGGGGGGGGGGGGGGAGGGGATAGGGGGTAGGAAGGGGGGGAGGAGGGGGGGAAGGAGGGAGTAGGGGCGCCATACAGATTGATGGGTAGTAAGAGGTATTCACCAGGATGTGAGAGATGATGGCGAACGGCTCACCGAGAGTCCGACGCACGCCACGACCTGTGCGGCGGCCACCCACATGGGGCTGCCAGGCATGCCTCGCAGTGCATGGAGGAGTCGCCACCAACAGCCCAGAGTCCGTGGTGTGGGCCGTCATCCTCACCACAGCCGCTAGTGGCGGCTGTCGTGCCAATGAACCCCTCGCGCTGCCACTCATCCATGATCCGGTCGACCCATGACCAATCCATGGGGCCAAGTGTGCGGGTATTTTTGCCACGCCGTATCCACGTCATCCGAATGTTGCGAGTCACGTACTCCCTCACAAAGTGCTCCTGGCAGTTTTTCCAATGCAACACTGCCAGCCCCGTTCATGCGCGGAAGCTCCCACGGAGTCGGAGTCGTTTCGGCGCGTACTTGCAAATTAGGGAGTGGAAGGATTCGTTCAGTGAGCTGCATGCCCCATGGACGTAATATTTCACTAGCTCAACTCCACAGTGCTTCTCAAGCCACTCCATGACAACTACATGGGTCGCCGACCGGAGTGCGTATATGGCACTCTCCTTGCCCCATTTCTCGGTTACACAATGGGGCGCCTTGCCAGCCCTTGCACACCGGTCATGCAGGCCCGCCTTATGATCAGCTGCCATGCACAGCTCCTCCGAAACCGCCTCGGGTGACTTCGGCACTCCGTCCCGCCGGCAGACACCGCATCGCATCATGACATGGTAGAAGTGTATCACAAAGCGTTGCGCCACCGAGACCTCCTCCTCACAGCAGCCTCCCGAATCCCCTGTCGACGCACGAACCCTGGGGCGTTTCCGGCGGTTTGTCCACCGTGGTACAGCACCGCCATCCACCACTTCCAGGGGCACACTTGCCGGTTGAGCCCGTGGCATTGCGGTACTGGTGGCCTCAGGGCCACCCACAACATCAGTGGCGACCAGCACCTCCCCTGCGTCATAACAAGAGGAGGGTGGCAGATGCACAAAAAGGGGTGTGTGTTTGTATGTGTCTTTGGCGATGACAGTACGTAAACCTTGGTGCGGCTCGCAAACTCACCACTCAAGTCTTGTCGTTCTTGCCATGGTCGTGCCCCTCCAGTGAAATGCACGCTTCGCGCGTCCCCCGCATGCGCAAGAACCATCAGCATGGATGCCTCTGATGATGGGCGTATCCCGCGGGCCTGATCTCCGTCGTAACCCCACAACTCATCCACGTCAGAGCGCAGCACCTCCATGGTGACAGGTCCAGCAACACCCGCAGCTCCCACCTTCTCGTTATCGCGATCTCCGACTCCCACATTCACCCCACTTCCTGAGCCACCATCCGGCTTATTGCCATAGGAGATAGGGACCTCTACACCCATGCCATCGCCACCAACCCGTAGCACCTTTCTGAGCTCAGGATACTTGTATTTCGCATCCTCTGGCCGAATTGCTACATACCCAAACCGCCCCAGCTCGGCACAAACATGTCGTATGAGCGTTTCTTTAAGAACAGCCTTTGACTCCTTCATCTTCTCATGAGCACTCAGCCACTGCCTAAGACCATCCACGCTTGACACCCAAAGGTCCTCAATGACAAGCGCCTCCCCCACAGGCATGACTGTGTGTAGCGCATCTTGCAGATCCCTTAGAAACTACTTCCAGAGGAACTGCTTTACATGCCACCAATCCACTTGGTGGTTCAACCCCTTATCTCTAGCCGCTCCCCTGAATGTAGTTCCCTGATCGGAAATAATATCACGCACCCAAAACCCCTTCGCTGCTAGTTGTTCTATTCCCCTATCAAATGCGATACGCTCTAACACTACAGACGAGGGGTCATCTACGTTCTTTTGTGTTACTACGACGTAGAGTATCGTCCGTGATTTCTCGTCCATGAATGAAACAATGCACCACTCGCCCTCCTTGACCTGTGACCAACGACCATCTACGCACACATAATCCCCTGCATTATCGCGCCTAAGTATCTCCGCCCGCACTTCCTGCATCGACTTATCGGCCTCATGCACAATCATTTCCAAAAGGCCTTTCTTGCCTGACAAGTGCTTGTAGAAAGTGCCTTAACCAAGGCACGGCAAGCTAAAGTTCCGACAGAATTCCCACATCTGTTGGTACCCCATGCCTGCCAGTGCGAACGCGCCTAAGAACCTGGATTGCTGCACTGGCATGTTGGTACCCCTGACTCTTGCCCCGTCCACAATATCCCGACGTGTACACGTCCAGAACTTGACTGTGTGAATGCACTCTGTGCAAACCCAATACAATCCCCATGATGCCCATGACCGACGCCACGATCGCAACTCCATTTCCCCACCGCACACCGCGTTATGCGTGCAAACCATCCTAACTCCCTTGAAAAATCCTACCATGTGCCGGACCTCCACCAAGCCCACCGCTGAGCCATCCAGATCATCCAGTCTCGGTGCGGGATCCCACAGTGGCGGGACTGTCCGACTGGTGGCCAGTCTGGGGCTGTTGGGCGGCCTGAGATTAGGTGGAACAAGGGAAGTTGAAATTTATGGACACGCCCTCGCGAGCTGGAGGGGGGGAGAAGGACGTATGGGGGGTTGTGGAGTTGAAATTTATGGACACGCCCTCGCGAGCTGGAGGCTAAAGGCGGAATAAAGGTTGGGCACAAGTACTCTTAAGGATGCATGGGATGCTGTTCGCACCTGCAAGCATGGGGCTCAGCCCCAATGGCGCATGGCGCGCTCTGCTCTGGATGGGGATGGACCTCAAACCCCTCCCCGTTGCTTGTGGCTGGTGCCCTAAAGATGGAACAGGGCGGATGCGCATCATCAGAACAGATTGCCGGGAAGGCTGCAGCATAGGCATAGGCCTAGACATGTGCATCGACATGGCAACAGGTTGGGCACAACAATGACTTGGGCAGCGAGGGGAGGCTTAGGCAAGCTCTAGGCAAAGAGAAAGCAAGTTTTGTAGGTGCGGCACTGGTGCACGGAGCATGTGACAAGTCGCGCACACAATGCAATACGGGAAGAGTGGGTTTGGGGAGTCGAGGCATAAGGAAGAATGGGGTGCTATTCGCACCGGCAAGCATGGGGCTCAGCCCCGACTGCGTACGGCGAGATCTGCTGTGGAAGCGAATGGACCTCGACGCCCTCCCCGTTGCCTGTGGCGAGTGCCCTAAAGAAGGAGCAGGGTGGAGGCGCATAATCAGAACCGATTGCCAGCATGGCTGCAACATAGGGCTAGGCCTAGACATGTGCATCGAACATGTTGTATGTGCACGTGTTGCTATGAGGATGGGTGACGAACATGTGCTTCGAATGTCTAACTCTACCCTGCCTCCTTGCCTCGCCGGCGCTTCGCGAGCTGCCGATGCGTTCCCCCCTGTCGGCTGCGCATGGGGTGCGCTTGTCGTCACCGTGAGGCCCTCTTCGCCGCCCGCTCCATGGCGCTCACCACAAGATGGGGAACCCTCTGCTCCCTCTGCAGCACTCCCCTCTGTGGGCAAGGGTAGCAGAAGCACAAAGGAGAACCTATTTTTCAACTCCCGTGAGGCAGGCTCATTCGTCTATCGCACACCGACTCCCAAATCCCAATACTGCATCCCCTACCGAAGATCCAAATGCCTTACCCTTTTGTGCCTCGTAGGCTTGCCCTTGGCATGCGCCACTCCATCCACTGCCCTCAACCAGTCTATACTTTCCGGCCTCTGTCCACTTGTAGAGCGGAAACCCAAATCCGACCC
The DNA here is from genome assembly GCA_027943415.1 of Closterium sp. NIES-67. Taxonomy (NCBI): domain Eukaryota; kingdom Viridiplantae; phylum Streptophyta; class Zygnematophyceae; order Desmidiales; family Closteriaceae; genus Closterium; species Closterium sp. NIES-67. The sequence continues at coordinate 40,330 of BQMB01001274.1, read as the reverse complement.
CAGGGAGAGCCCCAGTGGTTCGCGCTAGGAGTTATGCGGCAGAGGCGGGTCCATCTCTCACACGGCTCACGAATATGATCCCGTATGCTTTCTTGTGTCCCTCCAACAGCTTTGTTGTGGCCTTGGCATCGTCTTGGTGTGAGATTGATTGATGTATGACACGTGGGATGTGTGCAAGATTGGACCTACAATCTCTGTTGGTAAGATCTCATTGAAACACCACCCACATCTGCCGCCCATCATTATCAAGCTCACCTGCAGCTAGTGCAGCCTTCTCAAGGCTCTCCACTGCAGCCTTAGCATGTTGGGCAAGGAAAAAAATCAGATCGTCCACTGTGGCTACCCTGACCAATAGCCTACACTTCCCCGTCAAACCCACATGCCACACCGCAACAATTGGACCTATGTGGCACATCATGGACACCGTGCCTCGGCGGGCCTCTGACACCGCCTGCTAAGGGGGTTTGTCCCTCCTCCCACAGGCCTAACCATTTTGCACGTGCACTTCTGGCTGTCAGCAAGGGATGGGGGGGGCGGGAAGGAGAAGGAGGGGTGGAGTGCGTCGCCAATTGAGCATGGAGGGCAGACTATGGATGGGGCGGTGGTGCACTCTGGATGGGGTGGGTGGTGGACTGTGGATGGTGATGAGGTGGACTCTGGATGGAGGGAGGGTGGACTCTGAATGGGGGGAGCTGGACTCTAGATGGGGGGAGGTGGACTGTGGAAGGGGGGAGGGTGGACTCTGAATGGGGGGAGCTGGACTTTGGATGGGGGGAGGTAGACTCTGGATGGAGGGAGGTGGATTTTGGACGCGAGGGTGGTGCACTTCGGATGGGGGCGGTGGGCTCGGGGCTGTGGGGGTTGGGGTACGGTGGTGTGAGGGCAGGGGGGAGAAGGGAGGCATCTCGTGGTGAGTGGCAAGGAGGTCGTTGGGGGGGACGGGGGGGGAGGGTACTGGAGTGTGGGTTGAATGGTTGTGGAGGGAGGGGAGGCTGGGGCCTGCCTTGGGGTGGGAGGGCGGAAAGGGTGGGCAAAAGGGTTAAAAGGGGTAGGATTGGGGGATGACGGGCATGACATGCAGTGGCGGTTACCGGTTCTGTTTGTGAAGGACGGAGGGGGGTGTTTGTTGTGAAGTGGCGCCTTTGTGTGTGTAAGACGGACTTTAGGGCCTGCTGCTGCCTGCTGCCACATCTCTCAAAGGAACGCTCTTTTGAACCTACTCACCGCTTCCCCCCCCCATTTCCCGATTTGTTTCCCTCCCTCGTTCTCCCAACCCTCAGCTGCATTCACTCGCGCTTTCATGCCCCACCCGTGACTTCCAAGTGGCGTGTACGCCCTCTCTTCCCCTACTCCAGACCACCATCACTCACCGCCCCTCGTCATCTAGCCGCTTTGCATTACGGTGGCGCTTCCGCCGAAAATAAATGCTATTCTTGCTCTTCCGCAATATGCACTTCTCCCTCGCCGTGTCCCTGCGCATTTCTCCCTGTTTCTCTTGCTTCACTCTCTCTGTTCCCTATTTTGTGGTGCCGAATCCCCTCTCCCGCACGGTTCCGCTTTGCCGCATCTCATCTGCTCAACCCTCTCTCACTTCCCAGCCGCCATTCAGCCCATCCCACATTCCTCGCAAATCTCCCACCGCACGTGCGCGTCGATCGCCGTTGTACTTCGTTCTTCAGTCGCGGCGGACCCCTCGTTTCGCCTCTTTTCTTTTTAGATGTCCTCGTTCGGGGAATTCCTAGGGAGGGATTCGCGGCCCCGCTCTATACCTATAACTTAGCGCTCCGTTGCGTTCCAAGCACAGGGCTCGCCAAAGCGTACACTGCTCTGCTCTAGCAGGTGGGGTTGGCAATGAGATTCAAGGCCTGTTCGCGAATGCTGGCCAGTTTTTTTTGTCTTTGTTTCGAGCGGAGGAAGCAGGGCTGTCGTTGTTGTCGTTTGCGTGTTTTTGTTGTATGTGTCAATTCATAGTACAAACGCAGCAGTCATGCGAACACGGTATGGTTGGGGCAGAGTGGTGCTGTCATCCGGAACCTACCCTACGACCTCCCAGGTTTTGATGAGGTCTGTTTTCCCATCACCAAGCATATCGAATTGAGACACTTCTTCATGCGCGAGCTCGTCCAGCGAGGGCAGTTGTGCGTCAAGCATATTTCCTCTGACTGCAACCTCACCGACTTGTTTACAAAGGCTCTTGGACGCCGTGATCACTATCGTCTCCTTCGTACCATGGGACTTGGCGTCCCTACGGCTTCCGACGTTGCAGCCTAGGGGGTGTGTTACAGATAGGCTGCAATTCGGTTGGCACAACTTTGTGTGTTGGCACTTTGTTTGTTTTAGGGATACGCACATTTGTTAGGTTGGGTGTAGCTATGTTTTCATCCCCAACCTATCCCAACCCAATCCATCCCAAATCCCCACGATTTGGGAGGATAACCTTGGGATTCCCTTCGATTCTCCCTTATCCCTTCCCATCCTCTCCGATGCTTGGTACTTAAGGATGTATGCTCTTGCTCATTTCAATCAATCAAGTTCTCAGTTTCTGATACCCACCTCCCCCCCCCCCCCCACACGGTTAGTGCTGGGAAAGCGATAGCCTCTTTTTGTTATCGATAAAAATGTGCCACATGAATCGATAAGAGACAACATGCTGATTTTTTATTTTCCCACCATTCTTTCGCGTGATTCTTAGTGTAATGATAAATATTACACTACTGTAGAAAGAACTTCATTAAATCACATTTGGACAGGAGATGCTAGCAAACTTAGGACTACAAATTAGTTGTCTAAAATTTTCCTAGGTGATTCCTTCTGTTTTTTTTTATTTCGTAAAAAAAAAGTATCGAAACAAAAACTTGGAAATAAATAAAAGCAACCGTCTGGTTGATTATAGGTTGCTCCGCGACCCAAAAAGTCAGCGGAAGACTTTACGCCTTGAATTGGAAATGTCCAAAATGACAAGGATAGTAATAATGGGTAATTCATGTTAGAGTAGCGGGAAAAAGTGTGACTAGGAAGAGGCGGAAGAGAGATACAAATACAAGAATATTGTCCTCTCTAAGAACTGACCTAACTTGGCTATAAAAAGCATATCTAAGCATACTAAATACGTGTAGACAAGGCTATATCTTTGTTGACACACCCCCTAGCCTAAGTAGAGGCATAGTTGAACAAACCAGGGTAGCACTACTAGTCGGGCCTCTAGTGAAGGTACCAAGTCAACTCAGGGCAGCACCACTAGTCTGACCACTAAGACAAGGGGGCACAGGGCCAGTCAGCAGGTGTAGCAAGCCATGCGGGTATAGAAATAGCAAGTACAAGCAGGAATTGTAGATATCAGGATACAAAGAGTTGTGCTGCTACTGAGACTAGACCAAGTTGAGTACAGAACCGTTGATGGTCACGAGGCGCAAGTGCCTTGGTGAAGATATCAACGGTGTTGGCCTCTATGGCAACGTGTACTATTCGAGCCTTGCCGTGCTGCTGCAATTCACGCAGCAGGAAGAACCGCAGCTCGATGTGCTTTGCCCTGCCCTCAAGTCGAGCCTCCTGACACAGGAGGATCATGGCCCTGTTGTCAGCAAACAGGACCGGGATAAACCTAGGCTGCTCACCTAAGTCAGTGAGCAAGAACACCAGCCAGCGGAACTCCTGAGCGGCCAAGGCCCCAGCGTAGAACCCTGCCTCACAACTGGACTGAGCTTCAGATGACGACCTGGTGGACCTCCACGAGACTGCACCAGCACCAAGACTAAAACAGTTGCCCTGAGACGACCTGAGCGTCTCCACTTCATCAGCCCACGAAGCGTCCGAGCATTGCTGGCTCCCGTCCTCCTAGCACAAGCCCCAGCATTGATGTACTCACCAGATACCGCAGTACACTCTTGGCAGCCGACCAAAGGACTGATCGATGCCTGTTTGTCGCAAAAAAGTGAGCCATCAGACTGTGAGGGTACGCTAGACCCTCCACCACCAGCTCAGCCCACCAGCTCTATGTATGGACCACTAGCCTCGACCGGCTCTGTCGAAACGGGGGCAGAGAGCTTGTGGCCCACAGGCAGAGGGGTAGGTTGTGCTGAGGAGAACTGGAGACTGAACCTCTGAAGGATCTGTTGCACGATATGGGACTGGGAGAGTGTGATCGTGCGAGCAGCACGGTCACAAGAGATCTCCAAGCCTAGATAGCACCTAAGTTTCCCCAAGTGTGTATAGGTGTGTTTCCTAAGTAACTTGGCCTTCACTGAGGCATGTGCGACTCTGTCAGGAGTAGCAAAGAGAAGATCGTCTATGTACACTAAGATGTAGAATGGTGTTTGGCACGTGCGAACAAAGAGAGAGGGGTTGGCAGAGGACGGAAAGAACTGCAGCTCACCAAGAGTGGTGCGAAGTGTGTCGTGCCACTCACGGGGTGCCTGACGAAGGCTATAGACAGGACGGCGCAAGCTCCACTCGGTCCCAAGTGGGAAGGACTCAGAGAAGCCTAGTGGGCGCCGGAGGTATATCTGCTCGTGCAGACTACCCTGTAGAAACGCTGTGTAGAAGTCGAGAGAGTGAAGCTCGTAGTCACGCCCCGCGGCTATGTGGAGAAGCACCCGAAGACTAGTCATCTTCGAGGTCTAGGAGAAGGTCAGGAAGAAGTCTACACCCTCACACTGACTGAAGCCTCTAGCCATATAATGCGCCTTGAACTTTGACAAAACTCCAGGTGCGCGCTTCACCCTGTAGATCCACATGCCATCGACTATGTTCGCCCCCTGGGGGGGAACTGCATCGACGTAAGTGCCTGTGGATCTGTAGGATACCATCTTTGCCTCCATGGCCTGTATCCACTAGGCTGCCCAGGGCCCTGACACCGCCTCAACGTAAGAGCGTGGAACAGGGATGTCGAGAGCATCTGGGTCACCCTCTGGGGATACAAGCATGGAGGAGAGATGGGGAACAATGGCAGCAAGGTAGGCCAACTAGTACTGCGTGTCCTCTAGCACGTCACTGCCAAGGGCAGGTGCATCCCCGACGGACGGAGGACGGGCAGTACCAGAGACCAGAGCAGCATCGTAGTCAAGGCGGTGGCTAGCAGCTGAGTCAGCGATAGCAGCGACAAGCATAGAGACGGTCTCAGGAGGAGCTGTAGGGTCAGTGACAAGCGATGCCAGCAAGCGGGAGAGGGTAGGACGAGCACTACGAGAAGTGTCAGGACGAGGAGAGGGGAACTGTGGGAGCGAAGGCGGAGGAGGTAACGGAAGCACGGGGACTAGAGGAGCACGAGAACGGAGGACCATAGAGTGGACACAACGGCGGGGAGAGACGGGACGAGTAACCGAGGGGCGACGGACCCTGTGGGGAAGAACTGGGGACTGGGGATGAGGGGGAACGGGGGACAAGTTAGGAGACGGAGGGGAGCGCGGGGGAAAATGAGCCGGAGAGGAGTCAGGAGGAGGGAACAACGGGCCGTAAACAAGGTCACGCACCAGAGGGGGAACGGGCGGGCAGACCGGGGAACCTGGAGCAAGACCATGGAGACAAAGGGCAGACTGCGGCTGCTCCTGCTTTGGCAGCTGCGCGTGCCGCGGCTACTGCTGCTGCGGCTGCAACTGCTCCTTGTCCTCTCTAGGACCTCCAGCGGCACCGTAGCTACCCCCAGGACCCCTAGCACTAGCACCCTCAAACGCACCACCCACAATACCAGCACCCTCGGAGTCAGCACCCCCAGAACTCGCACCCCCAGAACTAGCACCCCCATAGTCAGCTTGCCCAGAACTCGCACCCCCATAACCAACACCTCCAACACCTGCACCCCTAGAGCCCACTGCTCCCTACTCCTGCTGCTGTAGCGGCCGCTGAGTCTGCTGTGGCAGCTGCTGCTACTGCTGAGGCAAGGGGGGAGGCGGCTGAGGTGACTGCGGTGTTGAGGCTGGGGGAGGCGCTCTATGGACAGCAGGCGCGCCCCCAGCAGCTGGGCCCCCAGAGTCAGCCGACTCCCCCACAGGCGCTACTGAGGGGAACTGAGTGGCGTGGGAGACACCAGAATGGGCCGGGCGGGGCAGGAGGAGTGCGGCAGGAGGGGCAGGAACGAGGAAGAGAGGAGGAGGAGGCACAGGGGTGCTGTAGTGGGGGAAGCAACTGTAGTAGGGGAGCGTCTCGTCGAAGGTAACGTCACGAACGTGGTAAAACGGTGGTGTGGTGGGTGTTAGAGCAGCCAGTCAGAGGCTTCAAGCGTCAACCCCAGGAGGACACAAGGAAGGGTGCGAGCTGAGAGCTTGTCCGCGTGAGTGTCGCCGACGTGAGCAATGCTGCCCTCGACGTAGAACGCAGATGCGTCACCAAGAGACCCGGTCTGGAGAAGGGTCGGCAAAACCTGTGGCCGTTAGGAGCGCGACCACAGGTTAAGCTAGTGAGCAGCATAGCACACGGCGAACGGCCACTGAAAATGGGGTCAACCGGCATGGACCATGTGGGTGCGAGCCACCTCCATGATCAGGCCGATGCATCGCTCAGCGACCCCATTCTGCTGTGGGGAGTCCGGCAGTATGTATGTTTGGCAGATGCCCTCCATACGACAGAAGTGCCCTAGAGTGCCAGAGGCAAACTCGCCACCACGGTCTGAGTGTAAGCGATCTACAAGCAGGCGGTGGTGGGTGCGAATAGTAAGAAGCCACAGAAGGAGAATGGTAGGAACGTCGGCCTTCCGCTCCAATGGGAATACTGTGGTGAAGCGCGAAAAGTCGTCAACAACGACTAGGAAGTAGCCCTCTCGACTAAGACCACGGACGGGGGCATGGCCCTAGACGTCCATGTGCGGTTTCTGTAGCGGCGTTTTGGTAGGAGGAAACGAGGAGTGTGGGGCGGTGCGCTTCCAGCCCTCAACGCAGCACGTGCACAGTGGCGCTACCGATGTAGGCAGGGCGGGGAGCAACGCAGGAAGACGAGTGACTAGACCGTGCAAGGACATGTGCCTAAGACGTGGGAGTGCAGGGTGGCCTAAACGGAGGTGCCACTGAAGGGTCAGGTGGGCTATGGAGCAACAGGAGCAGGAGGCAGCATCCGCGGCAGACGCATCAGTCGGCGGGGACTTAGTGTGCAGTGTAAAGAGACGTGACCTTGGGTCACGCTCTACTGTGGCTTAGTGCCGACCGGAGCCTGTGTCTGTGCAAGCGGCATGTCTCTCGTGGCCAAAGAACATAGTGGTGATGCCTCGGTCCTGAAGGTGACCAACACCCACTAGGTTCCTGGCAAACAAGGGGATGTGCAAATCGGTGAGGGAGCCAGAGGGGACAGCTGGACAAGGGAGAGTGGTGGTGCTAAGAGCGATAGCTGTGACAGAGGAGGCTGCTAGTGCGATGTGGACAGGCGCAGGAAGCAGGGTGAGAGCAGTACTGTCTCTAAAGAAGCAACGAGACGTGCCTTAGTGAAGGATAAGGAGGGGGCTGCCACTAGAGGGGCAGAGGAGGAGCCTACAGGATACGTAGTAGAAGCTCCTAGACTAGACACGGTGGTGGGACCTAGACCCACATGCCCCAAGGTCCTGGTCCTGCAAAGAAACCACATTGGCTCCAAGGAAGTGACCGCCCCAGGGCCGCACCTCCAGAGCCTCCACCACGCCCGGCACCCCCAAGTCCCCACTGCGCTGCTGCCGCTGCTGCTGCGGCTGCGGCACTGCCCAGAGAGCCCGGATGCAAACGTTGAGGTCGTGGAGCCAAAAGCCAAGGAGGTAACTAATGTGATCCACTAGGATCGTGCAATCTAGGTGCGGGCTCACCAGCTGTAGACGGTGAGCGAGAAACCGGGGAGTAGAGGGAAGTGCTCGGCGGTCTGGCCGAGGGAAAGACCGTAACGAGGCCATTATGCCGAGAGGAGAGGTATCGAGGAACTCTAGAAACGAGGAGGAGACTAGTGGGAGGCACTAGGTGCTATAGGAGCACTAGCAGAGGCAGTAGCAATGGCGGCTGTGTCGGAGCAGTGGTAGCAAGCGGAAGGCCAGTAGAAATAGCAAGCGGCCCGTAGGAAAAAAAAAAAAAAAAAACTAACAAAAAAAAAAAAAACAACAACAACAACAACAACAAAAACCAAAAAAAACTTCAAGAACGGTGGGAAAAAAAAGGCGGAAAAAAAATACTACCTAGCTCAATAACATGTTAGAGTAGTGGGAAAAAGTGTGACTACAAAGAGGGGGAAGGGAGATACAAGTACAAGAATATTATCCTCTCTAAGAATTGACCTAGCTAGGGTATAACAAACATATCTAAACTAACTAAATATATGTAGACAGATTTATAGGTTTGTTGACAATACAGGCATATATATAGTCCGGGAATTACCTGTTTGGAATGTATCTATTCGTAGTGTATTGCGATTATTCACGTGACATGACTAGTGAGTGTTCGTTTGATTGAGAGCGGCGTAACCCTTCCGATGACTATACACGCGAACCTATTGTTCACGCATTGACTCGTTCTTGCTGACGTCATCACGCGCGTCCTTCCATTTGACGTACTCGCCGACCAGCAGCCACACTCCCAGCGGCCATAAGTTTTGCCAACACTCCTCTTGACCCGGTCCCCTGGTGACGCGTCTGCGTTCCACGTTTGGGGCTGCCTCACTCACGTTCATGCCTTTGGCACGGACAAGCTCACTGCCCGCACTGTCCCTTGTGTCTCCCTTGGCTTCCCCCTAAACGCGTCTGACTGACACTTTTACCACTCGCAGTCTCACTGTTTCTTTCACTCTCGTGACGTCACTTTTGACGAGCCTGTCTCCTTCTATACCCGCTTTCCCCATCGAGAACTCCCAGTTAACCCACCCCTCTTTCTAGTTCCCACTCCCTTGGTAGCGACTGCTCCTCACCCTCCCCAGCTTGCCCAGTCTGGTGTGTCTCACGTCACTCCCCTCCCGTCGGTTGTCCCGGTAGAGGAGCCGGCTGACTCTGGGGGCCCTGCAGCTACGGTTTGGCCGCCTGTCTCCGCCCCATTGTCTCCTCCTCCACCGCTGCATAAGCCGTCGACGTCGCCGCCATCATAGACACAGCGGCAGCCGCAGTCACCGCCACCGCAACGGCAGCCGCCGCAGGGGTCCTCGAGCTTTGGGGGTGCGGGCGTTAAGGCGGATGCTATTCCTAAGGACACTGTCGTGGCTTGTCCCGGTGGACCTGGGGGTTGCATCGGTGCTGGAGTGGTTCTTGTTCTAGGGGTGCTGGTTCTGGGGGTACTATCGTGGCTTGTATGTATGGTCTTGGGGGTGGCACCGGTGCTGGAGAACGTTCTCGTCCCGGAGGTAGCCGTGGTGCGGCTGGAGGTTCTGGCGTCGGTGTGGAGCAGAAGCATCAATCGCCGCCAGTGTCCGCCCTTCGCCCCCTCGGTCTTCCCTCCCCTGACCGCCCACCTGGGCCTCCCCTGCCACTGCCTCCCCCGCCTGTCTACGGATGTGTCTCCTCTTCCGGACTCGTCCCTGGCTCGTTTCCCCCCTCGTTCTCCTCTTGTGTCTCCTCCCTTGTCTCTTGACCCGAACCCCCCCTCCCACTGGTGGTCTCACCGTGCCTCTCGTGCTCGTCCTGTTTCTACTATCCAACGCTCTCACCCTATGCTGCTCCGCTCTCACGCGTCTCATGCTCCTCTTCTACTGTCGCCTCCTCAGTCGTCATTGTTGCCTCTCCGCCGCCTCTCTCTAACTTCCTCCGTGCCGCTAGTCAGCTTGTTCCTCGCATTCTCGCCTCTCTTGTTACCGACCCGTCCATTCCTGTCTCTAGTCTTGACACTCTTGTCGCTGCCATCGCTGACTTTGACTACGCCACAGCTCTGGTCACTGACCCTTCCAGTCCTCTGTCCATCAAGGGTGCACCTGCCCTTGGCAATGACATCCTAGAGGACAGGTAGTGCGAGCTAGCTTTCCTGTCCGAGGCCGCTCCCCATCTCTGCTCCATGCTGCTAGTCCCTGAGGGTGACCCAGACGCCCTTGACATCCCGACCCCTCGCACTTATGCTGAGGCGACCTCGAGACCCTGGGCCTCTCAGTGGATAGCTGTCATCGACACAGAGATGGCATCTTGGAGATCCACTAGCACCTACATCGACGCAGTTCCCCCACCAGGGGTGAACGTAGTCGATGGCTAGTGGCTCTTCAAGGTGAAGCGCCCTCTTGGAGTGCCGCCAGTGTTCAAGGCGCGCTACGTTGCTAGAGGCTTCAGTCAGCGCGAGGGTGTGGACTTCTTTCTAACCTTCTCCCCGACCTCGAAGATGACCACTCTTCGAGCACTGCTACGCATAGCAATAATGCGTGACTATGAGCTCCATGCCATCGACATCTCTATAGCATTTCTCCAGGGCAGTCTGCACAAGCAGGTCTAACTGCGCCGTCCACCAGGCTTCAGCGACGACTACACCCCTGGGACCGAGTGGCTTCTCCGGTGCCTGATTTACGGTCTGCGGCAGGTGCCCCATGAGTGGCACGACACTATGCGTGCTACGTTAGCTGACCTGCAGTTCTTTCCGTCCTCTGCAGTCCCTTCACTCTTCGTTCGTTTTGGCAAGTCCCCGTTCTTCATCCTTGCCTACGTAGACGACCTGATCTTTGCTAATGTAGACAGAGACGCACCACTAGCCTCTGTGAAGGCTGAGCAGCTGAGGAGACAAACCTGCACTGACCTAGGAGACCTGCGCCGCTACCTTTGGCCTGCAGATCTCCGAGTGTGACCTCTAAAGAACCTAGCGCACCAAGTGTGACTGTGTAAGAGTGATGGTGCGCGCTGCTCTATCCTTGGAGATATGCAGGCCAAGATAGCAGCACAGCTCTCCTAGGTCAGTGCAGGTGTGTCTTCTCAGCAGCTCATCCTTCACAGAGGCCAATGTGTCTCTGTCTGTAGTAGCGAAGAACGGGTCGTCTCCTCAGCAAGGTGTAGAACGGGGTCTGGCCTGAACAAACAAAGATCCAAGGGTGTGCACACGACGGGAAGAACTGCAAGTCAGCTAACGTAGCACGTAGCATGTCGTGCCACTCACGGGGCACCTGCTGCAGGCCGTAACCCGGGCGCCAGAGGAGCCACTCGGAACCAGGGGTGAAGGTGCCGTTGAAGCCGAGCGGACAGCGCAGGTAGACCTGCTCCTGCAGATTGTCCTGGAGAAATGCATTGGAGAATTCGCGGGAGTGCAGCTCGTAATCACGCTGTGCTGCTCCGTGTAGCAGCGCCTCAAGAGCGGCCATCTTTGGGGTCAGGGTGAAGGTCTAAAAGAAGTCAACACCTTCGTGCTGACTGAAGCCTCTAGCAATGTAGCGCGCCTTGAACATCGGCGGCTCTCTAGGAGGGCGCTTCACCTTGAAGAGCCAATAGCCATCGACTACGTTCACCCCAGGTGGGGGAACTGCGTCGACGTAGGTGCTGGTGGATCTCCAAAATGCCATCTCCGCATCCATGGCAGCTATCCACCGAGAGGCTCAGGGTCCCGAGGTCGCCTCAGCTTAAGTGCGAGGGGTCGGGATGTCAAGGGCGTTGGGGTCACCCTCAGGGACTAGCAGCATGGAGCATAGATGGGGAGCGGCCTCAGACAGGAAAGCGAGCTCATACTGTCAGTCCTCTAGAACGTCACTACCAAGGGCAGGTGCATCCTCAACAGACGGAGGACGGGCAGGGTCAGAAACCTGAGCGGTGGTGTATTCAAGGCAGCGGGTAGAGGTAAAGTTAGTGACAGCAGCAACAAGAGCGTCAAGACTGGAGACGGGAACGGACGGGTCGGTAACAAGAGAAGCGAGAACGCGAGGGACAAGCGGATTAGCGGCACGAGGTTGAAACACATGGCAGTAGACAGGCTGGGGAGGCGGCGGTGGGGGAGGCACTGGCGGGCGGTCGGGGAAAGGAAGACAGAGGAGGCGAAGGGTGGACACTGGTGGCGATTGCTGCTGCTCCACGCCGACACCAGAACTTCCAGCTACACCACGGCTACCTCCGGGACGCTCCACGCCAACACCCCCAGAAAGAGACCCGGGACAGCAAGTGACCACACTGGAGCCGCCACGTGATACCGAGATGCGCGGCCCACCACAAGCGCTGCCGGGCCACCACGGTAGCGGGGGTCCCCACGGCGGCTGCTGCTACTGCTGCGACTGCTGCTGCTGCTGCTGCGACTGCTCTGGCTGCGACTGCTGCTGCGATTGCTGCTGCTGCTGCTGCTGCTGGGGCTGCTGTTGCTGGGGCTGCTATTGCTGCTCCTATTGCTACACCGGGGCATCAGCCCCGGTCCCCTCGTCTGCACCACCATCCCCTCTACCACCGCCGCCACCTCCGCCACCTCCGCCACCCCCACCACCCCTCCCGCCGCCACGCCCCCCCGGGCTCGACGTCCCCTACCCTGACGAGCCTGCGCCGAGGCCGCCGCAGCGGTCTCAGCAGCAGGGACTATCTCATCAATAGTAGTAGAGACGTCAGAGTAAGTGCACTGGGAGGGAGCACAGCCCAGGAAGATTGGGACCGCCGCAGTACTGCTAGACTGAGCGATAGTGTGCTAGCGGGTATCTACCGCGGACAGGGCGATGACGAAGGCACAAAGGGTGGGGTCATCTGGGTGCTGACTAAGGAAGTGGTCATGGGCAATGGCAAGGCGGTAAGGAAGGCAAGTGGCAATGAGGTATTGGGCTGCGCAGAGGAGAGGAGGGAATGCAGTGAGCTGGGCCTCAGTGCTAGCAGCGTGGTAACTTTTCTCAAGTGCGCGGAGATGAGTGGCAAGGTCAGCGACAATGGGGAAGGACGCAAGATCCAGGAACAGAATGTGGAGGATCAGACAGCCGGATGAGGCAGAGGAGAGAGTGGAATAGCGCGTGATGACTGCATCTACGTATTCCTTCGCATTCACTGCAGCAATAAAGCGGGGACGCTCAAACAGAGGGGGGGCGTGACTAATAGCAAGCTGCGCTACTGCATCGCGCGATTCCCAGACAGCGCGCGCATGCTCAACAGGGGCAAAGGCCTCACGTTCAGCAGACGTGGGAGCGTCAGGGAGGGCAGCAGGCGCGGCGGGGCAAGGAAGCTTACCGTCGAAATGGACGGCCAGGGAGTAGCCATCCTGGCACTGACATGTAAGCTGACAGTGGAGGTCGACGAGCCAAGCCTCAAAGTCGATCGCCCGACCCTCCAAGTCTAGGCGGAGTACGGCGAGGCAGCCTGGCAACACGGCAGCACGGCGATTCGGTGGCACGGTGTCATGGTGGCATGGCAGGACAACAGCACCGCGGCACTGCGGCACGGCGCGAAAAGGGGTCGGGGCAAATTTGGGCCAGCTCGAACGGGGGCCGGTGCGAGCAGGGGCCGGTGCAGACTAGCGCGGCTGGTGCGAAGGGACGGGGCCGGCGCGAAACGGCAAGGGCGGCACGAACTAGCGGGGCCGGCGCGCAGTGGCGGGGCCGACACGGACTAGCAGGGCCGACGCGGACTAGCGGGGCCAGCGTGATGTGACGAGGCCGGCGCGAACTAGCAGGCCGGGCGCGAGCTGACGGGGCCGGCGCGAAGGGATGGGGCCGGCGCGAACTAGCGGGGCCAACGCAAACTGACGGGGCCAACGCGAAGGGAGGGGGCCGGTGCAAACTAGCGGGGCCGACGCGAACGCACAGGGCTGGCTCGGGCTAGCGAAGCGCGGCGCGAACTGTCGGGGCCAGCGTGAAGCGACGGGGCCTGCGCGAAGCGACGGGCCGTGCGCCAAGCGACGGGGCCGGCGCGAACTTGAGGGGCCGGCGCGAATGGACAGGGCCGGCGTGAACGAGGGGGGTTGGCGTGAACTGACGGGGCCAACACGAACTGGCGAGGCCGGCGCGAACTAGCGGGGCCGGTGCGAGCTGATGGGGCCAGCACGAAGCGGCGGGGCCGGTGCGAACTGACGGAGCCAGTGCATAGTGACGGGGCCGGCGCGGACAGAGCTAGGGCGCGGGCGCGGCTAGGGCTAGGGCACTGCTAGGACACGGGCTAGGGCTAGGGGCGGAAGCGTAAGCCGGGAGGGGGACCTAGCCTAGCTTGATACCATCTCAGAATGACGCAATGAACTAGAATGAGTGATACATGATGGTTTTTGTTGGGCTGAGAAAAGCCCTTTGGATCTTTCCAGAGACTAAGTCCCAGTTGAAGAATGAGACTTGAGTAGTGCAGCGGAAGTTGAGTAGTTGAACCCTTGTACTAGTATATGAGAACAAGTGATTGATTAAAGAAACATGCATACAGCAATATATAGAAAATAAGGAAGCAGTTGTAGAATACAGTTGCAGGAGCGGTTATCGAGTTGCACAGCGACTCGATTGTCGCTTCGGTTACCATCCGCGCTGTTGTAACGGTCAGTCGCAACCTCCAGTTGCGACCCTTCGAGTCCCTTCGCGTTCTTTGTTCGCCCCCTCGTGTAACTTCCGTTGACTCGCGTACCCGTTGCGGTCTTCCTCGAGTGTAGTGTTACACTTCAGAAACGCTTAAGTCCTTTGAGATATTTCCAACACTCCCCTTCGTTTCTGGAGTGCTGACGTGTTCAGATCCGGTGACGTTTGTCTGTCCGATCAGCAGCGTGCAGTAATCGAATTTTGCCTTCGCTCATTTCTTCATCAGATAGTCTGCGGCCATTTCTGTCGTCGGGCAGTAACTGAGTTGAAGTCTCCCCTTCGCGATTTCATCCTTGACGAAGAAGTATCGCAGGGCGATGTGCTTGGTTCGGTTGTCGAAGCCGTCCTCGTTCGCGATTTTGATCGCAGATTGGCTGTCGCAGAGGAGTGAGAAGACAGGCAGGGTCGCAATCTTCGCTTTCTCGAGTAACTCTCGTAGGTAGAGTCCTTCCTTGGTCGCAGTACAGAGGGCGATATACTCTGCTTCAGCCGAAGATAGTGCGATTAGTTCCTGCTTGCTTGACTGCCAGGAGATAGTCCCGATAGGTTCTAGTCGGTGGATATAGCCCGTTCTCGATCGTCGATTTCCCTTGTCTCCCGTGTGGTCGGCGTCGACGTATCCGAGTAGTTGTACGGACGATGTCGTTACTTTACTATAGGTAAGCCCGGTCTTCGGCGTGGAGACGAAGTAGAGTAGTGCCCGATGAAGTTCCTCGAGATTTTCTTGTTCCGGCTGCTTGATATGCGTTGCCACTTGGCTCGCGCTGTAAGATAGATCGGGTCGGCAGGTTACTACTGCGAATAGTAGGCAGCCGAGCTTCTGCTGATACTCCTGGATTTGCTTCGCGGGGAAT
Organism: Closterium sp. NIES-67; assembly: GCA_027943415.1. NCBI lineage: Eukaryota > Viridiplantae > Streptophyta > Zygnematophyceae > Desmidiales > Closteriaceae > Closterium > Closterium sp. NIES-67. The sequence goes on along the minus strand of BQMB01001274.1, from coordinate 25,142 downwards.
TTTGCGGAGGTTTTGCTGTTGTTCCCGTAGCGGTAGGGAGTCGGGACCGTAGTCGGCGTTAGACCCAATTTCTTCGCGACAGTGCCTGCGTATTTTCCAGCGTGTAGGTAGAACGCCGAGTTGTCTTCGACGACATTCAGTCCCAGGTACTGGGTCACTGTGTCAGACACTGTGAGTGTCAAGTCCCCTTTCAGCTCCCCTTCGAACCAGGTGGCGATGTCGGTGGTGGACCTGATGTAAACGATGAGTAGGATATACTCTCTTCCCTTCTGCAGTCGGTACATGCCTTGGTCATGCGGCAGCTGTAGGAATCCGATTTTTACGAGGCGACCGTGAAGATGCTGCTGCCAGAGCCGCGGGGCTTGCTTGATCCCGTAAAGGATTTTATCAGCTGGCATACTTTTGTAGGGTCGTCGATGAATCCGTGGGGCTGCTCGACGAAGATCTCGGCATCCACAGGTGCGTACAGGAAAGCATTTGCGACGTCGATTTGGCGCAGTGGTAGTTTCTTCGTGGCCGCGACGGCGAGTAGGATGCCCAGGGAGGTGTGACGAGAGACTGGGGCAAAGGTTTCTGTGTAGTCGGTTCCGTATCGTTGATCGAAGCCGCGTATGACCCATCGAGCTTTGAATCGTTCGATGGAGCCGTCCGCGTTGGTCTTAATGCGGTACACCCACTTTCCCGAGAGGACGTTCTTCCCGTTGATGTTCGTTGTAGGTACCAACTTTCATGTATTTCGGTCTTGAAGAGCTTTTAGTTCCTTTTCCATCGCCTCCTTCCATTTCGCCTTATGTTCCCCCCCCAGAGCCTGCGACAGAGTCGAGGGCTCGCGCGGAGACGGCGGCGGCGGGTGCTGGACGGAGACCCATAGGCCGAGGATCTGCAGGCCCGTGGGTGTGTGTCGAGGGGAATTTTCATTCCCGGAATAAGCTGCTTCGTCACCATCTTCTGGATCAGGTAAGAAGTTTGGGCCGATGCGTTCTGAAACATTCGTGTCGACGGGGTGGGGTGTAACGTAACCTTGGTCAGCGAAGTGGTAAAAGGTGTCGAGGTTGTTGCTATCGAGGGGATTGTCTTCGTCAAGTGGAACAGGTACGGAACAGAAAGGGAGTGGTCCGGCAGCTTCCGAGGCTCCAGGTACGTCTTCTTCTGCTGCGTCAACCTCGGCAGCACGGTCGGCGAAGGAACGAAGGCCCGCGAGGCCGTCGGTGGGGTCGTGTGTGTTGGCAATGTTGTCCAGGTAATGCTGCAGCGTCAGTCGCTCGTAGAAGATAACATCACGTGATGCCACCGTATTCTTGTCGTGTATGTCGAGGATTTTCCATGCGTGAAAATGTTTGGCGATGCCGAGGTGTAGTCCCCACCGAGCTCGTTGAGTGAAGCGTCCCGCTCGGGCTGTGTGGGGTCTGTACTGTACGATGCAGCCGAAAACTCGAAGTAATTTTGTGCTGCCCCTTTTTCGTGTCCACAGCAGGTGCGGTGATGCGTTGTTGGGGAGCGATGACGAGGAGAGCAAATTGTGCAGGTGGACTGCATGGGTCATCGCGTCTGGCCACAGTGCGTTGGGCAGTCTCATCCCCAAGAGCAGCTTCCGCATCGTCGTCTGCAAGGTCCGGTTCATTCTTTCTGCGACCCCCTGTTGCTGGTGAGCGTAGGGCAGAGACACCAGGCGTCTGATTCCTCTTTCCGCCAGATAGGTCCTGAAGCGTTGTGACTGGTATTCCAGTGCACCATCTGACTGGAAGCTCTTGAGCTTGGTTCCTGATTCTCGTTCGGCGATGGGGAGCTATGTCGTGAAGGCGTCGAAGGCTTGATCGCGCGTCTTGAGGTTGTAGTGCCAAACATATCTTGTTGCTGCATCGATGAAAGTGATGACGTAGTTGAAGTTGGCCTCCGTGTCGTCTCGAGGCATGTTTAAGATGTCGCTGTAAACTTTTTCCATCGGTGCATATGCAGGCGCACTTGGATTGTGATGTGATGGGAAGGGTTGATGGGGAAGATCTGCTTCGAGGCACGTGAAGCACCATGCGCGAGGTCTTCGAAGTTCTTGGCCGCTTGTTGTAAGAAGAGCGTTTCGTTCTAATACTTCGGCTTGGATTGTTTGTAGTACGGTGCTGTTTGCAGGATGCCCAAGTCGTTGGTGCCAAATGTCGTCGGAAGCTCGATGGCCGGGCGAGCGTTGGTACATGTCGGTGTTGGAGAAGAACGCGAAACGCGACGACCGTGGCGGGACTTCGGCAAACTTCTCGTGTGATGGGCATAAGTTGATCTGCTTCAGTTGGCGGTCCGCGGATCGCTCGTGGTGGTACTCGGCTGGGTCCTGCTGCTGCTACTGCAGGTGATGGTTGGGAAGGGACACTTGCTGGTACTTGTCTTTCTTGTCCGATGACTGCTAATGCTCGTGTTCTCTCTGCTGCAGGTATGGTGTTGGAGTACCAGAATCCATCGGGGTAGAAGTCGGGATCAAGATCCGGCAGGTGTGTCCAGGCGGCGAACGACACAATCCCATCGCTGTCGGCAGTACCGCGGTCGGGGACGAAGTCCAACACGAAGACGCCGGACTTCAGGAGAGCACGACCGATGAAGAGGCCGCCTTTCCTGTGGTAAAGACGAAACTCGTTGGAGTAGGAGTCGCACTCCAGGTGAATCCCTTTTGCCATTAGCTGGCTGACGCTTAGTAAGTTGTATCCCAAGTTGTCGACGATGAGGACCTTGTTGAGTTGAAGTATAACGTTTGTCTTCATGGATTGTAACTGAACCACTCCTTGGCTGTTTGTTTTCAGGTTTTCGTTGTTGGCGACGGTGATGATGACGTCGCGGGTGAGTCGTCGCTCTCGTTGCACGAAGCGTCCGGAAGAACACATGTGATGACCGCAGCAACTGTCCAAGAACCAGGTGTTTCACCAGGTGGGTTCGGCGTTGGCGACGGCAGTGTATGTCGGGTTGACCTGAAGTCCTTGTGAGCGCGGCGGCGGAAGTTCTTCTTCGTCTGGTGCGTAAGTGGGTGGTGATCTGGGTGCGCAGTTGTCGATGTGTACCATACAGTTAATGATGTTCAGTGTCCTTTGTGCAGATGCGGAAGAGCGCCTTGGAGGGCTTTCTTAAGTGGAGGCGACGTGTGGGTCTACTGGACGATAAACACGAGGACGTGTTCAGTTGACTTTGGAATGTCCGGAAGTCTGACAGTTGTGGCAGAACGGCGGCACGAAGGTGAGTCCTCTGTTGTCGCGTTGATCTTGCTTGCCGCGTCGATTGTAGTTGTTGTCGTTCCTTCGTTGAGTGTAGAAAACTAACTGTTGCTGCTTCCTTGGTTGTTGTTCTTCGAACAGGTCCATCTCCTGTTGTTCAGCGTGAAGCTCGGCGCAGAGGTGCATCTCTGAGATTCTTCCGTGGGCGCGAAGAAGCGAGCGTGTGGTTCTCCATTCTGGTCCGAGCCCGGCGAGAACAAGTGTCACGAAGCTTTCCTCAGTGATTGTTCCTCCGCACCGAAGCAGGCGGTCGCGGAGGGTCTGGCAGCGACTCATATACTGCATCGCCTTTTCCCCTGTCTTCATCTGTATTGTTGTCAGTTGTTGCATGAGTCTGCTTTGTGTCACGCTGTCGTTTGCTTGATAGAGACACTTGAGATGATGCCATGCGAGTTCCGCGGAGTTTCCATAGCTCCGATATGTTCTGATGCTCTGCTGTTCTTGTGGTGACAGGTTCCGCAGGAGAACTGTGTACGCCAGCAGCGACTGATAAGTAAATATTTCTTGCTCCTTTGCAGTGCCGTTGCTTGGGAATGGCAGGGACCCATTGAAGTATCCCAGGAGATGCGCAGCCTCCATCAGCAGCTCGAACTCAAAACTCCAGGTAAAGAAATCGTGTCCGTTGAATGGTGAGGATGTGTGCAGTTTAATCACGTGTGAGAACTGTGCCTGGAGACTTAAAATCTCGTTTGGTGTTTGTTGTGATGCAGCTGCTGTTGGTTGGGCACGGGGCGGTATGGACTCGAACGTCCCCGATGAAGAGTGATAAGGCGCAAAGGTAGGCGCTTGATTGTGTCGCCCGAACGATGAATTGTCGAGGCTCATCGGTGCTAATCCCATGTTTCCTCCGTTGCTCTGTGTTGAATGCGCAGGTGTCCTTGTCTGCTGCTGCTCGAAGTGCGACATGAAGCTGAAGAACCTTTCCATAAGGTTTGGGTCCGCGCTTGAAGAGGGTGATGGAGTCACCATTTCCGGTGCTCTTCCTGTTGTTTCTTGAGCAGCGCCGGTCTCGGTTTGCAGTCCTGAAGTATGCAATCCAGAGTTGCCGGGTTGAGTGTCTTGGGCGCTGGGTGAGCCCGTAGAGGTCTTCTTGCCCTTGCTGTCCATGGCTTGTAATTAATGAAGTCGTTGAATTGCAAATTGTAGGTAGATCGTAGTTGCTGGGAGTTTGGTCTCTGACCAGCTCTCATACCATATTGGGCTGAGAAAAGCCCTTAGGATCTTTCCAGAGACTAAGTCCCGGTTGAAGAATGAGACTTGAGTAGTGCAGCGGAAGTTTGAGGCAGTTGAACCCTTGTACTAGTATATGAGAACAAGTGATTGATTAAAGAAACAAGCATACAGCAATATATAGAAAATAAGAAAGCAGTTGTAGAATACAGTTGCTCGCTTCGGTTACCATCCGCGCTGTTGTAACGGTCAGTCGCAACCTCCAGTTGCGACCCTTCGAGTCCCTTCGCGTTCTTTGTTCGCCCCCTCGTGTAACCTCCGTTGACTCGCGTACCCGTTGCGGTCTTCCTCGAGTGTAGTGTTACACTTCAGAAACGCTTAAGTCCTTTGAGATATTTCCAACATCTGGAAAGATCCTAAGGGCATTTCTCAGCCCAACAGTTTTTATAGACTGTATAGGGTCACCTCTTAGAGAGTACAACCCTTAGATGTAAATCCTTGTACCAGGTTCTCTAGTCATTCATTATTCAGTTCTAAGAACGTCAATGTTATGCAAGTGTCCTCGCGAAATTCGAACGTTGTTAACATTAAGTTACTTTTCATGAAATGAAGAGAGTATGAACTATGTGGGCCAGAGCTTATATAGTGCAAAAATATTACCCACGGTCATAATCGGTTCTAGGAGGATTGGGTAGTGTGTATCGTTTTTTCTGGGAGTTTCTACGAGGTTTGCACTCTGGAGTTGACGCGCTACGACTGATATGATGACGCGCGATCTTCCATATTAAAAATTGCGGTAATTCAACAGGTTAAAGCGAGAGGACAGACCAAACTCAAGACTCAAAACCTTTGAGTCTTGAGTTTGGGTAGCGAAATTGACGAGCGGCCCATCTACCCCCACGAAAGGCGCCTGCCCCACGCGAAACGGTCTGGCCCCTCGCGATGGGAAAACAGACCTCGTCAAAACCTGGGAGGTCGCAGGGCAGATTCCGGACGACAGCACCACTCTGCCCCAACCATACCGTGTTCGCATAACTGTTGCGTTTGTACTACGAATTGACACATACAACAAAAATGCGCAAACGAAAACAACGATAGCCCTGCTTCCCCTTGCTCAAAACCAGGACATAAAAACCTGGTTTGCATTCGGGAACAGGCCTTGAATCTCACTGCCAACCCCACCCGCTGGAGCAGAGCAGCGTACGATTTGGCGAGCCCAGTGCTTGGAACGCAAAGCAACGCTACATTTTAGGTATAGAGCGCGGGCGCAAATCCCTCCCTATGACTTCCCCAAGCTAGGACATTTGAAAAAAAAAGGGGGGCTGAAAAGAGGGGCCCGTCGTGACTGAAGACTGAAGTACAACGGCGATCGACCCGCAGGTGTGGTGGGAGATTTGCGAGGAACGCGGGTCTGGCTGAATGGTGGCAAGGAAGAGAGATAGGGTTGGGCGGCAAAGCGGAACCGTGCAGTAGAGGGGATTCGGCACCACAAAATAGGGAAGAGAGAGAGTGAGGCGAGAGAAACAATGAGAAATGCGCAGGGATACAGCGAGGGAGAAGGGCATATTGCGGTAGAGCAAGAACAGCGCTTATTTTCGGCCCAAACGCCAGGGACACGGCGAGGGAGAAGGGCATATTGCGGTAGAGCGAGAACAGCTATCTCCCCTCTCAACTATCTCCCCAATCAGCTAGCTCCCCTCTTTCTCCCCTCTCAGCTATCTTCCCTCTCAGCTATCTCCCCTCTCAGCTATCTCCCCTCTCAGCTATCTGAGAGGGTTGGGAGAGCAGGGGATGGAAACGAACTGGGAAAGGGGGGGGGGGGAGCGGTGAGTTGGTTCAAACGAGTGTACCTGTGAGAGATACGGCAGCAAAATGGGGACGCGGATAGACCAATGATGCGGGGTGACAGAGTACGACTACAGCAGAGAGAGGGGGTACATGCAGCAGGCCCTAAGGCCCGTCTTTTACACACAAAGGCGCCACTACACACCAAACACCCCCGTCTGTCCTCCACAAACAGAACCAGTAACTGCCACTGTATGTCATGCCCGTCATGCCCCAATCCTACCCCTTTTAACCCAATGGGGTATGGCGAGGTGAGCTGCTTGCAATTGAGAGAGGTGCGCAGCGCGTGGGTGAGGGGTGTATGCAGTACGGGTGGTGTGAAAAAGGGTGAGTAAGTGCGTGGGTCAGCGGGGTGTGGAGCGTGGTCAGCGAGGTGTGGCGTGTGTGCAAGATGCATAGGCATGGCGCATATGCACCCAGCCATGTCTGATGGATATTGCGTGGGCAGGTGCTATGTGGAAGTGGCATCTTCACCTCCAAGCCCCTCCTTACTCCACCATTTACCTCCCTCTCCAACCCTTCCCCACTGCAGGAAGTCTCCGGGCACACCTCGCTGCCATGCGTGGAGCCAAGCCCAATACTTGGGCATGAAGCAAAAGTGGAGGCTCCCATAGTGGAAGACTGGGTGGGATAGGTTTGGGGGCGAGGGTAACACGCGTTCCCACTGGCGGCAGCGTCGGTAATCTGGGCGGCGATTGTGGTGCACGCCCGTGGTGCCGTTGGGGTGTTGGCCGGGCGGGGTTGGTGTGGATTATTCTTGTGCATCATAAATATAACCGCACATGTCCCACTAACACGGATGCCTTGTGATGGCCACAATCGCTCACTGGCAAGGGGTACAAAACATTTCAAGGCGTGATACTTATATCCATCGGGGGAGGTTATGCTTCCAATGGTCTCGACAGGGTGATATTTATTAATACAACTAGCCTCTTTACATCATCTAGGGGGCTTTACAAACCCACGGTCTATGGCTCTGAGACCTACCAAGCCAGAATGGGCCGCTTGCGGCTGGTCTTATTGAACCACCAGCTCGAAAGAATGGGTGGGCTTGGGTTGGGTGTTGGGAGCTTGCACACGTGCGTCTTTTTGTCTTGTATGTCGAGGATTTTCCATGCGTGAAAATGTTTGGCGATGCCGAGGTGTAGTCCCCACCGAGCTCGTTGAGTAAAGTGTCCTGCTCGGGCTGTGTGGGGTCTGTACTGTACCATGCAGCAGAAAACTCGAAGTAATTTTGTGCTGCCCCTTTTTCGTGTCCACAGCAGGTGCGATGATGCGTTGTTGGGAAGCGAAGACGAGGACAACAAATTGTGCAGGTGGACTGCATGGGTCATCGCGTCTGGCCACAGTGTGTTGGGCAGTCTCATCCCCAGGAGCAGCTTTTGCATCGTCGTCTGCAAGGTCCACTTCATGCGTTCTGCGACCCCCTGCTGCTGATGAGCGTAGGGCAGAGACACCAGACGTCTAATTCCTCTTTCCGCCAGATAGGTCCTGAAGCGTTGTGACTGGTATTCCAGTGCATCGTCTGACTGGAAGCTTTTGAGCTTGGTTCCTGATTCTCGTTCGGCGATGGGGAGCCGTGTCGTGAAGGCGTCGAAGGCTTGATCGCGCGTCTTGAGGTTGTAGTGCCAGACGTATCTTGTTGCTGCGTCGATAAACGTGATGACATAGTTGAAGTCGGCTTCAGTGTCTTCTCGAGGCATGTTTAAAATGTCGCTGTAGACTTTTTCCATCGGTGCGTATGCAGGTGCGCTTGGGTTGTGATGAGATGAAAAAGGCTGGTGGGGTAGATCGGCTTCGGGGCACGTAAAGCACCTTGCGCGTGGTCGTCGAAGTTCTTGGCCGCTCGTTGTAAGGAGAGCGTTTCGTTCTAACACTTCGGCTTGGATGGTTTGCAGTATTGTACTGTTTGCAGGATGTCCGAGACGTTGGTGCCAGATGTCGTCGGGAGCTCGATGGCCGGGCGAGCGGTGGTATATATCGGTGTTGGAGAAGAACGCGACGACCGTGGCATGACTGCGACAGACTTCTCGTGTGATGGGCATAAGTTGATCTGCTTCAGTTGGCGGTCCTCGGATCGCTAGTGGTGGTACTCGGCTGGGTCCTACTGCTGCTACTGCAGGTGATGGTTGGGAAGGAGCACTTGTTGGTACTTGTCTTTCTTGTCTGATGACTGCTAACGCTCGTGTTCTTTCTTCTGCAGGTATGGTGTTGGAGTACCAGAATCCATCGGGGTTGAAGTCAGGGTCAAGATCCGGCGGGTGTGTCCATGCGGCGAACGACACGATCCCATCGCTGTCGGCAGTACTGCGGTCGGGGGCGAAGTCCAACACGAAGACGCCGGACTTCAGGAGAGCACGACCGATGAAGAGGCCGCCTTTCCCGTGGTAAAGGCGAAACTCGTTGGAGTCTGAGTCGCACTCCAGGTGAATTCCTTTTGCCATTAGCTGGCTGACGCTTAGCAGATTGTATCCCAAGTTGTCAACGATTAAGACCTTGTTGAGTTGAAGGATGACATTTGTTTCCATGGACTGTAACTAAACCACCCCTTGTCTGTTTGTTTTCAGGTTCTCATTGTTGGCGACGGTGATGATGACGTCGCGGTTGAGGCGTCGCTCTTGTTGCACGAAGCGTCCAGAAGAACACATGTGTTGACCGCAGCAGTTGTCCAAGAACCAAGTGTTTCGCCTGGTGGGTTCGGCGTTGGCGACCGCAGCGTATGTCGGGTTGACCTGAAGTCCTTGTGAGCGTGGCGGCGGTAATTCTTCTTTGTCTGGCGCGTAAGTGGGTGGTGATCCGGGTGCGCAGTTGTCGATGTGTACCATGCAGTTGATGATGTTTGGTGTCCCTTGTGCAGATGTGGAAGAACGTCTTGGAGGGCTTGCTTGAGTGGAGGCGACTTGTGGGTCTACTGGACGATAGACACGAGGACGTGTGCAGTTGACTTTGGAATGTCCGGATGTTTGACAGTTGTGGCAGAACGGCGGCACGATGGTGAGTCATCTGTTGTCGCGTTGGTCTTGCTTGCCGCGTCGATTGTAGTTGTTGTCGTTCCTTCGTTGAGTGTAGAAAACTAACTGTTGCTGCTTCCTTGGTTGTCGTTCTTCGAACAGGTCCATCTCCTGTTGTTCAGCATGAAGCTCGGCGCAGAGGTGCATCTCCGAGATCCTTCCGTGGGCGCGAAGAAGCGAGCGTGTGGTTCTCCATTCTGGCCCGAGCCCGGCGAGGACAAGCGTCACGAAGCTTTCTTCTGTGATTGTTCCTCCGCACCGAAGCAGGTGGTCGCGGAGGGTCTGGCATCGACTCATATACTGCATCGCCTTTTCCCCGGTCTTCATCTGTATTTTTGTCAGCTGTTGCATGAGTCTGCTTTGTGTCACGCTGTCGTTTGCTTGATAGAGACACTTGAGATGATGCCATGCGAGTTCTGCGGAGTTTCCATAGCTCCGATACGTTCTGATGCTCTGATGTTCTTGTGGTGACAGGTTCCGCAGGAGAACTGTATACGCCAGCAGCGACTGATACGTGAAAATTTCTTGCTCCTTTCCAATGCCGTTGCTTGGAAATGGCAGGGACCCGTTGAAGTATCCCAAGAGATGCGCAGCCTCCATCAGCATCTCGAACTCAAAGCTCCAGGTAAAGAAGTCGTGTCCGTTGAACAGTGAGGATGTCTGTAACTTGATTACGTGTGAAAACTGCGCCTGGAGACTCAAAATCTCGTTTGGTGTCTGTTGTGATGCAGCTGCTGTTGGTTGGGCACGGGGCGGCATGAACTCATATGTCTCCGGTGAAGAGTGATAAGGCGCAAAGGTAGGCGCTTGGTTGTGTCACCCGAATGATGAATTGTCGAGGCTCATCGGTGCTAATCCCATGTTTCCTCCGTTGCTCTGTGTTGAATGCGCAGGTGTCCTTGTCTGCTGTTGCTGGTCGAAGTGCGACATGAAGCTGAAGAACCTTTCCATAAGGTTCGGATCCACGCTTGAAGAGGGTGATGGGGTCACCATTTCCGGTGCTCTTCCTGTTGTTTCTTGAGCAGGGCCGGTCTCGGTTTGCAGTTCTGAAGTGTGCAATCCAGAGTTGCCGGGTTGAGTGTCTTGGGTGATGGGTGAGCCCGTAGAGATTTTCTTGCCCTTGCTGTCCATGAGTTGTAGTCAATGAAGTCGTTGAATTGCAGATTGTAGATAGAGCGTAGTTGCTGGGAGTTTGGTCTCTGACCAGCTCTCATACCATGTTGGGCTGAGAAAAGCCCTTTGGATCTTTCCAGAGACTAAGTCCCAGTTGAAGAATGAGACTTGAGTAGTGCAGCGGAAGTTGAGTAGTTGAACCCTTGTACTAGTATATGAGAACAAGTGATTGATTAAAGAAACAGGCATACAGCAATATATAGAAAATAAGGAAGCAGTTGTAGAATACAGTTGCAGGAGCGGTTATCGAGTTGCACAGCGACTCGATTGTCGCTTCGGTTACCATCCGCGCTGTTGTAACGGTCAGTCGCAACCTCCAGTTGCGACCCTTCGAGTCCCTTCGCGTTCTTTGTCCGTCCCCTCGTGTAACCTCCGTTGACTCGCGTACCCGTTGCGATCTTCCTCGAGTGTAGTGTTACACTTCAGAAACGCTTAAGTCCTTTGAGATATTTCCAACAGTTTTGTCTTAAGGAGTTGTACTTTCTATGAGCATGCTGTTGAGTGACCCGCTGGGGTTGCCCTTGAGATCCTCGGGGAAGGGCCACAGGTGCAGAGCCTGGGGGGCTATGGGCGCACTAACCCGCTATTAACAAGCCCTTTTAACCCAGTGGTTAGTGACTGGGTTTCTGACATGGTATCAGAGCCAAAGGTCTTGGGTTCAACTCCCAGTGCCAGCGCTGCAGAGGCGCTTGTGTCTTCCACCTATCCCAGCGGGGGGGGGGGGTGTTGAGTGACCCGCTGGGGTTGCCCTTGAGATCCTCGGGGAAGGGCCACAGGTGCAGAGCCTGGGGGGCTATGGGCGCACTAACCCGCTATTAACAAGCCCTTTTAACCCAGTGGTTAGTGACTGGGTTTCTGACACATGCACCTATCTAGCCTATAACATATACAAATATATGTTGACATGAACCACTTTGCGAACCCAAACCTAGATGTGTGGCGCTTCTGTAGCTTTCTCCAACCGAACTGCCCCAACCTGTTCGCATGGTTCTAGGCTAGCGCTGTTCGTGCCTAAAAATGCCTAGGCCCTCATTTGTATCTATACTCTTGAATTTACTCATTTATTACACTACCTGTTATTACTCTGATAAATTCATAAGAGTGCTCCATAATTCAGGGGCATGGAGAACCTTCGAGGTGACGTGACAATCCGTCCCACAATCTCGGAACTTTTGCGGTCTCTGGCTCCAGGAGTGTTTGGAGTCATGACGAGGAGAGATGCTGGGAGCTTCCCCTCACTCCAATCACAGCCAGGCCAGTTCCATCACACGTCGCGCCACGTCATCAGAAACCAACTTTGAGGACTCCACCAGCCTCGAATTCCGAAGTCTTGTATTTGTGCCCCTTGCTTGCACTCTCTTCAAACTGCAACAACCATTGCTCTTCAGCTGATCAGTGATCAGTTTTGTGCTGGACGCTACCGCTCACTACGGCATTCATTGGTTGAATTATTCAACAATCTCAGCCATGGCTCTAGCAGTTTCATCTGCTCCTGTCGTTGCAGGCCTCAGCCTCTCGCTGAAGCCCTGTGCTGCAGTGAGGGCCGCTGCTCCGTCGCTGTTCCTCGGCAATCGTCTTGCTGCCTCTTACAGGAGCGGTAAGTGTCGATGCATGAATAAATCTAACATCCTCCTTTCTTCGCCACATCAGCGGCCTAAAGTGGATGATTTATTTCGTGCAGAGGCCTCCAAGGCCCGGAGTTTCGTTGTCAGGGCAACCTCTGAGGAGGTTGAGGAGTCGGAGTTCGTGAAGAAGTCGAAGGAGGTTCTTCTGGACGCCAAGGACAAGGTGACACAATCCCGAAGCACCAACGTCAGATTGCACGATCGAATGTTGTCTAGACATTGTTTTTCTCAAGAGTTGAAGTAATTGACTCGACGTGGACTGAATGGTCCTCGTCGTTGCAGTGGGACGCCGTTGAGGACAAGTCGACCGTTGTTATATACGGCGGTGGTGCTCTCGTTGCTCTCTGGCTCTCATCCACGATCGTCTCCGCCGTCAACTCCATCCCCCTGGTACGTTTTTCAAATCGAGGCTTCCGCTTCTGAGCAAATTTGTCCGCTTTCATCATTCAAGCTGAAAGTGTTTGCGAATGTGAATGCGAATGCGAATTTGTCGGCGAATGTGTGCAGCTTCCGAAATTCCTCGAGCTCGTGGGAACTGTCTACTCGGGTTGGTTTATCTACCGTTATCTCCTCTTCAAGGTTAGTCCCCTGAAGCATCAGATTTCCTCAATTGTACTGTCGGTGATTTTTTCCCGATCCGCTGACGCAAGGGTTTCCTTGTGTTTTCACTTTGTTTCCCTTTCTTTTGGTCTTTATTCTGGGCTTTTACAGTCAAGCAGGAAGGAGCTATCACTTCTGATTGATGATCTCAAGGCCAAGATCACAGATAAGGCGAACTGAAATGTTCGGCGTACTGGGAGTACTCGCTGTGTAGACAAATTGAGTTTTTTTTATTTTTTTTTCCCCTTTCCGGTCACTGTATTGAAGGAATGTTATTAACCAAACTTTTCAGCACAGTCCCAGCATGAAACTATGCTCCAACGCACCACCCATCTCCCTGTGCGTGTGTGTTTTCTCTCTCGTGTTCGACATGTTCTTTTTAGTTCCTACCCTCTAAATTTTACACTGTTTCACCACACTCATTCCTGGTCGCCCTCCCTCACCGCCGGCTGGCTCTGTCTACTGGGCTCCAGTGTCAGTTGTTTGAGGACAATGCCACTCGTGCATTTCGCTTGGCAATGGAAGTGAAATATGGAGAGATGTTCCGTATGCCATGGATTGGTATAACCTAGTATCAGAGTAAAAGTTTCTGTTTCTGCAATCCTGGTATCTCTTAAAGCGAGCGGACAGACCAAACTCAAGACTCAAAAGGTTTTGAGTTGTACTACACGCGAAAACGAGCGCGACAGAAACACGGTAACCAAGTACACACCCGAGGGGTGCGATTTTGAGATCGGGGAGAGGTGACGTGCTATGCGACGCCCGTCCCAACCCAGCGACGGAACAAGCAAAGCCTTTCCACCCGCCACACCAAGATCCAAAGCTTTTGCTTTTTACTCTGTACTCAGTGGCAATGGCTCCTTCCCGCCAGGGCCCAAAATTGGTTTTAGGCCACTCTTTGAGATCAGAGTAGGAAAAAAAAAATGCCCTGACGGTCAGAGCTAAAAAAATTCTAAGTCTGATTTGGCAGGGTAAAAAAATTCGAAGTCTTTGCTTCAAGTGTAGAACTCTTTGCACCCTTTCTAGCCTTGGCCATTTAAGGAACATTTTACATGAATGAAGTGGGCTGCACTGAGGTGTGGAAAGAAGGGTGTAGCGGATTTGCGCGTGTTGGGGGAGATTGGGGGATGGGTGTTAACGTAGAAACGAATGATTACTAGAGGTGGAAACCTAGAACAAATACTAGTTGGTTGTACTCACTAGAAGCATACCTCAGTCTAGCCTATAACTTCTACATAGATAATATGTATAAGTTGACACACCCCCTAGGCTAGACAAGGGGTGAAACTAAACAAGAAGCAAACAGCTCAGGGCGGCACTACTAGTCCAACCACTGAGGCAGGGGTCTGGAGACCAGTCAGCAAGAATACAACCAAAACTGAAGCAAGCCAGGGTGGCACTACTAGTCCAGCCACTGGAGGTAAGGCCACAAGGTATTGTAGATTATAAGACTTTAAAGCCCGAGTCTACATTGGTTGGCTATCAAGTTCAGGATTCCTGAACTTGTTTTCGTAAAAGTGAGTAACCCAGTGAAGGGTACCTCCACGTCGCGACCCTCGGGGAAATGGGGCAGCGTGCGAAATTCGCTATTTGAGACAAACCTCGAACTCACTGTTCACTCATACTGAACTTGAAAACGCCTGGTACCATTCTAGACGCATTTTTTGCTGGGGCTCGTGACACGAGAACAGCCGTGTACAGTTCGCCCCCCCTCCCCGAAAGTCGTCACTGTTTGCGAACTGTTGATTGCAAGTTGTTGGGTTTCTTTTGCGTCGCAAGCAACATAAAATTTTCGCAGAGAAAAAGTTTTCGCCAGGGGAGCTTTGCCGAAATTGGTTTCGCCCAGCGTTTTTGGCACTGTTTTCATGGTCAGTAAACATGGATTTTTACCATTCTAGACTCGGGCTTTAAAACCCGCGGCCCAAATTGTTCAAATGCACTGCGTATGAACTTTGGCCCTGGGGCTGTAGGAAATACGTCGGAAGATCGCGCGAGGCTGGTCTCGCAAACTGGATGCTTGTGTGGACCGTCAGATTTGCAAACAGACAGTTTGACGGATGAGATCACGTTTCGTCTGACTGTGCGCCGTCAGATGGAAAACGGGGAAAAAAAAAAAAAAAAAAAAAACAGGACGGTTGAAAAACGCACAATACCTCGTGTTCATACTGAACTTGAACAGCACCCCTGAGTGACAAGTGTCTCGTCACCCCCCAATACACCCACGAAAACGCAACTTTCAATCGCACTGCATTTGAAGGCCGCGCCTCGCAATTTGGGCCGCGGGTTTTAAAGCCCGATTCTTATAACTCTAGGTTTCGACCAAGAGTCAAATGCTTGGTACCCAGTTACGCTGGCGAAACCGAAGGCTGTTATGAATTAATCAGAGTAATAACAGGTAGTGTAATAAAAGGGTCGTGATTCAAGAGTCGTCAATACAAATGAGGACCTAGGCATTTATTGTTAACGTAGAAACGAATGATTACTAGAGGTGGAAACCTAGAACAAATACTAGTTGGTTGTACTCACTAGAAGCATACCTCAGTCTAGCCTATAACTTCTACATAGATAATATGTATAAGTTGACACACCCCCTAGGCTAGACAAGGGGTGAAACTAAACAAGAAGCAAACAGCTCAGGGCGGCACTACTAGTCCAACCACTGAGGCAGGGGTCTGGAGACCAGTCAGCAAGAATACAACCAAAACTGAAGCAAGCCAGGGTGGCACTACTAGTCCAGCCACTGGAGGTAAGGCCACAAGGCCAGTCTGACAAGCATATATAATAGAGAGTACACAATCAGGATCCTAACAGGGGAGCAGCTATAGGAACAAGACCAAGCTGTACACAGTGCCGCTGATGATCTTTAGGCGCAAGCGCCTTAGTAAAGATATCAGCTGTGTTGGCACCTGAGGCCAAGTGAACTACGCGGGCCTGGCGGCGCTGCTGTAGCTCGCGCAGGAGGAAGTACCGCAGCTGGATATGCTTCGCTCTGCCCTCAAGCCGAGGCTCCTGACACAGGAGTATCATGGCCCTGTTGTCAGCGTACAGGACCGGGGCAGAGCTAGGCCGCTCACCTAAGTCTGTGAGCAAGAAGGTCAGCCAGCGGAGCTCCTGTGCCGCCATGGCACCAGCGTAGATCTCAGCCTCACAGCTAGACTGAGCCACAGACGACGAGCGAGTGGATCTCCAAGAGATAGCACCCGAACCAAGGCTGAAACAGTAGCCCTGCGACGACCTGAGCGTCTCAGCGTCGTCTGCCCAAGAAGCGTCTGTGTGCCCAGTAAGGACCACTGGCCTGCGTCCTCCTAGCACTAACCCCATGCCTGATGTACTAGCAAGATAACGCAAAACCCTCTTAGCGGCAGACCAGTGCTGAGGTCGGTGTCTGCCTGTAGCCACAAAGCGAGCCAGGATGCTGAGAGGGTATGCGAGATCTGGGCGAGTGCAAGTCATCAGGTACATGAGGCAACCCACCAGCTCTGCGTAGGGGCCACTGGGCTCTACTGGCTCCTCAGGAACGGGAGCAGAGAGCCCATGGTCTACGGGTAGAGGTGTGGGCTGTGCGGAGGAGAACTGAAGACCGAACCTCTGAAGGACCTGACGCACCAAGTGTGACTGGGTCAGAGTGATGGTGCGTGCTGCTCTGTCCCTAGAGATCTGCAGGCCAAGATAGCGACGCAGCTCTCCAAGGTCAGTGCAGGTGTGTCTCTTCAGCAGCTCAGCCTTCACAGAGGCCAGTGCGTCCCTGTCAGGAGTAGCGAAGACCAGGTCGTCTACGTAGACAAGGATGTAGAACGGAGTCTGGCCGGAACGCACAAACAGTGAAGGGTCAGCAGAGGACGGAAAGAACTGCAGGTCTGCTAACGTGGCACGTAGCGTGTCGTGCCACTCGCGGGGAGCCTGACGCAGGCCGTAGACCGGGCGCCTGAGAAGCCACTGGGTCCCAGGAGGGAAGGTACCAGTGAAGCCCTGTGGTCGGCGCAGGTAGACCTGCTCGTGTAGGCTGCCCTGAAGAAAGGCAGTAGAGAAGTCGAGAGAGTGAAGCTCGTAGTCACGCTGTGCTGCTACGTGTAGCAGCGCCCGAAGAGTGGTCATCTTCGGGGTCGGGGCGAAGGTCTGGAAGAAGTCAACCCCCTCACGCTGACTGAAACCTCTGGCCACGTAGCGCGCCTTGAAGACAGGCGGCTCTCCAGGGGGGCGCTTCACCTTGAAGAGCCACCGACCATCGACTACGTTCACCCCAGGCGGGGGAACTGCGTCGACGTAAGTGCCGGTGGATCTCCAAGATGCCATCTCCTGCTCCATGGCAGCTATCCACTGAGAGGCCCAAGGTCCCGAGGTGGCCTCAGCGTAGGTGCGAGGGGTCGGGATGTCGAAGGCGTCTGGGTCACCCTCAGGGACTAACAGCATGGAGCAGAGATGGGGAGCAGCCTCGGAAAGGAAAGCCAGCTCGTACTGCCTGTCCTCTAGGACGTCACTGCCAAGGGCAGGAGCACCCCCGACGGACAGAGGACGGGCAGGGTCAGAGACCAGAGCGGTAGCGTAGTCAAGGCGGCGGGTAGAAGCGAAGTCAGCGACAGCAGCGACAAGCGCGTCAAGGCGCGAGACAGGAACAGCAGGGTCGGTAACAAGAGAGGCAAGGACCCGAGGGACAAGGGGACGAGCAGCACGGAGGTAGTCAGAGAACGGAGGAGGTGCAACAGCAAGGGACGAGGGAGGAGGGGACGGGAGGAGGGGAGGACGAGACGAGTGGGAACGGAGCAACATAGGGTGGGTGGGCAGGACAGGAGAGACGGGACGAGCACGGGAGGGACGGCGAGCCCAAACGTGAGACGGAGGGGTAGGGTCAGGGGACAGCGGAGGAGACACAGGAGGGGAACGAGGAGGAAGACGGGCCGGAGACGAGTCTGGCGGCGGGAACACAGGACCGTAGACAGGGAGGTCAGGAGGCGGTGGGGGAGACACCGGCGCGCGGTCCGGGGAGGGAAGGCCGAGCAGGCGGAGAGCGGAAACCGGCGGCGACGGCTGCTGCGGCGGCGACGACGGCTGGGCCGGAACTCTCGGACCAGCAGAGGCAGAACGACCGTCGGCAGAACACTCAACAGCAGCACCCCCAGAACCAACACCCCCAGAGCGAGAACCCCCTCCAACACCAGCGGCACCCCCAGAAGCCGCAGGACGAACACCCTCCTCCACACCAGCACCCCCAGGGGCCGAGAGCAGCGGCGGCAGTGGCGGCAACGGCTGCGGCGGCGGCGACAGCGGCGACGGCTGCGGCAGCGACAGCGGCGGCGGCGACGACGAAAGCGGCGACGGCTGCGGCGGCGACGGCGACGGCGGCGGCAGCGGGGTCGGCGACTGCGACAGTGGGGGCGGAGGCACCGGGGAAGGGGGACGCGGCAAGGACGGACCGGGGGTACCACCAGAGTCAGCAGACTCCTCAACGGGGACAACCGACGGGAGGGGAGTGACGTGGGAGACACCAGACGGGGCAGGACGAGGCGGGAGAGGGGCAGGGGCTACCGGGGGAGAGGGAGCAAGGAAAAGGGGGGGGGCAACTGGGAGACCTCGGTGAGGGAAGCGGCGGTAGAAGGAGACGGACTCGTCAAAGGTGACGTCACGAGAGTGGAGGAAGCGGTGAGACGGCGGGTGGTAGAAAAGCCAGTCAGACGAGTCCAGGGGGAAACCGAGGAAGACACAGGGGACAGTGCGGGCAGTGAGCTTGTCCGTGCCAGAGGCACGAACGTGAGCAAGGCAGCCCCAGACGTGGAACGCAGACGCGTCACCGGGGGACCCGGTCCAAAGGAGGGTCGGCGAAACCTGCGGCCGCTGGGAGCGTGGCCACAGGTTAAGCTGGTGAGCCGCGTAGCGAACAGCGAACGGCCACAGAAAATGGGGGGCATCGGCATGGATCATGGAGGTACGGGCGACCTCCATGACCAAGCCGATGCGGCGCTCAGCAACCCCATTCTGCTGTGGCGAGTCCGGCAAGGTGTACGACTGGGTGATGCCCTCCGCACGACAGAACTGTCCAAGCCGACCAGAGGCGAACTCGCCGCCACGGTCGGAGTGGAGACACAACACGGGGAGACCGCGGTGGAGACGCGCAGCTACAACCCACGGGAGAAGAACGTCGGGCACGTCGGCCTTCCGCTCCAGGGGAAACACCGTGGTGTAGCGCGTGTAGTCGTCAACGAGCACAAGGAAGTAGCGCTCACCGCGCGGTCCGGGGACGGGGGCAGGGCCCCAAACGTCCAAGTGCAGGGTCTGAAGGGGGGCAGTAGCAGGACGCAGCGAGGAGGAGTGAGGAGCACGGCGGAGCCGACCCTCGACGCAAGGCGTGCACGGTGGTGCAGTCGAGGGAGGAAGGGCAGGGAGCGACGCGGGGAGACCTAAGACAAGACCGTGCTGGGACATGTGACGCAGACGCGGGAGAGCAGGGTGACCTAAGCGGTGGTGCCAGAGAAGGGACGGGTGAGTGAGGGACCGACACGAGCAAGCTGCAGCGACCTGGGAGGACGCACCAACCGGGGGGGAAGCGGTGTGTAGGGTAAACAGACCGGACACCGGGTCCCGGGGGAACGTCGCAAGGGGGGAACCTGAGACAGCCTCAGAACAGACAGCGAACCGCTCGTGCCCGGGGAACGTGGTGGTGACGCCGAGGTCCTGGAGACAGCCGACACCAACCAGGTTCCTGGAGAACGAGGGAACGTGGAGGCCAGTAAGGGAGCCCGAGGGAACTGCCGGACAGGGAAGGGACGTAGAACTGCGCGCGACGACCGGACCCGCAGAGGGGTCAGCGAGAGAGACAACAGCAGGTGCAGCAAGCGGCGTGAGCGTGGAACGGTCGCGGAAGAAGCAGGCAGAAGCACCAGAGTCGAGAGTGAAGGACAGCGACGCAGTGGCGGAGGCCGCGGACGGAGCCGGTGCAGCGACTAGACTAGGCAACCTAGGCAGTCCTACGCCTGTCGCAGCAGGGGAAGCTAAGCTACACAAGGGTGAAACACATAAACTAGAGTACACATGGTAGTAAGATCCATCAACACTAGAAGCGTCAGCATACAAAGCATGCAAAGCAGCACCTATCTGATCCATGTCTAACTCAAAGATCGGCACGCCCTGGCGGAGCAGGCTGTGCCAGTCAGGGAGGTCCGGGGCCGGGCCAAAGCGACGACGAAAAAGATCGTCGAGGCGGCGGAAACAGCGGGCGGTCGGGTGCGGGCGGCGGCACAGAGTGCCGCGGAGAGGCCCGGTCTGAAGCTGGTACTGGCAGGTCACAGCACTGGAGCCGCTGGTAGACGCCAAGCTGCGCGGGCCGCCACCACGGCCACCGCCTCCGGAGGTGCCGGGCCAACCAGGCGGGAGACGAGCCCACGGCTGCGGCGGGTGCTGCTGGGACGGCGGCTGCGGCTGGGGCTGGTCCTGCTGCTGCTGGGACTGCTGCTCCTGCCCACCGGTGGTAGTCCCCTCAGGCGGACTACCGTCACCACCACCACGACCACTACCACCTGCGTCACCACCCCTACCTCCCTGGCGGCCACGGCCACCGCGACGCGAGCGCTGCTGCGGGTGGACAGCAGCAGCCGTCTCGGTAAGAGGGGTCGCCGTGGCGACCGCAGCCGAAACGTCAGTGAACGTGCACAGGGATGGGGCACAACCGTGAAAGATAGAGACTGCCGGCGCACCGCTCGACTGAGCGATAGTGCGCTGGCGAGTCTCGATCTCAGTGAGGGTGTCGACAAAGGCGGTCAGGGTGAGGTCACCCGGGTGCTGGCTAAGAAAGTGGTCGCGAGCACTAGCGAGGCGGTCTGGCAGGCGCATAGCGATAAAATAGAGCGTCATGCAGAAAGGAGGGGGGAGCGCAGTGAGCTGGGCAGCAGTGCTGGCAGTGCGATAGCGAGTCTCTAGGGCACGCAAATGAGTGGCAAAATCTGCGACAGTAGGGAAGGCAGCCAGGTCTGGGAACAGCATCGGAAAGAGCAAGCGGCCAGCAGAAGCGGAGGCAGGGGTGGAATAGCGAGCAATAACGGCGTCTAAATAAGTTTTGGCCGTTTCAACAGTAGCAAAACGCGAGCGCTCAGACACAGGGAGGGCGTGACTAATAGCAACCTGAGCTACTGCATCGCGTGAGTCCCAGACCGCACAGGCTAGCGCAGCAGTAGAGAAAGCCTCACGGTCATCAGAGGAGGGGTCAGCAGGGAGGGGAGTAGGTGCAGGGGGACGGGGGAGCAAGCCATCAGCATGGACAACCAGAGAGTGGCCATCCTGGCGCTGACCTGTAAGCTGGCGGCGAAGATCGGAGAGCCAGGCGGCGAAGTCAACCGCGTGGCCCTCAGCGTCCAGGCGGAGCACAAAGTCAGCCATCGTGCAGGGTCAGCGGCACAGCTCCTCAGCGACACAGCGGCACAGCAGCACAGCTCCTCAGCGGCACAGGAGCACAGCGGCGCGGGGACACGGCGGCAGCACTCTCCAGTAGGGCAGCAGCTAGGCGTCCCAGCGCAGGCAAGCAGAAGACACAGGGCCCGAGAGGACACGGCAGGCCGAGCAGGGGAGGCGGGCAGGTGCTCTAGGGCCGGGCTGGTGCTGGGAGGGGCCAGGCTGGTGCTGCTGGGGCCGGTCGGGCACGAGGAGGGGCCGGGCAGCGCTGAGGAGAGGCCGGGCGGCGCTAGGAAGGGGCCGGGCGGCACTAGGAGGAGGCCGGGCGGCACTAGGAGGAGGCCGGGCGGCACTAGGAGGAGGCCGAGCGGCACTAGGAGGAGGCCAGGCGGGCGAGCGCTAACAGCAGGCGCGACAGGGGCCAGCGGGCGCGACGGGGCCTAAGGGGCGCGACGGGGCCCAGCGGGCACGACGGGGCCCAGGGGGGGCGCGACGGGGCCGCGGAGGCGCGACGGGGACCAGCGGGCACGACGGGGCCCAGGGGGGCCGCGACGGGGCCTAACGGGCGCGACGGGGCCCAGGGGGGGCGCGACGGGGCCTAGCAGGCGCGACGGGGCCTAGGAAGCGCGAAGGGGCCCAGCGGGCGCGACGGGGCCTAGGAGGGGCGCGACGGGGCCGAACGGGCGCGACGGGGCCCAGAGAGGGGGGACGCGACGGGGCTTAGGAGGCGCGACGATGCCTAGGAGGCACGACGGGGCTCAGCGGGCTCGACGGGGCCCATGGGGGGCGCGACGGGGCCTAGGAGGCGCAACGGGGCCCAGCGGGGGCGCGTTAGGGCCTAGGGGTCGCGACGGGACCCAGTGGGCGCGACGGGGCCCAGGGGGAGCGCGACGGGGCCTAGGAGGCGCGACGGGGCCCAGCGGGCACGACGGGGCCCAGGGGGGGCGCGACGGGGCCTAACGAGCGCGACGGGGCCCAGGGGGGGCGCGACGGGGCCTAGGGGGCGCGACGGGGCCTAGGAGGCGCGACGGGCGGAAGCGGTAGGCGGGGGGATCCTAACCTAAGCGTGATACCATGTTAACGTAGAAACGAATGATTACTAGAGGTGGAAACCTAGAACAAATACTAGTTGGTTGTACTCACTAGAAGCATACCTCAGTCTAGCCTATAACTTCTACATAGATAATATGTATAAGTTGACAATGGGATGGGACGGAAAACGATTCTAGGGCGCGAGAGGGGAATCAGATTTACATGGGCGGCAGAGGGGCGGGAAAAAAACCATCTGCTCGTGATTGGTTGGGTGTCAGAAGGGCGTATACGACGTGACGTGTCTTGCTGTGGTGTGGAGGACTTAGCGAAAAAAAAAAGGTAGCGGGGGTGTGGTTGGGAGGCATGTCTCTTGTGGGGGACTTAGCCATTTCTGGGTTGCGAGGGGGTGAGGGAGCTATGACTCTGGCTACGACTTAGCCGAAATTGCTGGCTTGCATGGTGCGTGGGGTGGGAGGAATGACTCTGGCTGCCAGGGACTTCGTCGAAATTTTTGGTTGCAGGGTGTTTTGGGGGAAATGTTTCTGGCCGCCAAGGACTTAGTCGGAATCTCGGAGTTTCGATACCAGGGTAGTTTTCAGGACGCCCTGAAGGGTCAGGGTTCGGGGCCCCGCAACCCTAGTTTCGGCAGGGTAATATTTTCGTAACACTTTTTGGATCAGGGTAATAAATTTCGTAAGTCTGATTTTTAAGACCAAATGAAAAAATGCCCTGAAAAATCAGGGCAATCAGGGCATTTTACCCGGCTAATTTGAGCCCTGCTTCCCGCCATTCTCGCTCGCGAACACAGTGCTTACCTACCATGTCAGTAGAAAAATGTGCGTCTCTGGTAGCGGAACCAAGTTCCAGTAACACTAACAACTACTTCGTACCAAATCGCGCCCCCGCGCAGCATGCTAGTCCCGAACCAGCACGCAACACAAGCACTCCAGGGCGCGCTACGGAAAGACCTGAACAGCTATATCCTCGCCAGCGCCAATCCCGCCCTAACGCTGCGCCAATCCCGCCATTACGCTGCGCCAATCCCGCCCTAACGCTGCGCCAATCCCGCCCTAACGCAGCGCCGATCCCGCCCTGACGCAGCGCCGATCCCGCCCTAACGCAGCGCCGATCCCGCCCTAACGCAGCGCCAATCCCGCCCTAACGCAGCGCCAATCCCGCCCTTACGCAGCGCCAATCCCGCCCTTACGCAGCGCCAATCCCTCGCTAGCCCAGCGCCAATCCCTCGCTAGCCCGACGCGTCACACCACATAGTACCCCGCTCTGCGACGCGCTTGCCCTGTCCGCCTCTCTCCCATGGTCCCCTTTCCCATGGTCCCCTCTCCCATGCTCCTGGCAGGAAGGGGGGATTGCTTCCATGCTACGGAAGGGGGAGAAGCAGGAAAGTGGAAGGGGGGGAAGCAGGGCAGTGGAAGGGGGGGAAGCAGGGCAGTGGAAGGGGGGGAAGCAGGGCAGTGGAAGGGGGGGAAGCCGGGCAGTGGAAGGGGGGGAAGCCGGGCAGTGGAAGGGGGGGAAGCAGGGCAGTGGGAGGGGGGAAGCATGGAAGTGGAAGGGGGGGAAGCAGGGCAATGAAAGGGGGGGAAGCATGGCAGTGGAAGGGGGAGAAGCAGGGCAGTGGAAGGGGGGGAAGCCAGGCAGTGGAATGGGGGGAAGCAGGGCAGTGGAAGGGGGGGAAGGAGGGCAGTGGAAGGGGGGAAGCAGGGAAGTGGAAGGGGGGGAAGCAGGGCAGTGGGAGGGGGGGAAGCAGGGAAGTGGAAGGGGGGGAAGCCAGGCAGTGGAAGGGGGGGAAGCAGGGCAGTGGAAGGGGGGGAAGCAGGGCAGTGGAAGGGGGGGAAGCAGGGCAGTGGAAGGGGGGGAAGCAGGGCTGTGGAAGGGGGGGAAGCAGGGCAGTGGAAGGGGGGGAAGCCGGGCAGTGGAAGGGGGGGAAGCAGGGCAGTGGGAGGGGGGGAAGCATGGCAGTGGAAGGGGGGGAAGCAGGGCAGTGTAAGGGGGGGAAGCCGGGCAGTGGAAGGGGGGGAAGCAGGGCAGTGGGAGGGGGGGAAGCATGGAAGTGGAAGGGGGGGAAGCAGGGCAGTGGAAGGGGGGGAAGCCGGGCAGTGGAAGGGGGGGAAGCAGGGCAGTGGAAGGGGGGGAAGCAGGGAAGTGGAAGGGGGGGAAGCAGGGCAGTGGGAGGGAAGGAAGCAGGGATGTGGAAGGGGGAAAAGCAGGGCAGTGGGAGGGGGGGAAGCAGGGAAGTGGAAGGGGGGGAAGCAGGGCAATGGGAGGGGGGGAAGCAGGGAAGTGGAAGGGGGGGAAGCAGGGAAGTGGAAGGGGGGGAAGCAGGGCAGTGGGAGGGGGGGAAGCAGGGCAATGAAAGGGGGGAAGCATGGCAGTGGAAGGGGGGGAAGCAGGGCAGTGGAAGGGGGGAAGCTAGGCAGTGGGAGGGGGGGAAGCAGGGAAGTGGAAGGGGGGAAGCAGGGCAGTGGGAGGGGGGGAAGCAGGGCAATGAAAGGGGGGGAAGCAGGGAAGTGGAAGGGGGGGAAGCAGGGCAGTGGGAGGGGGGGAAGCAGGGAAGTGCAAGGGGTATGGATGGTAGGGAGGGGGGTTGGTTGTCTTGAATTGCCCCTTGGTGTCAATAGCTCCGGCCACTCCATTCCTCCCTGTATTTAACGAGACGGATTCTCCGCCCCCCAATCAGCACCCGCGTCCCCATCCACTTCCTGTCGTATCCTCATCCATCCCACCTCCTCTCCTCCTCCATCTCACTGGCAGGCCATCCAGGACCCACTCGGCAAGGCATCACGTGTGCAAGCTCCCAACACCCAACCCAAGCCCACCCATTCTTTCGAGCTGGTGGTTCAATAAGACCAGCCGCAAGCGGCCCATTCTGGCTTGGTAGGTCTCAGAGCCATAGACCGTGGGTTTGTAAAGCCCCCTAGATGATGTAAAGAGGCTAGTTGTATTAATAAATATCACCCTGTCGAGACCATTGGAAGCATAACCTCCCCCGATGGATATAAGTATCACGCCTTGAAATGTTTTGTACCCCTTGCCAGTGAGCGATT